>CM073590.1:52027894-52715394 GCA_037074705.1 Zhengitettix transpicula | reverse complement strand
GAAAACGATTTGAGCTTGCGTAATTATATTACCTACTACACTCATTAAGCTGCTTGTACTGGTGCAATTTTGGTGTTTTACTAATTAAAACGACGGTTTACCCGTAAGGAATACTTTTATTTTATGGGTAATATGTTTCCAGTTTCTTGCATCTTACGAACGCTCTCGTATTATGCACTAATTTATCTTTATACTTATTTATGTCCAAGTTCCTTTAGAAAATAAACTATATCTATATTATTATTTTAAATTTTAAACTAACTGTATTCAAATTCGAAATATTTTTATATAATTGTATGCTGCTTAAAAAATAAAATAAAATAATTATAATGTATGTTTCAAAGCAAACACTTGTACTGTCTGTGTTGAAGTCGAAAAGAAGAATTATCAGTCTAAGAACTTACAAAGTTTTAAACGAGAATCAGGAAAACTTGTACTTTCGACAAAGATTTCGTTCATTATGGAGAAAGCAGTACCTCTAGAAACATTGTTTCCTTGTGAAGACCGAAATTTTCGAAGCATTTGAAAGGAAATGTCTCCTTGGTTTTCTTGGCTTAAGCATCTTCTCTGACTGAAGCCCCTCTCTAATGAAGTCTTCCAACAGCGCTGTTTTTCCTGGTAACAATAACAGAGCGATGCTGCTGTTAACCAGGCTGGTGTTATTGTAATAGAGTTCACGTTACACGTAAAGGGGTGGCTTAAGAATGTGCTAGACCTTGGGGAGACCGGGGACCTGGATGAATATTCAGACGGCTTCATTGCCTACTTCTCGACACGCTTTCATCGGAATATAAATGAGGAATTTATAGCGGTAAACTCACTAATCTGTGTATTAGGATGACTTTCAGTTTGAGTAAAGTAGTACATAAGAAAAGTTTAATTAAACTTTTTCTTTCTTACTTTTCCAATAAATAAATCTTATGACCAAGTATACTGGACACAGAAGTTGTAAAAATTGAACCTGCAGGAGTATGAGTAACTTATGAATTATATTTCCGAGGAATACTGGAAATAATTATGGTAGTTCGTTTTCTTTCAAATGTATAACTAATAAGACTGCAATTTCGTAATCATAAAGAATTTGTTTGCAAAATAAATGAATAAATCATTTCGCTGATAAATTAGTTCACATACTGATATCCTAACTATTCAGATAAATATAGGAATGTTATTCACAAAGTCGCACGTAATATTCAATGTGATGTGTAACAGATTCTATGCTTGCATGTTCTATGACTGTGATACAAATATAATCATACAAGCTGAGTGCTTGTCGTTGCCGAGTATATATAAGGAATTGATTCGACACTTGGTAAACATTTCATTTAACCAGACACAATAGCGTCACTTATTTACTTTCCCTCCCCGTATCGCATCTAAGTTCAAATTAACCAGGATGATAACTATCGGTTCTTCGAGAATTCTCCTGCTACATAAAATAATAATAGTGTCTAAAAAATCACGCCTAAAAAACGTGAAAAATACTCGCTAACTTAATAGGATCTAAAAATACTTCCAGAGCTTTAAAGGAGTAAAAAAATACAACCTTCAACAACCCACAGACAAAAATTTTGCTGGTAACTTAATAAAATTAAACATACATCTGGGCTAAAACTACCCCGGGTAGATTTTTGTCTACCACGTCTACCTCCACGACGAGGGACATTATACTTCATTAACCACCATCGAAATGCGACAATTAAGCTCAGCGGCTCCTATAACCTAGGGGTAGACACCAATCTTCAACTTTTTCGCATTATTTTTTATGTCAACTCCATCTACCAACACTCTACGGTAAGGGTGTTTTAGTTCCTTGCCTTTTGGTTTTCAAATAGGATACTTAAAATTTCTATAATACTATAAAATTCAGCAACTCAGAAATTGAATTATTCGACACAATTAATGGCCATTTAGGAATGTTTTTAAATGCCACCCCTCCGCCCCTCACCTAGAGGTGGAAGACATGTCTTAATCCCTCGATGATTGTTCCTGGTAGAAATTGCTCTTAACCATTGAGGTAAATTTCAGGACTAGACTCAGCGACTTCCATAACCCCAGATTCAACACCAGTCTTAGTTGTTTACTCATTACTTTTATATAACGGTCTTCCACCCATTCCTTACCCCAGACCCACACCTAAGGGCTGAACTACAGCTTAACTGACACAATAAATGTCAGAATTAAGCTCAGTGACTTCTATGACCCCGAATTTTACACCAATCTCGGTTGTTTCGCGTTATTTTTATGCCACGCCCCCTAAACCTCTCCCTTAGTGTTGCTGGCTTCCCATGCTGTAAGAGGTTGAAATTGTATACTGAATACATCTAGAGAGAAAATAGATCCATAAAACTAATTATTCCATGACAAAATATCATATTTCTAATTTTCACCTGCGTTCCCCTCTTTGAGAGTTTCTTAACACTTCGAAAGGCCGAGAGAAACCTTAGTGAGCATGCTCACAACTACTCAGCAAAGTTTCTTCGTAATCTGATTTTACAAACGCATAGAAGACAGAAAGACGAACAGACATTTATATATATATATATATGTATGTATATATATATATATATATATATATATATATATTGTAATAATAATTAGAGGCAATTAGAGAATTAATAATTGGCCAATATGCAGTAAATTGTTATCGGCGAGAATATAAACACAACAATGTACAGGCGGGCCTTTTTCGGCAGGCGTTTTAAAACTCCGGGCTCACGGAGGCAGTCGCGGGCAGATTTTCATCGAGTAAAGAGTGGCAGGCAAGAAGGAGTTGATAAAATTTTGATTGACCAATAATCAGAACGAGAACTACAATATTTGCTGGAGAGGGAGAGAGTCTTAATGCAGAGGTCCAAAGGTGTTGTACGGAGTAATCGTTCCAGTTGATAGATACAAAAGTTTTGGACAGTGCGAAATGATAGCCTGTTGTATGTGAATAGTGTATAGTGCATCAAAGAGCCCAAAAACAAATGTCTGGTACCAGTAAAGAAACTGTAAGTAGAGAGAAATTTTATTGTAAACGTTAAATAAAGATCAAATCGTCAGATTTCGGATTCACGTTTCATTTTCCTGTTTAATTCTAATTATTTGAATGTTGTAAATATTGATTATCAATTTGAATGTAAGAAAAATTTTGTTCTTTATTTAAAAGGCCCAAATAAATTACCCTGAGATGTGAGTAGATAAGTTTGTAAAATAGTAAGGGCACGAATGTAAATCAAACATAATAAGAAAATTTCTTATTTATTACTTTAAATAAATTTATTGTTTTCTGAGATTTAAATTTTGGAAATAATTTAACATCCTTTCATTTGAAAAATTCATCCATTAATTAATCATTGATTTACTTAATTTCGTCTGAATGTTACATTTTGGCGTGCCAACGAGAGGCAAATTAATTGTTTTAATTGTCTAATTTCTTTGTGTATTACATAAAATTGGCACCTCAACGTGGGCCGATTACATTGAATATCTGGTTGTGTATTACATAAAATGGCGTCATCAATCAATGTGGCCAATCATCTATTCAATTTAATTGTATTTTGAGTATTACAATATATATATATATATATATATATATATATATATATAAGACCATTATTATTTTCATGTCAGTTTTATTATTATTACACTAATTAATAACAATCGCCCTGTTTTGACGGGTGTTGATCCTTCACAGTTTGGTTCTCATCCCACAAACTTTTAGTCGCAAAGTTGTCTTGTTAGGTATCAACGTTTTGTTAGTTTGACTCAAAATAGAAAAACATTGTTGCACAGTTTTCTTCTATACTGAATTTTGGACCCTGTGGTTTGTCTTCCAGTAGGTCTGCAGTCTCCATACCCTGGTCGCTAAGCGGGGAGATCCTGAGACCTGTAGCCCATTTGTCGTCAGGTACCCAGGGACTCTGGGAACGGATGCGGTCCTTGTTTCCCCGTGCGACAACCGATCCGGTATAGGACTCTGTTTCGTGTTTCTCAGAATGTAGGAATGGTTTAGTGGAGAGCTTTTAGTTTGACCTCTCAGCTTGGATCACTGCGACTTGGGAGGCCGTGTCAGTGGAATATACCACCGCCGACGCAGCACCAGATATCATTGAGGTACACAAGTCCACTTGACACTACAAGCCCATTGTATTTTTTATTAACTACTTTTAGTTTTATTATGCTGTTTGATTCTTTTCTCCTTTATATTATTCATCCCTGCCTTTCTCATAAAGTTACGACTAGATTTATAATTCCTCTCTCTTCAGTTAATTTTTTTCCAACCGTCTGTACGTCATCACTGTGGAATCAAAGTTCATTAAGAAATATCAGACGAATTTTTTCAAAAATAAATGAATTGGCAAAACGAATTCTATATTCGTTAACTCTAAACAATACTCCTTTAATATATTTAAACACTGTCGTTTGGCTGGATTCTCATATAAAAATGTGTTAATTAAAAAATATTTTTAAAATTAAATTTCTGGAATTAAATATCTAGTTATAAGAAATGTAAGGGAGGAATAAATTACGTTTTTTTTAGATAAAGTCGGTATTTTTGAGAAATATTTCCTGGTGATTGGTGCCTTCAGGAAAATAGCCAGCGGCTTCTTATGCTCCGATGATCGTATAGTCTCGATGGTCCGTTTGCCGTGTTGTATGCATGGGGACATATTTTTTCCCCCTGTATTTTTTGATTCTACGATATATTGACATACGTGGAAAAACAATGCTAACATTTCAATATTCCCTTGAGGAAAATAAGCCGAGAGCTTTTCTCTCCCGTTTTTTATATATCGTTCCCCCACCAATAAAAAAAACGTCATCCATTTTACCCACGTGGTCTAGACGAGATAATTGTTTTTGAACACCTTTCCGAGAAAACACGGCGTCGGCATGGCTTTAGTTACTAAAGAAAACCATTATTTTGAAATGTATCGAGTACTTTCGATGGTGCATACTTTGAATCTGCCTTTAAGTCCATTTTGTACATTTGGTCCATGAAATAATAAAGGTGGTACTCGATCGTTCCGCAAAATACGTCGACAAAATTTCTAAAAGGAGTTATTGGAACACCCTTGAGCCACAGACATACACTCAGATACATTTGGCGGGGAGGCGGTGTATATTTTTTATCCAAAATAATTTAAAACGAGTAATTATAGTTTGTTTGCATATTACTTCAACCGATATACTTTAGACATTTTCATTACTTCGTTCTTAGGATTTCACTTGTTTAACTTTACATTTATATAATGGGGTTATTATGACTTGGAATTCCTTAATAATTAAATTTTTATTGCATTCTGTAATTGAATTTTATTGCGATTATTATTTGATATAGACCACACACGTTATTACAGAAAAATATTTATACGTTTTAGTGTTCGAAGGTTTGTAATCTAAATACTGATAGAAATTCAGATTTAATTTATTCTTGTATGTTTTGAATTGATTAGTTGTCACAAATAGGTGAAATTAAATCAAGTTAATTTGCGACTGATGTGATGCATATTATCCATTAATGCAATAACTCGCCTGTTAACATTTCAATAAATCTAATTTTGAAACAGGCAATTAAGTTTCATGCGTACAGTCATATGCGCATCCCTTTCACGAAATTCTGAAATCATATCATAATTAAATAATTTTATCAGTTAAAAAAATATAAGAGTATTCTATTCGTAATAAACAATTACAGTTCTCTATCGTTCGTAAATATGCTCGAGTGTAATCCTTATGTAATAGACGTTCTTTCAAGCGTGTACAATAAAGATCCCAGTACAACACGTTGCTCATAAACAATGTAAGCTTAACAGAGACGTTACATTAATTATTTTCATGTTCTTTTCCTGTTTAAAGTATAATTTATACACGTTCCATATACACAGTTGACATACACTTTTCTAGGTCCTAGTGAGTACAAATTAAATATATAATAAATCAAAGCTTCAGTATGAATAAATGACATTAAATATTACAATCAAAGAATAATTTCATTTTCTCAAGAATTTTGGGAATTACCTCCCAAATAATTCAATAACTTTCATAAAAATAGAAACTCAATACAGTTATTTACCTATAAATTTAATCTAATACTTACCGAATAATATGGCAGAAATAAAATTACGGAAACTATGGAAGGAATAGTTCAAGGTAAGAGATCGAGAGGAAGGAGAAAACACAAAGTAATAGATTACATAAAATGAAGCGGAACATACATGAACATAAAAAGGATGGCAGAAGACTGGAGTAAATGGAGATCTACCATGTGAGAACCTACCTATGATTATGATTTGTTTCCTAATGCTGGCGTTAATAGACAAACCGGTATTTATAATTTTCACTTCATTTTTCTGAAGGAACTTTGTCACGCGCACCTCATCAAGTGAATCGGAGAACATAAAAAACATGAAAAATTTATTTACATTTACGTATTTTTTCTTATGTCATCTTACCACCTCAAACTGCATACTATATTCGTTTATTCTGAATTGATTGAATGATTTCATTAATATATAAATTTATATATTTATAATTATTTAAAAAACGTATTATAAGTAGATGACCAAATTAATTAATGTAGATTTATATGAAACAGAATAAAAACAAATCAACACTGAAAATATTCAATGAAAAAAAAGTGAATAACAGCGTGTCATTCAAATAAAAATTATTTGTCGGGTTTTATCATCCAATTACTACAATTTTATGCATAAAAACATATTCGCGATTAAAATATGTTTACCAAAATTATTTGTATTTCGTTTATGACATTTTGAAACTTTGTCTGATATCCGATATTATTATTATAATTTAACAAAAGATACAAAATGTTAGGACAGGTTTCATTTTCGCCGCACAGAGATATAGTTTACTTTAAAGATTATCTTAAAACGCTTATCTTGTAGATATTTCATGGGCAGGCGAAGTCTGTTCCACTAAGGTAGCGGGATTTAGTGCTCTCTGGGGATTAATCAAACTCGCACAGCGATGGATATTGTTTCGTGTCTCAGTTCCATTCCATCCGGGAGACATTGTTATAGCACACTTTATCTGCCCTAGGGATGTACAATAATTTGTTTTACAGCGTGTAATATATCAGGGAATACATAGATTTAAAAAAAATTAATGACAATGGACCAATAATTTGAGTATCTCCTTCCTATCAACATTAAGTGACAGAGAAACTAAAACTAAAATTTTCTTTGCATATTATAGTCAAAAACAAACTGAATACTGAAAGAAATCATAAATAAACTTAGTGCCATACTATACGTATGAATTCAAAAAATTTGTCGTAATTATAATTGTCTTATATGGAAAATGTTAAGAGTGAGTGTAAAGTTTTACCAATTTTTTTAGGGCTGATGTTTCAGGTATTTTATCTGAAACGTTTGAAAATAAAAACGTTGCCATTTATTTAGTTAATAAATTATTAAATAAAAAATAAATTATTAAATTAAAAAAAAAACAAATATGTAGTGCGGCTCAAGCCCTTTAACTTTGCGTTAATCATGTACAGCTTAGTCACATGGATCTCTCTATCAGGGAATAGTGGGTCTAACTACAGGTCATTAGATTAGCAGGCAATAACCATTTTATTTGAAATGTATACGACAAATAAAGTTCTTCGGATACAACAATCTCGTAACTCAAGATGCGCTGCACACTGCGACGTCTCACTGTGGAAATCCGATGTCCACAGAACTAGGAGACAATTGTCGGTTCACAGCTCAGCGCAGCTCGTGGTTGAATCTCTACCATTTTCCACATCAATCACGAACTTCCATATACTCAAATTTCCTAACCACGATTGGCCTTCCACTTCTCGATTAGTTCTAAAACGAGAAGGATCTCTTATTGCTTCTAAATAATCGCCTCTAATTCCATTCAATTCCCTCCGGGAATGCTCCATGAAGTTTTTGCTCAACAATCCTCTATTCCGCTTACAAAGGTTTGATTTTAATAACCGCTGCTGCTAACTAACGCCAGACTACGATAACTAACTTCGGCTGGAAAACGTAATAAGACTTGTAGGTGTTCGTTGACACGCGTTACACGAGAACAGAACATAAACGAGATTTTGATCTTATGCTTTATCACAATTTAAGTTTATGTTTCAGTAATGAACTTGGTCAGATAATCAAATAACAAGTCTTTTCCAATTTGCAACAAAATTTGAATGTAATTTGGGGAAAAAAATGTATACAACACGAACTAGTTTACAATGACGAATTTATAACCTAGTAAAATAAGTTATATAGAATTTAGGTATCCTGATGCCAACAATTAATATTGTCCTAAGATCCATCCTCTTTTTTTGGGGGGTATTTCCTAGAAGAAGAGTACTTGACTTTAAAATTGTATACTTAACCACAGGACCTGTGTAATTGTGTAATTTTGAAGCTTTTATAAGTTCTAAGAAATTCCAAGTAACAGTATCTCTTAAATATTGTTAAACCAAATATCAGATAAAGAAATAATAATTATTGAATCTGTACAGTACTAGATGAATTATGAATTGAAATAAAGTAATGTGGATTAAAATACTGAATATTATACATGAGAAATTAATTGATGAGCCTCTAAAAGAAAGAAATATTTTACGAATGTTGAGACAAAATACTTCCGGTATATTCGTAGGATATATAAGTTTGTGAAACGCTGAGTTTTGATGTGGTGTGAGTTGTTACAGTAGATCACTCACATCAGCCTTATCCGCTCCTGACGAAATCAGTTCATTACGGCGGCAACTCTTGTTACCAGTAGCTCAGCATCAGACTCATTACTCCGAGGTGGACCTGCTTGTTCAGGGACGATAATCTGTTTGGGAAGCGCGTCTAATAACGCCGCGTCGGGCAGAAAGCTCGCTGCAATTTGAGTCTGGAGAGGTAATTAAAGCCACACTGGGCTTCCGCCCTTGCGGAGGATATTTCGCCCGTCAACAGCTGGCGAAAACGGCTAACTGCTTATTCCTTATACTCAATGCCCCGATATCGTCCGTTTTTACAGTTACAAAGACGAATACATTACCTTAAGTACCTGCTATAATGCTTTCATACTTCAATCTATCGAAAATATTATACATATGATAATTGCTTTTCTGTATTTACAAATTTACGAGATAGATAAAAGGAACGATTAAGACATATTGTCACTAGATACAATTAAAGTGTATTATGCTATTATTTCATTTCCTTATTTTTTTCCTTTTTCGTATAAATTTCCCTATTTTTAATATCACGGTTTTAATACGTATTAGTGTTCTATTCGCTTATTGAATACTGTAATGAAAATATTATCTCACAGAAAGAGTAAAACAAGCAGACAGTCATTGGACGTATTGAATGAAACAGAAACATTTCGTTTGAATCAGAAGTAGAAATATCTTTCAATGAGCACTTAGAATATAATAACAAATATTCGAACAATAACGACGTGGTTGGTGAAGTTCAGCTAATTATGTGTTCAATTCGATAAATTAGATATTTGAACTTACGTGAGTGAAGAAGTTGTCCAGTGCCCCACTCCGAAATAAATTAATTTTTACATGAAACAATATATTGTCCAATATAATTAAGCTTGTAAGTCTTGAATGTTTCCTCTTCAATTTGCGATGTACTGCAAGTTCATTGGCTAGATGTCTGACCTCCTGATTGGTGTGATCAGGGAAATTATGGATAATATTAGTGCTGAATTTGGGCCTGTAGATATAACTTGCTCGTCAAGGATTGTTTTATTGCGCTCAAGCCATGGTGCGTTTAAGATCATACGAAGAATTTTGGATTGAAGGCGTTGTAAAAGTTTTGAGTAGTCCGTTGCACTGGGATAGTCAGTTGGCACCATTGTCGAGACTTAAAAATATTATGGCAAGTTTGTCCTAGAGGTGCCTTCAAGGTTCCGAGTGCTCAACTTCTCTGACATGCGAGCGGTCTCAGTCAGGACATACCGGAGTTAATATTTAAAGTTTATGGATGTAATTTCAGTTTTAATTTGTTAATAAAAGCTGTTGTATTACCATCCTTATACTTCGATTATCCCGGGCGGGACTAGTCCTTTCCTAATCACCTACTTACGAAGCGTAAAACGTATATCCGCATTCATTATGTCAATCGATTTCTGTTTACAGCTTGATTATTACAGATGGTTCCTCCACAACCGTTTATTATTAGTAATGAGTAAAATAAACATTATTCCATTTCAAATACCCAAGTATAAGAAAAATATATTTTTCGAGGGGTGATCAAAATCTAAGGTTACAAGGTCTGCAATGAAACGTATACATTTCATTTCATACAACTAATACAGCCACCCGACAGTACATGCAGTAGGTTATTTTCGACAATTATGTCCTTATCGGTTCTGGCACTTGTTTCTTCGCGACTTTGAATATTCCCTCCTGGTAAAAATAATTTCCTTGCGTGATCAGCCTCGTTGCCGCGAACTGTTTTACCTCCTCGTATGAAGCGAATTGACGGCATCCTATGTGCTCCTTCATGCGAGGAAAAGAAATCGCTTGGAGCTTCGGCGGGCTGTAGGAAGGGTGGTCGATGATGTTCCAGCGAAACTTCTTCAACATAGTGGTGGGCTTCTGGGCTGTAAGAGGCCTTCCGTTGTTGTGAAGGAAGATGACGCACTTGGAGATACGTTCACTTTTTTTCCTCACTTGAAGGAGCACGTAAGAGGCCGATAATTCGTATCATACGGGAAGGGGAAACATTTCTTGTTACCGTAGCTGAACGCGCAAGGAGAGAATTTTTATCAGGAGGGAATATTTAAACTCATTCAACGAAACGATATGGAGACTGTCGAAAAATGCTGTATGTACTGTCGGGAGATTGTATTGGTTGTATGAAATAAAATGTACACGTTTCTCTACAGGATTTGTAACCTTAGTTTATGATCACATGTCTCTTGGAAAATAATTAACGTTTATGCATTGTATTTTTACGTCTGTTTATATTTAATAAATAATGCAGTTTTTTAGGAAAGACCTTATGAAGGTACACTCACGTACTGAAACATTGTCGTAAATAAAAAAAATATATTGTCTGAAATTGATCAAAAAACTGCATTGTTTATGCATGAAGTTATACATGAGTCTGAATATTGATTTAGTGAACATGACTGATAAAATTCTCAACGAATTTTCATACAGAAGGTTTCTAAAATATTTAGAACAATTATTAAGTTATGGCAGAGTAGTAAAACAAAGATTTCTATGTTCCAAAGACAGGGGGAATACAATAATCATAGTCCTTCGTGAGAAAATCGAACGTATGAGAATACTGTCAATGAGACCAATAGCATTGGAGTTAGTAAGTTCCTTTAATGACCATGGTCTGAGATAACTCCTGATCAGTACTGATGAGACAGTCTGATGTAGCAGTTTGTTGGCAGTGGTTCTGAGAACAAGTGGTAAAGATATCATCTGCTATCGCATCATCAATAACAGATTTAAGTATGGAAAAGTGAAAGTAAGGATAAATCACTGTTTCGTTTTCACAAAAAGTATCAAACTGAGTTGTATAGAATTAAACCTATTTAATTCAGTTTCTGAAATAGAGCTGGTTATCGAGGCCTTCGCATACAACTAAAGAAGTTTGAGGCTTATCGCTAAATATATGGAGTTCAGTTACGGACATTATTAACTTGCAGGGGCATTTAGCTTTTGTCGGCACGGATATCCGGGGTGTGTGTCGTGCCCGACGCGACCATGTCGGGGGTAATCACCCCAGGCGAGAAGCTGATCTGAAGGGAGATGTCATTTCTCTCTCCGTTTCCTCTCCTGCTAGTCTTCTGGTACAGTGCTAGCTTATGAAAGTTAATTTGGGAATTACTTTGGGACGATGACACAAGGCTGTGGGACAGTATGATTGGAGCCATGTAGAAATTTATAGAAAATTGTATATTAAAGCTATGCAGATAAAAATCAATTATGAAAAATATTATAAATTAACAGCTTAGGGGGAGAAATCTTGACATGTCCGGGTCGCGGTCGCTCTATCCATTATTTGGTGGTCCTGGGTCGAACATTTTCTATCCTAATCTGCTAATTTAATTTCTTAGCCTTTAGATGTGAGTTTTAATAATAAAATTTCATCAATTAATAATTTTAGAAATGTAACTCATTAAATCCCATGTACGTTCTGCATATTTAGGTTTGAAAATTTCTCCGAACCGAACGTTACCTGCATGCCCGAACTTTTGGATAACGAAATGTCTCCTGGTTTCGTGGGTGTACTATTTTCAAAATTTCCAGTGCATTTAATATAACAACTGTTTTTTTTATATTATTTTCCAGAGATGTAACACTTTCCCTAATTACTATGTTTTCATATGAATGCATTGATTACAATTTTATTGAATAACATGATTCAATTTATTTTCAGGCAACGTGCATATAGTTTACTAAATGCGTCCTGACCTTACTGTGGAGACAGTGAACCAATGTGGTCTTCTGTTTCCTTTACCACTTCCATGGTGTAGATAAGGACGCAGTCATAGGACTACAGTAGGTAAGTTTTTAAAGTATTTGGGAAAATAATGGAAAAATGAAATCATGAAGGTCTCAACTTGCAATTAGGCCGAGTCGATAGGTAATGAGGAAAACGTCATACATTAAAAATTAAATACTTTGCATACATAGTAACGGTGCACATGGGAGTTCAAATAACAGCTCATTCTATTGTAAAACAGAGAAGTGGTTAATTTTCATTTCAACTATAGAATGTGCATGTCGTCTTACTTAGTCATGACGCCGTTTTTAATTCATAGTCTTCTCGGAAGAGCGTCTACAATACTGTTAAGTCTCCGATTAGTAAATCTTGTATGAATCTGGCAGTCTTTTGCCGGCACACAGAGGAGTTTTGTGAAGCTTTCGTTATTTAGTGATTCTCTATGGAGGTGTGGCGTGACAGAGCTATTCGGGTCGCTAATACACACATTATTATCCAGAAGCACACTCGAGAAAGGGCATCTGCATGAGAATGTAAGCTGCGAGTTATGATAATGACCTACAGACGCCGCATCCTCCATTATGTATAGTGGAGTTGGGCTTTTGCGAGGTGGAGGGTGAACACGAAAACCTAGAGGGGATGGCATCCCTTGCGACCACGCTTGTCAAGTGAGCTTCTTGCTTGCTTCAGGTTACAAGTTCGCAAACAACCTCAAATAAAAGTAAGCTTCATAATAAAGCAGTTGTCTTGTATTTCACCTTGTTACTCTGTTCATGGAAATTTGGTACGATAATTATTTCCCAATTATAAGTATACGAATTAAAATGGAACGTACCGTAACAAATTCATCGCAGAGAAATGCGATCAATTTGTGTAAAAAAACCGTTACACTTATGCAACTACAGTAAACAATTTACAAACGCATGCTTTATCTACACATAGAAAAAATATTTCAACTTTCAACAGTGTATCTATCAAGTCCAAAATTAATTAAATACTGTTCTGCGTGTTTTATTTGTACGTACACTTGTTATATTGTATTTCAAATTATTTATATGCAAATATTTAATATTAAAATATAAATCGAAGGGAAAATTGAATTTGTTAACATTCTGATTGCTTCGTTTGAGTAAAGTTGAAATAAATTTAACGGTTCCATACAAAAGTGAGATTTTTTTATATAAACGAAGTTTGTGAATCGTACATAATTTTTAATAGCCGAATGGTTAGACAATAATGTAATCCAAGGTCTACCTACTCTGAATGTTGGGTCATATTGGCTCGCTGGCTACTATATGAAGCATAAAGCAGAATAAATGTTAATACAAATATTCATATTAACTAAATTATTTAAAAAAATATTTTTTATTTAGCGCTTGAAAGAATATCATAACTGATTTAACTGCTGTAAATTTTAATGGTCGCTAATGCTTGAAGACGTATATGATCGATTTTGTTTAACTGAGTGGCTTAAAATTTATATACGCTAAAATTTTAATGAACAATAAAAATATCAGTTTAACTAAGAATAAGGCACTCTTCGTCAAACAGTGAAAAATATTTTCTAAATCTACTCGTTGAAGGAGAAAGTTATAGATGTATATAAAGATACGATGATAAGTAATCGAAGTACATGCATATATATATATATATATATATATATATATATATATATATATATATACATAGATATATTAAGTTTTAATTAATATTTAAACTTAAGATTTCGTAAAAGTTTTGATAACGTACTTTTTAGGACAGACGGAACCAAACTAGGTCCACTTGTGTGTTTGTACAAACTGCGTGATGATTCTATGAATGATACATTTTTTTTAGGGCAACAGCTACATAAGGATAATGCACTTTGGGCAACTCCCCTTTAATAGCATAGGAAGGGATTTGAAAGGGGGGATGCGGAAGGGTAGAGGAAGGTAGCCAAGGGTTAACTAAAGCCCCCGGGCTATATTTTAAGGATCCTACCCGGCATTCGCCTTAAGAAATGCAGGGAAAACTTTAGAAAAACCTGCATCGGGTAGGTCGGGCATTGGGTACTTGTCCCACGCCCTTCCGATAGCGGGAGAGGAGTTTGCTGTGGGGACGCAGCATTCCCTTCTCCGTGCCTCGACCAGTTTAGGAGGCAGCTGGCCGACTATTCCAATGGGAATAGCGAACAACTCTTACCGTATGCCCAAGGTCTGTGACCCCGGAACATACACCTCTCAAAACAGGCCGAGGTGCCTCGGCTTGTGGGAACCTTGGTTCAAAAACGGAGAGGAAAAGGCATACCCAAAGGTAGCCCCTTCGTACCTCTCCTAAAAGGTTCTGCCTGCGAGAGAACATCCCTCGCATGTATTGCCTGCGAGAGAATAGCCCTCGCAGGGATATTAGAAAGTTTCTGCTTCAATTTATAAATTCTTTGATTGTTCTTTACTTATCAAGCCCAAGTAAACGACCCTGAGAGAATTGTTACCGAATTGCTAAACTTTGAGATTTAAATGTATTTAACCACCGAGCAAATGTCGTAAATTTATATTCAATAAAGTATCTTGTCTTATAAAGGGTTTGTTTTAGAAGGCCCAACAAATTATAAATAAAATATTTGTTTTTTAAATTAAATTTCGGCGTGACAACGTAGGGCAAATTAATTGTAACACTAAATAATTCATTTTTGGCTTCCACAACGTGGGGCATTTCATTCATTTAATCTTATTTATTCATTACAATATATTTATATTTTTGATTTATTTACAGCGGCATCAACAGCTCCGGTTATTAGCGACTCATTATGGGAACTTACTTTTACCTTTTTCGCGGGCCTGTTTTGACGAGAGTTTTCACTCACGCACAAAAAAATCCATTCCCTCGCCGGGATTCGAACCCAGGACCTCTCTGTGATGCGAGGCAGTTACGCTGACCCCTATACCACAGGAGGCCAAAATTTTCTTCTTTATTACTATCGGTAAATTTTAATTGAATACTTCTGAAATGAGTTAAATGTTCCCATGTGCTAACTTCACCTTACTTTTAATCTGTGGTACGAAGAATCATACAAAAGTATGTGAATACATATTTAAGTGTAACATTTCACATATCAATTTTTATGCAACCAACTTCTACGAGTTATTGTTTATTTACCCCCCTGAATAATAATAGTACTGAAATTATTTTACTTATTGATTTTACTAATTATTTTTGTTCAAAACAGTATACTCATGAAAATGTTACCTCGCTTTGGACGCGAACGGATGTATCTGTTGTTACGCTAACACGTCAACATTTCTAGACTCACTAAGAGTTTCAGTGCAAACTCTATAGAAACCTTGTGCTGACTTGTTTATAGAGCCCCGCCACAGATCACGTGAAATAATTTGGTCCTGGTTGATTGGTTCCCCGCCTTCTAGCAAGTATCTAGCAAGTAGCTTGGGAAGGTTTTTCTTCTCTAGGTCTCTGAAGCCACTCTAAGAGTTAGTCTTTCTACAGCCGTCTTTGAGTGTGAAGGTACGTGGGCTCTAACAGTTGTCTATTTTCTGTATTAAATTCTAACTTTAACTTTATAGCGCTATCTGAATTAAGTGTCTGGACAGTACTATAGGTACCAAAAACCCAACGCTATCCTCTTTCCTATTTTCGTTTTCTATATTTCTTCCTCTCGACGCTGAAGAAGAGACAGTGCTGTATTTTCCTCAGACATAATTCTAGTCAGTCTGATCATTTCCGTACTTTCGCTCTTATTTTGGTCTCTAAGTTTTAGGTTGTACTAAATTACAATTCATTACGCTCATGCTGTTATCATTAATCTTCAAATATAATGTGATACATATTATTTACTTCCATACTTACATTACCCTGTTAAATGCCCTGTTACGTTCCTTACATCCCCTCGTCAGTCTAACAATTTGTCAAAATTTAATTTGTAAAGAATTTCTTGGGTACTTAACATGGCATAATTGAAAAATTGGTTATTTTGAACTTAAGTACATCCATTTTAATAATATCTTAAATTCTAAATAGCTAATGTTGTGGGAATCGGTTCTACTGATAGGTTTGGAAAGTTGATAGGAAGCGACCCTTTTGAGCAGTACGTCACGAGTAGAGGGATAGGGATACGCGTACCGACCAGGACGCAAATAACTCTGCCACCCTCCAGCAGAGGGTGTCCCGAGCACAGTCTGCATATAACTCACTTACGCTAATTGTGTTTGCAGTATTGTATGCGCCAGAGGGAGAGGGTGTTACAGTTCTGTTTCACGGGCTGCCAGCTAGAGGGTGTGCGTTCAGTCCGCTACCCTTTACATACAAACCATTAACACTTCACAAACATACCACGAACCTCAAGAATGTCTGCAGTCAAATGAATTCTTTTACTTCTCAAATAATCGGGTTATTTATAAATTTTAGAAAGCTATTGAGACAGTGAAATACCCAAAAATAATTATTCCCTACGCTAAAATAAACATTATTCACTCCTTCAGGCAAACAAGTTCAAAATTTATTAAGCGTTTTGGTGCAATGTGTAGTAGGACTTTCTATTTGTTTCGTGTAGTCCATTGGACAATTAAGAGACTTGGAAGACATTCCTTAATTTGTACATAATTAAAAATAAATATAGTCTGTTTTCAGGTCTCATAATGTAATAATGAATTTTAAGATTTATTTTTGGGACCGGAATTTTTATAAATACAGATAATAAAGTTCCTTAAACAGACTGTGAACGTTTAAACTTTAAAAATTACAAGTATTTACAAAACGTGGCACTTTATTAAAATAGGAATAATTTCGACTCATTTCTTCATGGTAATGGTGGCTTCCTTCTGGAACAGAGGGTTATTAAATATAATACACATATAAAATAATTTTTAAACATTAACAACTAAGTGCTAATGAAGATACGCGCTTTAATATTATGATAATTCAATAGATAAAGTTATATATGAATTTAACGTGTGCAATCAAAATATTTAGACAACATTTCTAGATAAATTCATTTTTACATTCAAATCTGTTAACCACATTAATCAGTTGCTGACTACTGCTACAGCTTTTAGTAATATTAATAATGTTTATAATGACCACTGCACAAACTGCATAAAAGCATACATTAAATATAATACTAAAAATCATATAAAAACGCATATATAACTATAAATTAATTTATAACCTAAAACAAACTGTAATAAAGATTTATCCGCGCTTAATAAAAATAAGAAACAGGAAGTTCTCAAATATCAAAATAACCTCATAACCAAACTTATATTCACAGATAGAATATTTATATAATTAAATATGTACACTTTTGTTAACTTTAGACATGAGGGTAACGAAATTGAAAGATATTATGACTAGGTTTTAAAATTGAAATTACAATGATTCACATTGCTAGAAAATCTTACATTTTTAAAGTTAAAATTTCACTCGTGTTGTGAATTAATTAATATAATAGTATGAGTTGACATTCTATGCTCTTATCTTAAAAATATGAAACAGGGTAACTAATAGAACGGTATTATCTTATTATCATTACTGTGAATCAATTATACATGACAGTAGAGTTTTAGACTTAAACAAACCTATCTTGTTGACACGGTGTAAACAACACCTAAATATTAATGTGAGGTACACGTAGTTGAAACATTTTTCATGCGTTTTTAAATAATTTTATGTAACTATTAATACTTAAAGAAAATTCAGTTATGTAAATGGGAAAATTCTGATTATTATTTTTATATTATAAATCTTTTAATATTTTAACTGTTTTCAGGATGTAATGTTTAATAATGTTAATCATACTAGATATAACCTGATGAATATAGTTCAGTGAAAAAGGAGGGGTTGTAGTGAGGCTATGTATATAGGGTAATCCACATAGTGGCAACTTCCCTCTTATAGCATAGGAAAGGGATTTGAAAGGGGGGATGCAGAAGGGTGGAGGAAGGCAGCCAAGGGTAACTAGGGCCCCCGGGCTATGGTTTAAGGATCCTACCCGGCATTCGCCTAAAAGAAATGCAGGATAAACTCTAGAAAAACCTGCATCAGGTAGGTCGGGCATTGGGTACTTGTCCCACGCCCTTCCGATAGCGGGAGAGGAGTTTGCTGTGGGATCGCAGAATTCCCTTCTCCGTGCCTCGACCAGTTTAGGAGGCAGCTGGCCGACTGTTCCAATGGGAATAGCTAACAACTCTTACCGTATGCCCAAGGTCTGTGACCCCGGAACATACACCTCTCACAACAGGCTGAGGTTCCTCGGCTTGTGGGAACCTTAATTCAAAAACGGAGAGGGCAGAGAGTTGTACCGAAAGTTACATAATGTATAGATTCTTTACATAAGATAACTTGCATTTATACAGTAAATTAATATTTTAAATTAATAAATAAAATGGAGAATTGCATTTTGTGTATGTTGCCGATTTAATATGTTACCTGACTAAGACTTTGAGACAAAATAAGAAGGTTGTTAATATCTTTATAGTTTCTCGCTAGGATACAGATAGGATGAGACTGAATAGAAGTAGGTTGAAGGATAATCTGGCGCGTGTCCTCTTTAGCGTCGAGAGGAAGATGTTTGGGATAGAAAATGTGATTACGTGTAGGTATTTGGTTTCTGTAGTACAGTCCAGAGGCTTTACCGAGCTAAAGAAGTTTAAACTTAGAGTTTAATCGAAGAAGACTGAACTGTAAGATGTTCAGTAGCCTTCACAAACAGAAGACTGACTTTTGAAATAATCAACAGATTTTTATTCATCCAGGTTGTCGGTGGTGAGGTCCTTCCAAACTGGTTAATCATAGGGTTTACTAGGTTCGCATCGCAGACCAAAACGGATTGAAAATTGTCGACCTGTCTGGTAGCCAGACATGTCAACTGATCACCTACCATCTATACACGTCTCGAACTTACAATATATTACGCAGTTAGCTTATTTAACATAAAATAATAATCTATAATAATAAGAATACAATAGAAAAAGTAATGAAACTATATGTCATAGTTCTCGTCTTGTTGCTAGATTTTCCTGATTTATCATCTGTATTGATGAGTTATAGTCATGTACTGAACACTCTTATGACTTCCCTTAATTCATTATAGAATGACATCTCTTCTCGCTGCTTACATTAGATACGTATTAAGCTGTGTCTATAATAACTGATACCTATCGTTGATATTTTACCATTTATTTGTGTTGAAACAGTGGATTAGCCACCAATGAATTTACTTTCTCTCACATCTTCATAGCTTTCAGGCATCTTTTTGAAGCGCACGTGCATTGTTCTCTATTCCCGTTGGAAAAGTCGGCCAGCTGCCTCCTAAAATTTTCAAGGCACAGAGAAGGGAAAGCTACGTCCACACAGAAAACACCTCTCCTGTCACCGTAAGGGCGTGGGACAATTACCTACTGCCCGACCTACCTGATACATGTTTTCTTGGGCTTCTGCATCACTTTTAGGCGAATACCAAGTAAGATCCTCAAACCAGAGCCCGGGAGCTCTAGTTAACCCTTGGCTACCTTCCTGTACCTTCCGCATCGACCCTTTCAAATCCATTCCTATGCTATTAAAGGGGAGCTGCCACATGTAGCCACTTACAAAAAAATAGTTTAACTTCTCATAAATTGTTACGAAATCCTAAGTTCCAGATTAATCCATTGCTATGCCATTAAAAAAGCCAGGACGTTGTCTTTCTTAAGCGACAATGGAGGGATCAGATAATGAATTTTCACAGTTAAATACATTACTTTATTTCAATAAACTTATATTAAGTTTGTTTCATTTAATTAAGTACTAGGTACCTTTTTACAAATTATAAAATTTAAGACACAAGTATTCGAAAATGCACGATCCACTTCATTTACTAGTTCGTTTTGGTATTAAAATACGACAGTATTGTTCATTAATAATATTTTAAAAAGAAGTTTTCTATTTAAATGAAGTTCTATATCACTGATATAACGTTACTGATCCTCTTTACATAAAATAGGGTTCCTCATTTCTTCTTAATATAAATTAATTTTTATTTGATTTGGGATCTTTACGAAAAACAAAGCGATAGATTCAAAGCAGTATACATTCCTGTTCAACAAATTGTATTATTTTCTTCAAAGTTATTTATATGCGTTGATTCCATCTTCAATACTGCTTAATTTTCTCTAGTATTAATTAACTCGGAAAACAGAGTTGCAACCCGAGCTCTAGATTTTCTACATCGATTTTCTATAATTTTTCATTTAATCTTATTTCAAAAGTATATTGTAATCCCCACTTTTTGATAATTATGATTATAGGAAATTATATTAAACACGTTATTAAATTTTATCAGCTAAACAATTTTATTAATCTAGAATACATTTTAATAAATCAGACTCTGTACCCCAGGGTCTTTACTGGGTTGTAAGGAAACGGAACACAAAATTTAAAATTAAACAATGCAGTTAAAATAAATGAAAAACTAAATGAAACGAAATATGACTCATTACCCTTATTTAACAATTTACAACTATGAATACAGAAAAAAAATAAACTTACAATCTCTCTGGTCCATAAAATTTGGATCCCTCGCATACCAGCACGCACTCTCTTTATATAGGCATAAAGAGCACCAGGTTGCGCTCACACGTTTCTTTCACAGACACCTCTTCTCGATGATGTTACCCTCACGACGAATTCAAACTCTGCTGGCAGACAGATTTCCACGACAAAACTGGTACCGACTGTTGATGACTGATGTCCAACTAATTAATCTCGGCCACCTAGCTTGGCCTACCATCCGATGATCTCTCCTGACGACTCTAAAACTGCCTCTTGAATGAATAAAACTCCTATTTTTTGGCCACCTTAACTTGGCCTACCGTCCGATGATTTCTCCTGACGTCTGATGACTCGAACTTCACTCTCCTATGACTTTGTCCAGTCCAACTCCTTTTATCTGCTTTCCCCCTCTTCAGAATATTCCCTTGTTTTCACAGTTTTTGAGTTTGCACGTTCGTCAAACAAACACCAGCTGTTGGCTTTCTCACGCTCAGAGAGCCTCTCAATACAATTTAAACAAACATTTCCTTTTAATATAATTGTATGTCCATAAAACTTCTATCATTATGCATTTAGGGTTCCGTCCAGATGTCTGTCAAAACCATTAGCTCTAAGAGCCGCTAAACGTCCAATTATAGTCCTCCCCTTCTCTAAGAGCCACTTATCATCATTTTATCATTATCCTTTTTTATACAGACCACTCAAGAATCCCCAGTCTGAGTTGGTATACAAATCTGATGAAATAAGAACAAAATTCATGTCCTTCTTAACTGGGTATTACAATATATATATATATATATATATATATATATATATATTAATAAATTATTTAAGTCATGCGTGTATGTAAGTGTTATTAGAAAAATCCTTTTAAATTTTCAGTCTACGTATTATAGTTCCGTATTGGACTATTAACAAATGAATAATTTTGAAGTACTTTTCGCCGTTTTTTAATAGTTTAGTTTGGATAAATGAAGTCTATCCCATTCCTCATAGTCTTGTATATTGCGATGTCTTGATCTTTTTCTACGTATCTGAAACTGTAACTCTCGTCATCCAAAGAATTTACAATTCTTTCAGTTTCAGTAACTTTCTGTTCTACTCGTACATAGAAATTGCAGGCTGATAAGATTATAATTGAAAATTTTGTGCTGTACATTTTTCATTGATGTAAGATAATTTACCTCTTGAGAACTATTATCCGTAGTTTAGCGAAAACAGAAGATTCACTTTACTTAACCGTAGTACTCGGCTTAACCTACTAAGAGAGTGTAGGATTGAATATTAAACATAGAGGCGAACTTTTTTTTTGCTTTCTCTCCTATGAAGCGACCTTATTGTTCTATTTTGTAGTTCTCGGTTTTCATTTTGCCTCGGCAAGCGCTCGCTGTGTATTCTACACAACACTACAGGCCGGGTCCCGAGTTTCATAAAGCGTCCGTTAGAGTGCTCTTCAGTGAGATGTTCATTTCGTGGCTGTGGCTTCATTGACCAGCGTTGCCCTTCTGATGCAGCTCGGCAGTGCAGAACGCGATACAACCCATTATCTGCAATTACCAGGGGGCCTTTAGCCTAAAATTTGACAAATTAATAACTCACATTCCAAAGTTATGAACATTCCTGGTATTTATTTATTTTTAAAATTAAAGTTGCTTTTCTATCAGCAGTAATAGCTATAGTGTGAGGCACTAAATGCATTGACAAATACATATATTGAAATTAACCAAATTCAGAGCAAATACTTACAAATAATTGATGTTAGACATAATTTTCATCCGGATGTAATTAATAAGAGAGAAAATCATTGTCCCAAACAAAATTTAGAAGCCATTACTAAATTTTGGTTTATTTGTTGCTCTATAAATACAAACAATTTAATTTTATCATGTATAAAACTTTTAAAAATGAAAATATACAAAAAAAAATTAAGTGTGAATACCATTTTCCTGATCGCAAATTTACTATATACAATGAACCCGACATTGACGTTTACACCATAGGCAATATTGCAAAATATATAATTAATTCCTCTCACGGTTTTTTATATCCATAATATTATTATGATGATACAAACCAATAAGGAAATGAATTCGCATCTTAACGACATCCTAGGCAATGTGATTTAAGAGAATTGGGTTTTCTTGATGATTTGTATTTTAAATTAAAGTTTGAGTTCTGTGGCTGTGATAGGTTGCAGTCATACGAAACAGAACAGTGAGATTGACATACATGTAGACAGGACAATAGGCAAAGATAACTAACAGTTGTCATGTAGACTTATTATTGTTGTTCAATAGCGTATGCAAGGAATCCTGTGAGAGGATTCTCTCGCAGATGAACCTTCCCAGAGAGCTCTGGCGGGAGCTACCTTTGGGGATGCTTTCACAACTCCCTGTTTTTTTTTAACTAAGGTCCACACATGTCGAGGCACCTTGGTCTGCTTTGAGAGGTGTATGTTCCGGGGTCGCTGATCTTTGGCATACGGTAAGAGTTGTCCGCTATTCCTATTGGAATAGTCGGCCAGCTGCCTCCTAAACTGGCCAAGGCATGGCGAGGGGTAAGCTGCGACCCCACAGCAAACCTTTCTCCCGCCATCGGAAGGGCGTGGGACACGTACCAAATGCCCGACCTACCTGATGCAGGTTTTTATAGGGTTTGTCCTGCATTACTTTTAGGCGAATGCCGGGTGGGATCCTTAAGCTAAAACCCGGGGCCCTAGTTAACCCTTGGCTACCTTCCTCCACCCTTCCGCATCCCCCCTTTCAAATCCCTTTCCTATGCTATAAGAGGGGAGTTGCCACTATGTGGATTACCCTATACATAGCCTGTCTACACCAAAATAAAAGCGAATGTACATGAGAATTTCACTTCGCTTTGAAGGCGAACGGATGCGAACATATCATGTTACGATAACACGTCAAATATCCAGACTAGCGATTAATTTTATAGCAGACTCCGTAGAAAAAACCGGTTTGTAGGGGCATCCCGCAAAACACGTGGCATGTTATGAACATTTTTATTGGTTACCCGCCATCTACCAAATACGTCTGTACTTAGAAAGGAATATTTTTCTCTCAGTCTCTGAAGTACAAGAGTTAGTCTTGTGCAGTCTTAATTTTCTCTATTAAACATTATCTTTAACTTCCAAACGCTTTCTGATTCGTTCAAGTCTCTATATGGTACTATACTATATGGTACTATACAAGAACACCACGTTTTTGTCGTTCCTGTTTCCTTTCCCAGATTTCTTCCCCTCGACACTGTAGAAGACACGACGCTAGATTTTTCTTCGACCTAATCCTATTTAGTATGACTTTCATAACATCGATAATACCTACAAGTTATTGACATTTTGGTCTCGGATTCGATATTGCATAGTTGAGATATTGCATAGTTGAGATAGTTGACATCATCGCACGCCTGAATTGATGTTAAATAATTATTATCAATTAAAGATTATATGATATCATTTGCCACATTAATACAGAATATATAGATTAGTATAAATCAAATTTAGTCAATTGAGAATACAAGGAGTGAGTAAGCAAATCTTGGTTATTTTCTTTTTTTGAAATTGGTTTCTTTACCTTTTCAGTGTTTAATGTTATTTGAAATCTTGTCAAACATAGTAATATAGTTTTAATGAACTCTTTCCTATGAAACTGACACAGTTTAACTTTGTTTTTAAAAGTTGATTTGATTTCATGTATTTAAATTGAGCACTTTTCAGCGGTGATCGCGTAAGTTTCCACTACTAATCACAAACAGAGTTAGTGTATGTTATGACATGTATTAGTCAGAAAAATAAATGTTTTAGAAAATTTTCAGCATTATATTTTTAAAAAAACTTATATAAACCGTCCATTTTATGAAGAAAAATTTTCTTTTCCCCTTAGTAATTACCCTAAAACATTATACCATATATAAATAAGAAGCGAAAGTCAAGTTATTTGCTGATATTCAAATCAGTTGAGTTTGACATTATTCTAACATATGAACTGAACTTATTTTTGTTGGAAGTGTATTAATAAACCTTTTCCGAGATAATTTATTATCCACCGTAATCCCTGAGAAGTGTTTACAATAAACTTCACAAATTTTGATTTGATTTTATTGTCTTTTTTTGGTTTTATATTACATTAATTTTGTTTTCTCTCAATTATTTGACAATCCATTAAGCTGAAAATAGCAAATTAGTAAATAATTAAATGCATCATTGACTACTTATTCCAAGATGTTTATTAGTTACTAGCTGGGTGCCCGGCGTTGCCCGAGATGACATTTATCTATAACCATCCATAAGACTCCAATTTTGGTTACTTTTGCGCTATTTTTATGTAAAGCTCCTCGAACCCTATCCCTAAATGTGCTCACCTCCCATGCCGAAGGGGGATGAAGTCATTGACTAAATATATCCGCCGTTTTTACATCTTAGAAGATGACCACCCCCACAAATATGCAATAATGAAAAATAATGAATTCCCCGCAAAAATCGGCCGATTACATTGTCAGAAAATTTATTCCCCCGCCTAACACCTCCCAAACCCGTCGCGTTACCCAGGTTGTCACAATTAGATTCAGCGACATTCATAGTCTCGGAATTGATTCGATTCTCGGTTGTTTTTGCGGGATTTTATTTAACGTACCTCCACCCCAACCCTAAGCTTGCTCCCCTCACAGGGGTTAAATTATACACAAACAACATCGGTATAAATACTATCAAAGTAATTAACCCCAGGAAATAATTATCGCAAATATCGACCGTTTAACATGTTTGAAATTTTTCACCCCCGACAACTCCCGCTTCGGGGACTTAAACGGTCAAGTTTAATGTCATAATTAAACGCAGTGACAATCCTGATAGTTTCAGGTTTCTTTCTATCTAATGCTACTTCCACGCCAACCCTTAAGGGTGCACGCTTCCGAGTCCGAAAGGGGTTGAAATTACACACAGAGAACATGTAGGGGAATTTCATTAATCTAATTCATCCCGAAATATGTTTAATTGACGAAAAAAAAGCCGGTCAACTCATCCCAACCCAGCCGATACCCGCGCGTTGTCCAGATTGTCATAAACAAATTCAGCAACATCCATTACCTTCGGTTTGACTCGAATCTCGGTTGTTTTCCCGTTATTTTCAAGGAAATTAATTAAATTCAGTGACATTCCCGATAGCTTCTGGTTTCTTTTTATGTAATGCTACTTCACGCCCACCCTTAAGGGTGCACCCTTATGAGTCCGAAAGGGGTTGAATTTATACACAGAGAACATGTAGGGAAATTTTATTAACGTAATTCATCCCGATATATATTTAATAGACGCAAAAAACAGCCGGTCAACTCATCCCAACCCAGCCGATACCCGCGCGTTGTCCAGATTGTCATAAATAAATTCAGGGACATCCATTACCTTCGATTTGACTCCAATCTCGGTTGTATTCGCGTTATTTTATTGCAGCGTTCCTCCATCCAACACCTAAAAGTGCTCTACTGATAGTCCCGACCCGCTTCTGGGGGTGGTAGACGCGTCTCACCCCAACAGTCGGTAGAAACACTATCAATATCTGTGACCCCTAAAAATATTTATCCGACTGAAATATCGACTGTTTTAGCATGTTTAAATATTTCAACCCCCGTCCGCCCCCGCTTCTGGAGGTGGTAGACGCATCTCACTCCGACAGTGTTTGTTTCCTGGTCGCAAATAACACGTGTACGAAATTTGGTGAAATTTTCTCCAGCGGTGTAGATTTGTATAACGAACATACAAATATACAAATATACAAACATACAAATATACAAACATTCTTACATACATACATACATACATACACTCATTTTTATTTATTAAATTAAACGTCGTTATTAATGGAAACAACATCGGTTAAAATAGTATGAACAACACCACCCCTAAATCTGCTACTTTCCCGTGGTGGAAAGGGTTGAATATTTACTCATATCACATCGGTAGAAACACTATAAATCTAGTTTACCCATAAACACATAACATTTTGGCAGTTTTAGAATAATAGACAATTCTCACCCCCAGCCCTAAGCAAGCTCACCACTAAAGTCTAAAGGGATTTATATTTTCAACAACATCCTTTGAAATAGTATTCACGTAATTCTCCTCCACGAACGCGCAAGAACTGACTATTTATCTCCCCTTCCGACCCCCACCCTTTTGGGTTAAATGGGCAATTAAAAATATTTATCCGAAGTAAACTCACTGACATCCATAACCTTCGATTTGACTCCAAACTCGGTTGTATTCGCGTTATTTTTCTGTAAAGCAACTCCACCCCAAACCCTAAGGGTGCCCTTTTCCCAGGGTGTAGGAGATGAATATTATATTCAGATAACATCGGTAGAAACACAATCAATATCTTTGACCCCGAAAATATTTATCCAAATCTAATACCTGCTGTTTCAGCATGTTTAAGTATTTCAACCCCCGTCCACCCCCGCTTCGTAGACGCGTCTCACCCCGACAGTGTTGTCTTCCTGGTCGCAAAGAACCCGTGTACGAAATTTGGTGAAATTTGCTCCAGCAGTGTAGATTTGTACTCTCCACCCCAAACGCTAGGGGTGCTCTTTCCCCAGGGTGTAGAGGTTGAAAATTATATTCAGATATCATCAGTGGAAAGACTATAAATATCTTTGACCCCTAAAAATATTTATCCGACTGAAATATCGACTGTTTTAGCATGTTCCAATATTTCCACCCCCGTCCACCCCCGCTTCAGGGGGTGGTAGGCGCGTCTCACCCCGACAGTGTTGTTTTCCTGGTCGCAAGAACACGTGAACGAAGTTTGGTGAAATTTGATCCACCAGTATAGATTTGTATTCTCCACCCCAAACGCTAGGGGTGCTCTTTCCCCAGGGTGTAGGGGATGAAAATTATATTCAGAAAACATCTGTAGAAACACCATCAATATCTTGGACCCCTAAAAATTATTATCCGACTAAAATATCGGCTTTTTTAGCATGTTTAAATATTTCAACCCCCGTGCATCCCCGCTTCTGGGGGTGGTAGACATGTCTCACCCCAACAGTGTTTGTTTCCTGGTCGTAAAGAACACGTGTACGAAATTTGGTGAAATTTGCTCTACCGGTGTAGATTTGTATAACGAACATACAAATATACAAATATACAAACATACAAACATACAAACATACAAACATACAAACAAACATACAAACAAACATACATACACTCTTTTTTATTTATAAGATTAAAATCCTTGTGTAATCTGCAACAGAATAAACTAAGAAAACAGAGTCATTTCTTATGGTAATTCAATAATATAAATCAGAAAGAGGAATAGGTCCACAATAGTGCCATGAGAAACCCCCCTATCTTTGTTTTTCCCCACTCAGAATGATGAGTTTTACCATAAAATGAATCATTCAGTGTTACTCTTGCGAAAGTAGAAGGGAAACCAGGAATTGGAGGTTTAGTGATTCCATACAACTTCAATTATTCTACCAAAATACAATGATCAATACAATCAAACACATTCGAAAGACCACAGAAAAATTCTAACAGGTATTTTTTGTAAGTTTTTCTGACAGGATGAATAATATATAAAATGGCATTTCCTTTTGAATATTCATTCCTGAAGTTAAATTGTGTAGTAGAGAGAATGTTTTTTTGTTTGTTTGAATGATTGATAACGCGATTGTAAACAACTTTCTCTAGGATTTTATAATTTAACTACTCTACAAATTACGATTGACTACACGTCGATTCTTCCCGTATGTACTTAAAGTGCTCGCGCAGTTGTGTCGGGTAATTTGGCAGTTGTTTAGAATTTCATCTACACATGCAAAACATTTAAGCTCATCTTTAGCTTATAATTTACTTCCATATTTCGTAACGTATCTCTTTTATTGTATTTCAACATATATAATTCTTTGTAGAATAATGTTTATCGCATTTGATCAAAATTATAATTTTTTCAATGCGTTAAATATTGTTCACGTTTGTCTAAGGAAACGAATACATAGATGTTAACCTTCATTTATCGACGAAATATGCTGGCGTCACAGTTTTATTTTATTTTTATCCCGAATCCGTTTTGTACCGAAACATCCCCTGAGTTGACGTGACAGGTGCGCTTCTCGCGGGCGTCACGTGAACAAATGTTTGTCCGGACGCGACTCATTTGGGCGTGCAAACATGGCGGTGACGCCATCTTGAGAGCTGTCGCCTTGCTACGCGGATGAATATTTGTACAGCAGTGTTGCTGAATTGGGGAGCGTTCCTACTTTCGCAGAAGGCAAAATTGACGAGACTGCTCCTTCAACTGTAAATTTCACGCGTGGTTAAGATATCCATGTATCACGGCTGACTGTAAAGAAAAATAACTCGGAGGAAAGAAAATTAGCGTCGCTTGCAGATATTTTCTCCACTCTTTTCGAGGAAATTTTCCGTGCTTTTCTCTGGCTCTCGTTGCGTATTGGAGACGCATTTATAACTTTGTTGCGAGTTAATTTTTATTTTCAATAGAAGATGTTGAGCTAGTATATTTGAATTAATAACAAAACATTTTTCTCTAAAACGTCGGTTCGGTTTCCTGTTTTATTTACAATATTTGAAACCAGCTCACGGTAACTGTTTTGCCTTTAACCGTCAAATTTATGTCTATGTTGTTCTAATTAAAATGGTTGAAACTCTGTATATACGAAAACATTCTACACTAAACAGACACCTGGAATAGAGTTCGTAGTTACCATAACTTTTGTTAGCTTTTAGAAATATTATGTTATGACTTACACCTTCAGTCTGTTCAAATTAAATAAGCTGGATTAATGCAGAATTTATCATTAGATTCTGCGAAATCAAATCAGTAACACTATAAACGTTTCCTCTCAATATGGTTTAATTTTGATAGTTGAAATATTAGTTTTGGGACTTGAAAACTGAGGTAAAATTTTTGCACCTGTATCAACTCCAGAATGTAAAATTTCGTGATGATGATTAAAAGCCATTAATTCGTGAAAATATGATGAGACTTGAGATAAAACAAGACGATATTGAACCGGCAGAAGAGCTGGACAACACAATCAGAAACTTCAAGACCTATGTATGGTTTGATTCCCTGCATCCTTTTTTGAACCCTTCAAGGAGGGAACGGGGATACCTGGTTGCCTAAATCCCTATGGGCCGGGTCCTGCACACAGGGAAGGGCAGAAGAGAAATTGTGCCCGCGAAATCATTACCCATCGAGTACGACTCCAAAGAGCGTAGGGCTGGGACGTGGACAATCCACAACTGGGCTAATGGGATCCTCGAAGATTGACCAGGTCCCTGACGCACCCCGACGTATCACGTTGCCCGTTTACACTGACGTGCCCAGGATCACCCCAAAGGGAGGAGTTGCCTGAAGGCATTTGAAACTTGTCAGCAACTTAGGGCTATCTTCCTCGATAGCAACAAGCTATTTCTATGAGGAAAATTATGTCCGGGTGGTTACGACATCGGGTAACTAAGACATGGAGTCAAGTTCCCAACACTCCACAGGCAAATTTTTTTTACAGGATTAGCGGCGATAAGAGATGGTGGACATAAGGGGAATCTGTTACGTATATGGAAGGACAATTTTTGCCATCCATTCTGTCGCGATCCAGAGATTAAATTTCGATAAATGTAGTCAGTGTTAAATAAGCAGCGAGGAAGTAGATATGAAGTCCGGAAATCACACAGTACAGTTTTGGAGGTGAATATATGTGTTAATAACAAAACAATAAGAAAAATGTGTTGAAAGAATTCATAGGTTGAACACACAACGGTTGGGTTACGATTTCAGCATAGGGGCTATATGAAAAAGTCTATATGCATTATCAATTCCATTACTTTTTGAATTTTACTTAGGTTTCTCTGTTCGACCCAAATACCCGCAAATCTAAGGGGATTAGTGTGGTTCTCAAATATAATAAATAATGTTAAATATACGTTTTGTGAAAAGGAAATTATTATTTTTAATTCAATTAAGACCTATTGAATCGCGAAAGTACGACACCAATTTAATAAAACATTTAATTGGTAATGTTAATGGAGGTAAACAACGGAAATCACCAATGACGAATGTCCGTCCGTAAAACTTGTCGCTTCCGAGTCGGCTGTTGCGAGACAAACGTGCGACAGGACTCGGATTAGTAGAGTCCCTGGGAAATCTGGAAAGAAAGGGCAACAAGTCCCCAAAATTTTCGTAGGCCATCTCCCACCACGACCGAAACCGGGCCTCGCGGAATTGTGAAATCAAAAGCGACTGACGGAGGCCGATCAGATGACTTGATTTCTACCCCCTTAGGTGGGGAAGAAGAACGACGCCGGTTTCCAAAGAACAGTTTGAACGACCCTCTTGGGGAGAACTGTTCGATAGTAGATCTTGGAGAGGACAAATGAACATATGATTTTGTAGAGAGCAGTTCGATGTAATATCAAGAGAGGCAGTTGAACAGTAGCATATTGGAGAGGAGAGAAATGCATTTTGCTTCACGACAACCTTGGAAAACTAACAACTACATGAACTGGAGTTCATCATCCGGGTCTTTGACACCGCCAACAGGAAAAGTCACCCCTACACCCGAGCACTCAGCGCCAGACTTCCGAGACATATCTCTTAATATCCGGAAATTCACCCGTAGCTTGTCGTCTTTCAGCAGAGGATGGTCACTGACGTATAAGTCCCCTTTTTATATTATATTAACCCACAATATATACATTTTTGCGTTATTTTTATTAATTTTGGTCTGCCAAAGTGTCAGCATATGCATTAAAAATTCCGCTGATATCCCTATGTATACCATCCAATGATATTACATATTTACGTAAATTAGAGACGCGAGTTTTTCCAAAACACTAAGAGACTTCCAACTTAACGTTAATATCTGTTAACTATCACCATTACCAATAATAAGAAAAATAGACAAATACAGGCAAAATAAGTGATGTTATAAATACCACACAACCTTCCTGGAAACCTTGTTCCTTTTTTCATGTGCTAAGGAAACTAAAAAACGCGACATAACTACACAGTTAACAATAATCAAAAGACATTCATTTTAAAATGTAAAATTTACGTCTGATTGAAAATAATGAATAAGAAAGATATATAATTCAGACAAAAATAGTAATATAAATACCACACAACGTTAGCACTGTCGAAAGGGACAAGCATTCCAGAAACGTTGTGTGGTATTTATATTACCATTTTTGTCTGAATTGGCTATCTTGCTTATTCAACATTTTCATTTTATTGCCATTACCATAGTAAGAGTTTTTATTTTGCTACAACACAAGAATGTATTAATAAATCCAGAATGGACTTGTCACAGGTTCATTGTAGGTAGTTATATTAGAGTCCATTCAGGCGGTAGAATGTAGGGTAAATTTTAGGTTTAATTTTTATATTTGGTACTAAAATATTGTTTGTCCCTGAACACGAATATTAGACCTGTATAATCAAAAAAAATCTTCAATTCTTGTGTAAAAAACGCATTTTATTTCAGTTTTATAAAAACAACCCCAATAGAATTCAATTCCTGAATCTGTATTAAATTGAAAAATATAAAATAACTATATATTGAACCTGTAATATAAATAAATATAAAACAACTATAACTACACAAAAACTAACCCCCATTTTTCCTCTTTTCCGCACCAGTTGACTGCACAGTTAAAATTTGTCACAGAATTTACTGGTTTGTGCCTGTTGGGAAGGTTCAAAATAAAATTCTACATTTACTTGACAACCAACATTGCACTCTTTTAAAAAATTATATACATTCTCGTAATATGATAGTATAAACCGAACGAATCATGTTACTCAGTTTTCAAAAAAACAATTCCTAAAGAAACTGATTGTATTATGATGTACTTTATTCTACGATTATTTCAACATATTAGGGCTATTTTAATATTCCCATAGTCAATAACTGGTAACTTTTTAATTATGTATCTGAATTTCAGGCAGTTATGTTATATTGTAGTATACACCAATGCTGATGATAATAAAATTTTTTTAATTGTCATCAAATTTTATTTCATTTTGTGGTTGTATTTTGTGGATATTTTTTAAGTATTACGGTAAATATAATTCAAAAATTTTATTTTAAATTTCATGTTTAATTTTGTAAATTGAAAATCCGTCGATAAAGCGACCTGAGATAAAAGTGTTATTTAAGTTAATATCTGTGGCAAACATAAAATTTAAATACAAAATTCATTGTTTTTCAAATAATCTTTAAATTTTATACAAATCAAATTTGTGTCATTAGTTTAAACTTATTAAATATTAAAAATTGTTTACAAAATTTTATAATTTCAAAATGTAATTTATTTGATTTAAATCGTTAAAGTAAAAATTTATTTTAATATTCAGAAATTGTAAAGTAATATTTAAATTTCTTTAAATATTTCAAAATTCAATATTATTATATTCGGCTCTTAAACATAGACCAAATTAATTAAACTTCAATATCTTCATTTTGGTTATTACAATATATTGGAGTTATTTTAAAACGGACATATTTTTCGTAGTGATTAAAACAAATTTATATCAAGCCTTTATCCTGACAATGACTCGTTTGTTTACTTTACGCTGCATTTTATTAAGTAATGTAATTCATGCATGCGTACTAATAATTTTTTAAATTGTACTTTATAGTCCTGCATTGATTTATGGGTTGATTAAAAACGATCGCCGAAGAGGACGCGATGACGTCACAATGATTAGGAGAACAGGCACTATTCCAAAGGATGTTTACGTTTGGGTTGGATTATACAAAACGGCGCTTTACCTGATAAATTGAAATACGTATTTATTAATTAAGACGCCGGGATTTCCTTACATAAAAACTGGAGTCATGTTTATATTACATAAAAGCTACATGGACATTTCAATTCTGGAAATAGAAAAAATCTAACAAAATAATTTTAATACAGTACCGCTAATGAACATTCAAATACTGAAGTCGTTTTTTATCTATTAAGCGCCGAAATTGTGGGTTCGAATCTCGGTGAGGCCATCGATGTCGTGTGTTTATTCCACCTTCAGCATTATCACGAAACCCAATCTGGAGCTCCGGCTGCCTAAGTTCGCATGGTCGTGCACTGAATTGGGACTATCATCGTAACATGTGGAGGGCGGGTGGGGGTGAAACTTTCGCGAATTAGACGAAGGCTATACCCTATATAAAGCAATATGAACCGATCAAACGAGGCGTTAACACTCCCATACGAAATAAAAAAAAATCCTAACCAGTGGTAACATCTTTATAAAATTCCCCGAATTCAGTACCTCGCATTTTAACTATTTTAATATATATAACTTTTGTAATACTTAATGGTACTGAATTAACTTAATACATATAAATAATTTTCTTAGATTTTTTTCACTCCTGTAATCGTTATCCTTGTTTATTTTAGCTTGTAATGCCAATTACAAATTATCAATAAAATTTCATTCTTATCTTGGAAATATATTTGTAAATAATAATAAACATTATAAGCTATGTCCATAATATTTACTACAACATAAATTTTTTAAAGCATTGTAACTCTGAGTATTTACATTACATCCTTAAAATTAATCGTAATGAGACGAACTGAATAATAAATTTATGCAAAGTAGATAATTAAAAAAACACTTTGTGTTGCCAAATAACGTTTTGATTTTGAAACAAGAATCTATACGGGGTAGACCAGAGGCGAAGCAGAAATCCTCGTCTAGACTGGAGACATAAAACATGGACGGGGGTGAAGTTTTTACGTTGTGCTGGCGACAGTAAGGCCGTTAAACACCGCTCAATGTGGCCGATATTAGAGGTGAGGACCGTAACAGCTGCAAGCGAGGACGGAACTGTGTCTTCACGTGCCTTTATGATAAAATGCTCAATTTCGTAGCATTTCATGAAGGAAGTTCAACCTTTAAGAACTGTTAAATTGAAAACTGTCTTCCAAAAGCCGGGAAACTATTCCCAAAACCTAAAGTTCAATCTTCTCATTGCTGTTCGAATGAGAACATTGTACATTTGGATCTTTTAACGTGTATCGAAAACTAATCCTTCTATAAAAAGAATTGGCTGAGATAAAACTTAGTCCTAAATAATTTTGAAATCTCTAATAATAATTCTTCAAATTATTAATGCAAATTCTGATATTCTACAGAAGAAAGTTATATTAATTATAAATATTTTCTATTCAACAAAAACATCCAATAATCGACTAAATTCGTTTTTTTTTAGTTGAGAGCGGTCTTGTTTTATTGCAGAATTAACTTACTCTAAATATTACGTCGATATTTAAACAGAAAGCTTATGGTAGACTCAAGCCATACGGATATGGTTAAAGTAATTAAGGCATGTGGATGCAAAAATGACGACCTAATCGGCAATTGAACTCTGGACCTTCAGCTTACCGTGGAATGCTCTGGCGAGTGAGTTAATCCCTGCCGACTCTAGACCCGGAGCGATATTCCTCCATCCTTTAGACCTCTTTGTTTCTCCTACAATTTACCCTTCCAAACTCCTTCACAGCCTATTTCAGTAACTGATGAAAAACGGATTTTTACGTAAATTGATTAGGCCTATAGATTTTATAATTCAAAGCTATATAAAGAAAAATCTTATAGGGCCCATAAGCCCAGGCCATACGTCCATGGTTAAGTTAATTAACGTATGTGTATGATAAAATGCCGACGGAGGAATGTCACACCAGTTGACAGGGATTAGTTCAGTGGCGAGACTATCCGCCAGGTAAGCGGTAAGTCCTTCGATTCCCGATCCGATCGACAATTTTCCATCATCATACCTTAATTAAATAATAAATCTTTTATAACTGCTAAACACGTGTTAAATGAAAACCCCAACTTGTATAATTGATGAAAATTAACATAAATATCTGCCTAGATTTTATTTATTTAATATCTCTTCAACACTTTTTTCGAAATATTTAAGAGGTTTATAATTAATTGAAGGAGATCATTTAATACCGTAGAAACTGGGATTATCCCAAGTCTGTGGATATTTAAGTGCAAATTAATATAACTACTTAAAATTCAAACAGCCAATCAAAGACGTGTTGTATGTAAACTTTGTCAAAAGGAATATTTTCTTTCGGACGTAAAATGACATCTATCAGGTTCAGAAATTTCCTGGGATGCAGAAACATATTTCCTCAAAAAGATTCGGAAGCTGATACAAAACTAAACCAATTTTTTATTCTGATGTGTTAAAAGTTATCAAATACTATCGCGGATACAGTTTGGATGTTTGGACGAATAAATTATTTTAAGGCGCTATATTCATTTCCCAGGATTGAATAATGTATATATCATAAATGCAACTTATTATTCTTGAACTTCATGTCATGCACGTAACTACGAGTAACTGAATTTCCCAAATCTACATTCAGGGATCTTGAATCTATCAGCTTTAAAGGATCTTCGTTATTTAATTAAATAGTTTACGTGTGTTTTGTTTTGTTGAAGGAATTGTACAAGATCGCAGTCAGTAATCCCGAGTAGGAAAGAAATGAAAACGAAAGACGGATGGGAAAGAGAGAAGAGACGAGAGAGAAAGCGGGTAGGGCAGAGTCCCCATTACCTTGTTGACGGTATTAACAATGTAGGCCTCTCAACAAGAACCTCGAGTCTAGGGTTACCGACAGATACTTGACTCTGCTCACCCACAGTGTCTTCTCCATGAAGGGTTTGTACTCAACGCTTCTCAGAGTAACAAGAAGAGCCTGGGTCATATGAGCGTTAATTCTGACTTGATAGTCTGTTAAAAATTAGAAGACGTATGACGATTAGTTCCTGTGACCTTGAATCAACCAATCACATCGCTTGAAATAAATCAGCGCTGCCGAACAATAGCTGGGTTATTCTGCTGTTTTCAGGGAGCTGTATCAGTCATGTGTAGTACGTGGCATCATTGTCCCTCTCCAGAAGGTCGCATCAGGATACTTCTGAACTTAAACGGACTATAGTACTGCAGAAAACACTGCACAAATGTGAGATAAGCGGCCAACCTGATCGTATTTCCAAATTAGAGAAGATATGAAATGAGTTTATTAACAATCAATAAATTTGAAACTGAATCATATGGTCACCATCTTTCATTTATCCTGTCCTGAAATATTTGTTTATCCTCTAGATATATTATTCAACTAGTGGTATTAAAGATATAGCTCAGTTAGACACTGTTCTAGTATGACTTTCCCATTTACCAACACCTTTCTTCAAAAGGAAGAACACCTTGAAATATTTGGAAAGTGCTTTTATAGAATGATGGAAATAATAAGTGCGTCCGGCAAGATAAAATATGAAGAAGTACTAATAAGAGTATCTATTAAAAATGGATCTGGGGTTAAAGATTCAAGCTTTTCCTACTTATTGAAGGAGGACACAGTATATGAACGACCTGAAGGAAAGAAGATAGCAAATCTCGGAGGACATTGATTCTGTCGTACGATAATATAGTTATCCACCACTGTGACTTATTTATCTTCATTAAATTACCTCCCACAATGTTAATACAATGGATGTTAACTCTCTTTAAAAAATCGTATAACGTCTGAGATCAAACATCAATCAAAATTTGGTGCAAAGTATGTGTATAAGATTGCTGCTTAGTCTCCAAGTCTAATACATTTTAAATAATAATTTTAAAAGGTAATAATATTGTGAAACTATAATACCAAAATGAACTGTATAAATGCACAGATGAATCTTAACAAAGAAACAAATGGATATTCTAAAATTAGAGCTATTCTAAAAACGACATGAAGGAAATTTTCCGTTAAAAATATAATATAAAGTACGCATAAAAATTTCAAAACATCAGTATGACAACAGAATTTGTGGATGATTTTTTTTATGTCAATATGGAATGCTTAGGAAGACGGCGACTGTGGTGTAATCGTGTCCCTCGTTTATAATTTTAGGAGGATTAAATTTTACATATTGGCGTTAATACCATATAAAAATTTCGGACAAAATGGAATGAGAATTTACTTTCGTAAAGCAAAACAGGATGCCGCGAAAGTGAATTCGGAAGTACAGATTTGTGTCTTGACCGCGCAGCGGGTGGTCAGAGGAGTTGAAAAGGGTCAACGAAGATGGGGCAGTTTCTATGGGAACATCAAGGAAGCTGTTTTTAAAACGGACTGGACGGTCTTAAAGAGAGAGGATCGAGTTTGGCAAGGTGTGTCTAAATGCAGACAAAATATGAGATTGTACTCATGGAGATGGTTGATGATTGCCAAGCTTCATATCAAATAAGCGCTAAAGGTGATTAATTGCAACTAGCATGCAGAGGGAACCGTGTAGCTATAATTGCCTGTACGATTGAGATCAAAGAGATCAAATATGCTCTGGATTAGGATTTTCTCTAGCACACAAAGAAGAAATGGGTCGCTATTTCCCGATGAACTTTATACGTAAGAGAATCCCGCGCTTGTCTTATAAAGAAAATTTAAATGATCATTTTCATTATAGTTTGTTTTGCATTCCACTCTCATATTTTTTATTTTACAGAGTACGCTGTGAATATGTGGATTATTTGTATAACATTTTGGTATTATTAATTTGTCAATAAATTTTGTTTTATCAAATTATATTCAACTATACCAAAAAATATTAAAAAATTAGTGTAAATATTTATAAAATAAGTCTCATTAAACAACCTTACCAGATGACCTACTGAAAACTGCTTTCTCAAGCGTCAAATCTGGAATTTGTTGGAAGTGTTACAGCTGCTATGAGCTATTATAAATGTATCGTCGGTAGTGGGTCTACTAAATTTTAAACAATTACATTTGAGTTTTACGGTAATAGCGCCTATCGATTGAAAAATTCGTATATCTTAATAAAACAGGTAATACCTTATGAGTTCTAAAAATAATTGGCATTTTTACTAGTAATTAACAAATAAAGTTATACGGTAATAAATAAATTTTGAATTCACTTAAAAACATCTGCCTTAGGGTTTTATTTATCTTTTCTTAATGCGTTATTATGCAAAGTTTGGTGAAAAACGATTAAGTGTATAAACTAGTTGTAAACATATTATGACATGAAGAGCTATAATTGTCTTCATTAGGATCCAATCGCTTAGTAAATATTTTTCGGCTTTAACAAGTTGACGCTTAGACGTCCCTTACAAGGACAATGAACTGTCTTTAATACGAAACACTTTGTTTGCCTGTGGAGTGTTTACGACCAACGAAATTCCACAAGGGAACGTAAAACTGTGCGGCCGATTATCGGTCCAGATTAGGAGGCGGTACTTACCAAACTCTCGCTTAGTTTGTGCAACGGCCATGTGAGGCGCCTCTAGTTCACCAAACAATTAGTGCCTAGTTTTAATGATCCACTCAACACGACCAGCCGGTTGCCATAGTTACCCAACTAGGAGAGGACTCCCTCACTCTGATTGCACTTCACGCAACTTGTAGCTGCATCTTTGTGAATTACCTCAATTTGTACATTGTCGCGCTGTTTCATTTTTTACCCCGGAGTTTAATTTACCGCAAGTGGTTACCACATAAAGACTTTCTGCCTCACCCTCGTCCTGAAAAACAAATGTGTTTCTCTTTTTCGTGTAACGCTTGAGTTCAGGCGGAAGCATTTCCCCTTCATAAACGAAATTGTGAAAAACAAAACATAAAAAGTATGCAACGCCAAGAACGACACGGATGAGGGCGCTCGGAACTTGAATCTCTCTAGGTATGTTAAAAACCCTCATAATATAACGAGTTATGACGCAGCAGAAAGGGTAATAATAATGTTATCCCGTTTCCAATAACACAGTGATTGTATTTGACGTTGCCTCCAATCGCAGGCCTTGATATGCGCCCTTCACAATTACGTCTCTCTTACGCCGACAACTACATTACGATTTACGGTTATAAAAAAAATGAATATCTGCACGAGGGGAAACATTATTAAGCCCAAGGCTTGTTCGGCATATAGTAAAAGTTAATTACCTAAAAATCTGAGAGGAAGCGATAGATAATTGTAACTCTCAAATGTCGTATCTTGTTAGTTGGAGCTGCAACATTTTCAATATTGCTTGATTACTTTAAAGCATTCTGTGTAAATACGGATAGGAATTGTCAACAACAGCCAAGAAAAATTAAAGCGTAATTAAAGTTTTCCCGTCATTCTACAAGACACGAAACCACCTTACAGCCAATGACCGTGTCACAATTATATTAGAAATGGGCGTCATTAAGATCTGAAAATAGAAATAGAGATGAAATATAAATTAGAACAACCTAAAATATCTAAATGTATGTTGTTTATTTTTATTCCACAATGCAGTATTAAATAACTCCATTAAAAATTAGGTACATATATGACTTAAATTTGGTAATTGTCACTGTAGGAGTAAGACGCTCTTAGCATTCTTGATGGTGGGGAGGGGTGGCATATAAAATACGCTAAGTAATACAGAAACAGTCGTTTTTAAGAAATAAAAATGACTTATAAACCTGTCAACAAAATAGCGAATACTCCCCATCAAAATAAAGAAAAATTAGAATAGTTAAACAAATAATTATGTAATATATCAAATATCATGTAGAAACTTAGGGCAACAGGCTACAGGAGGGTAATCCACTTTGGGCAACTCCCCTTTAATAGCATAGGAAGGGATTTGAAAGGGGGGATGCGGAAGGGTGGAGGAAGGTAGCCAAGGGTTACTAGGGCCCCCGGGCTATAGTTTAAGGATCCTACCCGGCATTCGCCTAAAGAAATGCAGGGAAAACCCTAGGAAAACCTGCATCGGGTAGGTCGGGCATTGGGTACTTGTCCCACGCCCTTCCGATAGCGGGAGAGGAGTTTGCAGTGGGGACGCAGCATTCCCGTGCCTCGACCAGTTTAGGAGGCAGCTGGCCGACTATTCCAATGGGAATAGCGAACAACTCTTACCGTATGCCAAAGGTCTGCGACCCCGGAACATACACCTCTCAAAACAGGCCGAGGTGCCTCGGCTTGTGGGAACCTTAGTTCAAAAACGGAGAGGAAAAGGAATACCCAAAGGTAGCCCCTTCATATCTATCCTAAAAGGTTCTGCCTGCGAGAGAACATCCCTCGCAGGTATTGCCTGCGAGAGAATAGCCCTCGCAGGCCTTCTGCAGGAGAATTCTCTCGCAGGCTTCCTTCTTCCATGTAGAAACTAAACTTGTAAGGTATATATTATAATGCTTACTTATTTATGTGTTGACATTTAAAAGAAATACACTATTAACTTTAAACAATAAACAAAATTTATTATGCCAAATTAAAACAATTATTCAAAATACAAAATATAATTGGGATCTCAGGGTCTTGAACTGGGTTTGATAATGGCAGAATTTAAACAATCAAAGAACACAAAATTTACATTTACTTTATAAGGAAATTGATGCGTCTAAACATAGACGAAATTTATTAATGAAGAAATTTATACTAAAAAGATTGAGTTTAAACAATTTCATTTTATCAATAATTAAAGAACGATCTGATCTTTATCTTTTAAAACGGTTTACAATAATTTTAAGGTTTTCTTTCTACTTACGGCAGCCCAAGATTCACAAAAAAATTTTGTAGCACAATGGTGGGATTTTCACAGATTCTAATTATTCACAGACTCGAATTAGCATAGTTTGTCGGTTTGTTTAAAATGAATTGGTTACTTCTCGATGATTTACTGCAACCTGGATTTTTAGATCTCGTGAGTCATGTTGAAAAAGCAACTCACTAGTTTGGTCTGTTGACTGAAGATTGCTTTACTTTTTTGCAATTTGATGTAACAGCGTACTTATTACCGGAACACATTCTTTCGTTCCTTAAATTAAACCTCTTTTATTCTCGCTGCTAAGAGACAAAATTGTTCAAACTTTTTTTTTTTTTTTTTTTTTTTTAGGTCATTAGGCTACATGAGGGTAATCCACTAAGGGCAACTCCCCTTTAATAGCATAGGAAGGGATTTGAAAGGGGGGATGCGGAAGGGTAGAGGAAGGTAGCCAAGGGTTAACTAGGGCCCCCGGGCTATATTTTAAGGATCCTACCCGGCATTCGCCTAAAGGAATGCAGGGAAAACCTTAGAAAAACCTGCATCGGGTAGGTCGGGCATTGGGTACTTGTCCCACGCCCTTCCGATAGCGGGAGAGGAGTTTCAAACTTTCGCGAATTAGACTTTTGATCTGTTCTAAAAAAAAGAAAGCCTGCGAGAGGATTTCTCGCAGGTGAACCTTCCCAGAGAGCTCTGGCGGGGGCTACCTTTGGGGATGCTCTCACATCTCTCTGGTTTTTTTGAACTAAGGTTCCCACATGCCGAGGCACCTCGGTCTGTTTTGAGAGGTGTATGTTCCGGGGTCGCAGACCTTAGGCATACGGCAAGAGTTGTCCGCTATTCCTATTGGAATAGTCGGCCAGCTGCCTCCTAAACAGGCCAAGGCATGGCGAGGGATAAGCTGCGTCCCCACAGCAAACTCCTCTCCCGTCATCGGAAGGGCGTGGGACAAGAACCAAATGCCCGACTTACCCGATGCAGGTTTTTCTAGGGTTTTCCCTGCATTTCTTTAGGCGAATGCCGGGTAGGATCCTTAAACCATAGCCCGGGGGCCCTAGTTAACCCTTGGCTACCTTCCTCTACCCTTCCGCATCCCCCCTTTCTGATCCCTTCCTATGCTATTAAAGGGGAGTTGCCCAATGTGGATCACCCTCATGTAGCCTGTTGCCCTAAAAAAAATGATCTGTTCTCCTCGCCGCTTACTGCCCAACTGTCTCTGTTGGTCTCCTAATTTTGAGCGCGTAAATCCTCTCCCCACCATTCAACAATACTATCCTTTCATTGTCGGTTTGTTGTGGCGTCCGCTACCGCTATCAATAATGTGTCCACAATTCAACTTTTCAATTAGAACAATGCCTTAATTACCAATTATTACAATATCTATGCAACTTAAAGATAGGATTATCATCACAAGTATCAGGATGGAATAATGTCGACCAGACCAACCAGAAAGAAATATCGAAAACAAATACAGCCTTTTCAAAGCACATAAAAGTTTGAGAAACTTATTGTGATGATTTTCATGGGCTAAAAATTCTGCAAAGTGAGTCGAATTTAATGAAAATAGCTTGTATTTATATAAAAAATACCATGAACGACCTAACGAGGTGTGATTGTTTGGAACAGTCTAAAAATATATTAAGTAAATTAAATTAAAGACGTAGGTCGGCTAATATAAATAGTAAATTTTATAATAATATTTTTAATGTGTAGCGAATGATATTCAAAAATGTGTTACTATATGTCCATAGTGTAATATTTGTGAGCATTTATTTGAGTAAAGTTTTAATTTCACGTTACTCATATCTCATTGCCTAATATGTTGGTTAACTGATCGTCCGCTAGGTGGATGTAATACAGAATGTATACTACCGGCGCAAATTGCTTTTGAATGTTACATTTGGTTGTGTATAATGTAGTATACTCAGGAAAGACATTAGCTTCATGAAAATTTACCCAAACAAGGAAACTAACTCAGCGTTCCCAAGGAACTCCATGAAATAAAAAAGATTTAAAAATAAAAATAACAATACCTGACCACCACTGCAAACACCCCAGAGTGGAGACTTCTCCAAATACCTATATGCACATTCCTATTAAAATACTCGAACACACAGATCATCAAAGAAGAATGGAACAAAAAACTAAAAGAAGAATTAAAGAAATACGATCAAACCAGAATCATATTCATAGACGCCTCCAAAAACATGCAGGAGTCGGATGCGCCGTGGTCACTCAAGATAACAGAAAAACCCAAATTGTAAACAAATATGCATCGGTGCTCACTGCTGAACTACATATTTCAATTCTTATATTTATTAACATAGAATATTCCCTCAATCTCCCGCTTCCAAACCCCATAATAGCAACAAATTCATTAATACCACTTGATTAATAGTGAACAACGAAATAAGGAGTCATGCTGGCTCTTCTCCATCGACGGTGATAAATAACAACATTTGCTCCACTAAGGACATGTGGAAAATAGACAGAGACAAACTGGAAGAAAAAGTGAATATAGAGAGGAAAGAACAAGAAAACGGCTCGATCCTATCGGCAATGGAAACCATAAAATATCTCAACACACCCAAAACCCTCTCTAGCCACGCGAGAATCTCTCACACCAATTTTACCCATAGCTTTCTCTTTTTCAGGATTCGTCCACCTACTTGCCTTAACTGGTACAGAACCCTAACAATACGGAAGATCATATTTGAATGCAGAGGTTACAACCAGCAAAGAGGTGAAGCTTTCGGGGAAAGTACCACCATCAAATAACTCATATCATCAAAGGAAGCAATACTTAAAACCCAAAATATTCAATCCAAACCAATTTATGTATCAAAATCTAAAACCTATTTATATTACGGTCATGTAAATATTAATGATAAACTCTTGGTCGCTAATAACATGATCAAATAGTTGAAGCGATCTTCAATTAAGTAAATTATAAATTGTTGTGAACCTGTTTATTGGAGTACGTTCATATAATGTGATCTTTCTACAACATGTGTATGTCCAGAAACATTTCATGTAAATTGTTCCAATATTTTATTAGCTGGTTTATAAATGGTGTATGCACCAATCGCCTAGCAGGTGGCAATAGTCGTTTTTATTTCAAAACTCATGGGAATTCTTATTTTAATGAAAAAGTGACCTTTAAAATTTATACTTTTCATAATCATAAGACACCATACATAAATACACAATTTGAAGAATAATGTTTAAATTTAAGGTTGTATGCTAATTTGTTAAGTATATATGTTTCATAGTTTTTCATCCCTCAGTTTCAAAAGTAACTTGATTTCCTTCTGTCTCTTTCGTGAGTTGGGAAATCTGCGGGAGCTACTTGGGATAGTGAAAAATGAAGTGGAGAGTAATCCTTCGTGTCCATAATTCCGTGGGACACAGGCAGTTTCTCGTGCTCCACGAGGCACGAGAGAATATGCAGTTCCCGGAACGTGTTTACGACTCAGTATTTTGGAGGCGCTTTATGCACTTGGCGTGACCAGGACTATTCCTGCAGGATGTGTTACAGGAAACCAGAAATCAGATACCTCAGCCAGAATTCCAGGGGCATCGCTGGCAATTCTCCAGCACTGCGTCACAACGTATCCAGGAAGGGGCCGTCGCTTCTGGAGAACTTTCCTGGACACGCTCCAGAATGCTCCCGGCCTCTGGATACGGCTGGGAGAGCTGTGTCCGGGACAATAACCTTAGGGACAAGTAAAAACATCTCACAAGCTCCAGCTGGTATTTGATAGCAGCTTCGTAAACCTATCCGCTAATGATAGCAGGCTGCTGAAAACAGCGCGAATGAATTCTGTAGATTTCTGCAGATTTCCATACAAGTTTCAAAAATGGTTAAAACTAAAATTATGCATTCATTCAGGGAATGTAGGCAAATAATCGTTAACAAGCACGGAAGTTCTAAAGCTTTGATTATTTTTTCTATTTATAGATAAACGAACTTGGGTCCTCGTTAAAATGACGAATGAAAGCTTTATAGAACGTGACAGAACACAAATTAATTCAAACTAGTTTATCCTGCGGCTTCGCTCGCGTTTATTATGGTTAATTTCAGACACTGAAACATATTTATGATGTGTTAATAAGCTTTCTTCGTCTCTGTATTATTCTTAAATTTTCAATAACAAAAATTCTAAAACCATTGAAAATGAAACTTAGTTTCATGGCCCGCTCAAATTGCGGCATATAAAACCTTGCAATGTATCTATTATATATCACTGATGAAGTTATGGACAAGGCGAGACTTCAGTATGCCTTTATAACTAAACTCTAAGAATATTTATTATGTGTTACACATATACGCTTTTAGTTTTTAGAGTAACAGGCTACATAGGAGTATCCACGTGGTGGAAACTCCCTTTTTAATAGCATAGGAAGAGATTTGAAAGAGGGTTTGCGGAAGGGTAGAAGAAGGTAGCCAAGGGATAACTAGGGCCCCCGGACTACAATTTAAGGATCCTACCCGGCATTCGCCTTAAAGTGATGCAGGAAAATCTAGAAAATCTGCATCAGGTAGGTCGGCCATTTCGTACTTGTCCCACGCCCTTCCGATGGCGCGAGGGGGTTTTGCAGTGGGTACGCAGTATTTCCATCTCCGTCCCTCGACCAGTTTAGGAGGCAGCTGGCCGACTGTTCGAATGGAATCAGCGAACAACTCTTACCGTATGCACAAGATCTACGACCCTAGAACATACAACTCTGGAAACAGACCGAAGTGCCTCACAGCTCTCACAGGCTTATTAACATTAATCAACACATAAACATATAATTCTGATGTCTTTTTTGAGGAGACTAAACTAGCAGATTACCATTTTGTAGCGTTTGGTGACATTTCACTCTACTAGATCGGGGCTGCCTTAATCATATGACAGAATATTTTACTTTTCTGTCTTCTTTTCATCAACGGAATTAAGAAATATGTTTCAGCTTATCTTTGTGATACTCCACAGCGAACTTCACGGCGACATTTACGATCCCCTGAAAAACGACGCTCTTGATGTAGAATAAGGAACGGTTAACTTATCTCATTAAACAGTACCTTAGAAGTCCCTATACGAGCACCTAATATCTTACAAACGATTTTACTCTTCAATAATTATTTTCCTTTGTTAGGTGATGTTTTCAACGTGATTCTAGGGGATCGTTTAGTTCTTCGTTGCACCTATCTTCATTTTAAATTCAACATACCTCGATTAATAATAGAGAAGTTGATAGTTGAAACCAATAAAGTGTTAACTGAATTGAACTTGTAAAATATTTACTGAATAAATTACCACATATAGCGTCAATTGAACAAAGCATATAAGCAGGTAAACTACATTAGTTTTATTACAGAATGAGTATTATAATTTTCTAATACTTATTTTCTTGTATTTTTATATAAATGTATTTCTATAATAATGAGCTTCCGTGATCCAAAAATTGTATTACTCTAGTCTGATTGTATTTATTGAATTAAACGTCCAAATATCTTAATCGATCTTTTTAGTCTAGCAATCGCTAGTAATTATATAAATAAAATATCTTAGTGTTGAGCAAAATATCCATGAAATAAATTTGGAAAGTGAGTTTATAGATCGTAATACATGACTGTAGACTTGATATACTAATATTTTAAAATAAAATAAATTGAAGTTTGTTAGGCAGAAGGTCACTAGGTAATAATGAGGCTTGAATACGTCCTTTCCTAATCCTCTGGGCAATCTGAGCGGATTGATAGACAGGCACTCGGGCGCTAATTATAACATATACCTTAAGATTTTACGGTTTTTTTTTCACGGTATTTACAAATATCGTAAATTAAAGTCGCTATATTTAAAACACGTTTCCCATACATCCTCGGCTGATTTGTTCAGTAGAGTAACTTTATAGGTTGGGCCACGAAATGTACAGAAATATAAATAGTCAAATCATATTAAATAATTTAATTTAATGATGTATATATATATATATATATATATATATATATATATTGTAATGATTAAAATATATGCTTATTAAATTGCCCCTTGTTGTGGAAGCCAAAATGTAATGATTAAAATGGAAACTTAATTAACAAAATTATTTAATTTAATTATTTATTTAATTATTAAAAAAAATTATTCATTAACGGTACAATTTATTAGCCCTACTTTGGCACGCCAAATTAAATCAAAATTTACAAACCCATTCTTTTTATTATATAATTTTATTATATAAAATTATATAGTTTTATTATATAATTATATATAATTTTATTATATAATTTGTAGCATTATAGGAAAAATACAAACTTTTATAATTTACAAACAAACAGATATAATACTCTTCTTCTTAGGGTCTTTACTGGGTTTGATAAATAAGAACAATCAAGATTATAAATTATAGAATTAACAATTCAAACAAATTGAAACTAACGAAATACGAAATGAAAAGAAACGAAATCTGACTATACCCTTAACTACCGTTTACAGAAAATTTAATTACTTTAGTTTGTACTTACAACTGCCTTTTTGGTACCATACTTAATGATTTCGAAGCTTGGGACACAATTCACAAAAATGACATTAATCACAGACTCTACACTTGAATAAACACACCGGTTGTATTTCGTGGATAACTCCTTCAGGAACTCGATTATCTGCAACTCCGGTCAACCGTCGGACGTATTAAATTTCGATGTCTTTTGCGGAAAATGTTATTTAGAGCGCGTATGTACAAACAATCCTAAACCTTTTGTTTAAGCTTTTCAGTTTTTGTATAACTTGTCTCTCCGTCCAGATTTCTTTTACAAATGTAATGATTAACATATAAGTCTCTCAGTTGAAATTACTAAGTTTGGACCACGGTGTTCGTACTCTGAATTTCGCTCCCTCTTTCTACCACAAGATTCGCCAGACTGAAATCAACTTTCTTATTCGCCAGACAGCCACCAATTTTCTTATTCGCCAGACAGCCACCAACTGAACTTCCGTACAATGCGCGTAGTTCACAACAAAGCTCGCCGACACAGAGCTGCCGTCCATTGTCGTTCTTTGAGATCGGTGCCGCTAAACAATTCATTATAATTTAAACAATTAATAGCCTCCTTAATTAGTATTACAATATATATACAAGTCAAGATGAAAACTCTAAAGTTAACTTCTATACTTATAATTGAGATTTATAACTGATAAAATTATACACTTCATTCAATGAAAAATAGTAGAAAGTTGATATTGTAGTTGCCATTTAGACTGTGATTTATCCTCACTATGAGTTATTTATAAGGCCACGTTGGAAAATTTTATTTGTTGCACTGAAATAGTTTTCTTATGGCAACTAGTAAACACTGACAATAATTTTTAAACAACATAATAATATGTAAATTACACTTTTAGATTTAACCAATTAAGTAGAAACTTTGATATATTATACAAGTTGTTTTAAGTATGCACATTCCTTAAAACAAAATTACATCTTTTTCCAGTGTTTAATTATTTAATATATATATATATATCTGATGAATAATTAGAAAGTCTTGTAATATACTATTATGAATGTTATTTTAAAATGAGTAACTTCCTTTCAGGACAAAATAATGATACTATAAACAACACATCTGATAGTGAGAAACGTTTACGTGAAGAGGAACCTAGTGCAGTAAGGCATGATGTTGCCCACGTTGATAAAAGAAAAAAAAATGTGTTCTCAGTGCAATTGACTTTATTTATTACAAGTAAGTTTTTTCACAATAACATTAGAAATCAACCAAGATCAATACAAAAGCTTTGCAAGTGAATTAACAGATTAGGAAAGAAAATCATGACATTCTCACGTGGCAGCGGGGGTCGACGCGGATATTTAGGAGATTAGAGCGACCACGTAATCGCCGCAGTGTTGCTTAGATTCCCGGTCGTTTCTAGATTTTTCGATACAATTTTTAATTCGACTTATTTTTATTAATTATCTTCCCTAAATACACAACTATACATATTTAACGAAATATTAATGTTTGGAATTATTAATTAAATAATTAATGTTTAAGGAAATATGAACTTGTTAAAAATTCAATAAAACTTTCTAAAGTCAATTAAAATATTCAATTTGAAATTTAATTTTTACGGACTTTCGCCACATTACATTAATAAATTAGGTATTCAAAATTTTAAGTTTTAAAAAAATTATAATACATATTCCAATATTTTTACGTAATTATTTAACAATAAAAATATTTTAAAAGAACATTAATATTTCCGAAAGTTTCCAATCAAATAAATCTGAAGAATTAACCAAATTTGAAATTATCATTATTGGATTGTTTGAAGTATAATTTGCTCTATAACGCTTTACCATAAACATATATTTTAAACGGGAGTTTCGGGAAATATCTCAAAAATTCAAATTATCAAGTAAATCAACACAGTCAGTATTGTTATTAACTAGCTTAAAAATAAATTTTATATCTTTATATCAACATTTAGATTCCATAGATGAGACTTTCAATACGATAGAAATATTTTTATAATTATGGGTCCGGAAATATAAAATTGTATTAAATTCTCCAAAATAATTCAAAATTTATAAATTTGATAGTTAATAAAATGTTAAATTGTTTTAAATTCATTTAATTGAACTTTGAAAAATAAATTAAAATTGTAAATAGACAAAAATTAAATTCCAAGTATATTAACAGGAAAGTCCTTTTCTATTTAATAATCTCAACAGTTAGTTCGAAATCAATCAGTTGAGTACAGTATACTATGTTTGTACTTATCACTCCTAGAGCCTCATCGAAGTCCATTTCAGCCGATGGAGGTGGTGTATTGAGGTTGATGGTAACTGATGTTCCACCTGTTTGATTTTGGACAATTGTACCTGGAATCGCCGCCCGCAATTGCCATTTATAGTGACATTCGTACTACAACCTCTACGAAACACTAGTTACAAACTGACATGTACTTCCGGCGTACTCGTATAACAACACATTGGCACTGCTACAAAAACCTTGTGCTGTTACTGTATCACTAATACGGTGCAAACTAGCATAATGTGTGACCGTTGACTTTTACGACAGGACTCTCAGAAATTCTCAACTTTGAATGTTTTATATGATATTTTAATTTGGATATACAATCGGAAGCGGCCTTTTGAATTTCAACTTCTGACGCTTGCCCAACCCCGCACTCCTTGATTCCGTGCAGTAAGGACCGCTACAGCGTACCTGGTTTAGACGTCGTGCAGAACGAGGCAAATCTGACTACTGCGGAGTTACACTGTCGTTTATACGATTCTTAATGTTAACATTGTTGTTTTCAATTTTCATGAAATATATTATTAAAATAAATCCATAGAGAGAATTTATTATATAATACTTTGTTACTAAGGCACAAAGTGTGTACAATTAATTTTAGTCCAGTTAAAGATTTAAATTAAAATACTTATTTCATTACTATTTATTACATAATTTTTTCCAATTAATTACTAAATATTAAGAACAACCAATCGATCAGTTTTAAATACATAACATATTATTTATAGAATATAAGCTAATCCAACGTAACCACAATACCTCAAGAAACCGGAATCTCTCCATTATTTTACTACATTTTTTTAATAAATTCAATTAATTTCTTACGGAATCCGTTTATTCGATTACTGAAGACCAAAAAATTGTCTGTTCATAAGTACAGTAAATATGTGAATTAGGAATACTTCCCTCTGAACATACGGTTACATAGATCTCTTTGAGTCGTGTATGATTATGTATATTGTAATAATCTAATTGAAATAAAATAAAATCCCCACGATGTGGTGCCAATTAATGTGATAATATTTTGATGACAATCGAATTTATTTAACTATTGATTAAAGTAACTATTAGCTATTGATGATTTGGTAAATTAAATAATTATTAACCAATTTAATTTTAAATACAGAAACATTTATTACAATTTATATTTAATTAGTTTTCATACACAAACTTTTTACATAAATTCCACGGCATTAATGAGATTTTTTTAAACATTCAGGGTCGCTTATCTCGCCTCTAACAGTAGTTATAACCCGTAATGATATAACCAAACTAAGAAAACAAAATATTGCAAAGTATTGAACTGAATTTACTTGAGTCTTACTAACGTAAGAAATCTGCAGAAATATGACGGTACGGAATATTATACCAGGTTTACAATAATTTTTTTACATTCCAAACATTGGAGCAGCTCTCGTAACATACTAATCATTCACTTCATCAATTATTTTATCTTTTGAGTTTAGATCACAAATTATTTAAATGACTTAAATTAAACAGGCCATAGTATCACACTTTATACACAACCTAAGTCAGATTATGCGATTGAATGTCTAACACACAACAGACAAAAACTGTTGATCTCCAAATACTTCGGCAAACATTAATAATGTCGACAGCAAGGAAATTGTAATTGCACTTTCCAAATAACAGTTCGATTCAATTCACTATGAATACTACCAATGATATCAGTTCAACAATAGCCAGTACAACTTTCCCTACAATTTACACATTTATCCTTCAATTTAAACGCCAATAATCGTAATAACTGTCTTTTCATTCGTCGATTCTACCATATATAACTTTTTCCGATCCATCCGTATAAGGGACTCAGACAAACCTTCTCCGGGAAACTCGAAACGCAGACTGTACTTTTCTTTATCGCTTTCAATGTTACACATTGCTGACAATAATACCGCCTGAAATACTCCACTTACTTACGCAACGCTGACTATTGCCTACAGTACCTGGGCCACAATATTACGCTGACAATACAAATATTAAATAATTTATGAAATCCTTTCACTATAAATATTCGTAATCACTACTGTATATTAGATCTTAATCAAATATATGTTACAATTACAATGAAACATGTGTCGAAATGATAGTGGTGTCGATCACAGTACAGGAATTTCAAAGCTTATAAAAATGGGAATGCATGATTTTTAGTTGTACCGTCAAAATTTTAAATAATTGTAAATCCGTGTAATTGAACCAAAAATAATCTCAGCAAAGCCGAAGAAACAAGTTTGAATTTAAATTGTTCGAACAGATATTCTTATGCTTAAAATCTCGGGTTGTGATGGCGTAGCTGATTTATACTTTTGTACATGCCAATAGCAAGTGCAGCTATCACGAGGACCGATAATACAGAAATTGATTCGTGGAATCGGTTAACGTAACACCGGCATCAAATTAAAAGGAAATTTCTGCAACAGACAAGTTTTAATTGAACATCGGATGTTTTGGCTTGTCGGCATGCAGTTATAATCTCCCCTTCGCCAGTACTCGATAACTTTAACAGTTGAAAGGCAATTTGCATGTGATGGAACTCGTAGTTAGCCAATACGTTTTAGGACTGGACTGGATTAAACATAGGTAATTAATGATAAAGTGACTATCATGCTTCTATTCCAAAACGACGAGAAGTTACTAAGCCTCTACGCGTTTATAATGTCACTTTCGTAGTTACTGATACATTGAAGTAATTATAACTCAATGACCAATAATTCACTGAAGAGTATGGAATTAAATATTAACGTTTTTCTGAATTTAGAGTGAAATTATATTATCATAAAGATAATCAAAATATTTTGTAAAATAAAAAGTTATGTCACTATGCTAATTAACTTCTTGCGTGTGTTTTCCATGATCAGTTTTTGTAGTAATTTTAGTGCGTTTATCGTCTGGCATTTGGAGATGCCAGATTTTGTTCTTAAAGGACGTAAACGCCACTGCAATTATAAACAATATTATATTAATAAAATGGAAAACAATTTTTTTAACGGTTTTTCTATATAATAAAAAATTATGTAAATTTGTTTGTATATTCACTATACAGATTTAAACGCGCACATATTGTAAGAAAACCTTTATTATTATTATTATTATTATTATTATTATTATTGGTGTAGACAGGCTATGTATAGGGTAATCCACATAGTGGCAACTCCCCTATTATAGCATAGGAAAGGGATTTGAAAGGGGGGATGCGGAAGCGTGGAAGAAGGTAGCCAAGGGTAAGTAGGGCTCCCGGGCTGTGGTTTAAGGATCCTACCCGGCATTCGCCTAAAAGAAATGCAGGACGAACCCTAGAAAAACCTGCATCAGATAGGTCGGGCATTGAGTACTTGTCCCACGCCCTTCCGATAGCGGGAGATGAGTTTGCTGTGGGGACGCAGCATTCCCTTCTCCGTGCCTCGACCAGTTTAGGAGGCAGCTGGCCGACTATTTCAATGGGAATAGCGGACAACTCTTACCGTATGCCCAAGGTCTGTGACCCCGGAACATACACTTCTCAGAACAGGCCGAGGTGCCTCGTAAGAAAACCTGAAACATACATTCTTTAAAACACAGTGAGTAGTACTGTGGAGGTGAGAAAGATTTTTTTGCTAATTTCCTGCGAGTCAATAGACCCTGACATCAAACCACACGTTAACAAGTGAGAGACGTTACAGTGAAACAAAAAATAGTTTCTGTTTTCGTAATGAAGTAAACCATAAATATATTGATTGAATAAAACTTATAATTATATACAGAAATACTTAATCAAATGATAATAAAAAAAATACGAAAGGTTACACAATCCGTAAAACTAACTTTCTTTTTAAAAACTTGACATTTTATATGTCTGACATAGCATATTTAACGGTACCACGGACCAAGATTATGACAAATTATATATCTTGCAATACGCTCTGGAGAAATTATGCTAAGAAAACATAATAGTTTTTAATCACTAAAATTAATAGCTTTGATTTTAAATAAGCAATAACTGACGAATTATTTCAAGTGAGATTCTTGAAAAATTTTGTTTTTGTATGTATATCATTATAATTTTACATATTTGATTGTAAATGTGTAAAAGTTAAGGGAATAATTTCATGTGAACGCTGTTGAGAATTAACTACATAGCATAAAATTATTATTTTTCTATTGAAGAGTTGGCGGATTTTATTTTTAGTATTTGTTTTAAACAATGCTGTCAACAGCAAATAGAAAAAACCACCAATGAGTATTTTAACTCCTTAACGTTACCGACCCCACAAAGTTACTGGAATATGTTTTACACACTTAAAGTATCGTGAGTTTTCTTGACTGAATAATAGCTTCACACAGTTTGGTGCGGGGTTGGAAATTTTAAAACATGTCAAACGTCCGATATTTGCGTCGAATAAATATTTATCTTAGTCAATGAGATTAATAGTGTTTCTTTCTCTCGATGATTTTTGTTTTTCATAATTTAAACCCCTATCTTCATGAAAAGGTAGAACTTTTAGGAATGAGTATAAGGAGTGTGACATGAAAATAATGAAAAACAACGGAGATTGGAGTAAAATCCGTGGTTATAGATGTCGCCGTGTTTAATTACGTCAACCTGGGTAACGCCGAACACCCAGCTAGTAAAATAATATTCCCCCATAGAGCAATGATAAAACTAACATTATCAAAATATTAGCTGCAGTTATGATTCCCAAACGCGGATAATCATATCTTAAATTTAAAGTAATATAATTATTACAATTTCTGTAATATTTATTTAGACTCAGTCGTGTCTCTCTATGCTCTTGCGTTTTTCTACACCTGCAGAAAGGAACAAGGCTTCCAGAAACGTTATGGAGTATTTATATTATCACTTCTTTTGTCTGAATTTGGCTATTTTTCTTATTATTTATACTGTTTTAATTTCACACGTCCCGGTTGTTTGAAAAGCATTACTCAAATTTTGAGATTAACACTAATCTTCTCCAAAAAAGTAATACAGAGTGTTTGTATGTATGTTCCGCATACAAATCTACACCCATGGAACTAATTTCACCCAACTTCGTTCAAGTTGCGACTCTCGGAATGAGACACATCTTCCACCTCCAGGAGCGGGGGTGGAAATATTCAAACATACTAAAACGGTCGGAATTTAAGTCAGATCAATAGTTTTAGAGGTCAAATAGATTGATAGTGTTTCTATAGATGTTATCTGTGTACAATATTAGCCTCTTATAGCATGGGAAAGGAGCATCCATAAGGGTGGGAGTGGAGGGGCGATACAAGAAAATAAAGCGAATACAACCGAGATTGGAGTCAAATATAGGATTATGGATGCCGCTGAGTAACGCTAGGTAACGCGCGGGGGTGGACGGGAACAGGGGGGTCTGGGCGGAGGTGACAGGGGGTGGGGGCTAGAAATTTTATATAATGTTAACCGGCAGATATTTCTGTCGAATAAATATATTTCGGGATCATAAAATTTCTCTACATGTTCTCTATGTCTAAATTCAAATCCTTTCGGTCTTGGGAGGTGAGCGCCGTTACTGGTGGGGATGGAGTGGCATTACATTAAAATATCGCAAAAACAATCGATATTGGAGTCGAATCTAGGGTTATGGTTGTCACTGTTATTATTTATGATATTGAACTTGCCGTTTTTTAAATAACCCATGCAGAGGTGGTCATGGGTGGAAATTTTCCAACATGTCAAACGGTCGATATTGAGTGGAATAAATATTTGTCGGGGTCAATGACATTGATAGTAAGTGGAACACACTTAGGGGTGGGGGTGGCGGGGCGTTACATAAAAATAACGCAAAAGCAACCGACATTGGAGTCAAATCGGGTGTTATGACAACCCGGGCAATACCGGGAACCCAGATAGTAATTTAACATATTGCTATGTATGTGTAATCGAGGATACATTTGAAAGTACATCGGTAACGGTATTACTATTGGTAAAATAATGTATTACTGAACATAGTAGAAAGTAATAACTATATGAGTAAATTAAATCTGATATTTATAAACCACTGTGGCACGAACTCAAATTATAATCACTTAGTAATTTAATTATATTATATGCCACTGAAATGTTTACAACTTGTATTGAACTGAATGCGTAAGATACTTTAACCCGACAGTACTTTAATAATAATAAAAGTTGGAGGAAAAAACAAACAGCATGACAATAATTACATTTGAACATCACTTAAATATTTAAAACTTAAATTATTTATGTTTGTCTGTTATGAGTTACATTAGAGCTTGTAATTAATGCAGTGACATGGCCATAAAATCTTTTTCTGTGAGTTTTCTACTCGCAGGTGCGAAATGCGGACCAGAGGGACCAAACTTCACATCTGGCAGATTTTCTGAGGAAATGCTCTAGCTTCTGGCTTTCGACCGGTCGCGCGACGCAGCTTCTCTCTAATTAAACAAATAAATTGCGAGCTTCAAGCAGACTATGGCAATGTACGCTTTTCTCTAAAGCGGGAATCTCTCACGAAGCAGTCGTCCGGAACAACAAAACTCAAATCCTGTAAACGCGCTTTCAACTCTGCCTAATTTACAGAACTGACTAAAAACAAAAATATTGCTTAATTAAGAAAGAAACATTTCTCATTTCGTTATAAAATTGTATGGACCAACAAAATAACATTATTAAAGTTCTAAAATAATTAAATTTCTATAGAACATCCTCTTTGTATTATAACTTATTGTGAAAAATTCATTAAAATTATATATTTGTATAATAAAGCATAGCACACTAAAACAGTTTCTGGGGTGAATACACAGCATTATAATGTAATGAACATATCACAATAAATTGTGTTACAATGAGACCATTTCTCTGCCATCGATTAGATTAATTTCCACTTCAATATTTTATTATAACTTTTATTCTAATTACAATTTAAAATCCTGTCTTTCCTAAAACACAAACAAATTTTGAATAATCCAGAATAATTTTTACTGTTAAATTTGACTCCAGTACATTAGTACTCTAAAAAGTATTATTATTCAGTATTTCTGTGTACTATCCACAAATTAATATTTATTTTTCTTTATATATGATTATATATTTATCAGAAAGAACGATTTTGTCCACTTTGCCCAAAATATCTGTATTTGATATGGTGTATTTTCATCTACTATTCTCATTTACTTTCCATATTTTATCCTGCCTAATCGCAGTATGTTTTCAACCATTTTCAAGAACCATATTTAAAAGCTAGCAAAAGAATGCACTCACGAAAAGTCATGTTTAGTTTGCTTTTTAGCATTAATATTTTATTTGCCATCATTCGTCTGAAATTCCGCAAAAGTGTCATTGATAGGCAGAATCCTAAATACAGTTTTTAATTCTTGTTTATAAAACGTGATTTTAATTATGTTTTCATATTCTTATATTTATTAATATTTTATCTCCTTTACGTCCACTCTTCTGTTAGTACAAGCCGTTTCATTGTATCTTGTAATGCATCGTATTTCTTTTCCATCATATATTCCTGTATATTTAAAGGTGTTTAATTTTCTTCCTTAGATCATGAAATCTCAAAAGTCTTACATATTTCATTTTATCAGTCATTCGTCGTGCAAATTAAATAATAAGGGGGATAACCAACACTTGTTTCCCTCCCGGTCCGTAATTGAGGAGAACTTTCCATTTCTGTTCCATATGTAGATTGGGAATCAGTCTTATTTCCTTGCAATCAATGCCATTTCCTTCTAGAACATCCATCAGGTTAATCCATTTTACTCTGTCAAATGCATTTTATTTCAATCAATAAAACAAATGACTACTTTCTTTATCTGCCATTAGGACTCTTTCAGTAATAATTATAGCCTATCAAACTTCATCCCTATCACTTCTATTTACTGAATCTCAAAGGCTATTTTGTTAATGACTGCTCTATTCTGTGCTCTCAGATATCTATGTATTATTAGAGCTATTGATTTTACTGGGGTTCGTTCATTTTCCCGACTGACACTTCCGCCATGCTCGTTTTCCCGACTAAATATCCCGATTGACGATTTTCCAAAAGGTCATTAACCTTATTGGCGTTAGCCCGACAGGCCAATATATCGATGGGTCAGTTTCCCGAAAGATGCGTTTGTACGCAGTAAATCATGACTTATTGAACACTTAATATGTTATTTATCTTGTTATACACGATTATTATGGTAAATTAAGTTATTAATTTGTGCATGGAACAATTTAAAGCAAACTTGGTACACGTTTCACTTACAATTGAGGAACAAATACTGCTAATGAAAGGAGGTGGAATTTTTTGAATATGTGAAAACGGTCTAAAATGGCGTCGAATTATTAGTTTACGGGGTCACTAATATACATAGTGTCACTCTGTATACGTAATTATTAAAAATAAAATTAAATGTGAAAAGTTTAGGGAAAAGTATTATAGACTAAGTCCGAAAAAGAAAGTTATTTTGGGTAAAGAAGGAATAATCTTTGTCAGTCCACACAGGAATAAAAAAGATGTGTGTGATAGAGAAATATATGCATAAAGTTTGTAATTATCTCTATAGACGTATGGCAGGATATGGAAAAATTTTGAAGTACGGAAGTAATGGATGAAGTAATTAATAATTTGAGTGTTGTGGCTGACAGAGATTGAAAAATCTATCTCAAACATGACAATTTGGAGTATACAAATAACAGAAAACCAAATGTGCATGATGAGTCTTTAAGATATGGGGATATTGCAAAGTATGTCTAGACAGTTATTGAAGATGTTCATGTTGGCATTCCATGGAATCCAGGAGGAGGCAACATTGTGGCCAACCATTTGATTTTTTAATTATTTGTTATTCATTACATTTTGGTGCCTCAACGTGTGCCGATTAAATTTTAATTATTTCTTTATTCATTGAAATATATATATATATATATATATATATATATATATATATATTGTAGAAATTACTAAAGAATTTATTTTATTTAAGATTTTCTGTCTTCAGTTCGGCAATACAGACGATGTATTTCCGTTACGCCCAATGCTTACTAACAGTTGACCCTGGGTCAAAATGTGTCTCGAGGTAAAGGTATAAAAGCCTTGAGAAATAAACACAGGTCAATCAGAAGCAGAGCGCCATCTCACTCGAGCGGCTGGGATATTGTTTGAATTTATCAGTCGAGCGGAAGTAGAGTGTTAGGCTTTGAGCCGAGCAGACTAAAAGTAGGACATTCCGTCCAAGTGCTTCGTTGATTTTGGTCACCGTTATTTGTCTAAGTCATTCTGTTCGTGGGCAATTTTCTGCGTTGTAGTGGATCTAGCTAGTATTTTATTTCAAGGACGTTGTGTTTGCATGCGGACATAGTGTAATGAATCTCACTCGAGGTTCAGATAAACTTGCAAAAGGTTGGTAAAAGACCGTGGGAAATGGTAATTTTTGTGTAATGCCGTCTATCTATGATAGCTCTGCCATAAAATCCTATCTCCACACCTCCTATGGTGGCACTGGGCAATACAGCTTGCTGTAGCAAAGTAGAGAAGAGTGTTTAATTTTTGTTTATGAGATTGATTCATTAAAAATAAGCGAGTTGAGCTACATTGTGCTCGTCGTCTAGGCGATTCATTCGGATTGATTAAATCAATTTCCAGAACTCCGACGTTTGTCCCGAGCATTAACTAACCACGAAGTTACAAGCATACGTTGAGGCGTGCTGGGTCACTTGGGATTCGCGTTGACGTTACAATATATTTGTTTAGTTTTAGTTGAGGTTAATTAATTAACGTTATATTTCTATTGTAAAAAGTTCTATGGTTTTGTTTTCATTTTGTAAATTCCTATATTTTATTAGAGGCCCATAGGCGACCTTAATCGATATATATGATATTACGAGTTTACCACATTCTTTGGCACTCCAATGTGGGCCATGTAATTTTATTATCTTTATTAGAGGTCATTTATTCTGTTTACTAAACTTTGGCGCCTCAACTCTAATTTATTTAGAATATTACAATATATATTGAACAAAATATATATTTTTACCTTGACACTATCAACACTATTAGAAAAATATTATTATTATTATATATGGAGTCCTTAGATCAATTTATATTCTTGCAAGTGTATTTTTTATCATCAATATAGAACTAATATAATTATAAAGAATAAAATATTTAGATTTTTACATAATTATTTAGTGTAATAATATAATTTTTAGAGTGAATAAAAGTTTATTTATTACATTTCCCGAAGACAAGATTTAAATGTAGTAAATTATTTTTTCCTTTTTCAGTTACTATATTTGTGAATCGCTGAACTAGAAGTTCAGTAGAAATAAATCAATTGGTTAAAGACTTTATGGAGTGGTTTAAACGTTCGCCAAACCGAAATTCGTGTCTTTTGAGTGCTTTGAGGCGCGTCCTTTACGTTAGGCCGAACTAAAATAAACGGCTGGACGTAATGCTACATTTGTCACCGTGGCAACGGTTAGCCGCATTTCGTGCGCCTTGTGTGCGGAGGCAATTTACACACACCAGATGATTCGTAATTTTGCAAATCAACCCCCTGATCCCGGGGACACAGTCTGGAGTCACATGCAAGCTACACGGCCGCGTGATTAATTAATTTATTCGGCGAGAGGTGGAGCACGCTGCTCGTGCCTATTCATGAGCCGACGTGGTGCTTGCTGCGAGTACGCTTTAAATGAAACCCTCCATAATCTATTCATGAAATGTGCCGATACAATCAACTAAATATAACACTCGCTGCATTCTTTTAGGGACTTAATGACACGCTGATAAAAATTAACTAAACAGATCTTATTCAATAAATTACTGAATTACCTAAATTTTTCACATTTGAATGATTCAAACGCAGTCTGCATACGGACTTCCTGTTACTTCATCAATATTCGCATAAAATTAATTTTACCTGAAAGTCTATTAATGGTTTGTGCAATGAATGGTAAATACTTCAGGAATAGAAAACGGAAAATTTAAAAGGTTAAGAAGTTATGTGCAATATAGTGAAAAGTATGGCGTCAAGGCGGAACAGAAAAATATTTAAAGTGTAGTGAAACGAAACAGAGGATATACACTCTGTCAATTGGCCGGTAAACTGTCAGCTTTGTAACTAGAACTTCTAATTCAACAGATTGGATTATTGCTATTATTGGTTGTACTGTTTGTTGCCGCAGGGCTCTGCACATTTCGACAAATAAAAGAGTTTATTAATATGTTTTTACTTAAAACGAATTTAATTTTTCAGTCAAATATGTAACTAATTCTACGTTATTTTAAGTAATTATTGACTTCTGCCTAAGTTTAATATATTTTCAGCAACTGGAGAGTATAAAAGATAAGTCTCAGTTTGAGATAAATTAGTTTCTGCGAAGCCCTCACCATTTACTGGTTACAGATGGAGACATAAATAATTAGAATAAAATTCTCGTTAAGTTGATTCCACAAGATTTTTAAGTATCTTCATTAAGAAGACATAAAATGTGGGTTTCTGCTTGTTGATTAGTAAACTCTATAGATTTCCTTCAACTTTTATTCATTAATTGAATCAAAGATATGATTCACAATTTATTTTTCCTCATTTTACTGATTCACGCGTAATTAATTTTACATTTGTAGTTACATTGCCGGTTACGTCTTTGAGAAACGGATCACATTCTGAAAAGCTGTAACACTGGTACTTTGTCCAAAATTTAAGCTTTTATGACTCAAGTGACAATGGGAAGGTACAGCAATTATTAAAACATATTAGAATGAATGGTCAGAAACTACAAATGGGAAAATAGAGCTCTCATAAAAAGAAGAAAATAATTAATAAGTGGTATAACAATTATAATTATCCGACTTAGTTTGAATATATGAAAAAATATCAGGCAATTAGTCAACAATTTATTATGAAAAATTTATAAAATTATAATAAAAGATGCACTACGTTGTATCCTTAAATTTTTGGGTTCAATTCAAGTTTAAATTTAAATTAAACGAAAATTCGTACTAATTTCAACTTTCCCCTTTATACACATATTGCAAACGCAATGGTATAACGATCCACCAGTATGATAGATTTCGCGTCAAAATATCCTAAATAACTATGAAAATATATTTTTGAATTATCTAAATAAAATTAAATATATGTATTTCCAATAAATGAAATGTAAACAACGCTCCCAAAACGAAACAGAAATAAATTATTAACGTTAATAATAATAAAGCATGTGAGTTTACCAAATTGTAACACAACGTTCTAGTCGCTGATAGTTTACATTAATTGATTTCTGATACTCTTTATTTAATTTTATGATTTTTTTGTCTTATATTGTTCTTTTTCAAGTAATGATTAGAATTTATCTTTTACTTGTCTATCTCACATTTTTCTATTTGATGAAATAACGCATGTGTTGTGATAGATAACTATGGAAAAGATGCCAATTTTTACGAAAATGATGTATTTTTATCAGGGTTTTGTGCATTTTATGAATATGAAATGTAGACCCGTCAATTGTTTCCGTGGTTCGTGTCTTTACCCGGATTCCTGTTTACGCACGCAAAGTAGGTACTGCCGCTAAAATCGACAAGCCTTTTTAATCTAAAATAAAAAAGGTATTATAGTGCGTCCTTTTTAAAAATTGTTATTTATTAATTATATACATTGTTATTTAAATTAACGAAAGGCTTAGACCAGGTGCTTGCTAGAGACTGGAGGCAATGGACAACTCCTTTCGGTACTCTTCGGATTAAAGATAAATCACGAAGCCTCATGACAATTTTGGGGCTCGGTCAAAGACCTCCATACGAGCCAAGACCAGTGTAAAAAAAAAGATAGTAAGGTACACTGAGAAGACGTGAAATGAAATTAATTTCGTCACGTATTTTCAGCGGTAACTGTCCAAGCGTGTTTGTGACGAAAATGAAACCCTGGCTCGAGATTAAAATAAACAATCACAACACATCAGAACTAAAGTCCAAGAGAACGGCTTTGAGAGTGGGCGCTTTATATCAAGTTCTGAGAATGAAAAGTGCTACACCGGAGGTCACGAATCTTCTAGGTCTTCGAAGCCCCAGTATCTGAGTAGCGCTGGAGTTTGTTTCTGGGTGTCAAAACTCGAGTTCTCGCAACCTAAAACACCACAGTTTATTCTATTGAGAGGATTTTCTTTTGCTTCCTGTTTATCCGACGGTTATTTACAACCAATAAAATAGTGAGAGAAAACTAACGTATATGCCTGGAGGTTTGAATCCTTTTATTATATTATTTTTTATTCTATTATATTTGTTTGTTAATTTTAACTAAAATTTCCTGCGCTAGATATTCGTTAATCTGCAGGTGGCGCACAAGTAATGAGTAAGTAAAATTTCCAAAGGCAAATATACTTTTTATTGTTTATTTTTGGGCACCGCACTACACTATATCTTGTCTACATAATTTTTATAATAAAAATATTCATTGTTACACCTTTTCATAGCTGTTAATTAAATAATGTGTGTTAAGTAATGATAATCATATTTGTGATACATTGGTTTTAAAATATAAATTAAATCATAATTTCAATTTAAATGGAATAAGAGAACGCTTTTGTTCCTGTTTAAATAGATATGATTTTATACAATAATATTGAGATGTATATAATAATATTTTATGTTATACATTTGTATTTATATGTTAATTTTATCACAGTATAGCTTATTTGGATTGAAATATATTGTAATCAGTTATCAGATTACTCCGATCTTTTGCTGAACGATTGCATGCCCTGGCGCTAACTTCGTTTGCAGAATTAATTTATTTATCTATGTATGCAACAATAGCCTTCACAAAATGAAAATAGCGCGATCTGTTTGATCTAAAGAGGGAACTGATAATCGGCATTTAAAAATACAATGCAATTTACAAAGGTTATTTAGAAAGTAATTCTATCTGCTCAAGCACAAGTCAATCGTTGAATATTGCTACCAGATTGATGCTCTCATACATTCTCAATAATATATATATATATATATATATATATATATATATTGTAATACCTAGTTAAGAAGACAAATTAAGAAGGCCATTATTTTGTGTAAATTTTATAATATTTGTTTCACGGCACAGACTAGAGGTGGATACCGGTCATTATTAAAATCTGTTTACTGACTCAGACTGAGATCTTGGGTGGCTCGTATAAAAAATGATGATTGACAGCGGATAAATGCTCACAAAAGGGAGAACTATAATTGGAGGTCTTTGGCGACTTTCAGATAAATGTCTGACTGACGTCGGAACAAGACTCCAAAGGAACGACGGCCAGCAGTTTTGTTGACATTCAATTGTAATGTTTATCTAACAATATTTTGAGTAGGTCTTTTAGTGTGAGAAAGCCGGATGTGATCCGAATGTGGGAAATTAAAACCGCGAGAAAAATGAATATTCTGGAGAGGGGGAAGCTGATAGGAAGGCGGATGAGGAGTTGTATGCCAGAGAGCAAGGGATAAGGACAGGGATGGAAGTTAGTTGGATGCCAGAGAGCAAGGGAGAAGGACATGGATAGAAGTTAATTGGAAGTCAAAGCTAGAGGAAGGCGGATGAGTCGAAGGAAGCGTATGGATGGAGAGGAGACATGTATGCCTAAAGTGGTCGGTTTTGGCGTTAAATATGGCCAAAGTAATTAAGAATTTAATAGAAGGGTTTTAAATATTTGAGATGTATGGTGAAGCTGAGAAAGAGTTTAAAATGGCAGAGATTATATGTCTAACAGAACTGAACGCTCATATCGTGGTTTCGTTGTGAGACCTAGAACATTTGAATAGAGTGAACATCTTGGTGGTGTCAATCATACTTGACAAATTGAATGGTGGTGCGACAAAGGACAAATTTCATTAAAATTAATTATTTATTTGTGGTTATTACATAAATTGGCTACCACAACGTGGGGAAAATTTCATTTAATTAAATTATATTAATTTTTGCTTATTACAATATATATATGTATACGTCAAGAATATCTAGGTCAAAAATTTCCGGAATATAAATAGTATTAATGCGACAACACTTCTTCCTCAAGTTTCTTGAACGGGACTCGCACTACTACGTGGACTTGCCTCACGGCAGTAGATACGCAATTGGGAGCGACTACACTTGGACCTCTAAAGGTCTTGGCGCGGGTGTCAGCTGGTCAGTGGTGCATGCCCTGTCAGCGTCGGCCATAGCCCGATCCCTTCCACGAACTACCTGCAGGCCGTTCAGATGTAAATAACTTGAAACGACCCGATTCCTTACCGAACAGATACAGAAGTAAAATGAAGTAGGTTGTATTTTTATTTTCATGCCATTTTTTATTTATTAAAAATGCAATAAAATATAATAAGAATAATTAAATTAATAACAATTTAGATAATTACATTTCTGTACGACACAGGTATTTCACCAGGTCCATGCTTTTCCATTTGCTGTTGTATTATTAGTTTTATCATTTATTCTTACTTTTGTAGTTACTGCAGATGATTTAATTTTGGTGTTGGTGGCAGTTTGCATCATAAGTAAAACCAATTCACAGATAGTGGCATGGGGTGATTAAAAGTGTCCATTCATTCACATTACTGTGAAAACATTCACATGCGTTGGTTGTCCGTTCTTGGTTGGCTGAAAACTCCGCCTGCAGGGTTGAAGGATTGTGGTCATAAACTGTTTCATAAATAAGATCGGAATAATTCGGATAGTTTAAATGGTATGCTTTTTAAAAATGTAAGAATGATAATTTTTTTAATGTTATTATTCTCGTAATAAATTAATAAGATTGTTTAATTTTATTAAGTCTAGCTTTAATATATTTATTGTAAATAATGCAGTCTTTGACCAATTTCAGACTTAAGAGTTTGTCCAACTGTACTGTACGTCTCTGTCGCTCTTGGCTCCTGTGTTTTAGCACCTTAACGGAGGAACAAGGTTGGTGGTATTTATATCATCACTTCATTTTGTTTGTTACTTAGCTATTTTATCTTATTATTATATTTGAAACAGAAGGATTATATTTTCATTTCAAATTTGTATATTGTATTTTCTCCGCCTAAATGACTTGAAGAAAGTGCAAACACGTATCGAAACGTGTTTTTTTTTTAATTTGTTAAATCAATTTGTCTGAAATTGTTCATAAACTGCATTACGTATTTAATATAAACAGTCATAACAATATAACCTTTAAAATGTATTTTTTGATTAAAACAACTGAAAATAGAATTCTCCATTAAAATTTTAAAGTGAAAATATAAATCGCTATAAAAAAGATTGAAGTTAAATTTAAATTATTTTTGAGGAATTTGAGTTAAGATAAACGAATTCCAATATCAACTAAGTTATAAACCATTGTTCGTTTTTGAAATAAAGGATGACTTCAGTAAAAATTGATAACCAGTCCGGAAAACGATGATTTTAGTCTAGTGATAGTTGAACACATTGATTAACTAGACAATTGATATTAATTTTTTTGTGATTCTTGGTGCGAAGGGTATGCAGGTTAGCAGGTCTTACTAATACGACCGAAAATAATCTGCATTCGCTGAGGTTTCAGACGGGATGGAATCGGGCTGTATCATTTATATATCTGAGAGTGACCGCAATAAACCGGGAAGGAATCAGGTCTCACCTTAAGCGTCTTGCGGAGGCCTTTGATCCTTGACCTCGCAAAATAAATACGCTTCCAAACCGACACTAAACTTTACTGATTGAAAACGGCGCGTTTAATCGCACTTCGCGGCGTTCAAAATTACTCCTAGCGGGGTGGTGTTAAAAAACATTATTATGTAAAAAAAATAGGTACGTTGTAGTCGGGTCACAATTGTTCATTTAGCACAGATTCCTCCCGTTTTCTCACGAAAGGACTGACCTGCTCATCTCAGCGTCTGGCGTAGGCCGCGATCCTTGACCTTGCAATAAATACGCCTCCCGTCTTATCTGAGGATACGGAAATGACCTGGCTCCGAGCTTACATAGACTTTATGACACATCACCTTACTCCCGTCTCAAAATTCAATAATTGGCCCAGTAACAGGCGTTGTAACATCTTATACAATAATATTATTTGGAAGAATAAAGAAAATCTTATGTACTTTTTCATGCATTACAATATCATTTAATTTTTTTACTTTCAAGTAAGCGAAATTATTGAGTAAGCATCTGAAAACCTAAGCATTTAGATTCAAAAGGTGGGAGAGAAGCCTGTGGGACCTGTTAGCTCTCGCAGAGAGAACGTTTTAGGAGCAACAGAGGGGCTACCTTTGGGGATGCCTTCTTCTCTCTCTAGTAAGAGTTGTTCGGTGTTCCCATTGAAACGGTCGGTCCGCTGCCTCCTAAATTGGTCGAGGCACGGAGAAGAGAATGCAGCGTCCTCACAGCAACCCTCCATCGAAGGGTGTGGGACAAGTATCTACTTCCCAACTTACCTGATGAATTTTCTAGGGTTTGTCCTGCCTCACTTTTAGACAATAGACAATAACCCGGAGGCCCTACTTAACCCTTGTCTATCATCCTATGCCTTTCAGCATCTCCCTTTTCAAATCCCTTCCTATGCTATTAAAGGGGAGTTGCGCCGCGTGTATTCTAGCCTGTTACTCTAAAGAAAATACAAAATATCATTTGTGACCCTTTGATGATTGGTTTAAAACTTGCCTAAAAGGAATTCTGACATATCTATACGTAACGGAAACTTCACACCCCCTGGAGATGCCGCTGCACCAAAATACAGACTTTCAACTCCCGTCACAAGATCAGTTCTGAAAGCACAAGGAACGCGTTCGTGCATATTTCAAGCCTCTCATCTCTCGGAAGTAGATCCAATAGTTTAAAACGTTTAGCTGACTTGCTGAGATTAAATTTTTAATTCAAGGTGTAGAGCTAAAGTTGATGTTGCTTCTCGCTTTAATAACGCTCCGTTGGCTCATCCATTAATAGCGAAGTCTCGGCGCTGCAACTCCGATAACGAGCATTACCCTGTTCTTGTCCTAAATGCCTGACTACGATTACATTCAAAACCTTCACCTCAACAGTACTTCCGTTAATCTGTGAAACATTTGAATTTATTGAATATAACCCTGAAGTAAATACGGATTTTAAATATTATTATCTTGCAATGATTACTTACGACCATTTATTTTCCCATGGCTGTAATTCTCGATAAATGTAATACTCCATTATAAACTTTCTTTAGTATAATAGGACTTAAAGGAGTAATAGAAAGTATATAAAGTGTAATAAAAAAATTATTTACAACTATGAAAAATTACTTAAACGTTGGTCTCTGGCAATGTAAATAAATAAAACATAAGGAAATTATCCATTTAATACATATTTAAAACGATAAATTTAACTTTAGCTCACCTCAGTTCCACTTTATTGCCTCTGAAGTCAAGTGATGATGGGCAATTAAATAAACCTGAGTTTTCTGCTCAGACAGGACAAGAATTTCTGTGTACTTTCTTGTTGAATTACTGGAAGTCTTGTGATGTGTGCAGCAGGCTGACTATGACGTCACCAAATTGGCCTTGATCTCAATGGAAACTACGTGTGGAATTCTCTTTCCTCAGAGCCCCCGCCATCAAATAATTTCACAAACGCTTCGGCAATTCAATATATCTCTTTTTCTCTTTCGCCAGTTTCCCCTCTCTCTTCCTCTCATAACTGAACAAACGGTTTTATGGCCGCTAAGCTTCTCACTCATTGGTGGGCTCTGCAAGAGTTCTGCGAAATCTTATTAAAGCGTCCAGCAAATGTTGCTTGTGTAGGAAGTTGATCCTCTTTTAATAGCTACCTACCCGATCTGCAGGCACTAAAAACTTAAATTTTATTCTTTATTAGAATTTACGCCTTGAATATTTAATTTTCATTAGACAAAAGCGATAGCATAAGTGATCAGTAATTTATTTTCTGCATTTGCCTTGTTCATCGACAAGAGAATAAAGAAATAATGCACATAATCCATTGTAATGGGGTTTCTATTGAATATTTTTAAGATATTTAATTTTATTTAAATAGTTGTTTAAATCTGAAAATACTAAATTGTTTCGCAGGCGAAATTAATTTCAATAATTAACCATTTAAATTTTACTAACACAAAAAGGACATTTATTTCCCACAGCTTTTAGACATATATAAACAAAACAGAACGAAACGAAAACAAAGACAGCGGTTGTTGGGCCATAATATGGTGGTCACATGCATTTATGCTCTGATTTGGTCACCTAAACTCTCCAAACCTATTGAGAATAATTATCTCATTGTTTCATATAAATAAATTTCTGAATATATATTTGTAAAACGATTTAGAATTTATAGTTGGGCCCAACTTGAGTTATGTGAATAAAAATTGTTTTAATGATAAGGATAGAAAAATCTCGACCGGACCGGGAATGTAAACCGGGCTTCTCATTTATTTCGCAGGTGGTCTACCACTGAACCATCCAAGTAGACTCCAGGGCCAGTACGTGACTTCTCCATCCACTGTGTAGCTGGATGCCGGCTTCACCGTACCGAGCCTGGAGTCAACTCGGATGACTCGGTGACGGACTACCAGCATACTAAGCGGAAGAACCGTGTTCAATTTCAAAGTCCTGTTCCTGCATCATAACCAATATGGCTGATATTTGAGCGAAAGCTTCTTTTGTTCGTTCTGAATTAAAAAATTGTTCATTTGTTATTCATGAATGTGTGTGAAATTTTGGTGTTATTACGATAGTTATTGGTGAGAGCGTCTCGCATTGTTATCGTCGTAAGTAGATAAGTAAAGCAACTGACAAAACAAAAAAAATTTACACTTACTATATATATATATATATATATATATATATATATATATATATATATATATATGTATATAAGTTACGTTTAGGCTAATTATTATTTTTTGTTACATATATACGCACATTGTAATGAATTATTTTATTGGGCTGGGTATTTTATATTACAGCAAAAAAAATAATTGACCGTTTAAAATTGTAATGAGTTTTATTAAAAACATCACGAAAAGCTCTTATCACAGGCACCTGTGGATTTACGTTTCAGAGATTAGCTACTCGCGTCAAATACGTACTGCCTATTCCTGTTTCCTGTTGTCCGCTGTAGTTGGAGATCCCGGATTTTCCCTTACTGAATCCTGCAGCTGGATGGAGCGCCTCGGTCCTTGTTCTCCAATATTCGGCAGATGACCTCGTACAACCAGTTGATGGGCAGGTGTATTTACTTTATGCTTTTCCCCTACTCGAATACGCATACACTTCGGGATCCTATCACCAAACGTTATCCGCTTCTTTCTGCCAATTCTTTCCACGTCCTTCCAACAACTCTCCACAACTGTTCTCAACGTCTTTCTTCCAACTGTTCTAAAATCTCTCCTCCTACCCCGGAACTGGACGTTTTCCCGCCCTTAGCGTCACGGGCTTTTGTTCCGTAGCCGAATGGAATTTTCCCATGGGCCGATGTACAATGTCTCAGTATTAAAATAGCCACGTGCGGCTACCTGAGACGCGACAGGTCGGCGTCTCGAATTGGGAAACAAAAGATTTTTCCAAACTACAGCAAACAACATTTCCGAAAATAAAACAAATTAAAATTAAAATACGGGTGTTACAGTATATTTCTGAAGCCTTGTTTGAAATATAATTTTTGTATTTGTTCTCTCAGGTCATAAATTATAATCAAGAGAAAACGTTGGCATGAATTCATCCAATCATAAGGGCCCTTCATTCCATTGGGAACATACGCATGCGTCATAGCTCTCTTATTCTCCCAATTAATTGCCTAAAATTTCACCTCCCTCCATGTCTTCTCTATTTTCTTTATTTAGTCTTCAATTCTTCCATGCCCGTTGTTTCTGGCTATAATCTCTCACCTTTACGTTGGGGATTCCAGTCCAAGACTTTTCTAACTTTATATTTTTCATATTTCTACTTGATTCTTCTTTCTTCTTGTAATTTATTGTTTCTCGTCTTCAATAACTCAATTTTATGAATGTATTTTGCTGCTTTCGGGGGCATTTATTAAAATTAATTTATTTAATAATATTGCTATTTGATAAATTTTTACTATGGGTGAAACTTTAGCAGCTACTAAATCTGTTATTTTAATTCATTCTATCCTCTATAATTGAAAACGTATACCCTATAGTTTGAAATACACATTCTTGCATCATTTTCCTTCAAATGCATCATAAAATAGAGGCATCTATAGCTAAAATAAACTTGAATAGGATAAGCTCGAACTATACTGGTTGAAAACTTTACATAAAAATACTAAACTTAAACACAAGGAAATATATTAGCCGTTATAAATTTGTTGAAGATGAAACTCGTCAAAGAGCTGCAGCCTGCCAAAATGTGGCACTTGCGATCCATTTTATTACGTTCGAGAATAGACAATTTCGCCTGTCAATGCTTCAGAGTGCAGACATACCGCTTCCCCTTATTCCACGCTCGCTGATTCAACCAGTTTACCAACATGTACACGCGACTCTCAAAGAGCACCCACACGCGTACGCGTAGAGAGCGTATGCTAATGTAATGCATTTTAAACGCCAAGATCAAAGAACGGCGATGCGCAGTAGTTTCCCGCCAGCTCATCAGGTCACTGATTGCAAACAAATGTGGTCAGCGGAAACTGTAACATTACTTCCAGCCAGCACTCATCAAGTAGGAAGCAACGCGTTTACAATTCATATAGGCCCGGGTTCACAGAAGAATGCTTATCTGAATTATTCATTATTTATGCCAAGAGTAGTCATCGAGATCTGTAACACAAGATATTTGTATGAAATATTAAAAAACTCTCTTGATAAGTGTGACAAACGTTCAATAAATACAATCATATACCTTCAGTAAAATGGCTAGTAGAAATAAACTATAAGGTTCATAAATGTGTTAATTTAACAATAAATTAATCTTACAGAGAATTTTTAAGAACACTCTTTCAGAGATTCACTGGTGGACACATTACTCTGCTAAATATCTTTTAAAAAGGATGAAGTAATATTTTTTATATTTGTATATTTATAGCCGCATCAACAGCTCTGGTTATTAGCGACTAAGTATGTGAACTCATTTTTCCTTGTCGGGGGACTGATGTGTGGAGAGTTTTCTCTCACGAACCCAAACAGACATGCCCTCGCCGGAATTCGAACCCGGAACCTCTGTGATTTAAAGCAGTCAAGCTGGCTCCTACACCTCAGGAGATAAACAAATAATTTTTAATATATATAAAAATGTGACGGAATATATCTGGTGTTTATTTTAGCATCATGCGTCAAAGAACAATGAGAATATTTGTTCATAAATTTTTTTCAAATATTAATATTTTATCACAAAAAATGTTCAGTTCTACACCGAATCGATATTTAACGGGTATTTAAATAATTTTACTGTCGGAAAACGTATTTTCCTCAAAGCTGCTTAAAGGATACATTTTATACGTTTACACTTTAGTGATTGAGACTGTGGACACTCGTTTGGGAATTTTGAATAGTCTTCATCGCCAGAAAAGGAGTTAGTAGACCTTTGGCGACTTCTTACAGGAGACAAGAAATGAACCCGAGAGACGCCCCCCAAGATCTCAGGAGTCACAGCTGCGGAACACATCCCAGACAGGTCTCAAGCCATCCTCATCGATGCAGTTGAAGGAGCAACAACTGATGAGTATCTTTCATCTCTTTCTAACATTATATGTCCCTCAAAGATTCGTTATTTCTCTGAAATAGCGAATAGCAGATTCTGTGCTTTTCTAAGTAATAAAAATGAAGAGGAGGAACTAACAAGTTCACATAAGGAAATTGTGATAAACAACCATACTGTCAATATAGGACCTCTGTTATTAAAAATGACTAGAATAATAATTAAAAATGTAAGTCCTATTTTTCCAAGCGAATTAATAGTCAAAGAATTAAACAAACGTGGTATAACCTTATCACCAAAAATTACCTGCCTCAAAACTAATGCCTCTGACCAAAAATTCTCCCATAACATGTCATTTCGCAGGCATTTCTTCCTGGATCCAAAGTTCGTTCACGCCCTACCTGAGTCGATCCTTCAGCACCATGAAAATACCTACTTCAGAATATTCCCTAGCTCTAAACATTAACCCGGCATCTCATGCTACAGAAACATTATCAATGATAGTAGAAGAGGACAAGTCTAGATCCAAAAACATCACCAACAAAAAGAGACCTTCTGTAGCTCTTTCTGCTGTCATTACCGATGTCTCAGGTCACCGATTCACCTGAAATGAAAGAATTAGTGGAAAAACCTGGAATTAATTCAAATGAAAAACAAGTGGCATTACCAATTTCAAATTTCTTCCAAAACCATCGTCAATAAAAAGAGGCCTTCCGAATCTCTCTCTACTCACATCACCGACATATCAGACAGCACTTATTTTCCAAAACTCAAACAACCTGCGATTATTAACCCGAAAAAGAAAACTAAACAGATGTCATCGACGCAGAAGTTCCTGAACATGGAGGAAGCTCTATAAGCGGCAAGAGACTCATATCAATCGCAAGAGAAGGATCTCAACTTAACATTCGATCAAGCTAGAAGTGCAATTGTTTGTGCGGTTGGAATCAAAAATCCGTGAAGTACCCTACGGGGTTATAATACTCCACCGAAACATTTTTCAAAATTATATCAATTATGTACATAGCGGTGACAGAAGAACAAAGACAAGATTAACAATGCTAAAGAAAGATCAAACAGTCATAACAAAACTCCTCAGATCAAGACTATTCCTCATAACAATGTTTTAATTTAAGCATGTACAGTCACCAAGAGCAATTTTAATTGACGCGACTCTAAACCTCCCAATAAAAACAAATTTATTTCAAAAACATCTCTAAACAAAATTAAACAAGTTTTTTGCTTTACAATGAAATTCATAATTCCTTATTTTATGTATATTCTTGAATCTGTTTAATTGCTAAGTGAATTCATAAATGTTGTCAAATGCAGACAGAATACAGAAAATCTTTAAAGGCAAAACGTTTGCTCTGACATTGCAGAACTCGTCAGGTGTACTAAAATCTTAATGAGTTCTGCGATTTTAGAGGAAACGTTGTGCTTTTAAAGTTTTTCTGTATTCCGTCTGTATTTGACCAAGATTATTAATTACGTATTTCATGTTATCTGCGACTTAGGGTTGTCAGGTGGTTTACAGAATATTGAGCTGTATTCAATGTATCCACGATAAATTCTTTAAACAAACCATCTATTATTAATAAACAATATACACAGTGGTGTTTAAGACGGGTTAAACTCCTATATAAAATTTAAAAAACAAACAAATTACAGTCTCATTTTAAAATGTTTAATCGGTTGGTAACTTTTATTCATAAAATCGTATTATCTCTTAATTCAAACTTCCACAGTAGGAATATGAATTTATAGTTGATAACTCTTAACTCAATAAATATGTTAAATTGAGGCTGTTATAAAATTTTTTAATTTTATATGAATAATTTATGTCAAGACAGTTTATACGCAATAAGGTAAATCAACTTTGGATAGGAGAGAGGAGGTATTGTTAACGGATTTAGGCAGTCGAGCATGCATTCTCTTTTTTTGGAAGTTGTAAGGCTGTGATGTTGAAACAGGGACTGCGAAGTTCGATGATCCCTACTGCTCGATGGTATGGCGGTCATATCTCGTCCCAAATATCCTTCTGGGTGTAGAATTGCCGCCCAGATAATTGGAAATAAGTGACGAAACTAATTGCTCATTCTCAAGGTGCTCCTTCAGTACATAATGTCTAATCTCTATCTCCTCATTCCAAACAACGTCAGCTGACTCAAACACCAAAATCTCCCGTGTCTTCATTTAGAACTGCCAACTGAGCCCCTCTCCTGGAACTCAAAAATCTCCTTTATTGGTAGCTGCAAGGGTATACACCCCATTCCGTATTATTTCCTGTCATTAATTTTGCTACCAAACCAGCAAACATTTTCGGGGATCTCAGGATCTCGGGTTTCCATCGCTTACATTTTGTTGACAATGACTCCTGGGCCTTACATATTTTTCAGTTAGTAGCTTGTGATGGGCTTTCTTAAAATTTGGGAGTGAAACTTTAATTTTGAATATAACAATCGGTTATTGGGCGCTAACTACAAAGAAAATACTATCTCTCGCAGAAAAGGGTGAAATGAATTATTATTTAATAAAAAAAACAAGTATTTATTATCTAAAAAAACGAAATGGCCGCCCACACATCAAGAAATGTTAGATTTCCAGCATGCCCAGGAATGCATATACCCCTTACCCAAGATTAATCGTGATTTATTTCTTACAAACCGGCGCGCTACCCGGAAACATGGACTGCGGCTTACCAGTTCTGCAGCACAGACACGGGTCGTCTATCCTTGGTGACAGTGGCTACAGCAGCAGAAAGCCGAGACATAACGTGCGCTTCAAACTGTATATGTCCACTATGGTATCTAGAGTCTCACTCTCCTCCACTGACGGTACCAGACTTTCCCTGTCTCGAGAGGTGTCCCTCTCGGATCCCAAAAATCAGTTTCGTGATTGGCCCTCATACTTTTATTCTAATTTAGAACAATACCTTCCCGGTCGTCTACTCTTTCTTGACCTTCTCTGGTCAAGATTTTATAGCCTTGTTTGCGGGACCTGTGGATTTCCCTAATCCGTCCCGCAATTGTCTTCCGTCGGTTACTCGGCGCCGTTTCCATGTTTCCTGGCAGAATTTTAGAATAAAATTAATAAAATACTTGATGTACTAAAATCGCACCATAAGTTTATCGTATTCAATACGTTTACGCTCCTTTGCCATTGCTTCTAGTGATAGTGCCCACCCAAGAGATACAAGTCTGTCTATCATACTTATTTAGGTAACGGTTTTTCTCAAATTTTCAGACCAATTGGTTATTTGTAGCTATCTTAAGAGATCGGTTCGTATGAAAGCTTAAGACTTAGGAAGTTGTTCAAAACTATACAACTAATTACAATAAATTTATTATGCTTACGCTCAGATTTGAATCTGCAGGCAAAAGTAAACTTTCTCGTCAGGGATTTTAGTTGGCTTTGGCAAATATGTCTCTAAATTGAAATGGAATGTTTCTGCAATAAAAACAGCTTAACACGGCTTATAAGAATTGGCACAGTCTTACTTTTTACTCCTACTGGCACCGAGTAGGCGTAGAGGGCTGGTGATGTCCGCAGCTGGTCTTGGCTTATGCGTTTAGTCGCTGAAGTCCTCAGCGAGCAGAAAATGCCCACTGCGGAGAAAAATCAGCTGTACCACAGCAAGGCGTTGGTTTCCTAGGTTGACCACTGGTTAGGGTGCCGGCTTCCGAGATTGATTGCGATCTCGTGTGAAGATCTCTCGTGCTGGTGTCTACTGCTGTCCTAGAACTTATGTGTTGACAGGCTTGGTACACCTTGACAATAAAGAGCAGGACCATCAGCTGGGTCCGAGATCTGCGAGGTCAGAAGACCTCTCAGGTCAGGTGACGTCGACGGAGCAGCGACGAGGTTCAGCGTTGGTGTCTGGACAAGTTACACGAAGTCGGACTAGTCTAGGCGGGCGTAAATGGTACATCCTTCTGCGACGATGCTGCAGACTGTTGGCATGCCATCTGTCGTACTTAGAAAGCTTATGTAAGTAGCAGAAATGTTTCTAAGTGTTGAAAGTATCGAAAATTCATGAAATATTTCTAATTTCAGAAAATATTGGAAGTTTTTATAAGTACAAAGTATCGGCGATCAAAGAGTGCCTTTTTTAGGCCACCGTTTAGAAGTTGATCCCAGCGGTTGACAATTAGAATACGCATTGCAGTTCTCTCAATTATCGGAACACATTATTAGTTTGCGCTTACATTCTTCGTAAAATTCTTCACACATTATTAAAAACTTGCGTCATATTTTTCCTATTATTGCTTCGGCGATCTACAATGAATCATAATAATTAAAGTACGTAATTCAATTAAAACAGAGAAATTTAACACGTGTTAATGATTTTTAATTATAATCTCTGATTAGTAGTAAATTAATTCAACAAAATTTCTCAAATGATAATGAAAATATTCAACACAAAGTATTAACTCAAATTCACTATATATATCAAAGTCAAAGGATTTTGATTGGCCTTCTCCAAATCATGTGATAGAACACTTGTGCAGTGGAGCAGGTATGGGCTTGATGAAAACGACTGCTGAAGTACGTGACGGATTGAAAACTATGATCTCTGACCATGATGTATAAACCATTGAATTTGCCGTATTGACACCTTGGTGGATGTATTGCTACAAACCGGTTCTGTAGTGATGCAAGTACTAGGTGGTCGTGATTCTTAATGTAGTAGGTTTTTAAGAATTAAGTTTGCGGAGACGAGAGTTACTGCAAATCTTCCTCTTTTACGGTTCGAGCCATTTGCTGTTAGGTCGAAGCTGCAACTTCGGGCTGGGGGATGCCCTTCATCCAACCCAACTTGTTCCGTTTTTTGTGTTGGAGGTTCTGAACCATTTGTATTGTAAGCTGCAGCTACAGTCTTGTCAGTGCCTTCGTCCCGCTTGGGTGGAAAACGCAGGCACGAGAAAAATATGAGTTTATCTTCAAGAAAGATGCATTTATTTAAATATTTCCTGATAAATATATTAATAATAATTATATGCCTAAATAAAGCTGAAAGATATGACATTGAAAAGGAAACGCGGACCCACCGCAATTTGAGGTGCTATTTTTGGTGAGAAATTAATTCTATGGTTATTTGTTAATAAACGTATAGTGAGAATCAGCTCTCACATTGAATTTTAAATACATCCATTCCCCTATTTAATACGCAGTTTTTATCAGTTAACTATTGTGCATAATGTGAGCCGACATTGTAGTGACATCCGTGTGGACACAGCTGATGTTCTTAAAGCCAGAAATATATAGTTGGCCAATTTAACATTTTAATTTGGTACAAGTATTTAACATATATATATATATATATATATATAATGATCACCAATGTCTCTAATTAAATCCATTTCTAAATTATTGCATTAGCGTAATATTGTGACCAGGTTATTGTACAAAAAATTGATCTTTGTCAGCATAGTGTAAGAATGCAGATTTTTCCAGTCTGTATTGTTGTCCGCGGCGCGAATGAAAGGCGCGTCCGTGTGTGATGTTAAAAACTCCAATGAAATACACACTCTACTAGTGGACGTCATCATTGAAAGATCGATTGATAAGTTGGCTTAGAGTTTCGGCTTATGCAGGTTGGTTAGAGAGATGGAGGAGTCTGATGATGGAGGTTAACATGTAAATATCATTTGATAAAGTTTCTGCGCAACGATAATATACAAAATCGGGGGCGTTCCACATTTTTTTTAAAAAAAGTCGGAGGCAGCCATTAATAAACCACAGTAAACTGATCGTCTGTGCTGTGCGAAAGATTGGATTGTGCATACTTACGGAAGTGTAGTGTATAAAGTGTGTGTGCAACATAATGCACATTATGGTCATTTTAAAAGTGAAGTTAATTTAATAAATTTTGTGGTTTAGTTAAGAAGAAAATATTTAAATTCTGTAAAGTGTAGGAATTTTAGTAGTACGAGACTGTTCCCACATTAGGTATGTAACATAATTATATTCATGTAAACATAGTTAACTTTTCGTACAATTTTTCATGTAGTTATAGTTTGCATTTTATGAAAAATTAAGTAAAACTTGTTGAAAATTCATTTCAATATTTTTGTAATTTTATATAAATTTACTATTAATTGCAGCGGTTTTGAGACCCAATAAAGCATAAATATATACAAAATTTATGTAAAATATGGGTATGAAAATATTTAAATTTAATTTTTTATTAACGAATTTGTGAATGATCATTTACTTTACCAAAACTGTCCATATAAAAACTTTCAGAGATAGTTAGGGGATATCTTCCGAGTATTTTAGTATGAGGTACCAGCGGTCTCCCGCGGCTCGTTACAGAGTAATAATGTAATTGTGATTGATTAAGTTCGTTAACGCAATCACCCTCGTTTCTGTAAAAATACCTTCACAGCAGTGATGAATAACCAAACCGTACCACCACACAACACAGAGTAATGCAACAAACCTGACACGAAACACGTACACTTTTATCACAGTTTGTCCAAACTTTACTGCCACTACAGCACGTAGCGAATATCGAACTTTTCCTTTACAGCATGAACTCTGCAGATTGTACAGCGACACCCTATAGACTGTCTACTCTCTGACGAATTCCAGGAGTTTGGCGTACTGCTTCCGCGTTAATCCTAGCAAGGACAGAATTGACTGCAATCTCGTAAACTAGGCTCTTCACATGGTCTGAGTAGAAGACGTCCATTGGTATCATTTTTGGTTGAGAGTTCTGTATTTGTGACGTCTTGTACTATACACTGACAGAACATATTGAACACATAGTTATAAAAGTGTATTTAGTCTGAGTGTTGTTGCATAGCTCAGTGTCGTGAGCTGTACGTTTTCGTTATAGCATATTACAAGCCTCTTCACAGTTGTGGAGGTATTTTCACAGAAGCGGAGTGATCGCGGTGAGAAAACAAATAAATAATAAGTACATTATTACTCTGAAAAGAGTCGCCGAAGACCGTGAGTCCCTGAAATCAAAATACTCAGAAAATAACCCTGGAAAAAACCCTTAAAGATTGAAGGTGACGTTATGGTTCAATCTATATATATTGTAATAATCAACAATTAGGCTTTAATTTAATAATCAAAATGATAGGTTTTATTTAAATGAAAAAGATAATAAATTTTTTTAACAAAATAATTTATTTATTAATTTGTGGCTTCTAAAATTTACAAACAATTCCAATATAATGAAAATCTCTTAATCTCTCAGGGTCTTTACTGGGTTTGATGATTTACAGTGAAAATTATTGAATGATCTTATTAACAATACAGTTTAAAATTTACTTCAAAATAATGTGCTGATAAATGAAAGAAAAGCTAGAAGAAAACGAACGAAATATGACTCTACCCTTTTAGTTAGCGTTTACAGATTTTATTAAATTTTTGGTTACTTTTGTATTGTTCGGCTGGTACCGGCATTCTTTTAGCGCTTCAAAAGTACACTATTTTGCATAATTTTTACACAGATTCTAAATTTTTCTCACATATTCTACACTTATGAAGTCGGAATGCGATTACTAGGCACCCAGGAACTCGGATGATCCTACTAATTGGTCGGCTATCTGATGTCGTTTTCCTTCAGCACGAAACTGTTCAAGTTCTTTATAATGAAGCAAACCCTTGCTTCCGTTGGCTTATTGTTAGCACATCTACTCGGTCCAACTAACTGCTTGCTTACAGGAATCTTATGAGTTGCAGATTTTAGCCTTTTACCACATTATTTATCGGTTTGGATTGAAAACTTCTAAGTAGCTCGGTGAAGATTTACTTTTAAAATGTCTCTCCTTTCGTGGCTGACCGTAGACTTCGACTTTTCTCTTTCGCTCCTCGGTGTAGACTCAAACTGTACTCTTTCGCTCCTCGCCGTAGACTTATACTAACTTTTACAATGTCTCTCCTCTCGTGGTAGACTGAAGACTGCTCATACTTTTGCGCGCGTAATCGCCATTCCGAACCCTCAATAATAGGAACAGAGCTCGCCGCTCATTGTTGCTTTACTCGCTCATCGCTGTAATTCAAACTGTTCGCTAACAATTCAAATTATTTAAAAACAATTAATGGCTTAATTAATTGGCATTACAATATATATATATATATATATATATATATATATATATATATATTATTGTTGGCAGTCGAAGCCATCGAGCAAGTATCAGCGAAACAGCTGCATTCGTTAAATGCTCAAAAGCAGATATTGATAATATTTTAAAGACTGGTATGTCGGTCGATAAATATTGTCTGAACGTGTGAGTTGTGACAGAAAATAGTCATTGCTCGGTCAGAAAATGTATAAGACAACGCAAGGGCTCAAGTGCATCAAATAATTGCAGATCTTAATCAAGGCTCATCTCAAATTATCTCGGAACTTACTGAACAAACCATCAAGCTGGTTGGTGCAGTCTTCAGATTTTTTCCCGGCATGTTTTACGGCTCTCAATTTTGAATCAATTGACAAAAGCAACAAGGATTGCAGAAAGTTTGTGAAGTTTTTTATTTTATCACATAGTTTTGCTTGTTAATTGGCGTCATCTTTCTCTATTTAGCATTTTACTAACACAGACGTTTTATATATTCATCCTATAATATTGTTGGCGTACCTCAACGACAAGATGATCATATTGTTCAGGGGTGAACACGAGATATTGCCCGGTTTAAGTGCCCTCACAATCACCAAGTATAAATCCAATTGAGCATTTGTGGAGCGAAGTCGAAAGAGCCATGTAATAGGCTGAATCCAATCTGACAAAACTATTCATCAGGCATGATATCAGATTTCTCAAATCACATTTCAACATCTCGCGGAGTCAAAGCCGTGAAGTATAGCTGCAATATTGAAAAATAAATGTGGCCCAACAAAGTAATAATTGGGTGGTCATGATAATCTGGCAATTTAGAATACGTAACGTAACATTTAGCTATTATTTTAAAGAAATACTAATATGACGAAAGTGTTCGAATTTGGAGGGTAAGTACGTATATTATGATACCGCTTTATCTATAACTGTATATAAGAAATTATAAACTATTATCTGCAATTTTTATATTTTTTCTTATGATTAAATTACAAAGTCATATCACAATAGTGAGTTGAACGCTTTGGTATCTCGTGAAATAATTCGATGGAAAATACATTAGTATCTAGCGTATGCGTTCTAAGGTGAACAAATAGTAAGAGGTGAGCGATAGAAAAACTTACTGAAGCATAGTCTCCAGTCTACGAAAAACAATACCAAGGTTGAAGTTTTGTGCGATAGGATCTTCCGAGAGCGAATTCAGATTTTATCAAAGTTTTACGTGTAGAGAATAAGCACCTAAATGTCGTGGCAATTCAGTTCACCTGGTTTCGAGCATGAAACTTGTGTTATGTAAAAATGCGAGCTTTATTGTTTTCCTCAAAATCTTACATAGTTCATCAAACAAAATATTTAAAGTAATTAAAATAAAAACACAACAATCCCTTGAATTTTGTTTTGTCAAGAATTGATTATGAAAGAATAATGTTTTTTAATTTACGTTGGATTATATAAAAACTAATTTAGCACCAATTTTTCCAAAAAATTATTCCAATTTTACTTCCCCCTTTTTCAGAGGTTCCAACAAAAAATTATAACTATGGTTATTAAAAGTGCACTTCGTTCGATAAGGGCTACTATTAAATTAAAGTTAGTTGCGCTTGAATATTAATAAACTTTTTTTCTTCAAGGAAAATATATTATTAAAGTAAATTTAGACCTGACAGCACTTTTAACACTATAACACAATTTTTTTTCATATATTAGAGTATTTATAAATATTATTATTATTATTTATTGAGGTTTATAATGGTCGCGTCGACATCGTGGTCATTGCCGACCCGTATGTTATATAAATATTATTTTAGTATATTTAAATTAAATGTATATTTTATTTATACATAAATGCAACACTAACGTATGTTAATATCTGATATTTAATACTTTTGGAGTATACATATGTATGCAATTAGGAGAGAAATTTGTAGTATATAAGATATTGTCCAAACTCAGAAACAATTTGCGTTCAAGACTAGTTATTCTATACTGCATGAATCAAGGAAATTATAGATATAGTGACTGGTATCTTGTGTTGCTATAAATGTTTTCATTACATAAAATATGAAATGCGTTAATAATTGTGTAATATTCAAAGTAATAATTAGTCATGTACCTCACTACACTGAGTGGAAACCCGTAATTTTTCTGTTAGTTTCATATAATTGTAATTCACGTTTAAATGCCTAAATAACATTATACATGTTTTGGCTTAACAGACAGTTACATAAAGTTTAGTCGAACAATACAAATTACCATTTTCAAAGGCATGATTTTGGAAAAAATTCACCCGTAAAGGCCAAAAACAATTGTTTTTAAAGGATAACATAATAGTTCATTAAAGAAAGATAGTCGACTTTTAGACTATTTATTCTAAACTGCACTGATGATCAATTATTTCATTCCTAAATAACGAGATCAGGCTTCAAAAATTTATAATATGAAAATTAAATATATGTGCATCGGTGAGGTTAAAGTCACAATGAACTTATATCTTATTACTTTCGTAAAATTGTCGTCTCAGATGTTAATAGGAAAAACTTTAACTGACAAAAAGTTTTAACTATTTCCGAAACACAATAGAACACAATCACGCTACGAACAGACGTATTTGAATTACCTTATAATTATCACGGTAGACAATAAGAAATTTCCAATTACATGAATTAATTAGACACGCAAATAATGGAAGGCCCAATTTCAGTTAATTATTTTCTCCGATAACTGCACCCGCTGCTAGATGGTTCTGTTCATTGATTCAACCCTTAGGTTCTTTTATCTTCGCCTTGAGAGAAGGAAGAGGAAGTGGTTTTTAATTGCTACTTCAGATGGATCTCTCCTTTTATTTAAGACGCTCGCCACTTACAGCAAGCAAGATTGTTCAGCTAAATTTAATTTGAAAATATGCGGAAAACTGGAAGAGCTGAAAATGAAACATACCTCCAGCAGATTAATAATAACAAAAAATCCGAATGGGAGGTGTAAGAGGAGATTAACACTTGCGGGAACAGACAGCGGCATCGAAATAAATGCAAAGTTATTACATGATTCCCCCGGCGACCCTGTTCAACTGGGCTTCGCCTTCATTTCGTATTCTTCGTCTCGTGAAATTAGTTCTCCTGGATTTTCACATCTTCTAAAGCTGCTTTCAAATTGACGCAGTCTGCCCACGAATACTTAACATTTAAATTACAAGTATCATAAACAAGTACATGTTTTACGAGCAGCATATGATGCATTTATAACCTGATAATTTTATACACGAATGGAACATAGTATAACTGAACGAATAACAACTTACATACAAGGTCATACATTTGTCTCAAATATTGTTACGAAAGACTTACTAGTTAAATTTACTTAGAATAAAAAATGACAAAATACTTAACGAAATAACGTTGCTGGCAGAATATTATATACAAAATTAAGCGTTAACATTCAACACCCTTCTGATTGATATAACTGTTTATTGCGTCTTTTAACAATCATACAAAATCATTACAAAATTACTCCCTGACCATGCAGCAGCAACAAATTTCTCACCAGATGTTACTCCCTTCCGTAAACTATAGGATCTTGATGACAAACTAAATCCTCTTGTTTCTCAGAAACTAAAAACTGTCCTTCTGAATTAAATTATCCTGATTCAGTGAATTATTAACTCCCATAACTAATCGAAATTTTCATCAATGAATTTCTACGCGACTGCACCACAAAATGTCCATGCCATATGATTAAATTCTGCCTTCTCTTGTCTAATATAAATAACTAAATAGTCTCCTTATAACTGCATCACCCTCCTGGATGCCAGGTATTTTTAAATCTCCTCGTAATATGACAAAAAAAGAGTAGAAGTAGGTTTAGACAGTCTATATACAGGGTAATCCACATAATGACAACTACCCTCTTATAGCTTAGGAAAGGGACTGAAAGGGGGGATTCGGAAAGGTTGAGCAAGGTAGCCAAGGGTTAACTAGGGCCCCCGGGCTGTAGTTTTAAGGATTCTACCCGACAGTTCGCTTAAAAGTAATGCAGAGAAAACCTTATAAAAACCTGCATCAGGTAGATCGGGAATTTGGTACATGGCCCACGCCCTTCCAATGGCGGGAGAGTTGTTTACTTATAAACTTCGATGGCGGTAATTTATACTGGTGTACACGGGTGAAACATCTTGGGGTCCGTAGGATGGATGATTCTCTGTTATCTGATATCGTATATCTAAAGTATTCAATTGTATGTGTTAATGTGTGGTAAAGTATGTGAATTTTGCAAAGAAGCTCGAAATATCTGATCGATTGGCAGAATATAATCGGCAAAAACTTGAAGCACGTTTATAGTGCGCGTCATATTTCTTCGCACCCCCGTTTAATGTCTTTGTTCCCGTTCTCCGCCACTTATCTGTAGTAAGCGCCAAGAGATTGATAGTTAGATAGTTGTGGTGTGTATGTTTATTACGCGCTGCCTTCGATACCCTGACTCAATCTACGTTTGACGCCTTCGTGGTTGACGCGTGCTATAGTGACCAGCATAGTGACTTGTCTCTCAACGTAGCGACGAAGCTCTCGCAAATTAAGCGCGAATAGGCAGCTTCCAATTGTTTTGTTTCCTCTTTACCGATATGATTGAAAACGCCTGTTAAAATGTCTTTATCTGAAATCTTCTCAGACACTGTCAGGTTTTTGTTCGGTGTGATTTATTCATCAAATGTAACTACTATACTATCATCCCAGGCAACCGGATGAGGGGCATCATATTCTAACTAGTCAGCTGGTTTATTTTTGTGATAAACTCTGCCTTTGGTATCGTCTTGTCTGTTACTCGAAACGCACAGTGCGACACATTCGTGCTGCGTTTAGGATACTCTTCTTGGAACTTTGGTTTATTGATCATAAAAAATTCTGACAAAAGGTTTCTGTACAACAAAATACTTGAATTTAGACTGCACAGCTGAAGTCATGTCCAATGCCAAAAAGAGAACATTTGCTTTCCCATTAAGAGTGATAGAGTTATGAAAATAAAATTATTTTTTGACGACACGTTTTGGCTAGGTTTGGCAACCCGCATTCAATAACCAACTTTACTCAATTATCCATATAATCCATATAAAACTAGATATCCTCAAACTAAAATGTTTAGTCCTACATCCAACCTTTTTAGATTTCCTACTTTGTTTTGCTACAATCTACTTTCATCTCCCTGGACATAATCAGTCTAACGGCCTTCTCTCTCGATTCATTGTGTTCTAAAAATGCACTTACCTCTGCCAATTCTAAAACGATTGGTAGGAAAATAAATTGCGTTTCAGTTATGATTCCTTCCCCAATTCCATTGGAAACATAATGACGTACAAATTTCATGTTACTTTACCCTGGCCATAAAAGTACTTATTTTCGGAGATAATAACATTTGTTGTTAATGCTTATTTCACTACAAATTACCTCCAAGCCACCGGCTATACAAAATTACATTTCTACCTTCTTAATTTATTTTCCTTAGATATCCATTAAGTTTTTTTATACCTTTTACTATTTTCTTCGTTGTATAAATCTGCTTCTTTATATTACATTGTAGTATCTATATGACTGTTCCCACATTGTTTATTAGCTTCATCGTAACTGGCACATGCATATAACATCCCTTAATATTACCGAAATATGGCAAATGAATAATGGGTATATCCTTCGGCGCAAACAAAGCGTGAGCATGTTTGAAGAACAAAGGAAAGGAATTTTTGCGGTAATTGTGAAATTTCTTTGGCGCCATTACATGACGCAGTCTGCGGTGAGGACTCGACACACAAAGACTGCAGGAGCACGTGTTAATTGTGGCGCACGTGTCCTTATAAAGAGCATGGTTGTCCTGCATAATTGAAAATGCCCCGGGCGAGGTGTAAAGGACTGGCGCAGAATTCCTCTGAGCTGAAACATGGTCACATGAACAGGGAGAGGGAGTGTTGCTTGAGGCAGCTTTCCCCGGTGGAAAGCCAGTTATAAACGTGGTTTCCCCTGTTTGTTGCACCAACAAAAACCACCGAGAGGTGCACACAAGCGTGTAGCGACTTTCGCTGTGAGCATAATTGGTTGTTTCATCAAATGGCAAACACTAAAAATAATTATAATTTTGTCGCACAATGTATTAAAAAAATTATCAACTTCCATTTCAACACGATATGTAAACGATAGTCGTTCCAATCAGTAAAAATAATTTTGGTTTTATTTTGAATTCCTCTTAAGTACCTTCTATTTTCGAAAATTTGTAAATGATTTCGAACAACCACTAAATAAATTAAAACGCTTAAAGATTTTCAAGAAAAAAATTTTAATTGAGGATTTTTGTGTTAAGTTTTATTAATGGACTCAGACCTGTTACATGCTGTACATAGGTAAAGTTTGGATTCGCAAATCTCATAAAGTATAAACATTAGCTGCATAAAACTTTTTACGTATTTTATCTTTTAATTAAGTTATATTTTTAAGTATTATATTTTTAAATTTAATAAATCTTAAAAAATTATTTCATTTCACTATTTCCCCCTATTACTCAATTTGTAATTAAAATACTTCACTAATTTTTTATAAAAATGAAATTTATAGTTCTGGATAAAACATTTACTAGAATCTTTCAGCTATATACTTCCCAAGTTTGTCTATTAGAATATATATTTACGGAACAAAAAATTACTTATGTTTCAGGTATAATTTTTTTTATAAATTTAAATATTTATACTACGTTATTTATTTTTGTGTTTGTTGTAGGTGCATATATTGTAATGGTTTTCTGAAAGATTCAAAGAAATCCAAATATTAGTTCGAGAGTTATTTGGGAAACAGTTCAAGAAATATATATATTCTGAGAAAATCAATATTAAAGATTCCACAAGCATATTTTTCCATCTTATCATTCATTTCATAAATTAGAACTGTCCAGTTACATAAGTTATTTCTTCTACTCATTTATTTTTCTCCATAGACTCCAATCTAAGCCTTCTGATCTTTCTAGCCTCTTTTGTGGAGTCTTGTGCCTTTTCTTCTGATGTCTTGACTCGAATCAAGTCCTCATTTTTAATTAATATGTAGGTTCCTATGTTAGGAAGTGCGCGCCAAATTCAAATAATCTCTGTGCAATCCGTCACAAATATACCCGTACTTGATCCTATTGTTCTCAGTCTTTCTAATACATTTATTCTTCCAAATACATTTATTTTCATTGTCCTCTATCCATTATGCATATTCCACTGTACATTTTTTGTGTTTCCAAAACTGGTATGACTTGAATGATGTAAATAATACCTCTACATCAATAACTTTCCCAGTTTTCACTCTGTCACTCCACGTAATCGATAATTTATAAATCAAAATCGCAATTAATTTCTCAAACATTAGTATTCAACAAAAATGAGCGTGGCAAATTGGCAGCTCGTATCAGCAATTCATCAGTAAACGTTTTTCTTTATAACTAGGTAACGAAAAATTCAATAAATGCGAAAAAACATCAACATTGAATTTTTTTTAAACAATAATCAAAACATTCATTTTTTTAATCCAGATTCCTACCCCCTTAGTTATAACGTTACAACGGTAAAAGTTTTAGTTCTAAAACCAATATAAGTTGACACATCGAAGCATTTGAATCCTAAATTACAATACAATTACGAAGCCAAAGTATAGCATTATATAAAAATCTGGTAAAAATAATTACTTAATGAATCTGTATTAGTTCAAAAAACACTCGTTATTAAATAGATCTTATATTGTAGTTAATTCTTCAAATATGACGAGTAATTTGTTATCATTAATGTTTTAAAAGTTCTAATTAGAAATTATAAAGCATTATTGCACGCTGGTTATTTGTAACTGTCAATATTATAATTCCTATTGTTACGAAACAACAGATAACGAATTATCTAAAAGGCGTAGCGGCTCAGGTCCCGACCGATACAAATTATCTGATGGGCAGAAAAATTGCTATGCGTGGTTCGGGCTGATGGTTCAGCACGAAAAAATTTGTAGTGAAGAAGGATCCATTTTGAGATTATAAATTATTTCTAACCCAGTACATGTTCGATACCGGCTTTATAAATCTGTTTCTGAGCCACAGGTTGCGAAAACCACAAGCAATTAGCGTGAGAGGATCAGGTGCATTTTCCGTATACCGAACTTTCGTGCCACGAAGGATTAAATATAAATCAATTTATGCATGGTGGAAGTAAAAATTGTTTTCAACTAGTTCACACTTTGACGTGAAATAATCACATTGCTTTGTATAAATCATACGTCACTGAAAAAAAAATTAGAAAATGTAGGCCCACTTAAAAGTTTTTACTGGCGTTAAACATTACTCTGAGAATCTATTTATTATAATAAAAAATTTACGCCTGTTATTGAAAATTAATAGTAAGTAAACTAGCCAAATACAGACAAAAAGTGATGATATAAATACCACAACGTTTCTGGTAACCCTGAGTATGACGCTTAAATTTTCTCTTTGAAAGGAAATATAAAAAGTCACAGGAAATAAGTATTCGGAAGTTGACAGGCGGGTAGAAAAATCTGGCTTAAAGGGTCAACTTACAAAAAGCTTGGAAAGGCAGGTTTTAACATGTTCACAGATGCCAAAAATTTCACATTTCCTTAAGTGTACGTTGTTTCATATCTGCTTCACAAACTAACTCTCTTAGAAATCATCAGATGCCTCTGGGATGATACTAAAAGTTGTTGCTACACTATGCACTAAAGGGTTAAATCTAAAGAAGGAAAAAACTCTAGTAGGAATATAGTCAGAATTTAGTTTTCTCCTATCCAAACTATATATATATTGGTAATTAAAAGGAAATTAGTAATTAATAAACAAAAAAATTGGACTCGAATTGTTATCGGCAGGAAACACACTTGGGAGTCCAAGTAATTACATCGTCGGAACGAGTGAATAGCATTTCCTTAACGAACAGAGAACCAACATTTGGCGAACTAAAAAGTATTAATTAGAGTCAGTGTGAAAAATGGCCTGTTATAAAGTGTAATATGTGTGTGTAAGTGAATGAACGAGCCAAATTGCCCTGATTACCAGAAATTGTAAGTTACAATTTCACTTAATTCATATTTCTAAACCATTAAGTAAAGGTAATTATTTGTCAGATTTCAGATTTAGAGTGTCATTTAGAATTTAAAGTTAACATTTTATGTGTTTGTTTAAATTGTAAATAATAAATTGATGAAGTAGGCCCATAATAGCTGAATAATAATTTAATTGTTAAATAATATTTTATTTATTAAAGGCCCAGTAAATACCCTGATAAAGAGTAAATTTGGATTATAAATTATTAATTAATATTATAAAATTGAAAGTTAATTTTGATAACTGTTGTAATATTTCCTTTGATAACTTTTGTAAATTTAATTATTGGTGCATTAATAAAATTAATTATGTTTTTTTATTTTAAAAAAATCTTAATTATCATTAAATCATCCTCTCATTTTAATATTTAAATTGATGCATTAATGTGGCGATTTAACCTTTAATTCATTGATGATTACCACAACGTGAGGCTATCTGTCGTATTTAATTTTAATTAATTTGTGTTCATTACAATATATATAAATAGATATATTGTATGTACCATTGTCTGTTTCACCTCATCTTCAGGTACACGTTCATACTTGCTACGTGGTTAAGGCCACGTCGAGTCAATTAGATTTGTAGACCGTTGCCTTAAATATTATAGGGGGATTATAATCAAAATATGATCGTAATTAACACTTATCTGATGATATGTAAAAAGTAAAATAACTAAATCGGCCAATAATGTTATAATAATTTCGAACTCAACTTGCATAGCATTGTAATTTTTTTTAATAAGTATGGAACCTGCTAATTTTTAATCCTCTTTGAATGTAAATTTGGCTTCACCAAAGATATGAAAAGCTTTTTTTGATAAATGATTGAAGTGTTTCCCGGTAAAGTTGTTCAATAAATAGTTTTCGGTATTTACACGGGTTTTGCATATTTATATTTAAACGCAACGTTTCGACGACTTAAAGCTCGTCATCGACAGAGCGTTTAGTCGTCGAAACGTTGCGTTTAAATATAAATATGCAAAACCCGTGTGAATACCGAGAACTATTTATTGAGCTTTTTTTGTGTGCTCCGTGTGTGTTATTTATTGCGTAGTTTTAACTTAGGTTTCAATTTTTTTATTATTAATCAGCCTGATGAACTCAAACAGTTCGGTCGAAACATTGTACTTCCTATATTGTATCTATAATTTTAGTGATTTTATTGACTGATTTATTTATTTTACAAATATTAACAACCAATAATGTATGTGAATTTATAGTTATCTAAACTAACTAAATGCAAATAATTTTCGGAGCACTTGCGTTCTATGGAAGGAAAATGAGATGAAAATCCCAAATAATTAATTCAAGTGTAGTTTTTAATTAAATTCATCAAAATATTTGTATTTTTCCCGTAACAATTCAATGAAATTTCAACAACCAGAGATATGAACACTTTCGAAAAAAGGGTGAATTAGGTAGCTTCAGTATTATCAGTTTTACGGCCTCTGATTTTCATCCGACTATCTGCCAACAGTCAGGCAGCATTCAATACGCTTGTTTACTGAGAGTAATGACACCAAAATTTCCGACGTGGTCCATAGCTTACCTCAATGTGACGTTAGTTTGTCTGTCGGGAAGCCGGCGTTCGTTTACATCAGCCTGATAATACAATTGTGTTACTTCGGAATATAAAATATGAAATATCGTTGCTAGTCAATTCACGGGGTAATTGAAAGTGACCAACACACTAATCGTTCATAATTATATTTGTTTATTATTTGGCTCCGTCACCGAGGCAGTAGGCACGCATTGTGTAGCACGTTTTACGAGAAAATTCAATTATAATTCCTGTACGCTATTTTTTATGTATATAAAAAATAGAAAAGATATGCTTGTTTGATAATAATATGTAGCAATAAGTCAAAGCGAGTCAGTACAAAGCCGAAGGAATTTCATTTCTTAAGGATTCTACAGGCCAAAAACTTTTCTTCCAACTTTTAGGTATATTTTATATAAAAGTTTGGATCAGTTAATATGTAATATTTTTGTTTTAGAACCAAGAAGGAGGCACAGTCAGGCTCGTAATGGGGGGGGGGGGGACTGTGATCCGATTAGATCCTGATTAGATTTCCACTGGTATGTAACAAAATTATTTAGATAAATACTCGGGTAAGGTCATAATAACAGGTGTAACAATAAGTGTTATTATTTTCAAACTTCCAAATTGAGTGGATACTGCAGTCAATAATATAAATTTATTATATATTAAAAATCAAACTTTGCATTTTTAATTAGATAATAACATAATTCAAATTATGTAATCACAAGAAATGTTTCCCAAGTGACCGTTTGAAGTTCTACTACTTTTATTTGGCGGTCCCTTGACAGCCCTTTACTTCCCAAATTCTCAAAAATAGCCAAGGAAAACTAATATGAAATAGCACCAGTTAAATCAATTATAATGATGGACTGTATACGTCCAACATGGATTGTATATTGACTTTAAAATTTCAAAATTGTCATATACATTAATTTGGATATTTAACTTTGACGTGTAAAAAACACTTATTTTACCTGTGTGTATTAATTTGGGTAAATAATTGAACTAGTTGAACTAGTTGAGGGAAACCATTATAAATGGTGATTCACATTGGAAACACTCGAGCAGTTACACTAGAAAATAACATTAAAATTCGAAACACATTTTGATTATTTATTTTATTTCTTGTATGTATAAATTTCAACGATAATGGAAACAGTTAAATACTTCAATTTAAGACTTATATTTTTATTTTAAAAAGTAAACGGTGAAATAGATAATTATTGACTCTTAATTATTGTAATTTTAAAATGACTGCTGTAAAATGTAATTTACATTTACCCATTGAAAACAATGTCAGGAATCACGTTCAGATAATTTTTGTTAATATAAATTTATTTTGTGTTAAAACATTAGAAATTTTTGGAAGTGAATACCAACTGAAATGCTATTTATGGTGTAACTTAATTTTACTGTGCCCATTTTATTCGATCCAGTGTGAAAATAGGGTTCTCATTAAATTTCACCTTTCTGTGTTTTTATTGTACCTTATCGAAAATTACCGTCTATTGGTTTCCTTGTACTTGTATTTAAGTACTATCTGCGTGTCCGCTTTACCCGGGTATTTATTTCTATAAGCCCGAAAAAGTGTTTAATTCTACATTAATCTATTAGTGAATAAGTACCTATGTAGAGGGAATGCTCATTTCATCAGAATCACAACGCCCGTGTCTTTATAGAAGCATAAATACTCCCGATACCAAATATAAAAAATATACTGAGTATCTTAAGAGCGTCAAAAATACTCCCGGTGCGTTGAGAGAGTCAAAAATAATTTTGAAAGCTTAATACACTTAAAAATATACTCGGTACCCTTTGAAAATTTCCAAATTTTGCCGGTTAGAGGTATAAAGGTAAATTAGAGCATGCAAACAATTTCCAAACTGAAAAGCACGCAAGAATATAATTTTAGAATAATATATTCTTAAACTACATTATTATGCATTATTCTAATTTGAGATGAAAATGGAATTGGATTTAGTAAATTGTTATATATACTTATGTATTCTGACTAATAAGAAAACTAATAAATAAATAAACATCAGCCAATTTTAAGTCAGAAAAAATAATTTAATAAATTAACAACGTTTCATCGCTTTATTTTCGACCTCGTAAGGTTTTAAAAATTTTAATGATGAACAGGTCATCCTATGCCAACTGCCGTGGCCGATGAAGGTATAATACATTAGCAAATTGTTCTTTATTAACTTATTAATAATTTCCTTTTAACGTAAAAATGATTTATTATTAAAGTGTATTAAACTGTTTGATTTACCAATTAAGTAATGATTGCTATAATCTGGATTACTTGTTTCGTACGAGAGCTGGAATGCACCATTTTTCGTAATCAATAAAATTGCCACATGAGCATGACAAGCGAAATGCCCCTCAAGCAATTTGACCCTAATCATAGGTCAATTTGCGAAACAAGTTGCTAATTAATTTGAATAAAGCTCAATGAAACGCTGTTAATTTATGTAACAGTTACCGTTAATTACCTCTGTAGTTTGCGGAAATTATTTTGAACACACAGATGAGTACTTTTATATTTTGCTTACGGTGGTAATTTCCGGTCCCGCCCTTCAGATTAATGGAAAGCGCATTTTACAATTACTTAAACCACCGTGGAATTAGAGAATATTTTTAATTCGAGCAAGCAACGTTCACAAACTCAATGGACAGATTAACAATTATTTATATATATCATTCATATTATTAGTTAGTCTTAAGTTAAATTTCCAATAAAACTACAATACTGGATGATCACGGAATAATTACGGCGGTTGTAAAAATGTAACAAAATATTTTTTTATATAATAATTTATTTCTCAGCTCAGCCCAGCGAGATTCAAATTTTTTCAAACCATAACAAAAGTAACTTTTGTAGAACTCTGCAAAATACGGCCTCGATCACTTCTTAATTTGATGAAAATTCCTTAATATGAAGCCAAATTTTCAATATTCTGCGTTGAAATGTTCTTCCGAATCCGTTTATGGTCCAATGTCAACAGTCGTGGCAACCATCATTAAATATAATTGTAGTCGCCTACCTCCTGTTGTATATTGGTCTCCGTTACTGACTTGCGACGCTACCCCAGTACCTCTATACATCTGACCGCGCAAAATGTCGGGTACTATTTTCCCCAACTTGTATATTATTGTGGACATTAGTGAAAAACCAAGTTTTCCAATTCGAAAAACATCAGGAAAAGTTTCGGTGGCTTAAAAACAACGAAATTTTGCACATATTTTCAGTTTTTCGGTAATAGCAAAAGCATAAAGCATTCTATTGAAAATAATATTCAGTAATAAATTGTATAGCATACAGTTCTACATCGAATGGTGTATTCGAGTATCTATATTCTTTTACAAGGAAGAAAATGTTCTTCCGAATCCGTTTATGGTCCAATGTCAACAGTCGTGGCAACCATCATTAAATATAATTGTAGTCGCCTACCTCCTGTTGTATATTGGTCTCCGTTACTGACTTGCGACGCTACCCCAGTACCTCTATACATCTGACCGCGCAAAATGTCGGGTACTATTTTCCCCAACTTGTATATTATTGTGGACATTAGTGAAAAACCAAGTTTTCCAATTCGAAAAACATCAGGAAAAGTTTCGGTGGCTTAAAAACAACGAAATTTTGCACATATTTTCAGTTTTTCGGTAATAGCAAAAGCATAAAGCATTCTATTGAAAATAATATTCAGTAATAAATTGTATAGCATACAGTTCTACATCGAATGGTGTATTCGAGTATCTATATTCTTTTACAAGGAAGAAAATGTTCTTCCGAATCCGTTTATGGTCCAATGTCAACAGTCGTGGCAACCATCATTAAATATAATTGTAGTCGCCTACCTCCTGTTGTATATTGGTCTCCGTTACTGACTTGCGACGCTACCCCAGTACCTCTATACATCTGACCGCGCAAAATGTCGGGTACTATTTTCCCCAACTTGTATATTATTGTGGACATTAGTGAAAAACCAAGTTTTCCAATTCGAAAAACATCAGGAAAAGTTTCGGTGGCTTAAAAACAACGAAATTTTGCACATATTTTCAGTTTTTCGGTAATAGCAAAAGCATAAAGCATTCTATTGAAAATAATATTCAGTAATAAATTGTATAGCATACAGTTCTACATCGAATGGTGTATTCGAGTATCTATATTCTTTTACAAGGAAGAAAATGTTCTTCCGAATCCGTTTATGGTCCAATGTCAACAGTCGTGGCAACCATCATTAAATATAATTGTAGTCGCCTACCTCCTGTTGTATATTGGTCTCCGTTACTGACTTGCGACGCTACCCCAGTACCTCTATACATCTGACCGCGCAAAATGTCGGGTACTATTTTCCCCAACTTGTATATTATTGTGGACATTAGTGAAAAACCAAGTTTTCCAATTCGAAAAACATCAGGAAAAGTTTCGGTGGCTTAAAAACAACGAAATTTTGCACATATTTTCAGTTTTTCGGTAATAGCAAAAGCATAAAGCATTCTATTGAAAATAATATTCAGTAATAAATTGTATAGCATACAGTTCTACATCGAATGGTGTATTCGAGTATCTATATTCTTTTACAAGGAAGAAAGAATAGCAAACAAACTGGAGGATTGAGTCGGAGCACTTCTGGTATTCTTTCATCTTTGCAAAAGATTCTAGATACTCTTTGAAACCCTGGGCTCTTTCTTTCTCCTAGAAAAACAATACTCTAACATTATAATATGCTCTTCTCAAGACAAGTTTCACCCTCACGTAGGTAATCGTCATTCCCATACTCAGCGCTATATCAGTGCAGCCGGTATGGCAGTATACAGCCAGAAAAAAGGGTGTATTTTCGCCATTCTCATTAGGTTTTTAAAATAACTTCATGCGTCGCAAAGAGACTTAAATTCTATAAAACCTTAATTTCCTGATAAATTAGTTTGCTGCCAACCATTTTGGCGATAGAACTAAAAATATGATAAAACTGTATTTTTCACAAATGACGTAATATGTCGTAAATTTGACAAACTATTTCTACCACTACATTCAACCGAATTCCGTACTCTAATACACCAATCGATTCACAATTCTATTCTCATACATACATTTTGTTATTGAAAATTATTTGCATTGATTGCTTTATGTTCCTGCTATTGGCCAGAAACAGAACAGAGGTGCAAAATTACATTATATTTTGGCCACAGAAAATTTTACGTGTCCTACAATTGGAAAACTTGTTTTTTCTCTAATGGCCACAACATATACTGGATGCAGAAAAAATAAAATACCCGACGTTTTGCTCGTGGAGGCTACTCATAATTCGAACGAATCCTGGCGAGGGCGTGGATGTTTGTGTTTATTTCCGTTCTGAGAAACCTTCACTAATTAGTTCCCCGACACTGATAATTACAACAATTTTGCCAATGACCTTAACACTTAATACAAATATAAATAAAGGAGCAGTATGTATTGTTTTATTGTTGTTATTACATTTATTAGTTTGCCGTATTCTTTGAGCATTATTATCCTCCCTAATTAATAAAATAAATTTATAATATAAGATTTATATATATTGTAATACTAATTAGAGGCCACTAATGACTTTAATAATTAGATAGTTATGATGGATTGTTATCGGTTACAATTTTCAAAGGCGACAATGCATAGACGAGCTTTGTTTGGCCGCGAGCGCTTTCTGAAAGAGTCAGTCGGGTGTGGAAGTCGGGTGTTGGAAGTCGGGTGTGGAAGTCGGAAATTGAAAGGCGGACAACGAACAGCGTGGCAGGCATATAGATCTGGCAGGAAAGGTTACAAGTTTTAAATTTGAGTATAAAATTTTGGACATATAACTCATCGAACTGCAAGCAGTAACCTAATAAATAGCGCTACGAAGAAATTTCTATAAGTACAGTGACCGTCATCAATTCCACAGAGAGACAATTTTGTAACCATCTGTTCAACTAATAATCCGGAAGGAGCAGCGGTTTCCAGTTCCCAGACGAGAGACTCGAAAATTACGACCGTGTTGTTTTTGTTTAATCAAGTGTAAATTCAATGATTTAATGGCCTTTTAGTGTGAAATGTGAGGTGAGCCCTAGCCGAAGAGAGTTAAGCCTGCTACCAACAAATGTGTTGTAAGTACAAACAAATTTAATCAAATTTTGTAAACTATAATTTAAGGTAAAGTCGTCAGATTTCGCTTTCTTGGTTTGTTTGATTGTTTAATTTCTTAGTTTGTAAAGGAATTTGAATGTTAACGCAAATATAAAGGTTGTTTCTTTGCTTAAAAGGCCCAGAGGAAAGAGTTGTAAAATCTATAAACATTGAAAAACTTTAAATAACTTGTTGTAATTTTCAACTGAATAAAAGTTTTGTAAAGTTCAAAGAATGTCGTAATTATTTTGCAATCCTTCACTTTAAATAAAAAATAAATATTGTTTCATAAACGATCTATTGACTTAAATTCGTGGAAATAATTTTATTTAATTAATTTGTTAAATTAATTAGATACTAGTTAATCATTACATTTTGACTTCACCAATGTGGGGCAATCAATTGATTTATTTATCTTATTGTAATCATTACAATATATATATATATATATATATATATATATATATATATATATAAGATCGCAATCGATGTTTAGGGAACATTCATAACAAATGTGGAAAGTCTTTAAAGAAAAAGTAACTTTTTTGAAAACCTAACTTTAATATTAAGTACTGCTGTGTTTTTACCATGCTGACGAACGGTCATTTATTGATTTTCGTCACTTATTTTCTGGCTACACAGGTTTTTCATGCAATTTTTATAAATATTTAAATGTGACCATATTGTAATAGATTGCATGAAGCATCAAAAGCAGCCAATAAAAACCCTTAACTTGTTTGCTGCGTTGTTGCTGGTCTGCCATGCTCTAATTCCACCCAGTGAATAAATAAGTCGTCCGTGACGGATTTACAGCATTATTCGCACGATTTCATGCGCAATACTTTTTTCACATTTAATGCGACATTAAATTAATGATTTAAATACTGGAATATTATTTCTGCTCAGTCGAGCGTCATTATATAAACCCTTAACTTTCTCAAACATCGCCAAAGCCATATTGCATCCGAACAAGGCACAAAAACTGAAGCTATCCTTTAAAAGACTTATGCACATTCCGGACAAGATAAACCTCGGTAAGAACAAGTGTTTCATCTCTAGAAGAGCACACATCAATCCTGGCGACAAATGGAGTCCCAAGAGAAGTTCATCATTCTTCCAGACCGGCCGCCTCAGACGAAGTGTTGCTACCGTCCTTTCCGGAAGCTGAGTAAAAAACTTGGGATGGGGTGGAGAGGGCGGAGGGATTGTGTTTCTGATGGGCCGGTACAGTGCTCTTACATCATGCCAAAACCATATCGCTGACATATTTCTCGAAGATTTGTCACTCTTCAAGTGACACGTAGGCAATCCGACGGTATCATTGAAAAAGAATCCCACGAGTAACGCCATCATTTATACTCTGCTCATGTCGAACTACTTCTGTGCGATTACATTCTACATAAACAAACCCCTTTGAATATTCACAAAACGTAGGTCTCAAAAATAAGAAAATATTTTGAAGTAATTGACGTTTTCTAAAAGAATTACAGTATATCCGTCATCATTAAATTAAAAACAAGGTTAATTTCCGTTATATATTTTTTCATGTTCCCAGAAAGTGATTTATTTTATGACATTTTGTTCATTATACGCAATTGAGGCTACATAATTGAATATGTCTGTGCAAGCGGCCTCATCAAATATTAAAATTTTAGAGGGCCTTGTAATTAACACCGTAGGCGTTATTCTTTCCTCCGTCCTCATTATCTGATCTTCATTCAACGTTATTTAATAACTGTTAAATTATGTTACTTTTATTATTCGTGTTCAAGCGTTGTCCTTACAAAATTTTACTCGTTTATAATGATTACACTTATTTTCAATCTTTTGTTTTTAATTTGAAGTAATTTTTAGTTAAACAAAAATGAGATAAAGTTCCACTCCGAAGAGAAAACTTTCATCTTAAGTACGAAATGAAATATGAAACTAATTAAAATCATAACTTCTGAAGAAACAAATTGTAACGATAATAATGGAGGTTCTTTTATTTATATAAACTGAATACAATTTTATTTAGGTTTATTATTATCGAGATGCAGTGGCGATGGAAAAGAAGTTAAACAGTGATTAGAAAAACAATTTTTGTGTATTAAAATAAATTATGTGCAATTTTTAATAATAATTGCGGATGACAAAGTCGAAATGTAAAATTACAATTGTAAATACTGCTGTCGGTTTAAAACGGTTTTATTATATTCTAGTCATTGCCGTTACCGTTGTATTGATTTATATAAGCCCGAAAAATGATTTAATTCTACATTAATCTATTAGTTGAAGTTATTCAACCTACCTATGCTGTGATAATGATAATTTGAATACAACAACCCTCCCCCCCCTTTCCTCATAATGTGCAATTAGAGAAGCATAAATACGCCCGATACCAAATATAAAAAAAATACTCTTAGCACCTTAAGAGCTTCAAAATACTCTCGGTTGGTTGAGAAAGTTAAAAATATTCATGGCAAAGATTTAAAAACATATAATTTGTTGCACGTGTTTAAGATTGTATGTATAACATTGTATATATCCTTCCAGCCCGACTCTTAGAGATTTAAGTAAAACTTAACTGGCAAGTTGACTGTCATAATTAAACTCAGCCACATCCATAAGCCCGGATTCATCAGCAATCTCGGTTGTTTTCGAGTTATTTTAAGTTACGTCCCTTTAGTGCCACACCTAACCTTGAAATGCCGAAAGGGGATGAAATTGTACATAAAAAACGTCGGTAGAAACGCTATCAATCTCATTCATCCGGAAACAAATTTATTCGACTTAGATATCGGTCGCTTTAGTATATTTGAAAATTTTCACCGCCGTCAACCCTCGCCCTACGGGTGGTAGCCGTGTCTTACCTCCACAGTGTTTGTTTCTGGTTTATAAAGCACATGTTTACAAAATTTGGTCGAAATTTCTCCACACGTTTATATTTATATGCTGAACACACACACACACACACATGGATACACACATATTCACAAACAGTTAATTATATTGATTAGGATGATTAATTACCAAATTAAATTTATTGCAAGGGTTCAATTAAAATCAAGTCCTATGGATTTAACTATTTATTCCCAGCTTTAGTTACTAAATAATATGTATATCCTTAATTTGCCCAGTACAAGACAAATAAATTTTTTTCAGGTCGTTAATGTAATGGGCTGTTTAGCAGAAAATGTTTACTCTTAGTAACAAATACTTTCCTCAATTAATGTGATGAGAAATATGCGGGTAAAGGAGAAGGGGACGGTGTAGGAAATGTAAATATGAATGCAGTGATGGGTTTTTATTTAAATCAATCCCGAAACCACGAGGGCGTATCATTGTAGTACCAGAAGCGGTATAAATTAATTGAGGATTATTTTATTTGTTACTTACGGATTTCAATTTACATTACGAAATAAAATATCTTGAGAAATTTATATTCTCGGCTTGGGTCTGGCAAAGGCCAATGCTCGTATTCAGGGAAACTCAGAGATATGAAAACAACCCTGGCGCAGCAACACTTTGTAGAGATTAAAATTGTGAGTGACTGGCCTGGACTAATTATTGATCACGAGATTTTAGCACGACCACACAAGATGTTTGACCATATTGGGACCATCCCAACCATGTCTCTCCACGCCCCGGATTTTGGCCATGTGACCCCCGTGAGGGGTGTGGCTAATTAAGAAATTGAGACTTGCGGGTGCACAAATATAATACCGATTTGATAAAAACTGCAGAATCCAAGACCCTGTGGGGGGAAATTTCGAACAAACCAGGTGTAAAGGGGGCTAGCAGAGCAAACAAGAGTTAGATGGATTTTAGATTTGAGCTTGAGTTACATTTAAGGTTTTAGTTAGCTTCTAGTTTTCGAAAAGTTAGAAGTTAGTTAACGTTTAGTTTTCAAGAAGTGAGATTTAAGTTTTAAGAAGTGAAATTAAAGTTTTGAGACATGAGATTTAAGTTTTGAAAAGTGAAATCTAAGTTTTGAGAAGTAAGATTTTAGTTTGTAGAAGCTGCTTTTTAGTTTACGTGGAGTTAGATTTTGGAGCGGCACTCTGTTCGGATATTATGGTTTTCCTTGCATCACGTGGGGTTGCAGCCGTTATCTGAGCCATCTGCGACGAAGTCTTGACCTGGCCAGATCAGCAAGAGGTAATGTACCGGACATAAAGCCATCAAAGTTGGTTCATAAATCCATATAATAACCGTATTTTGGCCCACCAAACCCTGTTAGAAAATGTCTCTGTTTTTTGTTCGTTTTTTCTGTTTAATTTATTTTGTAAATTAGAGGGGGAAATTTAAATTGATAGTGATATCAGGACGTTAATGTTATTTTATTAATAAAATATAAGTTATTATGATTCATTTCTCGCCCGCAACATAATTAAATAAATTAAATATCTGAATATATAACTAAATAAAGAACACCGATCCAGATAATACATTAGAGTACCTTCTTCTTCTTCGGCGCTACAGCCATCTCGGATTCGGGAAGATGATCTAAATTTTAAGAGATCTCTTAATATGGAAAAAATTTACCTCAGATGTCAAACTATATCTAAAAATTTGTAACAGCCAGTAAGTCAGACAACATTTATTTTATTTAGATACTTTTCGACTTTTTTATTTTCATAGTTGAACACAAATCACAACGTTTCATCCCGTGTTCTGGGTAATACAGATTATAAAGTACAAAAATGTATTTAAATATTTAATTTTAAGAGAATACTGGGCTTGTTATTACCATTATACAATTAAAATATTAAATCGCAAAATCAATTTATTATACACTGGGGTTTGGTGTGCGGATGCAGCCATCCATTCCCCGTGCCTGGCAGCTGGCAGACTAATCCAATGGGAATAGACAACAAGTCTTACCGTATTCCCAAAGTCTGCGACCCAGTAACATACACCTAGGTGCCTCGGTTTGTGGGAACCTTAGTTCAAAACCAGAGAGTGAGGAAATGCTTAATTGAAAAAGATACCAGAGTTTTTATTTAATTCCTGTAAGATTGAATAGTAAGGTAATAAATATTTTATTGCAATGTTGTTTAAGTGCTGGTCTCAGAAAGAACTTTACAGCTATTGAAAAGGTTTCTCCGAGTCCAGAGGTGAGACGCCACGGAATTCCACTCCCTACACACAACGCAGCTCTTCCACTCTTTGAGCCTCGTGGGATTTTTCGTCACTTGCTGACGCAAGACATGCATCCAAGTTTTCGGAATCTTGAACTCTTTCCCCAGGTCTGAAACTTGCAATATTTCCCCGAATACTCAAGTCACGCGTCGCTCAACAGAACTTTATTTCAATTAGTTTGCAACTGTGGTGTAACGTAAGGAATTATTTTTTATTAATTCGTGAATGTATTTCTAATATTATTCTGTCTATGGGTTTGTAACCAAACTAAGCAATGTTTATTAATGGAGATTTTCAATTATTAATCACTTCCATGCACAGAATACTTTGTAGTTTCCTACAACAAGAGTGCAACTAATAGTTTTTAAAATGGTATTCGTCTGATTTACTTACTTTACCGTAGAATTTTTAATGTCAAATATAATATAAACTTATTTCATAGGCATAGTGCAATTCATTTCAGTTATGATTTCGCAGTTCTTGGAAAATTATTGACGTTAAATTTTTAATTTATTTCTAAGTTGAAATTTTAAATAATAATATATAAACCCTTTAATGCTATTTTGTATTTTCCTCTACTACCTTAAATCAAGAATAGAAAGTATTCAATCAATAGATCCACATTTAAAAACTTGTATTTACCTCAAAAATAAGTGTTTAGCTTAATATATTTTAATACGGATCCAAGTGAGAAGAAAAATACTTCAATTAATTAATAATTAAGTTAATTAGAACTTAATTTTAAATGTTACTTGAATTGAAAATGGGTTTTAATAATATTTTTCTTCCAATTATCCTGAACAGTTTATTAAATTGCATTACAAATTATTAATTAAAAATTATGTAATTACAATATTAAAGTTTAGAGTTTATTCGACTTTATAAGATGGTCAATGTTAATATTGACCATATATTTAAGAATCCTTTTAGCATAGTTTCGTGGGATGAATATGTTTGTTATTACGTAGTAGAATAATAATAATAAGATGTAGACAGGCTCTATGTATAGGGTAATCCACATAGTGGAAACGCCCCACTTATAGCCTAGGAAAGGGATTTGAAAAGGGGGATGCGGAAGGGTAGAGGAAGGTAGCCAAGGATTAACTAGGGCCCCCGGACTATGGTTTATGGATCCTACCCAGTTATTCGCCTAAAAGTGATGCAGGGAAAGCCCTAGAAAAACCTGCATCAGGTAGGTCGGGCATTTGGAAGGGATAAAATCACGTTTGTTCAGTCGAGGAGCCATGTGCTTGTGTTATAAATAAGTATAACTGCAGGAAATATTATTTGTTAAGAAATAATTCGCGGTTAATAGGCCTACTGTGATTTTCGTATTACTTCATAATAGTCTTCTTTGTAAACAAATCTGTCAGTTGTTTTCAGCCTCGTTTATACCCAGGTAAGGTAATTTGAGTTCTGTTATTTCTATTTAATTTATTCCTGATAAATGGCAGTTTTCAACAAACAACTATTTATTTCCATCAGTTTTAAAAATTATCTTTATCTGTTAAGCTATACAACTAATTTATTTAAGTTTGGTTATAACACAGTTATATACAGTTTGTAAGAATACGCTCTCCTTTAACTTAAACTAGAGATACGACAGACATAAATGTAAATATCAATGTTTCAGAATTATAATATCAATAGCCAAGAAATAATAGTACCTAATAAAATTCGTCATTCATTCGCAGAAACACATTCGACACCGATTCGCAGCCATCTTAGAATGTACTTTGACGTCAGAAGTGAGCGCTTTGAAAATGTAAAACGTTGTCTCCGTGACAGAGTGGCGCGAGACGAAGATATAATTTGTGCAGCTCTCTTCCACTTTGCGAGTTGTTAACGGAAAGAGGACGTGTCCTCTTGCGTTTCGAAGTTGCCAAACTCCCTGGAGGCGTTACATTTGTCATGTCAGGGCCTCCCCCATCTGCGCTACTTCATTAACATGGTTCTACGTCAGTACTCGTCCTCTCGTCCATCGATCGCTATTGGCGGAGGAGATGGAGCGTGTGAAACTGATATGGCGCTAAATATCATTAGCTACAACTATGACAAACACGTGCGGAATGCAGCTCTTCACCTGCGAGAGGTAACCTTTACGTATTTCCGTCATACAGCGGCAGCTCAATTTCCTTACCATATATACTTGCATGTAAGAACATAGTATCGGAAACGTGCACATAAAGGCCAGAACTAAATTAAATATTGATGAGAAAATAAGTGAAAGCAAATACAGTATTGAAATATTTTCGCTCATGTTTACAACCACTTTGAAAATAATAAAATAATTCTTTTTATATGTGAAAACACTCACTCTTATAAATATTATATTACGGTGAACTAACCCATATCCAACCGAAACGAAGAATTCACAATAAATTCCTGTTTAACGCTAGAATTTTTACTATATAGTACTAAAATTTTGAAATATGAAATGTAGCACAAGTTGAAAAATATCATAAATCTATAATAATATACATAAATGTTTATTAACATAAATTAATTTTACATCTTTTCATCCTCTTTTACGGCCTCTTCTAGTTGGATAGATTTGAATATTTTTTTACAAAATTCATGTAAAAAAATTCAGACGACGGAACGTCGTAAAATTAATTGTTGTTAATAAACATTAAAATTTTCTGTACATATTTATGTTTGCATTCAATTCATTACTAAACAATTGTATAGCTATAATATTTATAACACATACAGATAGTTTACAACTATTTACATAAACATTATTTACAAATAATCACACTATTAGGAAAACACTGTACTGTGTACTCTGTCGGCCTCAATCACTGCCACTGCATACCTCTGCTGGATTGAGGTCTAGTCTAATTTATTTCAAGAATAAACATTTTTTAGAGAAATATTTTTGGCTCTTCTTCTTTCATTCCTCATTCCACCTTTCAAATACCTTCCTATGCTGTTAAAGGCGAATTTCCACTGCGTGGATTGTCCTGACGTAGCATGTTACTCTAAACTAATGTATATTTTTTAGATATTTAAATTTATTTACTTAGTTATTTAACTCATACAATATTTAATCGTCATGGAAGCTGAAATGAATTACAATAAGTAATCGTTTATATTTTATTAACACAGATAAAAAAGCAAATTAACTTCCTGTTCGTGTTACCAAATTGAAATACTACGGATAATTTTATAAAGAAAGAAAGGAGAGCATTTCTGTCATGGGGTTTGTGGGCCGAAATACAGGATTTTATAAGGCGAATTTGATGGGATTATCGTCAGAGCACTCTAATACCCGCAGATAATCAGGTAGCTCGGACGGGTTCTGCAATCTCTCGTATGACGTGTCGCCTTCCCCGGAAGGGTATAACCGAGCTGGCTCACAGGTTCTCGTCGACAGTGCGGTGAAAACCTTTCTCTAATTTATCAAAAACTAACTTCTTAATAAACTAACTCCCTACGAACTGCTCTTGAAAAAATGAAAACTAAGAGTCACTTCTCCATAAATGCTCCATAACTTTCATCAAAACACACATTCTTCCACTCCAAATTTATAAACTAACAATCTTCTACTCCAAAAGACCAATTACAATCAAAACTAGAAATTAATTATGTTATATTCCAAATACCCAATTAAAATCCAAAACTAAGAACTAACTAAATCCTGATTGCTTTGCAAGCTCCCCTCACACCTGGTTTACCGAAATTACCTCTAATAGATCTTGGATTCTACTGATTTTAGCCAATAGGAATCAGATTTGTGCCCCCATAAATTTCAATATTTTTATTAGCCATATCCACCATCTTAGTGGCCTGCAGTAAATTTCAGGGACGTGGAAAGACACGGCCACGACGGTGCACAATATGGTTCAGCGTCTTCTATAAACATGATCAAATCTTGTAATAAAAAACTAGCCATGAAAGACACTCACAATATTTTAATCCGCACAAAGGGATGCCGCGTAGGGGTTATTTTCCCTTACATGAGAAGCGAGTATCGCACAAACTGAAGCAGAGAATATTAATTGCTTGTGATATTTTCTTTCGTTCAAAAAAATATATAATAAAGTAAATTACCCGTATTGAGTTTATCCCGCTTGGATGGTGCTGGTAAATTCAAAAGCACCCATCTCCTGTCATAATTTAGGTTAAAAAAATTGTTGACCTTCCAAAATTCTATATTGGTTCGTTTGGTTGTGGGATGGGTTTAGTGGGTCCATCTTCTCTCCGTGGAGATAGTAGACGGCAGTTCCCATTCTTCCGTTGTTCCGTCCTCTAACTTCCTAAAAGCGGGACAGAGGACTCTACCTGCTTTTATCGGAATATTCTAGACCGTGCTTCCTCCATGAGATACCAATGGTTGGCATTTCGGGTGGCACACAGAGTGCCATACAAAACCATACAATAATTTCACGTAATCCGGAAGGCACGAATGCTGTATGCTTTTTCCATCTTGTGAGCGTTTGTCTTAGTCGGCATCACGCCAATTCATATGGGGGCCTCGTCGAGGATTATAGAACTGGCAATGTTTAACTAGAGTCTCCGTCGGTTCTGCCCTGGTCCACCGATTTTCCGTAAAATGTCTTGGCCCCTTTGGTGAAAAGGAAATCGAAGCACGCTATCGTATATAAAAATCCTTACCAACGGACAGAAAACCCGTTACGTGGATCGTGTTATGTCAGAGTCCACTCGTCGCAATAGTTTATGATCTACTTTCTGATGTTTGCTGGGGTCTCCATTGTATGTAGTGCGTCAACAATACTACTGCAGTCCGCCGAGTTGAAGGCGTTCTTGAAGGCTAGTGTTACGGTGAAGCAGCATCGTTTGTCTCGTCTCCAGCTACCAGCTATAACTTTCTGGGCTGCATTTACGACAGTGATGGCGTCCATTGTGGACCCGTCCTTATAGAACATCTATTGGTCTGTCAACAGCCCTCAGCTTCCTTCATTGAGTGCCGTTCGTGAGGCACTATGTACAGCGGAGGACAGTTCCCGTCTTGCCCTGGTGACCACTTTTAGATCCACGTTAGGTATGCTGGATGGGCCTGGGGTCTTGTACCTTATACTACTGCAGGCTTCCAGCATCACTTCTACGAGGACCGGTGGTTTTGGTCGATGTGTCGCTGGATGGATCAATCACGTTTCTGTTACGCTGATGCTGAGGGAATAATAATATTGGCCCAATTCTTCCGATCCAAACACTGAACGTCGGGGGCATCGCGGTCGGACTCTTCGACCTGGCCACGAATTCTTAGAACTGAATGCGCCACGGGTTCTTGTTATCGTCAGAAAACTCCTTGTAGCAGATCCTCTTCCTCAACCTCACCTTATTGTCCAAGGTACGTCGGTCGTCCACGTGTTGCCTCAGCGTTTCATGTGTTTCTCGCCCTCTGGTGCATTGTGCCAGTCTGGTGCGGTTGCACGCCCCCTAGGTTCAACGATCTCCTTGCCACGAGCCATGTCATAAACGTCGTTGAGAAACGTATAAAAAGCCATCCATTATAATTTTCGTCAACATTACGGCCATTCATTGAATATTAAGAATTTGAAATGAGATTACTTTTTAAAATTATTGCATAGTAATTTGAGTAATTTTTCTCAATTTACACATCCTATTAAATTTTGGACTAATACTTAATGATAAATGCTTCTAAATTCTTAATAAAGAGTGAATAATTTATATGAAGTCATTGGATTAATTATTTGCAATTGATGATTAAATTAATTATTACTTTAATTTTAATTAATGAAATTTCATTTATTTTACGTTCGATAGTTTATCTAAAAATCAGTGACTGAATTTAGAATGAGCTGTGGAGAGAAATAAAATTCAGTAATTTTATGATTTATTACAAAATTCTTTTTTTACAATATATTTATTTTGGTATATTTTAAAAGTTATAAACATTGTTCTGATGCCACTGGTCAGTTTTCTCGCTTGAAATCGGTGATTCCCAACCTTAACTCTTATAAATTTACTCTATTGACTTTTTCAAGCTGAGGTGTGCCAAATAAATTTACCAAACATAATCGACGGATAACAACGGTTAACTGAAAATACATGGACATATTTATATATATTATATTATATATAGTAACGTCAGTGTAAATAATGGACAATATTGGTGGGAAAAATGAACTACTAATCATATTAATATTTTATTTCACTGTAAATTCAATTTTACAGGTGGTCGTTTTCATCACAAATTGTCCAGCAACCATAGAAATTCAGAAGTGAATTACTTGAATCACTAGTGATTTCAGTAAATGAACCTGATATGAGCCTCACTGCGAATATGACCTGCATTATTCAAATATTACATCTACATAAGTTAATTTGGCTTCTCGCTAACAGGTTTCACGCGCGCTTACTAGTTTACAAGCAAGGTAATTTGATTCAATGCCAAAATATTCGTTGAATTGATTTGCAGCGGCCCTTACCTTACTCAGGGTCTCTGTGTTGCTAACGTTGTCGCTCAGTTCTCATTCCTTCATCTTACAAAGGTGCAAGAAGCAAAATATCTAAAATTATAGAAGTTAAAGAGCTTATTGACACACTAAACATATTATACAAAAGAAATTCCTTACAAATAGTTTTCATGAATCAAAGTAATTGTTCTTCTGTGAAGTATAAATTAATAAAAAGTGCTCACGCGTGGATTTTAATTTATATTAAAAATTGACTAATAATTTAGACGTATATAGTCTGCATAACAATGTCTACTTGCATTAAATTTAGTTCATATTTTACGTCAAATGTTATAAAAATTATTTAGCTCAACAATTATAATTCAAGGTAACTTGAGTGTTATAAGTTAGAATTAAGAAACAAGAATTTGCGAAATGTTTTGTGCTATTTATTTTATCACTTAATTTGTGTAATTAATTTTAATATGCTAGGTCTTTATTCAATTTAATTACTTCCTTTTATGTGGACAGTTAGTATTCCAGTTTTTGTTTCATTTAAATGTAGAAAAAGATCAGCTATGGCTGGGTGAAAAAAATTAAGCTGTAGAAAGCGTATTGCGAGAAAATCATGTAATATAAACGAAGCTCTAAATAATTAAAGGAATGAAGTAGTTATACCTTTTTATAAAATGTGTGCAGGCCAGTAATGATGATGAAAGTCAAATATAATCTTACAAATGTTATACATTTGTAAAATATAGTTTGTGAAACAGAATAGTATAGACTGAATGTTGGGTTCGTCTGTCAAGAAAATTGTTGTTGGATAAAATAAGCGTTTCTTGGACCGGGACATTCGTAAAAATGTTCTGCACTTAGAAAATAACTATCATAATTCGCATCTATAATGTTTTTAATATTCACTTATTTCTATCCGATAAGGTTTTGTGTAGGAGGTGTCAGGATATCATACAGAAGTGAGTGTTGAAAGGATTTTTGCGAAACTGTCTAATTAGAGGAGAGGAACAATTAATTTTTGACGAAAAAATTCTAAATTATATATTTTGTGAGATCCGTATAAACTACTGTTTATATTGTCTTTGGTTAACTACCACAGAAAACGGAGTGTTTTTTTTGGATTCTGTGCCCATTAATACAGAAGAGCTCTCGCCATAAATTGGAACGATGTTTTTATTAAATTTAATTTAAGTGGACTTTATTGAATTCGGTTCTGAATTTCAAGAATCTATAGCGGTGAGACGATGCAATTTTATCTTCTCATCTAAGACCGGGATTATTATTGTTTGGAGACACTGACTGATATTTTCTTCCGAAAGGTTTTCTTCTGATGCTCAAAACACTCTATACTCATTAAATATTAACATAGCGTAATCGTTTTACTATCCCTCATGCCTTTCTACATTCGTATACAATTTCAGCTTCTAAGTGTATAGTCAACAATGAAAAACTTAAATAGAGTAACAATATTGTATCTAGGCGATATATGTCGCACAAAAGCCCCTGAAGTGAATCGCATGGATTACAAATTAAAATTTATGTTTTAGTACGTATAAGTATATTGGAGTAAGTTACAATTATCTTTCATGGAAATAATTAAACAAGGTTACAGATAATTTGAAAACAAACTGCTGCGGAAAAAATATCCTTAAATATATTCTGAAGTAGTGTGTAGAAACATGTAAATGCTGTGTTTCTATTTATTTATTAAACAATAATATGTACAATTAAAAAAATAAATTTTTCAATACATATAATATTTATCGTTTATGCGAAAAAATTTTAAATTACGATTTTTACATTAACCTAGCGTTTTTATCTATTTTATGTATTACTTAATTTTCATTTAAATATAATTTACTTTAATGTTTCTCAATTTACTAATTGTACATAATCTATATTTTCTCATTTATGTAATTACTAGCTGGGTGCCCGGCGTTGCCCGAGATGTCAATTATCTATAACCATAGATAAGACTCCAATTTTGGTTACTTTTGCGCTATTTTTATGTAAAGCTCCTCGAACCCTATCCCTAAATGTGCTCACCTCACATGCCGAAGGGGGATGAAGTCATTGACTAAATATATCGGCCGTTTTTACATGTTAGAAGATGACCACCCCCACAAATATGCGATAATGAGAAAGAATGTATTCCACGCAAAAATCGGCCGATTACATTGTCTGAAAATTTATTCCCCCGCCCAACACCTCCCAAACCCGTTGAGTTACCCAGGTTGTCACAATTAGATTCAGCGACATTCATAGTCTCGGAATTGATTCGAATCTTGGTTCTTTTTGCGGGATTTTATTTAACGTACCTCCACGCCACCCCTAAGCTTGCTCCCCTCACAAGGGTTAAATTATACACGAACAACATCGGTATAAATACTTTCAAAGTAATTAACCCCAAGAAATAATTTTCGCAAATATCGACCATTTAACATGTTTGAAATTTTTCACCCCCGACCACTCCCGCTTCGGGGACTTAAACGGTCAAGTTTAATGTCATAATTAAACTCAGTGACAATCCTGATAGTTTCTGGTTTATTTTTATCTAATGCTACTTCCACGCCAACCCTTAATGGTGCACCCTTCCGAGTCCGAAAGGGGTTGAAATTATACACAGAGAACATGTAGGGAAATTTTATTAATATAATTCATCCCGAAATATATTTAATTGACGAAAAAACAACCGGTCAACTCATCCCAACCCAGCCGATACCCGCGCGTTGTCCAGATTGTCATAAATAAATTCAGGGACATCCATGACCTTCGATTTGACTCGAATCTCGGTTGTTTTTCCCGTTATTTTCAAGGAAATTCCCTCCAGCCCCACCCCTATCATGCCTACAAACAACATAGGTAGAAATACTATCAACGTCAATGGTCCCGGAATTTATTTATTCCACGCTAATATCGATGATTTAACATGTTAGAAATTTTCCATCCCATCCATTCCCGCCCCTTGGTGCTAAATGGCCAATTTGATGCAATAATTGAACTGGATGATATCCATAACATTGGATTTGACTCCAATCTCGGTTGTATTCGCGTTATTTTATTGCAGCGTTCCCCCACCCAACACCTAAAAGTGCTCTACTGATAATCCCGACCCGCTTCTGGGGGTGGTAGACGCGTCTCACCCCAACAGTCGGTAGAAACACTATTAATATCTGTGACCCCTAAAAATATTTATCCGACTGAAATATAGACTGTTTTAGCATGTTTAAATATATCAACCCCCGTCCACCCCCGCTTCTGGGGGTGGTAGACGCGTCTCACCACGACAGTGTTTGTTTCCTGGTCGCAAAGAACACGTGTACGAAATTTGGTGAAATTTGATCCACCGGTATAGATTTGTATTCTCCACCCCAAACGCTAAGGGTGCTCTTTCCCCAGGGTGTAGAGGTTAAAAATTATATTCAGATATCATCAGTGGAAACACTATAAATATCTTTGACCCCTAAAAATATTTATCCGCCTGAAATATCGACTGTTTTAGCATGTTTAAATATTTCCACCCCCGTCCACCCCCGCTTCTGGGGTTGGTAGACGCGTCTCACCCCGACAGTGTTGTTTTCCTGGTCGCAAAGAACACCTGTACGAAATTTGGTGAAATTTTCTCCAGCGGTGTAGATTTGTATAACGAACATACAAATATACAAACATACAAATATACAAACATACATACATACATACATACATACATACACTCATTTTTATTTATAAGATTAAGTGTAATAATTATTTATATTAAGCCCTTTCGTTCTGGTTGAAAAGGGATTATTAATGGATTGATTTATATGGTTTAGGATTTTGAGAACAATTGTTCTAATAATGTAGATTACGTGGATAATATTTTCATTGAAGTTGTAGTAAACTAAATTATAAACTACGTTAGCACGTAGAGTTTTTTTTACATGTATTTATCCGTGATTATTTGTTGCTTTATTTCTTCTCAATAATACAACGTCAATTACGGAATAAATGTAAAATTATGTTTATAACAATTTATAATATAAAAACTTTTTAAAAGAGTATAAAAAGCAATGGTTCTGAAACAGTTTTATTTTTGATTAAACGTCGTTATTAATGGAAACAACATAGGATAAAATAGTATGAACAACACCACCCCTAAATATGCTACTTTCCCGTGGTGGAAAGGGTTGAATTTTTACTCATATCACATCGGTAGAAACACTATCAATCTAGTTTACCCATAAACACATAACATTTTGGCAGTTTTAGAATAATTGACAATTCTCACCCCAGCCCTAAGCAAGCTCACCACTAAAGTCTAAAGGGATTTATATTTTCAACAACATCCGTTGAAATAGTATTTACGTAATTCTCCTCCAAGAACGCGCAAGAACTGACTATTTATCTTCCCTCCCAACCCCCACCCTTTCGGGTTAAATGGGCAATTAAAAATATTTATCCGAAGTAAACTCACTGACATCCATAACCTTCGATTTGACTCCAAACTCGGTTGTATTCGCGTTATTTTTCTGTAAAGCAACTCCACCCCAAACCCTAAGGGTGCCCTTTTCCCAGGGCGTAGGAGATGAATATTATATTCAGATAACATCGGTAGAAACACAATCAATATCTTTGACCCCGAAAATATTTATCCAAATCGAGTACCTGCTGTTTTAGCATGTTTAAGTATTTCAACCCCCGTCCACCCCCGCTTCTGGGGTTGGTAGACGCGTCTCACCCCGACAGTGTTTGTTTCCTGGTCGCAAAGAACCCGTGTACGAAATTTGGTGTAATTTGCTCCAGCGGTGTAGATTTGTATTCTCCACCCCAAACGCTAGGGGTGCTCTTTCGCCAGGGTGTAGAGGTTGAAAATTATATTCAGATATCATCAGTGGAAAGACTATAAATATCTTTGACCCCTAAAATTATTTATCCGACTAAAATATCGACTGTTTTAGCATGTTCAAATATTTCCACCCCCGTCCATCCCCGCTTCTGGGGGTGGTAGGCGCGTCTCACCCCAACAGTGTTTGTTTCCTGGTCGCAAAGAACACGTGCACGAAATTTGGTGAAATTTTAACCACCGGTATAGATTTGTATTCTCCACCCCAAACGCAAGGGGTGCTCTTTTTCCAGGGTGTAGGGGATGAAAATTATATTCAGAAAACATCGGTAGAAACACCATCAATATCTTGGACCCCTAAAAATTATTATCCGACTAAAATATCGGCTGTTTTAGCATGTTTAAATATTTCAACCCCCGTGCACCCCCGCTTCTGGGGGTGGTAGACATGTCTCACCCCGACAGTGTTTGTTTCCTGGTCGTAAAGAACACGTGTAGGAAATTTGGTGAAATTTGCTTTACCCGTGCACCCCCGCTTCTGGGGGTGGTAGACATGTCTCACCCCGACAGTGTTTGTTTCCTGGTCGTAAAGAACACGTGTAGGAAATTTGGTGATATTTGCTTTACCGGTGTAGATTTGTATAACGAACATACAAACATACAAACAAACAAACAAACATACAAACATACAAACATACAAACAAACATACATACACTCTTTTTTATTTATAAGATTAATTTTTGTTTTATATGCACGTTTCATTTTATAGCGTTTTTGACTTGTCTTATTTCCTCATTGGAATAACTATGGAATCAATAATTTTTTAAGTATAAAGCGACATTTCAATTGACTTAACTTAGCGATATTTTGAAATATATTAACAATTTTATACATAGTGTATGAAATAACTGTAGTTATAAATAGATATTTATTATTGAGATTTTCTGAGACTACTATTTTTAATACATTTTTTCTATATTTTTAATTGACAATAAGAATTGAATATTCTATAGGTCAATGTGCTCGCTTAGGAACATATGTGTCATTTGTTTTACTGACGTTGGCAGGAAACTTCCCAGTGAGAGGTTTTCTATTGATGATAGTGGAAACACAAACATAACATCCAAGCCGTCGCCGGGATTTGAACCCGGGACCTCTGTGATTTGAGGTAATGTTGCTGACCCGCTACACTACAGAAGACCGGCCTACTGTTTAATTAATCCGAAAAGTGTAAAATGACTGCATATTCATCAGAGAGAGAGGGAGGTTATAAGTAGAATGGTAGTTGGTATATTGTTAGCCTTAAAAAATGAATAATCTACGTCTGTTCGCAAATTAATGAAAAGAAAGGCAGCCAAATACAGTTTATAATATATATAATTTGATGTAATATATCATCACTCCTTTTGTCTGCAATTTGGCTATCTTTCCTATTATTATTATTAGCCTTACATCCAAAGGAAACTATGACGTGATGCATAGCGATGACGTCAGAGACTAAACGATTCCATTTGTGGAATGAAGTGAGGATAGCAGGTGCGTGTATCGGGCGGAGCGGTTGGCGTCCTAATAACGCAGATTTGCATCTGAGTTAGCTGCAAACGGAGACACGGTTCAGGTTTCACACTACATCTCATAAAATATAAATACTGCATTAAGACGTGAATTATTAAAGCTGATCGACGTAAAAATTATTTCAGTGAAATATATAATTATTGACAATAATGAATTTGCTTTGAACTTCATAGAACTATACAGAGCTTTGACATCAGTGCAAATAAAATTATAGTAATGTACTATGTCTTTCCTCAAATCTTAATATCTTACTAAACTCACAGAAAACAGTGAAAGGAAAAATGAATTGTTGGATCATAAATAAAATGATAAAGGTAAATACACATTTCGAGTTCATTGTTCATTATCTACAAATAAAGCGTTTTTTATAAACGGCATTATATTTATAAGCGTTAATTTTGTAAATAAATTAGGCATTGTAAAGACTGAAAAATTAAATGGTTGGTTTTATTAACTAAACGTAATATTAGTTTTTTGAAAAATTTTCTGTTGTTGATGAAGAGAATATTAATATTTGAATGGAAATGTAACAAAAGGCATAGTTTTTGAAATTATGAGCATTATATATATATATATATATTGTAATACTAATTAGAGGCCATTAATGATTTTAATAATTGGATAGTTATGACGGATTGTTATCAGTACCAATCTTTAAAACACAACAATGTATAGGCGGGCTTTGTTTGAGCCGCGAGCACTTACGGCAGTCTGTCTGTTGGTGTAGTCGGATGAGGAAGTCAAAATTTGTAAACGGATAACGAACAGCGTGGCCAGCTTATAGATCAAGTTTTAGAATTTGAGCATAAAGTTCGGACAGCGAGATATTTTGTAATATTGCAAAGAGTAACCTAATAATCAGCGCCACATTAAATTTTCTACGAGTACCAAGACCATAAGCATTTTCCACATAGAGACAATCTTGTCTAACTAATAATCCAGAGGGAGCAACAGTTCCAGTTCCCAGAGGAAAAACATGAAAGCTACGACCGTGTTTTGTAGAATCAAGTTTAGAGTCAGTGATTCACGGCCTTTTTAGTGTGAATTGTGAGCGAGCCCAGGAGATCTAAGTCTAGTACCAGCCAAATATTTTGTAAGTAGAAACCAATTTAATTAAGTTTTTGTAAACGATAATTAAAGGTATTCGTCAGATTTCGCTTTCTCGTTTTGTTTTGACTGTTTAACTTTTTAATTTGTAAATTCTATGATTGTGTAACGTAAATTCTATAAATATAAAGGTTGTTTCTTTACTTAGCAGGCCCAGATAAATGACCCTGAGAAAAGAGTAATAAAATACCTAAACATTGAAAAGGTTAACAGTAATTAATCTCATATAAATTGTTATAAATTTTTATTGAATAAAAGTAAACTGTATTGTAAAGTTTAAAGAATGTTGTCATTATTTCTCGATCCTTCACTTTAAAATAAAATAAATGGTTGTATAAACGAACTATCGATTTAATAAAAAAAATTCAAATTAATTGTTTAATAAATCATTCAATTTTGTTTAATTAATCTCTAATATTTGTATTCATTACAATATATATATATATATATATATATATATATAAATATATAAATACATATATGTGTGTATGTATAAAACCATTTGGACAGGACAGAAGGGAAGAGAGCGACTTACCTTAAATCGACAGTTGCCGTCGTCGCCAGGCTCAGTGCTACTGTCGTGAGGAAGAGGGATTAGGCCCTCGAAAATTTGACATGGTATTGCTTCCCACACTGGCAATACCAACTGACGAGTTAAGGTTAGTCAGCAGCTCTCTATCCCACTTTTATGTCCCAATGAGTTAATTTGACAGTGCAACATTTTCCTTATTTATATATTGTGGTATTCAATTTTGGAGAAATCGAAGCCCCATGATGTGGTGTCAATTAATATGATAAACAAATTCAGTATTTTATATTAATAAAAGGCAATAATATAAATGACTATACAATTATTTTTATCAGATAATTTCATGGTACTACGTAAACTATTGACGTGAACTAATATTAATTTTTAAAATTCGTTTTAAACATTTAATTAAAAGTGAATTAATTTTTATACATTAATGCCACAGCTTTAATGAGAGTCTTTATACCTTGAGGGTCCCCTATTTGGCCGCAAACATAAATACACACCCGCAATGAAATATATATTGTAATAATCAAACGGTTACGTATTAATTTGCCCCACGTTGTGGTAGCCAAAATGTAATAATCAAGCGGTTACGTATTAATTTGTCCCACGTTGTGGTAGCCAAAATGTAATAATCAAACGGGAGTCAAATAAAAAGATCTAATATTTATAAACAACAAACAATTTATTTAACAAAAATTAGCAATTTATACAATTTAAAATTATAAAGAGGATCTCATTCTCTCATGGGTCTTTACTGGGTTTGATAACGGACAGAACATTTAACTTAAACAAAGAACCCAACATTTATCTATAAATTTTAAAAAAATATTTATTTGTCTAGACATAGACGAAAATTATTGACAAACTTATTCTACCAGATTTATTTTAAATTTAAAGAGTTTATTTTATTAACACAAAAGAAAAGGACGATATCTGACTGTACCTTTTAATTCTGTTTACACCTATTAATACCATGAAATTTCAACTTACGATTACTCAGGAAAATTTGGCTCGTTCGTACACACACACATTATATACTGGACGTTTTAAACACTGACTCTAACACACACTGTTGGTTTGATGAAAGCTGGATGCAGTGTCCTGATCTCTTACCATCGAAGACAGTGGTCTAATTTTGATATTACAACAGATTAGACTTCAGCATACAAAAATGTTTATCGTTGAATATTTTGCTATTTCTCTCGCAGGATGCAACTTATAAGACATTCTCCTCCCTTAAACGATGTCTGTTTTAGTCATTCTTCGGTGGTCGCAGAATAACTAACTCACCCACAATTCTCCAGTCCCGGTGCTCACAGCACTCCTTTCCCACTCTAACTCCAACTCCTGACTCCAAAACTCAACTAACTTTTTCAAAAGCCGCTCTCGCTTATATAACACAGACCCTTCCTTTTTCCTTTGTTCCAAAACTACGTCGCAACTGCCCGATGACAGTTTCCTCCATTATCCCGAGATTTATATTATGCAGCTGCAGTTCCTTAGTTAGCAAGTAGTCCCAAAGCCGACCATCGAGACAGGTCTAATTTGTCTTTGCACCCTCAATTACTTTGATTTTGTCTTCTCACCCCCGCACGCACGTGCGCTGTTTTAAATTCTCCAGACCGCCCAAACTGCCCTTCAATCCTAAGTAAACAACATTAAAACTGTTCTTTGAACTGTCCAGGTCATTAATCAGAAACAATGCCTGCCTTAACAGATTTATCTTGCGACAGGCCACCCGCATTTGCCTTGCTCTTTAATACCAATCCTAAGTACACAACATTACAACTTCCTCTGACGGCCAAGACCATTAATCTGAAACAATGACTTTCCTTCAAGGCATTACAATATATATATATATATATATATATATATATAAATAGAATATTTCAAAATATAAAAATAAATTTACTAGCTTTACACTCTGAAACTGACATAATAAATCTGACGGTAAGGAATATTATAATAAGTTTACACAGTATTTTTTTACATACCAGACATGGGAGAAGTTCTCGTACCACACCAAATCTTTCACTTCACAAATCACTTTTACTTTTGAGTTTAGAAGTCAAATTATTTTAAACGACTGTTTAATTAAACAGGCCACACAATTCCTTACCTTTCAGTCATCATTCGCGATTATATCCCTACCACACTACAGACGACCATTAGTTGATTTCCAATACTTCGGTGAATAGTGATAATATCTACAGCAAGGAAAATTAAATAACACATTCCAAATTTGCAACAAATTCTATCGTTTAAATAAATCCAACGATAGCAAGTACAACTTTTCTTTAAAAAGCTATTCGTTTGTCTCGTTCAATATCTAGCCGACTCCCTTTAACACAAACAACCTGGATAATTTACCTTTTATGCGTTGAACTCGACATGCAGACTCATTGCTCGTCGCTCTCGGTCAGCTCCCATCGGAGATTCTAACCGACTACGGCCAGCGTCCATCAGAGACTGTGGTTCCCTCGGTCAGCTCGCATAGGATACCCTATATTTCTTCAAAGCTTTCAATATTACACACCGCCGATAAGAATACTTTCAAAACACACCACATTCTTACACATTGCTGACTGCTGCCTACAATACCCTGGCCGCAATATTACGCCGATAATACAAGCATTGAATAATTTAGGAAATCCTTTCATTAGATATATTGGTGGTCATTACAGCATTATATATATATATATATCGTAATGATTAAATAAAAATGATTAATTTTAACAAACAAAATTTTATTGAATTAATGATACAATTAATTTTCCCTACGTTGGCACGACAAAATTTAATAATCACAAAAAATTAACCAACAATATTTTATTTTTATAGTTACTTGGGCCTTCGAAGTAAAAAATACATTTATATTTATAGAATTTACGTTACACAATCATAGAATTTATAAATTAAGAATTTAACAATCAAAACCAAAACGAGACAAACGAAATCTGACGAATACATTTAACTATCGTTTACAAACGTAATTAACTTGGTTTCTACTTACAAAATGTTCAGCTGGTACCACACTTAGATTCCTCATGGGCTCACAATTTATGCTCATAGGCCATAAAACACTGACTCTACACTTGATTGTCAAACACACGGTCGTAGTTATTGAATTTTCCTCCGGGATCTGGATCTACTGCACCTCCGGATCATTTGTCAGACATATTGTTACACATTGTCTTTATATGGAAAATGATGATAATCTCAGTATGCGTAGTAATCTTAATGTGGCGCAAAATATTTGATTACTCTTTGCAGTTTTTTACAAAGTATCTCGCTGTCCAAACTTTATACTTGGATTCTAAAAAAAACTTGTAACTCTTCTGGTTGAATTTATACTCTGGCCACGCTGTTCGTTCTCCGCTCCCAGATTCTGATTTCCTCACGCGACCACAACAGCCGACCAACTGCCTTCAGACAGTGCTAGCGGCTCACAACAAAGCTATCCTACCCATTGTCGCATTTGAAGAATTGGCACCGCTAACAATCCAATCATTAAAATCATTACTGTCCTCTAATTAGTATTACAATATATATATATATATATATATGCATATGTATAGTTATATTCAGAATATTGTTATTGATATACATTTTAAAATTGTTCAAGTAATAAGATTATTGCGTAAGATAAAGGACATGTAATTGTAATAATGTTTGAAATGTCCACGCGTAAGTATTCTTTAAATGCTAATGAATTGTAAAATAAAGTTATATTTAAATTACGTTAAATACTTCAAAGTTCAGTATTACATTAAATTGATTTATTTTATTCAATTATATAGAAGAAAAGTTATTGTAAGCCTCAAGCCATAATAAAGTTCCGTTTACCGGGCGGCTGCTCTGACCACTGTGCTAATCCTTGACGACTCCTCTATCCGTACGACATTTCACCATTCTTAACCTCTTAAGGCTCTCCTACAATGAACTTATCCCAATTCCTTCACAGCCTGTTTCTGGATCTAAATGTAGGTCGGATTTTTACATACATTTAATTTCAAATAATAGTTTTCGTGATTGTGAGATTAATGATGCCACTCCCTAAAAATTAAATTGAATCTATCATTGGGATAACTGGAGCAGGGTTTTGGTTGGATCAGAAACATGGTCATTAAGAAAGAAGGAGAATTAAATACTTCGAAAGTTTTGAAATGTAGTGTTGGAGAAGATTTGAGAAAAGAAAGTGTTGCCAAACAATAAAAATGAAGAACTTCAAAGAAGCGAAATTAGAAGTAATCCATCATGTCTACCGTTTTAAGGAAAATGTACACATCCTAAACTAAATCGAAGGACGCATGGATGCAGTTCCAGGTCCTTGAAGAAGAAGAGAACAGCTGCTAGACGACTTGAATGAAGAATGAAGAAAGTATTTGGTGATGAAGGAAGAAGCCAAGGACAGGGAATTGTTGGAGAAGGAAATTTACATACTAAGACCAAGGACCTGCCAGCAGTCAGCACACAGAAAAATAGCTGGTTAACGGCATAGGGACACGAATGAGACTGGTGTCGAATCTTTAGCTTTAGGAGTCGCTGCAATTAACAGTGACACTCCAAATATTAATTAGAAATCACTTGTTCAGCTCCCATCGGTATGCGGCGGGGTTGGTGTTATTCTTAAAATAACCAAAATGATCAACAGATGAGATCTTCCCGAGAAGGGGATATTCCTTCAACATATCAAACCCAAAGTGGGGATTCAATAGTAATTCCAAAATGACCGTCAAAAGATAAAACGTAGTCAGGATTTATTCACATTCCAGAGACAAAATGTAAGGAGACACTACCTTAGATTTTAGATGAGGTAAGGTAGATCCAAGGAAATACGGCTTCATTTTCTGTCGTCATGTAGTCAACGAAGAAATTAAATTATTTACAACAAGAATTTAATAAAATAAAATTATAAGTTTATATAAAACACATCATTTCAAATATATAGGTAAGTAGTGCAATTCTGGGTATTACAGATTTTACATTTAGAAATAATGTTGACTTTCTGACTTACAATGATTTTGTTGTACTGGTAACAACTGTTGAATTATTAAATAATTCTTATTCGACTGAACTTGGCTATTAGTACCATTTTAATTTATTTACTACTGCGTTATATAGATTTATTAATTTCCTTTGTTCTTTCCGTCTATAAGCACACACGTGAGAAATTTGACTTTACTTGAACCCCAGGAGAATTGGATGTGTGCATCTCAAATTGCGACAGTACGCTCCTAACAGTCGGTTCATATTACAATGCAAACGCTGTAGAAACCCTGTAGTAACCGATTTTCAGGGGCCCCACTGCAGATCACGTGGGCGGATCTGGAGCTTTTTATTTGTTCCTCGTCTCCTAGCAAGTGGTTTGTCACTTGGGAGGGGTTTTGTCTCAGTATCTGGAGCTACATATACTGCCGTCTTTGTGATTGCAACGGCTCCATAGCGCTCTCTACACAGTCTTGCATGCCTATATTAAACTATATCTTTAAGTTCATAGCGTTTTCTGATTTTGTTCGTAAATAGCTTCTGTAGATACGAAGAACCCCACGATATCTACTTTCCTATTTATCTATCCTTGAAGTCTTCCTCTTGACGATGTAGAAGAGACGACGACTTTGACCTGATCCTATTCAGCCTGATCATTTTCCGTCCTTAGCTCAAACTAAAATTTACTGACATCCATCTTTTTTCTCTGAGTTTTGGCAGGTTCGATATATTACAACTGCCTCATCTATGTATAAGATGCTGGATAAACACCATATTCTGTTAAAAAAATTTAATTATTTAAATGTGAAAATCTACATTGACAGAAGTGCTTTTACAATTTCTGGCATTTAAACTCGTCTTGATGGAATCAAATTATCGCTCCAAGCCATTTATGACACCTATGAAGAAATTACACCACCTATTTTGGTGTTTACAATTAAGTTATTAAGCTTCCTCTGCTACTTTCGTTATTAGTAGAAAACTAATCTTATTACACGCTTTTGAAAAAGCTGCAATGATTTTTCTATGTGAAATTTTAATAGGAAACAAATGACTGTGTATTTTGTGGATACAACTTAGCTTTGAGCACTTTGACTTGGCATGAAAGAAAGTTTTTTTACTTTAAATATTCTTGATGTTTGTTGTTCGTGTATACATAAATGAAAGATTTGTTAGGACGTACTGAACTCGTTTCCGAGTGCTGTAGTTCCAGGCACTCGGAGCTGGAGTCTTCGGTGCACACACGCACGCCTTAATCCAGGCTTAGTACACAGCTTGGGATTAGGACGTATTTGCATTTTTGTAGCTCGTGCTGTCGAGACGATTAGATGACGGGATTAGACGTCCTAATACAAGGCCACTGTAACGAGGAGAGGGTAGTTCGCAAGGACGACTTTCGACGCCATTTTACGTGCCCCATAATCGTTCCGGATTTTCTCCGTCCACGAGAGCACAATACAGCAAATAGGCTTCCAGAGATTCATTTACACACCTTCCCGTTAGAGAAAACGCAACGACCTTTTCGTACTGAGCTATTAACAATGGGGGTAATTATTATATGCAATATTTTGTAATTAATATAATTTAACTGATAGTCACAATAATAATTCTATTCAGTTTTCAAACATATAAAGAACACATTGGAGTCTGTACTTTATAACATGCTTCAATTGGAGAAAATTTCAGTGATATTGGTTGTTATAGTAGCATCCAACTTCGGTCGCTTCATATGAGTAAGAAAATAATTTATCAAAACGCTCTGATTTGTGTTACTGGCGTATGCCATGGTAATTCATTATACAATACTACAATTTTACCGTTAATACACTAATCGAATTGATCAAATTAAATTTGGTAAGATTATTATATTTTCGACATCTCTATATCTATATCAATTAATTTTATCAATATATAAGGTTTTGACAATTATATATATATATATATATATATAAAATTTTATATATATATAATATAAACTAAAATTCGACAGAATTAATGTAATTTAGAAATAAGGTACAAATAAATTGTAATAAACAAAAAAGCGGATTAAAATTTAATAGTACTTGTAAATGGTTTACACCATGCAATCATTTTTCAATTTTAGTAGCGCCTGCATTTGACGATTAGATGACGGGATTAGGCGTCCTCATACACGTTACGTTTACCCCGATTAATTACGAGTTTAAATATATTAAATTAAAATTATGGCTAATGTTCGTATATAATATAAAAAAAATATGGTAAAATGTGAATTTTGATAAGTCTCAGGCATTCAAACAACCTCATTTTAGAGCGAAGAGAACGAAGTTACTAAGATCATTTTATATTTTTCTACACATTTATTATTCACCATTAGGACAGACAAGGATTTAACAATATGCAAATTATAAAGTAATAAGTAATACTTATTAAATTGTTAGAACGTGAAATAAGTAACTAATATTACATATTTTTAATTGTTTTACAATTAGATGTTTTAATTTACAGTAAATAATAAATCATCACCACATATTACTCTATTCTTAATATCATTATAAATAGTCAATAGTAAGCATAAATAAAATAGTACTGTTCTATTTATTTTAACATACAGCTTTGTGTGTTTAATCAAAAGTTTGTGAAGTTTAAATTATAAGATAAACTGGAGCAATTCTTAATTTTTAAATGTTAACCAAATGTTTGTTAAAAAGTCACTCTTGCAAACCTCTATTTTATGTGCACCTAGCTAACCCTTGGCTACCGTCCTATACCCTTCCGCATTCCCCATTTCAAATCGCTTCCTGTGCTATTAAAGGGTAGTTGCCACCATGTGGATTACCCTCATGTAGCGTGTTACCCTAAAAAAAATCATATCAGTAAAAAGGCTTGAATTCCTGTAGTAATTCTCCAAACAAATACTGCCACCAAATGAAAATATGCCATTTTTAATAGTTTTGTAGTTTTCATTTCGGCATTATTTTATGCGATTGATACATCGACTGCTGTTGTGAATTTATTTATTATATTATTTATATAATTTGTGGACAATTGAATAAAATGAATTAATAGTTAAACATATATATTATTATATGTATTGGTGTACGTTAATAAGTTATAGAATTGTTGGATTATGAAGTTTGTTGCCTAAGATAATAGCCGTGAAATTGAAAGAATAGTTTTGAACAGTCAGGATGGCGAGATAACGCTCAAATCAGAGCATTCCCAGACGTTTTTTTAGGGTTTTCGTGTTTGTTTTGATGGTCAGCGCACAATTATCAAATGGATGCGTTTGTTTGGACTGTGAAAAACCGGACTTTGTCAATTTCTCACCATTAGATATCATTCTTGCGAGTGGGGGGGGGGGGGGAATTTGGTTAGTAAAAATTATTAGTCAAGCGTGTTTGAGGAGGAGAAAGGGCGCCATGGGGCGAGGTCATCAACAGTCGCACCAGTAATATCAAAGTAAATATTATTCGGTGAAATTTGAATGAGTTGAGAGATTTTGGCGGCAGATAAAGTTGAATATTAATAGAGTGGTACCGGCTGGCAAAATATATTGTGATCTGACCATAATTTTGATCATGATGACACTGATTGGTTTTCACTGCAGTATCTTACGCATTGACGATATAATTGGCTTTCTTACTCGTAAAATAACTGGGGGCTGTGGAAAAACACCTTGGGTCTATAGTCTGTTGCTTCAAAATTATTTATTTGTGTGTGTGAATATGGAAACTTTCCCTATTCCAAAATTTTAATGTTTTCATAATATATTTCTTGTAAATTCTGTGATGTTGAAATTTAAGATCAATAAACATTGTAAATGTATCTTTTAAAATTTGTTAAAATATTGCGTTATTGTTGTATCGTTAAAATTCATTTAATTTTGTGTTTGTAGTTTTGGGGATATTGTCTAATTAATTCAAAACTTTTCTTGTAAATTGTATATTTCATTTTAGTTTTATATTTTTCTGAGATCCGATAAAACGCCCTGAGATCTCATCTAAGATGATAAGAGTGGCAAATTACTATGTGTATGTATGTGAATTTTTTCTGTTTTAATAAATTCTTTAAACATTATATTAATTAAATTTCGTTTTCAAAATTTCAGTCCTTTCACTGAGTGCTAAGAATTGCTATTAAAAATTGATAAATTAGAGATTTTATTAAATAATCAGAAGTTTATCATCAAAGTAAATTAAAGTTTCTAAAAGGCAATAAACGTAAAATTATTTAAAAAGTGAACATTTTATATATTGCAATACCATGCGAACAATTTTTTTGACTCGGCTCTAAACCTCCCAATAAAAAAAGATCATGCTTGAATTATTAAAGTAAATACTTGGTATTTAATATGTATTGATTAATGAGTAGAAAAGCTTCCCATGTAGTATTGGTCAGTTATTATTAACTATATTGAGTGCGGCTATTTGCTAATTCAGAATTATTTCAATTTACGGACTATAGGTAGAATTCCGTACTTGAAGTAAAAATTTAGAGCTTTTTAATGAACAGTGAAGACTTTTTATTTCAGCAAGATAAGACTAAAAATGAAATTATTTTATCAATTTTACAAAGGCCACTTTGGGAATTTTGTGGTAAAGGATTGTGTGGTTTATAACTTACCGTAGGTATGCTTCCCAAAGAGAGAGATTAGAGTACGTAATTTTGTATAAAATACTAATTGCTTCGAGTTTTTAAACAGTGGTTATAAAATATTTGTACTTTCACTTTTTGTCTGAATTGGCTATCTTTCTGATTCATTATTTTCAATCAGACGTAAATTTATTATTTTATAAAATATTTAATCTTTTTGAGAAGACTTGTTTGTAACTATAATGTCTTTTTTTTCTAGAAGTATGAATACTTGAAATCACTGCCTCGTCCATAATACCGAACCAACTACAGCAGAAACAGCAATATAGTACACCAAGTGAAATTGCACGCATTGAATTAGGTGCGCTGTAAAGTTGGTCACTTTTAAAGCAGCACCATTTCCCATTAGCGCCACACACGCAGATCAAGCAGCCACAGAGCCACAGGAAACGCGATTTCAAAGGACTTGGTTTTTGTGCGGCGCAATTCCATGGCGCTGTCTGGCGGCGGGAGCCTGCACTCGCTCTGAGTTTTCCCTCGTTTGAGCTTTGTATCGGACGACTTCTGAAAAGGAATGAGTGGCTGAAAGAGAGGCACTGACAAAGGACGGGAGGAATACAAGAAAATGTGTCTGTGTCTGCGGTGCGGCAACATTCAGAATTAATTGCTCGTGATGCCTCAATTCCTGAAAACGAAAAAACCTTCCATTTTGTCGTTTACTGGAGATCAACGCGGAGACCAATAAAGCAAACGACAGAAACTCATCAAAAGTATCTCTTTCCCCAGCATCAAGCATTTTCTTCACATTGTTTGGAATAACGTTTGCTTTATTTAATATTAGCTAATTAAAATAGTAACAAAGTAAATACAATTTTAGAAATAAAATTATTGCAAAATTATGAACTAAGGTGAACAAGATTAATTTTAAAGGAAAACACATATATTTATTAAAATATAGATAGTTTCTAATCGAAGTAGAAATTAAAAAATTAAAATTACGTCCGATTGAAAATTAATAATAAGAAAAATATCCAAATACAGACAATAAGTGATAATATAAATACCATAAAACGTTTCTGAAACCCTTGTTCCTGTTTTAAGGTGCAGAAAAAACGTAAGAGCCTAGAGAGACACGACTGCACTAGTCAGTTGACAAAACTCAAAAGTGCTAAATTTATATTTAGGCAAATCCATAGACAAGCCATATATTAATAATCAATTAATCTGTTTTATTTTATAATTTACAATAGCGTTTTCCCTACAGCAACAATGATAAATAATTGTGTTTATCTGCTAAAAATGAGAAAAACTGCAAAAATATGACCAAGAATGTAAATAAGAAATTTGCCAATTAGTTTCTCTTGGAAAACAATGATATAATAAATTTCATAATGATTTATACATCAACTAAATTCGACTTTTTCATTAAATATTGATGGTATGTAAACTAATTTTGAAATCCTCAAGATCCTTATTATTGCATAAAATAAAGCAACACGTCAATTGTTGAAAACCGCAGTAATTTTTGCCTATTAATAGGCATATTTATCTGAAAACAACAACATTGATTAAAGAACATATTACAGATCAATTATACAGACAGTCCACAGGATACCAAACCGTTAACAGTATGTGGGTTTTTTCAGGTGAATATGCCTATTTATAGGCGAAACCTCCTGTGGTTTTAACAATTGATGTTTGTTGTTTTTTTAAGCAATAATAAATATCTTGAGGGTTTCAATATTGGTTTTTATTACTTGATTATTTAAAGTTTTACAATATTATAATGGCGAAAACTGCCGAAAGCTCCTGTTACAATTAGTCATATTTTTTTATAAATCATTAATATAGGTGCAATACATTGAAACTGGGCAAGTGTGACCAACCGTCAGTTTATTTCTCTTATTTCTTATGTCTAAATGTTTATTAAAGTACAATTGATCGTCCATTGACTTTCAAATGTATTTTGCACTTTTACGAGGATGTTTTTAACACACTCTACACCAACTCGAAGGGTTTTGTCCACCTAAATCAACGGTGTAGGTTTGCGATGTCTAGTAGATGTATGAACCTCGTGTTGGGATGACAATGAAGACGGTCTTCATGCTTCCCGCTGCTCTCTTGATCTCTTTTCTAATATAAGGGATCTTCAAGTCTCTAAGTATATCTGCGTTTCTCACATACCACGCAACAACTTGTTCTGTCAAGTCTGGATCTTCTTTACGTTTCTTTCGCTGGAGCATTCCCAGAGTTGGATGCCATGAAGCCCAATCGTTCTAAGAACCTGGCTGCATATAAATAACTTGTTTAGTATTGGCATTCAGGAGTGTCGACCCAGAAGCCAATACAGTAGACGCAATCGTAGTCCCAGTTTCTCGCGTTTCTTCTTCACATGCGCTTTCCGGCCAGGCCAGGCCGAAGAATTTTGCAGTGTTGACAAATGCTACAACACCATTGTTTCTCACTGGCGGTATTACATTCATTTTACGATACGTGAAGTTCACGTGGACAGATTTCAGCTTCCATTTACATGTGTCCATTCTTGGATTTGAACAATAGTTTTCTGTAGCTTGCTGGTTGATCCTTTCACTGTTGATCCTGTAGCAAGTATTTCAGTATCGTGAGCGAACGTAGCTTTTGTTAACGCATTGATTTTAGGTGTTGAGCAGGTACAAACTGGTCCCAAAACGCTACCCTGTCGTACTACGACATTCATATATTTCAAGCTTGAGTATTCAGCTTCTTGTCTCGCTCTAAAGCAGCGTTGCCCGGTTTGGGGAGGACGCCCCTCGAGGACAATTCGAAAATTTAAAACCCGCTAGTTATTATTTAACGTATACTAAAGTTTGGTGCTTTCCGTAGAGCCACAATTGAAAGATTGGAGTAATATAAACTACGATGCACTCTGAGAAAATTATTTACTATGTATAGTGAAGGAATAAGACGTTCTGTAATTATATGGTATGCACTAAGTGTTATCTCCTGTAGCCTAGTGCCAACTCCGCGTGTTAAATGAAATAAGAACTTAATTTCATACAAAATCTCGAATGGGCGATAGGTTAATCGATCTCAGATTAAAATAAATTAATAATCCAAGTTTTTAATTTTATTAAATAATTAGTTGGAAGCATTCAACTCTTTTGTTATAATCATCCTGAATGAACAATCAAACGTTACTGCTTATATAAAAAACATCAAGTTACAAATACATTGCAAAACCTTCAGCATAACATACCTTCCTGTCCTATAATTAAAATCACAATAACTTTAAAATATATTATTACCTATAGGTACTTAGTCACTAATATGAAACTATGTTGTTTATAGCTTACAACTAATTATTTAATAAAATTTTTGGTTTTTTCTGTTCGTCAATGTCAACACTCTTTTTTAACATAATAAATTATTACTTTTTTTAAGCACAGAGTTACTACTATAGAAGAACAATTATACGTAAGTTTAACAAATAATTCAATTTTTTAATATAAAAATATGTATATGTTGTATAGAGAGGCATTAGAAATTCGTAGGTGGGTTAAGGTAAAAAGAAGGTTGGGAACCACTGCTCTAAAGAGTCACCCAGTGAGGTAAGAAGATAATAGTTTGGTTGTTAACAAAAAATGAAATTTTGTTACTATGATTTGGCTTATATATATAAAAACATAAAAAAATACTATCAACTGGTTTTATTAATCAACGATTAATATATGTATTGTAATAATCAACAGGTTAATGATTAATTTGCCCCACTTTGGTGAATTGTATGTAATTTCAATGTAATGCACCAATATTAATGATTTATAAAAAAATTTGCCCCATTTATGTAATAAACACCTTGATATGGTTAATTAATGAATCAATTAACGAAAATTTATTAATATTTAAAAATTTATTGTTGAAAATTTACATTTTATAATATCTATTTGCACGTCGAATTTAATCCAGTTAACAACAAATACTTTAATTTTTTATTTATTAATTCGTGGCATTTATGAAAATACAATTATATCATTACAATCATATACGTCGGATCTCTATATCTCAGGGTCAGTACTAGGTTTGATAATTAGAACAAAATCAATATATAAACTGACAATTAACAATTCAAAAATAAAAAGTTAACCTAAACCAATATGAAGATAAGTGAAAAAAAATTAATGCAACGAAAACTGAACGAAATCTGACTATAACTTTTTAATTATCGTTTAAAAATTTGTATAAAAGTTTTGTTACTCACGGAATGTCTGTCAGGTACCAGATCTCTCTCTTGTAGCTTTAAAACTACCACACTAAAAAGCCATTTTTACACAGACCATACTCTTCATTGAAATTTTTAATACACGGTTGAAATACTCGTCCTCTACTATCTGTAATCTCGGATGAGTCTTTCACTTGCTAGTGGTTGTTGGTCCCCTCTATGCGATAATTGTTCAATCAGCGTGAAGCAACCATTTTCTTCACCGTGTGAAAATTATTATGTAAATCTCTCCGTAAAAATATTTGCTTGCTTTCATGTAAAAATACAGGATCTCGCCATTCGTACTTTATATCTGCAGACTTTACTGTTTGTTGCTCTAGGTGAACTGAACTGTATTATATCTCCCCGTCGACTTTTAACTGTTTCATCTCTCGTACTCAGATTTTAGACTCCTTCACCTTTCATCGCCGATTCCAGACTGCCGTTCTCCACGCGCAACTCAGTTCACTAAGCGCGCGGTCTCCATAGTTAAACAAAGGAAAAGAAACGTCTTCATTGTCGCCTTTACGCATTCGTACAGCTAACAATTTAATTATATTAAAACAATTAACGGCTTGTTTAATTCGTATTACAATATATATTTATATACATTAATATAATAATTAGAGGCAATTAGATAATTAATAATTGAAAATTTGTAGTAAATTGTTATCGGCGAGAATATAAACACAACAATGAACAGGCGGGCCTTTGTCGGCGAGCGTTTTAAACTCCGGGCTCACGGCGGCAGTCGCGGGCAGATTTTCATGGAGTAAAGAGTGGCAGGCAAGACTTCATTAAGAGTGGTGTGGCACACAGAATTTCATCGAGTAAAGTTTGGACATACAATTCGATCAAGTAAAGGGCGCAGGAAATTTTTCAATAAGTAAAGCCACTGTTAGAAGTTCAAAATGTAAAGACTGTTACAAAATTTCATCGAGAAGGAGTTGATAACATTCTGATTGACCATTAATCAGAACGAGAACTACAATATTTGCTGGAGAGGGAGTGAGACTTAATTCAGAGGTCTACAGGTGTTGTTCGGAGTAATCGTTCCAGTTGATAGCTACAAAGGTTTTGGACAGTGATTTTGAAACCAATTAAATTCTGTGAAATTATGGCCTGTTATATGTGAATAGTGTATAGTGCATAAAAGAGCCCACACGAATGCCTGGTACCAGTAAAGGACCTGTAAGTAGAGAGAGAAATTTTATAAAAGTTATTTGTAAACGTTAAATAAGGATCAAATCGTCAAATTTCGGATTCACGTTCATTTTGTTGTAAACTAATGTTGTAAAATTTGATTGTTAATTTGAATGTAAGAAAGGTTTATTCTTTAATTAAAAGGCCCAAATAAATGACCCTGAGATGAGAGTATATGAGTTTCTAAAGTAGTAAGGGAACGAATGTAAATCAATCACAACAAGAAAATTTTGCTATTTTACTTTAAATAAATCAATTGTTTCTGAGGTTTAAATTTGGTAAATTATTTAACATCCTTGCATTTTAAATTTTAATAAAATAAATTCATCCATTAATTAACCATTGATTTACTTAATTTCTTCTGTTTATTACATTTCGGCGTACCAAGGTGAGACAGAATTACGTTCAATTCATCTATTTAATTAATAATCCTTTAAATTATTACAATATATATGTATAAAACTAATAAAGTATCTACTGGTGTTTATATATTTCTTTTTTAATTTAATGTAATACGTAATTAAGTTTTCTTTTAATATTCTCATTTTATTATCAGTTTTGTAATCAAAGCAGAATTTTATTTCTAAATATATTCTTGTTCGGTGAATTTTAAAACGTTAAAACTTAGTGCGGGCTGTAAATAGGTTATGTGTCTCCTGAATCACACTTGTAAAGTCTTCTCTTTGCTAGAGAAAGGAATAGCGCCCTCGCCTTCACTTCAACGTCGCCTCCAAAACCAATCTCAATAGAGCGCTGATTTCTTCCATTGTTTAGCCTCCAGCGAATTTCACCTCAGAACAAAGCGCAAAAGATGATTACGTATTCAGTAAGCCATTTATAAACAGGCAATCAGTTACAGCTATGAAATACAAATCTGCTTTAATGCAAAGAACTTTCGGTTAAATTGTATTGAATTTATTAATTGTGATAAAATAATAATTTAGTACATTTTTAATAACAAAATTGATTTTAGGGAGCGGATAATATTATTTGTTAGTATTTGTGTACTGATTGAGAACAGGAGGTTAAGTATAATAAATATTTTGAATAAAGGTACATCTGCTTGCTGTACAAAATATAAACACAATTTTGAAAACAAAATAACAAACATAATTACAACACAAATTGAAGTATAAAAATATTAATAAAAGTTTTTAATGTCACTAATGTATAATTTAACATTTTTCGTAGCATTAATTTATTTTTGACAACAACTTTAAATATTCCGATTCATTCCAACAACCTTACAAGTTAGTTCATATTAATAAACAAGCAATCACAGCATCTTTAAACTCTCATGAAACTATATAGAGTACCAGGGGATTTTTAATGGCTTTAATAATAATATATGATTAAACACACATTTTATTACTAAAGAATATGATATTTTTAAACAAAATGATTAATTTAATTTGCTCTAAAATGTGTGAATTCCCAATTACAGTGAAAACTTGTGAGTAAAAATTTAGAAAATGTACCTGTTCCTATACAGCATAACAAAAATACAGCCATTAGTTAATATTTCTTGTTATTTGCAACATATTTTATACTTCCATTTGTAATATGCACAATCACTTCAAAGATTGCTTAATTGCAATATATTTTGACGATTACAAGAAGTAATGTACGATTGATTGGAGGCATTCTGTCCAATACTAGTAACAATCTGCACTTGACATCCGCCATGCCCCATGGACACCGAAAGTACAAGACACCAACCTAACAACTATCAATTTATATCTAAAATATTGAAATTATATGGTGTTCCTGCGGGGAAGGAATTTTTTTTTAGGCATAGATGAACGTCAGAAGGAACCAAATCTGGGATAGCTGCATTGTCCAGACGGGAATATATATTCATTTCTACAAGTCGCATTTTTCCTGTAGTTAAGGCAATTCCCTTCGGGTAGGGCGAGTATTGTTGAGAAATTTTTCACTTGATCGGTCATAACTCCTAAACGAAAAGTTAAAATTTCTTGATATGTTTTCTGATAGAGAAATAATTTATTCGTTCCTAAAAGTTGGCTAAGAAAGTTTTCTGTAATCAATCTCGTACTTTAAGTGAAAAAGGTTAAGCATGCTCGAACTACCTCATAGGTGAAGTAAATTGAGAAAGGGTATGGGGCAAATTGAGCAATTAGAAATTTAAACCATGCGATAGCATTAATGTCATACTGACATGTAATAAAACTGCTATTTTACGATCAACTTTCAATTTAAGACCTCATAGTGATATACTGAAACAGAAACTATTCTTTTTTCAAACAGTAAACATAAAAATATAATCAATGTTAACAAAACATTTCTTATGTTAAATTTTTAAAATAGAATCAATTTCTACTTAAAATACTTCATGATGATTAATTGGGTTTAAATATAAAAGTCATTAATGGCATATAGGAAATTAATCATCGCTATTGCAGTCGCATTTAATGCTACCTTTGGGGATTCTTTCTTCTCTCTCTGGTTATTTTAACTAAAGGTCCCACAAAACGAGGCCCCTTGCCTGTGTTAAGCTGTTTCGGGGTCGCAGATCTTGGGCATACGGTAAGAGTTGTCCGTTATTCCCATTTTGGAATAATCGACCAACTGTCTCCTAAACTGGTCGAGGCACGGAGAAGGGAATGTTGCGTCCTCACTGAAAACCCCTATCCCGCCATAGTTGCAGGTTTTCTATAGTTTGTCCTGCATCACTTTTAGACGAATGCTGGGTATGATTCTTAAACCATAGCCCGAGGACCCTATTTAACCCTTGGCTACCTTCCTCTACCGTTCCGCATCCCCCCTTTCAAATCCCTTCCTATGGTATTAAAGGGGTCTTACCACCATGTGGATTGCCCTCTTGTAGCCTGTTACCCTAAAAAACTGTCGTGTGTGCCCTTTTCTTGCAAACTTGGACCTGTATCCATTTTCCCCCTGGTAAACGGTCAGTATAGGCATCGCAGCAAACCACGCAGGCATAGTCTTCATTGCGTTCCTCATTTCACTCGAGAAGTTTTTTATACATACGTTTCTTCTGAATCTTTTGCTTTTTAACGATTTGAGATATTTTTTATTTTGTTCCTCTGGTACTGCGTTATTTTTTCAGAAGAAAAGAAAAAGCTTTTAAGTTTTGAACAGTGGGGATAGTTGAGCCACTAATGCCCAATTAGCTCCAAACCAAATATTTGAAACAAAGGTGAGGTTATGAAAACACCGCCTGAATAAGAACCAAATCCTTTCTAGATATCACGAAGATTACAGATTTATGACTGTTTAAGGCTTGTGTGATTCAAAACGGAAGATTTTTGACGTGTACAGGAGAAATATGAACCAAAACTAATTTTTTACTTTTTCGTTGCAAAACAAACAAAGCCTCATTGTACTTCACTCTATGGACAAGTCGCCACTGGCTGTCGTCAGTTCCCCGACGACCGCTTCTTTTCGTCATTTAATGAGTTAGCTTTCTAGATATATCGAATTCCCAAATCAATGTTGAACTAGCCTCGCCATACCTTATCGCAAAAACCTCACATCATGACATTTCCGGCCAATTGCAGAGTTTCGTCTTCGTCGGAACTTACTCTACTGCATAAACTGTTGTTTCGATCCTGGTGTATAAGGATGATTCTGTTCCATCCATTGTCGTATATCGACGCTGGAAACATTTTTATTTCTTTGTGAAACATGCCAAACACTTTTTGGGAATGCGTCGTCCGAATGGTCTTATCATCTATCTTGCGCAAATCGGTTCTTATGTAACATTATACGTGTAATTGACGGTTATTTCGTCATCTCTATATAATTTGAAATTTCAGACACTTTCAAATAATATCGTGCTCTTTTTAGATGATTTAAAATGTGGTTGAATTTTTCAGACGCCAGTCACATGTATCATATTCAACGCTTTCGGGTCCATGTTTTAACTGGAGCACTCATTTATCAACCGCGTAAATTTTAGGAGAAGAGTCACCTTACCAATTTATGATCCTGTAATAGATTTAATTCCTCCTTTTCTTATAATTTTATCACTGCACGATACTGCACGATGTAATATTGAAAATAACGTGAAATAAAAATAAAATAAATAGTGGATGTGACCTGAATCATAAATTTGAAATTGAGGCAGTGTACTACATTTCAAAATTTGTCAATTCTTAGCAGTAGAAACATGAAAGCAATTCGTCAAAACTCAAGAAGACCATCAAAAAATACATTTCTCCATAAAGATGCACCGTACACAAATGAAAGCACCAACTAAAGAGGCAAAGGCCGAAAGCGAGATACTTATTAAATTATGGATATTGTCATTACTGTCAGCATAAAGATTTGACAAATATACATAATAACATGAAACATTAAGGTTATGTTATTGGAATGTGAATTATTCAAATTAATTTACTTTATTTATTCAGATAATTACTGAAGCTTTGATGTAATTAATGATTGCGTAACTACTGTTTGCATAAATTTTTAAAACGAGAACATAAAATATTAAAAATTTGATCAAACGAATTAAATTCATCAAATTATTAAAGGTAATTGTTATTAAGATGTTTTTACAAGCTGAACAAATGAAAATATTTGCCTCTTTATAAATTTCAGTTATCTACTGGGAATTAAAATAATTACAAGGCGTTTCTTCTGTGAAAATTGGCTGGCAATATTTATTTTCATTTCCTGTCTTGATGGCTTATAAAATTCGATTTCGACGTATCCGACAGACCGCTTAAAATGAGCAAATGATCCACGTGAAGGGCAGCTACCTTACATTAGATACACCAACAAATAATATCAGCAACAGAAAATTAAAAATTGGTCAGAGGAGAAGGCATCCCTGGAGATACTTTTTCCCTACTCTCGTTGCCCGTCTTTAATTCTTTATAGAGAGACAGGCTACATGAGGGTAATTAACGTGGTGAAAGCTCCCCTTTAATAGCATAGGACTATATTCGAAAGGGGGAATACTGAAGGGACAGCAAGACAGCTAAAGGTTATCTCGGACCCCCGAAATATGGTTTAAGGTTCCTACCCGTTATACAGGCCAAACCCCATAAAACCTTCATCTGGTAGGTCGGGCTTTCGGTACTTGACCCTTCTCCATACCTTGATTAGTTTAGGAAGCAGCGGGTCGATCAGAGGACAACTATTACGTCTACAACACCGGAAAAGGCACCTCACAATTCTGCTTTGGATCATGGGAACTTTAGTTTAAAAGCAGTCATCGTTGCATGTAGGCCTTTCCTTCTATCCTCCAAGAGCAAATCTGTTCCTAGGATCATACCTCAATAAGTCAATTTTGACATATAATAGATAGCGGTAGTCAACACGTAAGCTGCGAATGTAATGGGTCAATATTTATTCGCTCGTTGCGGCTTGGGATAAACTTACGCAAACGTCTGGCTTTGCTCCGATTAGTTACTTGTGTTTGAAGTTCCTGTCAACAGCTGGCTGGTTGAGTGTCGTCTCAAACAGCTGTATCACTGATGTCCATGGTAACAAGCGCTGCACTCCTTTGATCTCTCTTCGTGATCCGTCTGTGGCACCGTCTGCATGTTTTACGAGCAGTAAAGGCAATTTTGAAAAATGGAGTTACTTCAGCCAATTGAGAGACAGATACCCTTGGTCTAGCAGGGTATCATCGTTGGAATGTACGAAGGTAGGTGACGAGATCACATGATTCATGGGAATACTCCGGAATATTTAGAGATGCCTAAGAATATACGACGAACCGTATTTCTTCGTGATTGTTCATACCACGCAACCACTCGTATTTAAACATTTTCTACATCTCAACGAAATGGGTGATTATAATAGCATCTATTACTGCGGTAAAGCGGTGCTCTAATAAGGAAATAATATATTTCAGATATGTGATAAATTGAAATTTATTTTCTCATTTGAGGTAACCGTTAATGACCTGGGCCTTGTTCGTTTAATTTTAATAAACTAAATAATTTGTCGTTGGTCGTTTCGTTCGGGAATTGTAATAACATGAATATATGACCGTCACAAGAGAATTCCTGAATCGTCGGAGTCACCACTGTATGATTTGTAGTTATTAGCACAGTGTGTTATCTGAATAACTTTATATATTATACCAAAACATTATCAAGAAACAATACTCTTCAACCTACTAAACGATTTGGTGCACGACCTGGATAAGTACAGTAGACACAGATCACGTGGTTTTGTATTTCCTGCCTATGACCCTGTATGTGTATATTGAGAAAATATATTAGGCTAAAACGTCCTTCTACTTGCTTCTTTTAAATTTGTTTCCGTATTCAGATATTTTATTTTACATGCGGAGCAAATTATTTTACTTCATTACAATGAAATTATACATGTCTCATCCATTTAATATCTTTATAAGGATTCTACTTATTCTTCATATTATAATTAGGTCGTGTAGTTGTCTCTATTCATTTATATTCATAATTTATCGATTATCTTCACAAATTGTTTGTAATACATTTGGAGAGCACACTTTTACATATTATGTAAATATTTATCGATATAATAACACAAGTAATAGTCAGTTATTCGTAGAAATGTAACAGTTCCGACTTACGCGAACCTTTCAATTTTTTTAAATTGATTTATTTACAATCGCATAAACAGTTTGAGTTATTAGCGACTCATTATGGGAACTTATTTTAACTTTCCGGAGGACTGCTTTGACGAGAGATTCTATCACGCAAACAAACACCCATACCCTCGCCGGGATTCGTACCCGGCACCTGTGTGATGCGACGCAATCACGCTGACCCCTACACCACAGGAAGTCGGCTTAGATTTTTATCCACACATTATTTTCCGTTTTTATTTGAGAGTCAACTAATAAATAAAATTGACCGTGTGTGTATGTACCTGTGTATGTTCCCCATACAGGTCTACTCCCGTGGAGAAAAATTTGACCAAAATTTGTACACGTGTTCCTTTAGAGTCGGAAAACACAATGTGGATGTAAGACACAATTACTCCCCCTTGGGGCGTGGGTGGAAATTTTGAAACATGCAAAAAAGACTGATAGTTACGTCGAAAGAAAAATTTTCGGAGTGAATGAGATTGATAGCGTTTCACTAATGTTTTTTGTGTATAATTTAAATCCCTTTCGGCAATGGTTGGGAGGGGAGTTAAATAAAAATACCATGAAATCAACCGACATTGATGTTGAATCCGGGGTTATGGAAGTCGCATGTTATTCTGCATACCGGCTAAGTAGCTAAGTAGTTCGATCTTAGGAGTGTGGGTGAAAGGGTAAAACAATCTTTGGCTTACATTCTTAAACACATATCGGAATTCTGTCATATTTTGTAGAGATAATATTTACGTTACGAAATAATCATTGGTTCGGGAAAAAAAACCTTATCACCTTTACAGGTTGGGGTGAAAAGGGGGTAGGGGAATATTAAATACATTATAAATTACAGGGAGGAATTTTGACTTATGAAGTATCGGGATATTTTTTATTCTGTTAAGGTATCGTGAATATTTTTTTCCGTATTAGGATATGGAGAATCTTTTTGACTCCCGTAACGTAAATGAACTTTTTTTTAGGGCAACAGGCTACATGAGGGTAATCCACTTTGGGCAACTCCCCTTTAATAGCATAGGAAGGGATTTGAAAGGGGGGGTGCGGAAGGGTGGAGGAAGGTAGCCAAGGGTTACTAGGGTCCCCGGGCTATAGTTTAAGAGTCCTACCCGGCATTCGCCTAAAGAAATGCAGGGAAAACCCTAGGTCAGGCATTGGGTACTTCTCCCACGCCCTTCCGATAGCGGGAGAGGAGTTAACTGTGGGGACGCAGCATTCCCTTCTCCGTGCCTCGACCAGTTTAGGAGGCAGCTGGCCGACTATTCCAATGGGAATAGCGAACAACTCTTACCGTATGACCAAGGTCTGCGACCCCGGAACATACGCCTCTCAAAACAGGCCGAGGTGCCTCGGCTTGTGGGAACCTTAGTTCATAAACGGAGAGGAAAAGGCATACCCAAAGATAGCCCCTTCGTATCTCTCCTAAAAGGTTCTGCCTGCGAGAGAAAATCCCTCGCACGTTACCTGCGAGAGAATCCTCTCGCAGGCTTCGCCTTCAGTAGGGCCGTAAAGGAACTATTTTTTTATTTTTAAGTATTATTGATTCTCTTAACATACTGGGATCGTTTTTAACTCTCTTAAAGAACGGAAAGAAATTTTTATGCTTATTTACTACTGTATGCTACTAAAGTAACAAAATAATTTTGATTGTTTTGAGGTTTCAGGAGTGTGTTTTATTCTCAATGATACCAGAAGATTTTTTACACTTGTTACACGAAGAAATTTGACTCTCTCAGGGCACGGGGAGTATAACTAACTATCTTTAGGTACTGTGGGCCTTTTTGAATGTATTAGGCTACCAAGTATATTTTGTAAAAGTGTGTTTGATAATATTTGTCATCGGCAGTATTTATGCTTTTCTAAATGCACCGATGGGTTAAGATGAAATTAGCATTTCCCCTACATACGTAACTTAAATTTCTTCTTGACTAATAGATTAATGTGAATATTTTTCGAGTTTATATATAAAATACTAGGGAAAAGCCGAGCACCCAGTAACTAATAAATGAAAGTTCATTACTGAGTAAAATGATGAATTGTCCCATTAATAATTGCAGGAAGACACGAGAAAATTATAACCATGTCTTTTAATTCTGTGTCGAGGTGTTCCACACTTCATAAATTATTCTTTCATAGAATTTGGTGCACGACATTTCCTAGAATCATAGTTCACGCAATTAAAGCACGGATAATCAGAGGATTCACTATATTTGTTTGGACGTAGCCCCTTTATTAGGGGCAGATTTTAATGCTCAGACAAATGCTTATCGGTGGATGTTATCGCAGGTTTTATTTAATTTACTGAAGCTCGTTAACTGGCCATATCATATTGTCTGTATGACTAAGCAGGGTAGCGCAGTTAATATCTCAGCTGGGTCGTAAGCTTTAACTACTATAAATTTGTTCCTCGTAAGAAGACGGTGGAAATGTTCTCGTTGGTATTTTACAATGTAAGCGTCGAGTTCCGATAGGAGGCGGGGCTATATATCACGAACAGCTCGCTCTTCCTGACATTACCGGGAATTCGGTTGCGTTGCTTCTCCTTGTTTCGCTACTTTACGCATGAAAGGGGGAAGAACACGCTCCAGTCTTGAGGCTTCAGATTAAACCGCCAACGCCGAAACAAAACAGCGCCCAAATTAACTGAATTACTCCCTCTGCGGCGCTCAGGGAGAGGAAACATTTTGTTCACAATGAAGCGACGACAGATACAACAGCGCGATTATCGCGGACTTTGGTCGGGAAACGCAAATCCTGCGCGCAACTTTATCGCTGCAAATAAAACAATTACTAGCTGCCCGAGGATTACGCTTCCTGCGTCCTGCTTCGCCGATCAAAAGAGCTCGTGTTTTAGGATTGCCCTGGGGAACGAGAGGGAGGATAAATTTCTTGTTGCTGACTACAAGGCGTACCAGCATCAAAATATTTTCATTAGCAATCTTTGCCTGAAATAATAAACTATACCAGTACAAAACGAAAATTAGATAATAATCTACAGTTGTTATTATTAAAATGGAATTTTTAAATATAGGATTAAAAATCTATCTCCTAAAGAACAGAACGCGAACATAATAATAATAACAATAATAAAATTAAAATAAACAATATTAATAAAATTAAAATCATTTGGAAACCCAGAATTTTAGTTCAAATCTTCTAAATGTTTATATAAGAATCGGGCAGAGGTAGAAGAAAAATAATTTTTGTGATGATACATCTTAGTCTTCTTTCCTTGCTTTCTCGGTTCCTTGAGTTACCTTATAAGTTTTCAGATAAATATATCCGAGAAAAAGGGACGAAAGTTATTGATTATATCATATTGACGCATGGAATGTGTTCAGTGATTTTATTTTGGACTGTACAGAATGTGAAGGCTTGATGAATATTGAATATCGTACTCCTGTTTTCACATAATATAATAAAAATAATGTTTAAATTTGATTATTTTTAAAATTTATTATTTAATTAGAAAATTAAATAAAAAATCTTCAAAACACGTTTGATCTGTGTATGATTTTTTAGTTTTTTTGGGGGGTTAAAAATTTCGAGAATATTTTCATAATTTATATACGATTATTACTAAAGCATTTTTTGTTAAAACATACTTAAATTAGGTAATTCAGAGAAAATGTCTCACAAACTGTTTCAGTCAAATATTTCCAATCAAATGTAATTTGATCGAACAACTTGTAAAGATGCCATTTATTTACCAGAAGAGTGTTCTTTGAATTATTATTTTAAGTGATTTTATTCGTAAATATAAGATTTTAAGTAAAAAAGTATACATACAAAATTAGAAACTATTATAAATTAAATTAATTGGTATCATATAAATGGTAAATTTTACAATAGAAAATGGCCAAAAAAACCAAAAGCTACTGAACTAAGTGTATGATTTATTGATATGTTTTAGAAAAAATACATTTTTTAATAAATAGAGGACTTTATATTGTAATTATCAATTCAATTTATTTAATTAATTAAACCAAAAATTCATTTGATTACAAAATTTATCCACATTTTTTGGGACTTCTTCCGGTAATCAAGAAAATTAACCACGGAATGAGTAAATACAATCGTCAAAGGATGCAGTCCATCGCTCTCAATTCATATTTCTTCTAATTTAGTATATATATATATATGTATGTATATGTATATATATATATAGTATAAATTAGTGACGAATTTATTTTATTTAAGATTTTCTGCCTTCAGTTCGGCAATACAGGTGATGTATTTCTGTTACGCCCTATGTTTACGAACATTTAACCCTGGGTCAAAATGTGTCTCGATGTGAAATAAAGACATGTCAATCAGTACCAGCGCCGTCGAGCGCAAGATCGCACAGGTGGGCGATCTTATTTTCATTTAGGCAATCGGTACCAGCGCAGGCGAGCGCTGGAAGTCAATTGCAGAGAGCCAGATCACTCGAGTGGGTGACGATATTGTTTACATTTATCAGTCAAGCGACATTCAAGAGTTAGGCTTTGGGCAGAGTGGACTAAAAGTCGGGCATTCCGTCCAAGTGCGTCGTTGGGTTTGGTCGCTGTTATTTGTCTGAGTGTGGGCTCATTCTGATCCTGGGCAATTTTCTGCGTTGCAGTTGATCCGACTTGTATTTTCTTGAAGAACGTTGTGTTTGCTTGCGGATTTAGTATAACTAATCTCACTCGAGATTCAGATAAACTTGCCAAAGGTTGGTAAAGGCCAAGGGACATGGTAATCCTGTGTAATTCCGTCTATCTATGATAGCTCTACCAACAAATCCTATCTCCACACCTCCTAAGGTGACACTAGGCAATACTGCTTGCTGTAGGAAAGTGGAGAAGGGTGTTTAGTTTTTGTTTATGAGATTGGTTTATTAAAAATAAGCGAGCTAAACTATATTGTGCTCGCCGTCTAGCCGATTAGTCGATAAAAGATGTTAAGAGTTTACAACATAATTTGGCACTCAAATGTGGGGCTTGTAATTTTAATTAAATCTAATACAGATAATTTAAATATACATACATTCAAAACCGTATTTTACCTGATTACTAGAAGTCCCAAACTTGTAGGATGAATGTTAGTTTCTAACGAATTTGTGGGTTAACTGATTATTAATTTTTTCTGACACATTGGTTGTTACTTATTTATATATTAATTGATAATTTTCAGATTATAATGAATATTAAATTGTTTTTCGGTTGTCAGAGATCATAAAATTACGTGTCCTTATATTTAAATAGACTTTTGCTGAGAAACAATACACCATGCTTAATGCACTCGTTTTACGTAATGTATTTAAGTGCATCCATGAGACAGACTCCCAAAGCAATGATGCTTCGAAGTGAAGTGGGAAATAAGTTATATTGTGATTCGCAAATATTGCAGAATGGGTCTTTGGCGTCGCCAACATTTTGTGCTTCGGACATTTCTGATGTTCATTAATGTTTTACTGTTAAAAAAGAAGACCACTTCATGTTTGCTGTACAATTGAATTAATGGAATTATAATAATCATACCGGTATTAGAAAACAACGAAATCTGTCTAACACAATCTAGTTTTGGTGCTGAAGAAAATAAAAATTTTAGTGTTTCGTTCATGTCATATGTATATGCAATTATAGTAATCGTTTAACCATTAAGGCAGCGGCAGTTAATACGCACAAAATAACACATTAACAAAGTTTATATAGAATTATTAATTTAATATAATATGTCCGCTGTTAATTATAATTATACACAAAAAGTTATGTGTAGACAAAATTTCCTTTTTGATTTTTGTAAAAACTAAGTGAAATTGAAGGGCTTGCTTCCTATTCTAGACTGGAGTTCCGTACAGTGGAGTATAATCGACTCGGAAATGATCCGCGAATAATGAGAGAGCTGGAGTGAGATGGAAGGAGAAGGAGGAGGAGTAGGAGGCGAAGCAGGAAATAACGTCTTGGAGCGTGATTCCTGTTATGCTAAACATTAACTGTAAATACCTCCGGACGAGAGCTATGTGAATAGCTGTGCAATGTGCACGCATGGACGATTAACACGCTCAAGTTCCTTCCCCGGGGTCAATTAAGTCGTGATTCGCGAGTAAGGGCAATAGGTCTCCAATTACACGACCTATACGTTGCAACCCATACGATACATAAAGCGAATGTATCTGAGGGTAAAATTGAGAATCTGCTCTCATGATAGCTGGGGACGATTTGAAACTCAGTAACTCTTATATTCTCTATAAATATTCTTAAATTTACGATAGATTGATGACATTTATTCTCTTTTGTTATAATAATTCGATTTCGTAACAGCAATATTGTACCGGTTGTAGGCATACTCATCATATTGAGTGATGACATGTTCCGTTTTTTCACTCTTAAAATTTATGTAGCGATCTAATCTGCCAGGTAAAGGTTTTTATTAATATACGAAACGTCTAGAATAAAATAATATGGATAAGAGCAATTCATTTGAAACTTTACGTTTATGGTATTAGTATAAACGTATTGTCATTATTTAATTCCTACATACGTAATATGAAACAAAGATTGGTTCGTTATTGTGTAAAGTAATTAAGTGAAATATCCAAATACAGACCAAATTAAGTGATGATATAAAGACCACACAACGTTTCTGGGATCCTTGTACCATTCGTCAGGTAATTGGAAAAAAAAACACGAGAATCGGGAACGAGTCAACCGCCCAATTTCTTTTTTTTTCCCAAATCACCTGACTACGTGTACAAGGATATCAACACTTAATTTTTTCTGCATTTTATAATTATGATATTTTATACCGACGTATTATATTCTCATTTGTATTGTATAAAGTTTTAGTAATTGAAAGTTATGGAAATGCGTGCCCATTACACATGTATTTTGACTGGAACCAAGTCCTAACACCTATTTATTGAAACGACTTACAGAACCATACGTAAAATTCTAATTTCATTGTTTACATTGACGATACGAATATATTAATAACAGCAAATTCTGTCGCTTAATTAAATGCTACGTCAGTATTGTGAACGTTTCGCTTCCTGCAAAGAAACTGACCCTTACCCTTTGAAACTTCACAGTTATACGAATATATAACACTTCGCAGAACATACCAACACTTAATCATGAAATTGATAAGATAAAGTTTCAAAGGTCTTTAGTTTCTCCGTTACGTCCTAAAATAGGTTCTCATTGTTCCCACTCGATCATTTCGTATGGGATTGCAAGCTTCGTGTATTCTAAAACTACCGGGACGGAAAAAAATCAGGCTGATTTCACAGTTAATTGAGAAACTCGCTTCTTAATTTTGGAGTCTGTACACATATTAAAAAATACTTTAAAAATTAAAATGTATTTTATCTTATATTGTAGTTAAATAATTTTATAAATTCTTGAATATTTCATTTTATAAGTAAGATATTCTGGAGTCTTTTCACCGGTCAATAATAGTAAAGATAGTCTCGAAGGGTTTCAAAAACATAGTGTTTTAATAATTGGACGGAAACCAAAGAATATTTTATTTATCATTTACTCCGGGAACGTTCACGCTCTCTTATTTAATTTTATAAATGTGTTTTCATTTTATATATTGAACATGCCAGTTATATAATTTGTTTTTAAAAAAATTGATTGAATTAATCTGTCTATATATATAAAAAGAATTTGTTTCTGTGTGTTCCCTTTACGTTTATAGACAGATTTCGATTAAACTGTTGAGAGTTGTGGGTACGCCCACGAAAGATTCTATCGTTAGGGGTGAAATTCTTTTAAAAATCGGACGATATTTATGGCCAATAATAAGTTTTCTGAGTCTTTGAGGTTAATAGTTTTTCTTGAAATGTTTTTAGTGTATAATTTTAACGTCTTACAACATGGGAGGTCAGCACCACTAAGGGAGGGGGTTGAGGCACGTTACATAAAATAAATGCGAAACACCCGAGATTGTTATCATTTCCATGAATATAGAAGTCAATGAGTTAAATTCTGTTGCAGTCCAGACCCTAGGTGTTGGGATGGGGAAGGAAGTGGGTGATAGACCGTTACATAAAATTAATGAGTAAACAACGGAGACTATTGTTGAATCAGGGGTTATGGAAGGCACTCAGTTTAATTCTGACATTTACCATACTCGTTAAGGTGTAGCTCATTCCCCAATTTTCAGTGTACAATATTAAATACGTATATCAATTTCCACCAAACTTTACACACATGTTACTTACGATTCACGAACAAAATTTGAAGGGTTAAGACACACCCCACCGTCTCTAGGGGAGGGGGTGTATGGAGTGGTATTTAGAAACACATAGTGCCATTATTAACGTCGAATGAAACATTTTTGGGATTCCTCAAATTGATAGTGTCTGCTTAGAACTTTAACGTATCTAATTTCAAGTCCAAACAGAAAGGGAGAGAAGTTCACGTGCGGGTGTTCGTGGAATGGTTTAACATAATAAATAATGCAAAAAGACCGAGATTGGTGTTGGGGTAATAGGAGTCGCTGAGTTTAATTATCGCTGTAAACATGGCTGTTAAGAAAATTTTATGTTCCTCGACGTGGAAGTGGAGATTGACAATAAGGCACCCGAATTATTTTGACCCTTTTAAATTACCGGGAATAATTTTTACTTCCTGAACGTACCAGTTATATTTTTTGTTTTTATTTAGTTAAAGGTTGTTTCATTGTTATTCCTTTCAGGTACGAGGAGTAGTTTAAGTAACCGATCATATTTTTAACTTCCTAAAAGTATCTGAAGTATTTTCGACTCGATAAAGGTACAAGTAGTAACTGTGGCTCCTTAAAAGCAAAACGGTAAGATTATATACTACCTGAATGCAGCGGGAGTATTTTGGCTCTCTTAAGATAGTGGGACGACGGCTTAGATCGGTGAAGGAAACGTAGATGTTCCAAACACTGACGCTACTGATATTGGTTAAATGAAATGTTTACAAAGAGGTTATTGTCGAAACTATTCCTTCTCTGGGGTAATTTGAATACCCGATCAACGCCGATCAATCAGCTGGTTATTGTTGCAAAAGTAAACTTCTTAACGTATTTCAAATTTAGTTTTCTGATAACAGACGAATGCAAAATTTTTTAGAATGTACAAACGTATTGCGATAAACCTTGAAAGCCAAATGTTTGCATTAAATATTATACGAAGCAGAAGACAATTACTTTTAGATATAGTATGACGATGTAATTACACGTCACTTCGCCAATTGTTTTTTTGTTTTGGACATAACTTTTAAGTTTATTTCTAAGTGTTTCGTGCCATTCCTCGTTTGTAACATCCGCTATATTCTAGAGTTCTGGATGGAATTAATTTGAAGTTAAAAATAATGAGACATTCCAAAATTATAATATCATTTATAGAATCCAGTTAAGTCATAAAAATGTATAATAAGGTTTAATAAAATTTCAATTCTATCAGAAATTTTTTATTGAATAATTACGAATTTTCGCTGTAAGATTCAGGTGTTTTCAGGTAATAATAATTCAAGATCATGAAATTAAAACTTAAATTAACGACATTATTTTTGTTCTGCTGGAAAAAACATCTAAATATTCACATAAAATTTAAAATTTCGTTTCCTGAAAGTTGTTGAAAGAAGTTGAAATTTATTCCTTTAAATGGTTTCTATAAATTGACTTCATATTTGTTAATTATATACTGCTGAAGACTCTTCAGATGAAAACGTTTTGTAAATTATTTTGGGATCTAACATAATATTTAATAAATGGACAGTTATATAATTTCATCCATTGATTAAACAATAGTTAAAGTCTTGGAATAAAAGAGTTTTATTTTCCATTAATAAACCAAAATATTTCATATTCGAGCATTCTCTTCTCCAAAACTTCTTAAATAAAATCATTATAATAGAAACACCACTTGGACATTACACGTAAAATAACATTTTATTTCATAATCATGTTAGTTCGTCAAATTTATGCTGATTTAATACTTATGTTAATCTCACAATTAAAGTTAATAAATAAACAGAATCATCGCCAATTTTCAAAATAAAATGTATTGTTCAAATAAAACAAAAAAATTACAATATTACGACGTTCCGTCCACAATTATATAGAAAATGAAGTATCAGTCAAATGTTACACATAAAAGAGAATCTTAAATCCATAAACATCAAACAAGATACGGATGGAATTAAGAACAATTATAAATATTAACAAATTAATTAAAAACAGTTGTAAAAAAAATGTTAAAAACGACCTTGATATAGACTAAGTAAAAAATATAAACGTAAACTAAGTGCATAAATTAAACTGTCTGAAAGGTTTATAATATTACAATAAAAGTATGGTCAAAAATACACACAACTAAGTAAAAACAACCTCACAACTTTTCATCCACCAATCGGTGAACCTTATCAACTGAACAAATGTAGCTCTATGGTGAAAGAAACGTTGTGAGGTGGTTCTTGCTTTATTGTCTTGTTTTTGGCCATACTTTTATACTAATATAAACTACGTAAATTTGAATTTAAAAATTCCTAACGTTTCGTCGCGGATTAGCGTCTTCTTCTAACGGCGAATAACTTAAGACTGAATCTTTATTTGCCGTTAGAGAAAGACGCTAATCCGCTTCGAAGCGTCCAATTTTTAAAATTCAAATTAGCTTAGTGTAAGTTTCTCTTTCTTTAAGTTTGTCTGCATAAATGTAGTTTTTAGCATTATCTATGAATTTTGACTGCGGGATGTCTGTCATGTGTCAGCTTTGTTTTTATTTTCTTGTATCTCATATTCGCTCTCTAGATTTAGTTTGTCTTCAGCCAGTGGCTGAGAAATATCTACAAACAGATCTAAACTTAACACAATTTTAATTAATTATGAATATATTTTAGTCTTTAATCAAGGTAAATGTAATTACAATTAAACGTCAGACGTTAAATATACAATAATATGTAAAACTAATTCAGTTAAATTACTGCACTGTTAATTTGGTCGACGGATTTCCAGACACGTAGTCGTTTCCTCTTGTTTGAGTGCTTTAAATTAACGAAGTAAAATATTGGGGAAAGAAAGCACGTATCAAAAGAAGTTTTAATCCTGTTTGTAACTTTTCAATAAAAAATGCGACGGCAGCTATTGACGTAAACAGTGGAAGTCTCCTTGATAAGTATTCGATCTAAGTAAAAAAGCGGCTGCAAAGAAATGGAAGGTGGAAGTTTTTTGCACATATTTTCACCCTGCGCGGCGCGGCGCTGCGTGGCGTGGGGCGCTTCTGCGTTCTCCTTTGAAAGAGCGTTGACCGCGGGGCACGACTTTGCGAGGAGGGGCTCACCCACCACGAGGGTGAGTCAACAAATTAGTTTTAATGATGAATATTTAAAACATGTTTGCTGCCGCCCCCGCCCGCGGCCCGGCGTAATTGTTCGGGAAACTTCCCCGCTCGCCCTTCTCGCTCTTGAGCCAACTTAAAACTCAAAGAACCGCGTACTTGTATTCAAGTCTTTTTAAAGCGCACGTTAAGTTGGAAGAAAGAGAGAGGGAGACAAATTGCTTCAGCACTGATTGTAGAATTCATTATGCATATTAGGATGCAGAGTGGCCTCTACCTCGTGCATAAGTCATCGACATCCAAGACCTCTTTAGCTTATAAAACGTTTTCTGCGCTTTAAAAACGCCAAGGCCTATCTCACTCATCTGTGGCACTGAAGCGGGGGAGGAAACGCCGAGGATTTGCTCCAAGTTGAAGTGGATGCAGCTTTCCGTCAAGACAGATGCAGCGATTTTCTTTACTCACAATACAGCCAGGAAACGCCGTCATTGTATTCGCGAATTCGGCTGCACTCTCTAACTACGAGATTTTTCTTGCTGTATTCCGTCCATATGCATTTTTAGTCTGTTTACGAACATAAATAAAACTTACAAATGCATACAAAAGTAAAACTTATTCCGTTATAAGGGACTATGTGTAAAAGTTAGGCAAGCCAATTTTCTGTATTCCAAAATATCATTTAATGTTTGTAAAATATTTTCAATTTAATTACATCAAATACGAGTAATGGACAGATTATATGGAATTTAACGTGTTAAATTTGCTTATATTTGCTGAGCTGTTTTTGTTATTCTATTTTTGGTTAAAGATAAATGTAGGACCGCGGATGTGACGTAATACTCCCTCTCTCACCAAGCTCCCCCCATATAGTAACGGTGACGTCGGAGTAATATACTGACATGTTCCAAGAATAATCCCTAAATAATAATATATTGTTTCCAGTGTCATTCTGTTAATTATGACGAATTTTCAAAAGAAATAAGAAAAAAGATTTATTTGACATTGTTTTGTATATTGAACTTTAGGTACTTGTATATTGAATTTTAATATTTATTTAATTAACTATTAGTTGTTCATTCAAAGTATACAAAATTACCTTGATGAAATACTGAAAGTAGCCGGAATTTTTGCTGATCTTTCGAAGTCATTTGATCTTGTAGATCACAGCATACTTCTCCAAAAATTAGAATATTATGGGATTAGAGGCAACACTATGGCACTCTGAATCTTATCTCAACATTCGTAAAAGAAGGTAGCCTTAAAAGACAAAGCTGGTGAGGTGCACTTGTCAGGCATTTCTTGTAGCGTGTCTCAGGGCGAAGATTGAGATTGCATCCAGAAACCTAAATACTTGGTTCGCCGCCAATAAATTAACACTCAATTGTACAGAAAACTAAGTTAGTTCGTTTTACAACAGAAACCAACAACATAGTAACGGATAAGTTCTCAGACCATGCGACTTTCCTCGACAGTAGGTTAAAATGGAACTTGCACAATGATCGCCTTGTGCGGAAACTTAGTTCTGTTTGTTACTCATTGAGACTATTCATGCAACAAGTAGATACCAAAACTGCTTCACTAGTCTATTCTGCCTCCTTTAATTCGTTTATGTGTTACGGTATTGCTAACTGGGACAATTGTTCTCGTAGTGTGGAAGTTTTCAAACTGCAAAAACGAGCCATTTGAATTATATCAGGTTCAGATGCTAGAGAAAGCTGCAGACCTCTGTTCAAAATTCTTTATATTCTGAGTCCTTACATATTAGATTAATTAAATTCAACATGAATCTTTTTGCAAGTAACTGGGACAATGATGGAGGAACCGTTCAGTTCTCAGGTCTGACAGCCTGTCTCTACGAGTCTAGCGTTCATTATTCTGGTATCGCACTATTTAACAGCCTTTCTGAACATGTAAAGAACATCAACAACTCATTCGTGAAGGAGTGTAAAACTTTTCTTGTAAATGGAACTTATTACTCCTTACACGAATTTTTGAATCGGTCTCACATTCGCTGAACTGCCTTGCCTACAAAATTTCCGAATATGCTATAAATATGTAAATAGTTTGATTCTGTTTTCCTGCCTCTGCTTTCTATTTTAGTAAATTTCCATGACGACATCCCTCCGTACCTAGCGACAGGAGATGAATAACAGGCAGTGATTTGTGTCGTGTGCGTGTTTCTTAACGATAGTGTGTATGAATGTGGTGACTGGACAAATGTGAACTGATATGAATTTATTTGTGTAACTAATTAATTATTACTATTAATATTAATTCATTTTATGTAATTCAGGTACTGTACATTTGGGACGAATCCTATTTCCTCATTAGAGTGCTAATGGTAAATACATCTATCTATCTAGAAATTTAGCAAAGAATTTTCTTTCATTTCAGCCTAAAATAAAATGGGATGATGTAATACTAATTGCTTTCTATATTGAATATTCTCCTTCATTTTTCATATTCAAATATTTGTAATTTGGTAAAGGCTTTTCGTCATTTGCAACATAGTGGCAACTACCCTCTTATAGCATAGGAAAGGGACTGAAAAGTGTGTGGAGTGAGGGGGTGCGGAATGGTATTCGAAGGTACCAAGGGTTAACTGGGGCCCCCGGGATGTAGTTTAAGGATCCTACCAGACAATTTGCCTAGATGTGATGCAGGGAACCCTAGAAAAACCTGCATCTGGTTCTTGTTCCATGCCCTTATGATGGCGGCAGAGGTTTGTTGTAGGGTCGCTGAGACTTAATTTTTTTACGTTGCAGTTGCATTTTTCGTCTAAATGGCTTATTTGTTTCATTTCTTGAAAGTTTTCAACTAAATAGTGGGAAAGGAACATAATCTGCGTGTGCATTACCGTAGACGGAACATATTTAATAGGATTCTATTGACGTATTATAACTAGTTATAACGGTGTAGAACAGAACGAAAATGTGCTTGACGATGACTATAAATGTAATAACTACTAACGCAACGATATTGTAAATCTGTACTCATACGATTTCTCGAGATATATATTTAATGTATATAATTATATTGGCGTTTTCGATTTGTAATTTAATGTGCCTCTAGGAATAGGGTATGACGTCACTAGTTCGGGCCAATGGCGTATAATGATCGGAATTACGTCACATCCGTTGCCATTCACTCGTCCAGTTCCCTATTTTTATAATAATTATCCAACTAAGTACAAAATGTTAATTCGAAAATGCTTATCAGCTTTATTTCTTACTCATTGTTGCTTCTAGCTGTCATTAGACTATTGTCTATATTATATGCACTATACTTACTCATGCAAACCAAATTTTCTATATGAAAACATCTATCAACGAAATATGTTACGGTTAATATCAAACGGTTAACCAGTTTCTGTTCTGGCTATCATGCTTCTCTCACGTCTCTGTTATTTGTTACTTCAAGAACTCTCCCTCTATCCGTTTACGGCTAAATGTTATATGTATAACTTAAATGGTTCATTACAAATCAAAATATGGTTCGTGATATTTTATTTTATCGTGTTGAATGCTCGTGCTTCACCTTTGTACAGATAAACGCTCATAACTCCTACATGTAAATATAATTGGAGTTTTATAATTAAAAGTCGTTTTTTACATTTTTGCAAATTCTGGACGATACATCGAAAGTTTGAGTATCCATGTCGGCGTTGTGCATTGAAGTACTTGGGACAGAATTCCTGTAGATATCTATGGAGTGTTTTGCTATTGAGTGTTGGCGGTGCGGAATATTGCAGTGGGTAATGAGCCGTGGCGTCGTGCTGGTGTCGGTAGCCATGCAGGTTCGCTGACAAGCTCCATAATCAGCTTAATCTCCGCACCAGAGTTATAGTTGCTGGCCAACTAATGGCGTACTATCTCCTCTGCTCACACAGGACAGTCTAACTTAAAACAAGACGGCAGCGAACAATTAAATTGTCCTTTATTTACAAATATATTTAAAATGCTTTATTAAATTAAAAGTTGAAAAAATAGGTTTCTGTATTCTGATAATTGTTGATAGGAGGTTATATATAAATATTTTGGTCTGAACAGCTCTGATGCAGTTGTCAGTTGCTGCATACGAAAAGCATTCAATAAAAATGCAATTCGTGTTAGTCATGAAACAGATACTCCTTGAATGAAAATTCCTTCATCCAAAAATACATATAAAAAGTATTTGTGATTTTTAAGTATATGACACCTTCAATTAAACTCTCTTTTGTAACTATTCAGGACTATAGTAATTTGTGTGAGATTCATACTTCGACACGATAATAATCGTCAGACTCGTGTATGAATTAATAAAGTTTTCGTAGTGAAGTACCTTCGGTTTTAAAAGACCTACAAGTTATAACATAAATAATTAACGATCCGTATAACAGACAAAAAACAGAAATTAATTTTGATCAGTATAATTTTTAAAAAAATTATAAACGTTTCGATCAGTTGTTGTGATCGTTGTCAATAACAATTCCAGACTAAAGAGAATATAGCCAAAATTACAATACTTTACAAACAATATATAACTTGACAGAGATTATTTAATAAGCCATAATAAATAGAGTTTAACTGAGAAGTGTCGTGTTTTATATTTAAAGAAAATTTGTTGGTCTTAATTTGTAACATTTCTGAAATTAAGCTTTTATTAAAATTTGTTTCTTTATCAAAAATAATAGTATTATCAAAATTTAAAGACTTAGTAAGTTGCAAACAATGTTTTGTCATCGTAAAATGTTTATTTTACATTGGTTTTATGTTCCTTAAGTCTAGTTAACAAAGATCTTTTGGTTCGACCGACATAACAAAATGAGCTATTATTTAAAATAATTTTATAATCAAAATTATGGAAATTCTAAGTATTAACACAATCCTTGTGCTTTTTAAGAAATAAGACAAAGAATTAACAGGTTAAAAAATTACTGATATACTTAGTTTTTTGAATACCGTTTTTGATTAAGTCGTAATTAGTTATTTTGCCTCTATATTGCCCCTATATTGTAGATACGATAAAACAAAATGAATGACAACCCTAGACTTTACTCCAATGTCGGTTGGTTTCACGATATATTTATTTACCGCCCTTCCACCCCTATCCCTAAAGTTTCTTCCCTCCCATATTGAAAGGGGTTGAAATTATACATTAAAATATGGAGAAACGCTAGCGATCTTTTTGACCCTGAAAAATTTTCTTTCCATGAAAGTACCGGCCGTTTTAACATGCTTGAAACATTCCACCCCTTCAATCACATAGATGTATGTGAAAAATACACGAATTGTTTTCTATTCCACCACCACCACCCCCTCATAGGGGCAGAAGTACAACTTAACCCGAAAGTTTAATGTTATAATTAAAATCATTGACACCAGAATCGACTCCAGTCTCGGTTGTTTTGCTTGATTTTTATGTAATGCCCCTCCTCACCCACCTCTGAGGATGCTACCCTCCTATGCCGAAACGGGTTGCAAAATACACAAACAAAATCGGAAGAAACACTATCAACGTCATTGACCCCGAAAAATATTATTTCGACGCAAATATCGGCCATTTTAGCATGTTTGAAAATTTCTACCCCTGTACACCCCCGTCGTAGCCCTGTTTGTGCAATTTTTGTTTCCGGGTTCACAAGGAACACTTGGACAAAGTTTGGTCAAATAAATCCATTGGTGTGTATTTGTATGCGGAACATATGCGCACTCACACCCACACAAGTAAAGACTATTTTATTTAATAGATTTGAAATTATATGATTGTAATGTAAGTTATTCCAATGATTCTTATATTTGTTTTTCAATTTATTGTTTTCTTTACTCATTGTTTATTTTTATTGGGTCTGATTATTTATTTTTACAACTGAGGAGGTCCCAAACATTAGGGAGGAAACATTGTGTATTTTATTATTTACTATACAATTCATTGTAAATTGTATACTATAAAATATTCACTTCTTTCATTTCATAAAATGTTTCTGACTTGATTGTTTACATGTAATCTTATTAAAATAAACAGGATTTAAAACTCAGGTGCGAACTAATGTAAGTTACACATGACATAAAGCTGTATGGCTAAAACAAAAATATGTTAAAAGTATTAAAAATTTATTACAGATGTAAAACTAAAGTTTTACATTAAGAAAATATAATTAGAATATTTAAAAGATAAAAGGTATAAATTTGTTTAAATTGATAAAAGCTAATAAAATTAGTCTACATAGCCTAAAAAATCCATATCTTGATATAATAATCCAATAATAGATTTACACTCCGAAAACATCGTATTGATACTTAAAAGGTCAAAAAAGACAATAAAAGTATTGAAAATTATTGATATAATTTTATAAAGATATTAGAGTATTGCACAGTTGATAATAAATTATGTAATGTTGTATAAAATATCTTGAATTCGTTAATAACTAAGTTTCTAAAGTCAAGTTAGGAATTATTTGATGAATAATTGTTTCTTTCAACTATCTCAAGCTTGAAAATATTATAAAATAATATACAAATAAAAATTATTGATACTTGCGTCAAATGAAACGTTTATTGATGTTCATAAATTAAGAATTACGCGTCAAATGTGGAATCCTACCTGCAGCTAGGCAGATACACTCCCCCACCACTTTGTTGCAAAGCGGAATAACTAGCTTAGACGGACAATTCAGTTGTCCTCTGGTCACTCACACCACTGATGCATTGTGCGTTATCACACAATAAGCCACAATGCAAACCTTAATGGTATGAGAGTAGCGGTAGAATTATGCACTGGACGACTCGTGCCTAGCAAAGCTTACCACATTTTCAGGGAAGGGAATGTTGTATACAATGAAATTTCAAGAATCTGCATTATAGGGAAATTGGACTGAAATACTGAGAAATAAAGTTCCAGAACGTGGAAATTTATCGCCCACTGGAATAGCCGAATATAATATAATATAATAGCCAAACAAAATATTTCTGAATTAACCTTAAATGAACTGTTAGAGTCCTACCAGCCTGTTACATGCGTTTTTTTTTAAAATTAAGAGAATAGTTATTAGATTCAATTGATTGCAAATTTACTTCGAATTTTCCGGTCTAAATAATTTTCATTCTGTATTTGTCCTTTAAAGGCGTTTTCCTGACATTAAAAGATTAAGTTTTTCATGTATACAATTTAAGTTCGAATATAATGTCCCATAAAACTCCAGATACTGCTATGTAGCTTTATTAACAGATGATAGTGGTTGTTTAACACACATAAAATCAGAATAATCAGTCAGAATGAAAATCATACGCAATGTAGAAGGCACACAAACGTCACTTCGCAATTTAATTCGCTTTATCACAGTCTTATTGGAAACTATAAAACTATCATGAATTACAAGAAACTTTCGAGAAACATACTGCCATCTTTGACATAAGGACTTGGAAAAACACAGCTACATTAATAAACAATATTATAAAAATAATTTCCATAAATCAATATGAGATTCGAGGTGCATTTCACATGATACATACGTATTTAAAGCACGTGAACATTTAATATAACATTACACCAATGTTTTTTTAAATATTTAATGGAAATTTTCCCCTTGTCTGACATATAATTGAAGGATGTATTTATTAAGCTATTTTTGTCATTACTTTATACGAACTGTACATTACTGCTATGGGTGGTATTTCTACGTGTTGTTTTCTTCAACAAAAATTTTGTTACATAATTCTTAAACTTATATTTACAACTAAAAGGATCAATTTTGAAAAATATCGACCTGACCGCGAATCGAACCCAGATACTTCAGTTATTAAGTAATGTTATTACAACCTGAGCTACCCTGGTCGACTTCATTTCAGGTGCGATGATTCCCCATCCCTTGTATATTTCACCTACAAATTAATGGTTCATATATTTTTTTTTCGGCATTAATTTTGTGCTTCGATGAAGAAGGATATAAAGTAAATTGAAGATAGGTATAATTATGTAACTGAAGAACAGAATAAATGTTTTCTAGCTCAGCACTAAAGGTTGGAATAGAAAACTCAAAAAAATTTCCTTTCTTATATTTTAATTCAGTTTTATAGCTTTTAGTAGTGAACTTTGATCGAAAGCATTTCTTCTGTTTTAAAGTCATAGGAGGTTCGTTGCATGCTGACCATGAGGCAAATGTGAATTATCGACCATTATAAAATATTGTATTGTAAATACTAAATTAGAATCAGAAACGTTAATAAAAATGTCTTGTGTGATTTCAGCATTCTGTTGTGCCTTTATCAAATATACATGCATGAACAAAACCCAATTACTCAGAAATAAATTAATAAAATTAAAATTAAAATAACGTTTCGTCCTCAATCTAGTACTTCATCAGGTGTTCAATGGAATAAATCTAAAATTCGAAGTCATTGTATTATAAAAGTTTTACTAAATTTTTTTTAGTAAAAATTATATAAATTAGTCTTAATTTACAATTTCCATTCATTACCAAATTTCTTTATAAGTATTAACCAATTATTGATGTTACATAAACTTACCGAAATTAGCATAACAATGTATTTCACGAACTACGTTGTGTAATTTTTATGTTGTATTGTTATAAATTAATTTCTAATTTGTCTGCTTTCAAGCATTCATAATTAAATTTAATTCAGGTAAATAAAATTATTGATATATATATATATATATATATATATATATATATATTTAAGCTATTTAGAACCATTTGTATTGGGCTGTGAACAAAATTCTCCAGTATCATTAGAAAACTCATCCACATTGCACTTCTTAAATCGTTAAAAAACTCATCCACATTGCACATCTTAAATCGTTAAAACACAAACGTCATCTTCAAATTAATTCCCTTTAGGATATATTTTAGCATCTCAACGAAACTATATTTTTCCGCTCATTGAATTGATTTCCGATATAAGATATTTAAGAACGCACAGAAAAATGAAACATGTTAACTGTTTCGTCAAGCATGAAAATATCTCTGTATTCTTTAATTAATAATTTCTTCTTTATGTAGCGAAGAAAATACACGAATGGAGGAAGCAATCAATTCATTAAGAAATGAAGCAAATGAACTCAAGTATTGGCAAAGACTTGGGTTGTTATTGGAGCTGCCTCCAATAACACGACCGTCCCAGAGAGCAAGCCCGAATTCGACCCTTCCCCACCGTAAACACGTCGCGTCGCTCGCCTCTTTGAAGTCTACGGACTTCAAAGGCTACTGCTATCCTTGTTCCGCGTCGTAAATTAGACTTCCGTAGCGCTCCAGCCGACGACAAGTGACTGTAGGAGACGCAACCGTGTCGAGCTCAAATATTAAATAAACGGAGAACGGGTAAATAAAGAAAAATATACGCGCCGTAAGAATAAAACTCATGAACAACTTCAAAAACGTTTTACTAAACGTTTTAGTCTTTAATTATTAATGACTTTATTATCACTTTTGGAAAACTCTTTTCAAGACATTTTTTTACATATCTTTGACAGTTTTATTTATATTATTCTTGTATATCTCGAAATTAGCGAGTTAAACTAACGTTTTCACCGCTCATACGTGTACTTAGCCAATTACAGGATCACTTCTGACTGCTTAACCGCAGACTGTCTAGTGCCAAAGATTGTCCGAAAATATGATTTCTCTCCAGATATATTCAGAGAATAATTTCAACCCCTTACAGGATGGGAATGGAGTGAAGAGGCGTTACATTAAAATAACGCGAAACAGCCGAGATCGGTGACAAATCCAGGGTTTTATAAGACAATGAGTTTAATTCTGACATTCACTATGTTTGTTAAGTTGTTGTACAGCTCTTAAGTATATGGTTGGAAGAATGTGGGTGAAAGGCCGTTGCATAAAAGTAATGACTACACAATCACGAACTGTGTTGAATCAGGGGTTATGGAAGTCAACTAATTTAATTCTGACATTTACCATATTGGTTAAGATGCAGTTAAAAAACAAAGCTCTGCGTCCAATCTTAAACGCGTATATAAATTTCTACCGATCTTTATGCACATGTTACTTACAGAAAGAAGACACATCTACCACCTCTTTTCCGCCAGTTTAAAACACATTTGTTAACCGCCATTATTAGCGACGAATAAAACATTTAGGTCGCTGAATTTTATAGTGTCATTCTACAAGTTTTAATTATCTAATTTAAACTCAAAAAAGTAAGAAAGGGAAGCACCAGTACAGGTGAAGTTGGAATTGGTTTACGTAAAAATAATGAAAAAAAGACCGAGATTACATTCGATTGCGGAGTTGTAAAAGTCGCTGAATTGAGTTGTCACATTAACCATGGTGGTTAATTAAATTTTATGTTCCTCTACGTGAAGGTGGACGTCGTTGACAAAAGGTTACCCGGGATATTTTATACTCTTTAAGGTTACCGGGTGTATTTTTTATTTTCTTAAGTTTTGAAGTATAATTTAGGTCGCTATTTAGTTATACGTCTTTAAGGTTCCAGCAGTACTTTTACAATTTATTTGGTGTGATTTTTAGACACTCCTATTTTATGTAGTAGCATAATTTCAGATTAGTTAAAGTACCATTAGTCATTCTCGTGGTTTTTTTGAAGGTAGCTACCGGGGGGGTTGGGTCGGGAGAGTAACGTAAAGGGACAAATGTTCCAAAGACTGACGTTATTGCTGCTGGTTAAATGAAATGTTCACCAAGAGGTTATTGTCGAATCAATTTCTTTTCAAATAAATACCCGGCTAATGCCGGGCACACAGATGGATTATTTAATAAATGATTCACGGTTTATCAACCGTGTGAAATATTTTCCAGAACACAATTTTTTTTCGTGACTATCATCAACGTTGTTACGAAAACGTTGCGTAAACCGGCCAATAAACAGATAATCATTTATTAAATTTATTCACCTTTCAATCCCTTTCCTATGCTATAAGAGGGAAGCGGCCACTATGTTGATTATCCTATATATAGCCTATCTAAAGTTTCTTCTTCGGTGTATGAATCAAAACAAGGAATCCTGTGAGAGAATTTTCTCGCATCGGAAGGTCATGGGACATGTATCAAGTGCCCGACCTATCTGATTCAGATTTCTACTGTTGGTCCTGCATCACTTTTAGACGAATTGATGGATAGAATCCATAAACCATAGCTGAGGGTACTAGTTAACCCTTGACTACCTTACTCTATCCTTCCGCATTCCCTCTTTCAAATACCTTCCAATATCATTAAGTGGGAGTTGCCACAATGTGGTGTAGCGCGATAGTTTTATTATTGATATATATATTTCATTTTAATATAATTAGATATTAGCAAGGGTTGAGAGCTTGGCAAGTTGAAATTTCACCAGGCGCCGCCGTGGCGGATAGATAATCCCTAAGGTCTGGACTTAGGCACGTAGGTTGTTGACCATCGGAGGTTACCTGGACTGTCGCACCGTGGGAAACGTCTCTCCAAAAATCCCAGAAATTGAATTAACACGTGACTGTCTAAACCAATCACATTTCTTGGTTCAGGAAATATCGAATCGATATGGTTCAACTTGGGATTAAGGGATCCGATTGTTTTGCTCGGCTAACTGAACACGCATAATTTGTATTTCATGTATTTATTTCATGTTCAGTTAAATAATTAATAAATTCGGGAAAATATCGGTTTTGTTTATCATTTAATAAACCTACCACTACAGTGGATTACCAACCACACGCCCACCCCCAACGGCGTATGAATGTATCCCATTCCAATAGTGTAAGCACGTAAGGTGGCGAATGTCGGCGTCCTGGCGTCTCTTTGGAGTAGTTACTCGGATCATTCTTCACGCTGCACTAATCTAGCCCACCTGAATGCAGCCTTCCGCAAATCACGTGTTAAGGCAGATGTGCCTCCGTGATCAACTAACGACAAAGGATTTTCCGGCAGTTTAGAAAAGTATAATAATTTACACCGACCAAAGGACAAGGCGAGGCCACTGTGTTGTAGATTTTCCATCACATAGTTTCATGGAAACACGGATCATGCATTAAACTGCCGATCTTATTTTGAAGAGGATAGAATATTTATCAATCAATGCCTCACTTAACAGATGCCACACGTTAGATCCTCGGGACGGATGAAACTATATTTCGAAGTTATCTCTAAGACAAAGAAATTTAGAACAAGAAAGACTAGAACATAGGCGGTAGGACCATATAGTAATTCTGCTCCTCGTTGCTTATTGTCTAATGTAACGGTCCTCATAATATTTACTTAATTTGGGCAGTACTGTTATTTTTAATAACATTTTACAACAATTGTATTAAAACAAACTAGAATAAGTTACGAAATATTAAAAATTACTCGGAAAGTAAATAATTTAGAAAATCAATAATTTAGAAAATTAATAATAAACCTAAGTTATTTAAAGTTTGTAATATGTAAAATGAGTTTCCCACTGTCTCCGTATATGACTATTCTGAAAATTATACGAAGTTTTAGAAAATAGTATTTATCCACTCGTGGAAATACGTCTTGATGGAAAGAGTTATGCTGACTTCATCGGGATTGATTTAAAGTAGATACAGAATATGGTTAGTTGGTAATTTCGTGTCTTGGAGCACTGAAGCGAAAGTGATTAGGCTCCTGTCCCTCTCTCACGATACTGCACTCTTCTTTGTTTGATATCTGTACTGTGGTATACACATTTGTGTATCGTCAAATGATTAATATATATGTATAATTTTTTTTAGTATGTACATAGCAGTAGGCATTTGGTTCCAGTTAGTTTATTACCTGATTACGGCCCGCGCAATTCGTTCGTTGCCCATTGGAGGCAATATGCTAACAGATATGAGGTGGGATAAAGCTACAAAAGCTTCTGGAAGCTTCCTTCATTGACAGATAGAAAGTAAATGCTTCTCATCAATTTCGTCCGTCACTGCGGACACCGCGAAAATCACGACAGAGTGCTTTACACCCCAGAAACAAACCGGGAAAAATCATGTCTCCAAGAGAATCCTTTCGGGCAAAATAGACTCGGTAGCCAATATGCTCTATATATTGAGGAACGCTACTGAAAGAAAAGTTGAGAAGAAACAACATGTGTGTGATCATACAACAATAAGGTCACGTCTGTCCGTTTCCGGAATGAAGCGGAAGAAAATTATTCGTTGCGCTCAACACTCCATGTTCTCACTGGTCACGATCTAAGAAAGTAATTACGGTAAGACAGAAAGTCTGAACAGAAATTTCCTCTTAGCCATGGAAAACCACGCCTGCTTTCTGACGTGAAGTCCAACTTCCCAATTCTTTGCCCATTAAGGTGGGATTTGTGAATATATAAAGGAATCTGCTTACTTAGATAATGCGTCCTTGATACGCACTCAGAGACTTCTTATTCAGTTTATCCTTATAATTGCTGAAACGCTAAAGTTTCTTCTTACTATGATATTAGCACACCGTTGAGTCTTCAGAGCCTGGTGCAGATAATTCAACGTAAAAGTCCACTCCTGGAAAATATGTAAAGGATTGAAACTTTTCCGAGATACTTCGCAAGGAACTTGCATGTGGAGGGAGAATAGAGCAGGTGATGTACAAACGGTTACGTTATAGCCTCGGGTATTTGGTGTTGAAAATGTTCCACTTCGTTTCGCATTTTGGTAATTGAAATGAATTTCCATGAGGTTAAAATGCTCATGCTCTCGTTAAGTCTACAACGAAGACCAAATTTGATTATATATTTTTACTTACATGTATCCCCCATTATTAATTACGATTTTCTTATACTCACATTAATACGTTAATTTATTCTATTGAATATTTGATCTTAATTTATTATATAAAAATATTAATTACTTACATAATTTATAAAGCAACAACCTTGTGCTAGATAAGGTAGAAAAATTAAGCTTCGAAGAAACTCATTTTTGGTTGTAGAGCCTAGCTATAAAATATTTTGACGTAACAGCCTAAATCCCAGAAACCCAAATGGTCCAGGTCTGCCAGAGTTCCTGCACGCTGCTAGTAACAAAACCTCGTTTTGATATTTACGTTATTGTAAAAAATTGGAGATTTTTACAACTGACAGATAATCATTTAATATCTGCTCACTTGTTTTAACTTGTTCCTACACAACTGTGAGATTTCAATTTAACTAATTTTCAATTAGTTTATATTACATTTGATAATTTCTCAACATGTTTAATTTTCTTAAATTTTTATATATGAGAATGAAACAAAATAAAATAAATTTGATCAATATTCTTTTGAAAATATGAAATTCAGTTTTATTATTTAACTAATTTATTTGCTTCCCAAATAAAACTATAATTAGAGTTTTATGAAAGGCTTTGATTCCTCTCAACATTTGGCGCCCAACGTGGGGCATTCATAAACTAACAATTAAATCCTGCACCCTAATAATATGACGAAGGATATGACATATTATTTACACAACAAGCATCTATGTATAGCTATGGAACAGCATTTTAAATGACACTGCATGACTTAACAACACATCATCATCGATACATTATTTACCACTTGCTTTATATTTACAGTTACATAGACTTATTTAGTAAATGGATGTGAAGACAGAAACCTCTGACAATCTGGAGTAGTGTATGCTATAAAATGGAGATGGACACGTGAAATGCGACTAATTTGAAAAGTATTTTATTACGTCTTAATTCTAATTCAGGTACATCTATAGAGATATCCTGAATAATGATATTATCTTTACAGGGTTACTTGAATAGTAAAATTTTATTATTTAATTATGACTCATTTTCCTGTAGTAGTAAAAATACAGACATAAATAACTATTGTGGATTATTATTGTATATCCATTATTACAAAAGTGGAATCGCATTTTGTGTTTCACACATTTCTGTATCAATTTCAGCAGAGCGCAACAAGAAACGTTAATCGGAGACGAGGCGTATAAATGCTTTTGGAAGAAACTTGGATACCTCCTTATTTGACTACTCAAAGTGAAGGAAAAATTTTATTCCAGTGAATGAATTGTGGCTCCCCAGTGCCAATATCCAATTCATTCCAGAATTAAAAGCTACGGAAACCAGTTTCGCCAATCCATCTCCCGTAATGGCGAAAACCACTTATTCCGTCAGATTAAACTTAACTCCCTTGGCGGCGATTATGCCTTAACAACGCCTTTAGCTATTAAGTAAATCGGTTCTCTGCACTCCGTTACGCCTGAAACCAGAACAGCTCAGTTCAAGTAATGTGAAACCATATGCTGATATGTTACGAGTACAAGTCTAATAAAGCATGGAGTACTGCAAAGTATTGTTTAAGTTTAATGAAAACGTCTACAACAGAGCATTTGAATATGGCTCGTTTCTGAACTTACAATAGCAATACTGATTGAGGTCATTCGTACCTAAGGAACTATAAATTAAATTGGATAATTATTGATATCGAAAAATTAACTGCAGAATAATCATCTGTCCGATGAAACAAAAATATAAAATTATTTATCGGAAGCTGAATTGTGAGAATATTTATAAAGCACTGTCGTTCTGCATTAAACTCAAGGGAAAATATTGAAACTATTATAAAAATGGTGTCGATATGTCAACAAATAAATTATTTCAAAGAATCAAATCTCATATAAGGAATATAAGTTCTAAATACGAGTTATCACTGTAAAAGTCAATCTGCGAAATAATGAAAATAAATTCCCTAAATATTCGCTATATTTTGAAAGTGTTATGACGGTAATACTGGCAAACAATTATAACTGTGGTACGACAACAATTTCAATTTGCCCTTACAAGGAGATGCATAGCGCCCACCATGGCAATTCATCCAGACATTTTTATTGTTAGCTTTAGTAAACAAAGCCGTGCCGATACCGGAAAACCCAAAGGTGGGGATATTTTCAAACAGCTGATAAAAAATATCTTTACCGTCTAGCCACGTAAGTAAAGGGGATGACGTTTCGTAGAGGTGGGGGATCGATATAAAAAGCGAAAGAAAAATTCATAATAGGCTTCTTCATCTGAGACATGTTGATATTTTAGTATTTTTTTCATGTATATTCATCTTGTATCTGACAAAAACAGGACGAAAAATTTTAAACAGGGACAAAAGTTTATTTCCCTTAGAAAGAAACCGAACTACAAAACTGTCGAACATCGTAGTAGAGGAAGACACGTCCTATTTTCCTGAAGGTGCCAATCACTGTGACGGTTACGTAAGAAAACCCACTGGTTATTATTTCATTATATTTATTTAAAAAAATAATCTGATAGAGATTTATTATTTTACATTACAAAACGATTGTAAACAAATAAATTCATATTTACATATAATTTAACACGAATTTTTATATAAATACCACCACATAACTTTGAAGGATTGTTCAACAAATAATTCCAAAACTACTGATACTCTTACTGTGTATACAACACAAGAATTTTTAAGAATCTGGATGTTTGATTTTTCTTCCTTCTACAATAATAATTAGATTCAAAGGCATAATTTGTTAATAAAATAGTTGTGTCATTCCCAAAGACCTAAATAATTTCCAAAGCGTAAAGAAAAATTTAAGAGTATCAGATAAAATTAAACTTTAATGCTTGGTTAGTATTCATACTATAAAATGCGAAAAGTTTATTATACGCTTGGAAAATATGAAAAAGTCAGACATTAAAATCCTTGTAATATGCGGTAAACAAAGCGAAATGTAATTTGAGCACGTTAAGGACTTTAGTACGCTGACGTTATAATACAGTAAAGGTATATTCCATTGAGAAAATGAGTTCAGGACAATAGTTGATGAAACTTCATTTAATGCTCCTAGTTCATACGTTAATAAAACCGTAAACGCATTCAACTCAAGATTATTTTTCGTAAGCAGCATATATTAAAACAAACGGAAGGAAATAAATTAGTTAATAAAATCCCTAAAAGTCGTCACATTCAATTTACAATAATCGAAACGTCTGACACAAAACAAGGCGGAGTTGGCATGACATTCACCGTTAGCGGTTACACGATTGGTCTAGCCTGGAGCATGGACGAAGTTATCGTAGTTATCGTGCGAAACGTAATCAAGAACGACGTAATAAAACGTGAGGACAAAAATCGACACATAAATTTTAAGTCCGTTATTGTTTCACATGTTGTTATTCCATTACTATAATTTGAGTTATCTTGAATTGGAAGAAATCAAAAACATACAAAACATCTGCGGAAGTACAGAAAAATCATATTGAATTCTACGTATTTCAAAGCAAGGTCTAATTCAAATGAAATGACATCGACACGCGATGCGCGTACAATTATTTTTATTTAATTTGGATAGCATGCCTGATACTTGCGTTGCAACCAGTATCAGCATCAGCAGAACTCGTTACATTGAGTACAGAAACATGTTTTATTCATATCACAAGTACATACATATTAGATTCCAATTATACAAATTTATTTGTATTCTTTAAATATACAATTTATTTATTATTAAGATTTATATGAACGTATTAATTCATGAATGCATGACATAGCCAAATTAATCCGAAAATTTACAAAACGTTTTGTCCTCAAAGTAGAATATCGTCAGATGTGCAATGGATTAAATACATTGCCAAATTATTCTGTAAATATTATCCACTGATTTATATAAATAAATTTTTCGTAGGTGAAATACAGTGCATTGCAATACCCGATGTAACTGAAATGAACATAGCAATGTGTTTAAAGAAATATACAAGATGTGTTGTATATTTATAAAATATTAAAACAAAAAAATTTTGTTAAAAAACGATATAATAATTTACAATAATAAAGTACCATAAATTCTATTTAAATTATTAGAATCATTATTCACATTATATCAGAATTATTGGACCTTATACTTTAACATTTGGCCCATCAATCATTAAAATATCTACATTATTCGTTTAAAATTTTGGTATTCTACGAATACAATTTTTTAAAATGTATGTGTTTGAACACATTATAACAAGAATTACAATATAAGCACTCAATTTTATATCTAGATTATGCCTATCCTAAAAGTTAATTTTGTCTTGAATATTTTTTGACTGGATTTAAATTGTTGGAAGATATAAAATAAAAATGTCGCCAATACCGCAGTTATTCCACAAGTCAATGAGTTTATATTTGATGTTATCGGAAAAGCGTAAATCTATAAAACTTAACTTTTTATTATCAGAATTTTACTGACGAATTACTTATTACGTACATATTTTAATGAACCTAATTTGAAAATTTTGTAAATAACTGTGAAGGTTATAATCGAGGACGAAACTTTGTGCTATATTTTATGTTAGCAAATTATTTAAATTATTTCTATTGTAGCTTTGTTATACATTTATATTTATATTGAAGTCAGATAAACTATTAACTGCTTAATTTTTATTAATTCAATGCAACCCCTCAGGTTTAATTCAATCAGAAATTAGCCAATTTTATTTTCTTCAAGCATTTATTTATTTTAGTTTTCAAAAGATCTTTTGGTTGTACATCATAATCATATTTTATTGTTCAAAACAAAATATATACGTTAAAACATAAAAATTGAAATTACATATATGTACCGTAACAATATTCAAATTTAAATAGAATAATATTTGTACTACCTTATCTGCAAACCACTTAAATTTAAAACAATTTTTTGTTAATGCAAAATATTTATATAAAGATCCTCTCACCTTAAAAATAAAGGGATGAATTCGCGGAAATCCAGCTCGAAACTAACAGTGATTCACTTGGTATAATAATTTTTTGTATTGTCCTGACTCCGATAACTACCGATATTTGTAGTCGATATTTTTTTAAAAAAACAAACCGAGTTACACACATATTTTAAACTCATTCGATATAAGTAAGTTATGACAAGATAATTTTAAAATTAATTTTCGAATAGCAGTAGGCATGGAATACCTGTTTTACGGCGTTTTTTTTAAATAATGGTACTATGTTCGTGAGAGATGTGGGCCTGCATGATTGTTAACAACTCATTCAGGAAAATTCTAATTATCTGAATTGAATGTTTATCGAGAGTTCCGATAAAGCACTGATAAAGTCTATGTTACTCGGGAACATAAAATATTACAAGTAGATGTGAATATACATTGTAAATATTTACGATGCTTTTCTAAAGTTCTGAATTTTGTTTCGTGTTTTTATTATTGTAATGTTAATAATTATATTATTACAATTAATATCTCTATTTTACATTGAAGATTATAACTATGGATATATATTGATTATTAAAACTTGAGCGTTAAACCCATAAATTTTATATTTTAACAATAGAAAATGATAATGGCGTACATCCAAAAGCTCTTTCGACAACTCTCGAAAGAAATAAAAGTGAGTCGGGTTTAAACCTTGGATTTGCATTAAATCAATAGAAATTATTTACATAATGTTAGATTACGGTCAATATGAGTAACGAAAACACAGAATACATTGTACAATTAATTTTATTGGTTTCATTGCAGACACTTGTTAGGTTTGTGTGGTACAGCAAAGTCTGCTTCTTATTTTGCTAAAATTAAACTCATTACAAAAGTAAACCTTAACAAACGACATGCAAATTTAAGTATCCGGCATGTGTGGTGCCGTGCTAAGCTAAGGCAGTATGATGGGGGGGAAATTGGGAACGGAATCGCCTTCCGGCTATCCTGATTTGGATTTCCTTGTTTTCCTCAAACCGCTTAGGTAAATGGGATGAAGTCCTAATACAAGGCCAGAGCTGCTTCCTTCCCCTTGCCATTTGATAGCCACGAGAAGCGATGAAACGACTGAAGGGGACCGGAGCTCTGGCAATCGAGAATACGTCGTATAAGTTGATAGTGTGGGAGTAGAATCGTTAGCTAATAGTCATTAGGGGCGGTAAATAATGTGTTGGACAAAAGATGGTAATTTTTTACGATCCAATATACTCATGAAGTATAAATTTTATAACTAACTGTACTAATAGCATGCATTGCTAATTGTTTATTTTTAAGGAAAACACGTTTCTTACAATTCTTCTTTACCATCATTGAAGGTACTAATAAAATTATTTTATACTAGCTGGGTGCTCGGCGTTGCCCGAGATGTCATTTATCTATAACCCCGGATATGACTCCAATTTCGGCTGCTTTTGCGCAATTTTTATGTAACGCTACTCGAACCCTAATCATTATAATTAACTCTGAAAAATATTTCTTCAACGCAAATATCTGCCGTGTTTGCATGTTCCAAAATTTGCACCCCGCTACCCCAGCATCTGAGGGGTAAATGCCAATTTGAATGTCGTAACTAAACACAGTGACTTCCATAACCTTTGATTTGACTCCAATCTCGGTTGAATTCGCGTTATTTTACTGTAAAGCATCTCCACCCCAAACCCGAAGGGTGTCCTTTTCACAGGGCGTAGGGGATGAAAATTGTATTCAGATAACATTGGTAGAAACACTATCAATATCTTTGACCCCTAAAAATATTTATCCGACTCAAATATCGGCTGTTTTAGTATGTTTAAATATTTCCACCCCCGCTTCTGGGGGTGGAAGACGCGTCTCACCTCGACAGTGTTTGTTTCCTGGTCGCAAAGAACACGTGTACGAAATTTGGTGAAAATTGCTCGACTGGTGTAGATTTGTATATTATTTAGAAAACGTTTGTATGGGAAATAGAAAAGGGCTGTTTTTAGGGTTTTCCCGGAAATTATTCGATTTTTCTCGCCTTTTAAACCTTCCCTAGACCTCCACGAACATTTCAAGACTAAGATAAGATAAATCCGTTCAGCCGTTCTCGAGTTTTAGTGAGACTAACGAACAGCACTTCATTTTTATATATATAGATAGATTATTTACTTGTCGATTATAAATTCTTTTGTGAAGCATGCTAACGACATTACGCGACGTCAGGTAACGAAAGGTTTAATTTAAAGTTTGAATGATGAACATTCTCCGTGGTTTGCGTTAGGCCATGCAGGGCCGTCGCCCGCAAGTGTAACAGGATCCCACCGCAATAGTTCTCATTAGCGCAGCGGTTACTGCTGCCAACATCGATAAGTGCCTACCGGGAACCACAGCTCGGTATCAACACCCACTTTAAGGATTCGCAATCAAATTTATCTGCAGAAGTCTGCACGTTAGCCGCGGTCAATACATTCACAAAGTATGTAAATTATCGTTTTTCAAAGTAATAAAATTTGAAGTTCCGTAATGCATTCCTCTTTTATATTCCCTCAAATCCTATTAATGAGAAGAGGTGGCAACGTAGCTGACTCTCACGTCTGTTTCTAAAAAATAAACTTTACGAAAGCAAAAAGTTAATAATCAAGAAATAAATGTTATAAATAAACAATTAATTTAAACAAATTGCCTAATAACATTTGATTTTATATTTACACCTTTTATTTTTAAGTAGATCAAATATTATCGAAATTTTTGAGTTTGGAAAACAGTTTTCAAACTCAATATCGTTCAAAACACCAGTTATGGTCTCAGGGGCTGAGATAATGGAATCTCGGTTTCACTTCACCAAATACAAAATAAATAAATGATGTGAAAAGGGATCTTAACACCACTACAGATTTTCTAAAATTTCAAATTATTTCCGACACACTAATTTTTAGTACCTCAGATGCGTATAAACCCCTACATCTGTCAAATAGTCAAAAAATAACAACTACTTCGACATTTTCGATAAATTTTTCACTAAAATAAATTTTAATCCCTTCCGATATCAGTAATCTAAGAATCTAAAACTTCGCCTCTGTAAACGAACAATTGTCTCCGAATAAAGTACAACTTATAATTCAAATCTCTGATATGTTTGGCAATGACTTGCCCTAGAAATTGAACAAGTAATCCACCAATTAGGAAATAACAGAAATCAAAAAATGTAATATAAAATTAAGTGCTTAATTAAGTCAATAGTATGTATATCGTAACATTCAAGATCATTAAATTATTTAATTTACATTAAACTAAATATTGAATTATTGAAGGGGATTTAAATTTTACTTTACTTTGAATTTTATGATTATTTAAAGAAATAACCATCAGATTAATGAAATTTTCAAGTTATCAAATTTTAATAGCAATTATTAACATTTAGTGAAAGGTTAGAAATGATGAAACTGAAATTTAAATAATATATTTAAAGAGTTTATTAAAACAAATATAAATTTTACATATAAATTTACATAAGCTCCCACGACGATTAATTTAAATGAGATCCTTATGTTTATAACTGGAAGTTTTATCGGGCCTCATGAAAGGGAAAGAATTAAAATGAAATATCAAATTTCCTGAACTTTGTTGAAATTAAAAAATGTTACACTTTAAAATATTCCCCAAAATACAAACACAAAATTAAATTAAATTTGACGGTACAACAATAAAGAAAATTTAAAAATAATATTCTAAATACCAATTTTTATTGATCTTCAACTTTACAAACATATAATTTACAAAACCCGTACTTTTTTAACAAATAAAAACTTTTAACTTTGAAAATAGACCATTTTTTGCATCCAATTACACAACAACTTTCACAAACATACACAATTAGAGTACATAGACATTACAGCTCCAGATTTTTCTGGTCGCCTCAAGTCAGTTTGCAATTTTGATCGCCAACATTCAACCTTGAAAAAATATAGTGCGGAAAGTAATGCATAGATCAGGAGAGATTTGTCCTTAAGTACCGAACTATTAAGTGTTCCTAATCTAACAACCATTACTACTGTCAAGGTTGATTTGATTTGATTTATTCCAGTAGTCCTCGTATGAGTAAATACGATACGTCATTACATAAAATTACAACTTAATTACTGGATGCTACAATTATAAAAATTAGAAGCTAACATAAAAATACTAATAATCGGGAATACACATTTCCCCGTCCAAAATAAATAAAATTTATAAATAATAATAGAAATAATAATTATTTATCTATACTAAGGGTATAATATAATATTTACAGTTCTAATAAAAATATTCAATATGTACTAGTAAATAATTAATGATTCGAAAATTGACTATCATAAAACATATTATTTACACATCACTCAAAAATAACCACAAAACTTCACACACGCACACTAGGAGGAAACACAAGCTAGGGACAAGTCACTTCACGAAACAGAGCGACGAGGAATCTGCCCTTCCGTAAAAACTCCAGGCAGTACATGAAACAAACAAACAAAGGAGCAGAAAAGACCAACAGTGACAAACAAGTTATGAAATAAGTAGTTTTATGAGCAACATATTCAACACTTTTGTAGCATAAAAAATAATTAAGTAATAAGGGAACGATCAAGAAACTCCTGTACTGAGGTGTCTTTCAGTAGAATATTTTTACACTGAATCCCAAAACTGTTGTAGTTATTCCTGTTCTTAACATTTGGACGAAGATTATTGTATAAAACTATCCCTGGATGGTGAATACTTCTCTGGTAGAGAGCAAGGCGATGCTTGTCCGATCTTAGACCTGAGCGATTTCTAGTCTCATAATCGTTAAATTCTTCAACGAATTCTTTCAAAATCTACAAACTTCCCCGAATTATGTTTTCCGCACAAGTCCAAAAAATCCAATGCAATTTTCTAAAACATATTATAACTATTACTTTTAAAAACTTCCATACTCCTATTCTGACTCTGAACAACCTCGCCCAAAGGCGACAGACTGAGTATTTTAACTACACCAAATTCACCCTTTCACAAGGTAACCACTGGGCCAATCGAACCATTTGACTTATTGCGTCTGAAGCTGACCGACGAAAAAGGAACGTAAAACCCAACAAAAAAGTCTGATAATGCTCTGGATTCAGCGTCCTTATGCCAAACTGACCGCTCAAAAATGTGTCCTCAATTACGTTTTTTTTCTGTAGTGAGTCTGATGACGTTTAGCCGATTGTCGGTAAATGTGAAACGACCCTTACAGGGCCTTTTCCTTACACAACCAAACTTTGTAACTGAAGAATTTAAAATTTATATTAATAACAATATTTGTGTATATTACAATATATTGTAATGCCAATTAATTAGGCCATAAATTGTTTGGACATAAAATTTGAATTGCTTGAGAAATCCATTATAGCGGTCTGATCGAACAAAGCGACAATGGAAAAGCGAACTCACTTGCTTTGTCGAAAAGTCAAAAATGGCGTATGCGCGCTCATACTCGAGAGAATTAGGAGTCAGTTTGCGGAAAAACATCGTGAGGAGCAGAACAAGTAATATAACTGTTAGTTAGCGGAGAAAGATTGTTAGGAGCTGATAACGGAAAGACATTATGAGGAGCAGAACAAGAAATATAATTTGAGCAGAGACTAGACATCGTCACTGTATAACTAGTTAAAGTTGTAAATTAATATGAAGAAAACATTCACGCCGTAAGTACTGCAGCGTGAATAATTGAAAAGTAAGAGCAGTTTACGTCTACAGCCAGGAGCGAAAGAAAAGTTAGTTCGCTCCGAAAGAATAAACAGTTAAAATAAATCGTCAAGGAGATACGTTGCAGTTTACGTCCAATTCAGTAAAAGACTAATAAATATACGAATCTTAGGGTTCTGGTAAGGCGAGCAGACATCAGATATCTGACATTCAGAAGGATCGTCCGAGTTCCTGTGAGCCTATCAATTTTGGCTTTAATAGTGAAAAATCTGTGAGTTGATGTTTAGAATCAGTGTATAATTTTGCAATAGTGTACTTCCAAAACCAAAAAGAATTCTGGTACCAACTGGACAGAAACCAAAACTAATGATTAATTGTAAACGCTATTTAAAAGATAAAGTCTATTTCGTTTTCTTTTAATTGTCAATCAGAGTTAATTTCTTTACTTTTAAATTTCTATCGACATATTGTTTAGGTAAATTGTAAACTGTTTGTTAATAAGATTTTTAAATCAATTTGTTGTGTCCATTATCAAACCCAGTAGAGGCCCCGAGGAAGAAAGATCTCAAATTTTGTTGTAATTATTTTTATTGCCACAAAATAAATAAATATTACGTTTGTTAATTTTGATTATTATTTATTTTATATAACGCCTTCCATTTAATTATTACCTAAATGGCGCCTCTCGTGAGGCAAATTCATTAAATTAATTAAAGCTCAATTTTTGTTTATTACAATATATATATATATACATGTATGAATAGATGGATGCTTAACATTAATATATTTTTATGGGATTGGCCTAAATAACTGTATCAAAAACATTTTCAACATAAGAATATATATTGTGCAAACTTTTGCGATATACTTATGCATTATGTAAAAATTAAAAGAAAACTAAAGATTGTGGCGTAGAAACTATATAGTCGTTTAAATTACGAGCTGAATAAATACAACTATATCTAGCCTTAGGATACACGTGGGTGTTCATGATAATCTATATAATAAAAAATTATGTATATTTGTATGTATGTATGTATGTATTTATGTATGTATGTATGTATGTATGTATGTATTTACGTTGTTCTTTATACAAATTTTATCGCGTGGACAGAATGCAACAAAAATTGGTATACGTATTCTGCCAAAATCGAGAACCGGTACTGTGGGGGTGACAAACCACTAGCATAAATGTGAAAAGAATTATAATTTTAAAAAGTGATCATTAAGTGATAAATTACTGCGCGCCAATATATCATGACATCACGCGACAGAGAGAGACGTTACTACGCGACGAACAAAGGAAATAGTTCGATTTTTCCGTAATGAAATGAAGCAGAAATATTTTCATTGAATAAAAGTATAATTCTATCCAGTAATACTCCATCGAGTGATAATAAAAAACAATACAAAATACTTTACAATCGTTGCGGAAAATGTTAGTTAATTTAGTGAGTGCAATATGGCCACCATTTCTTTACATTTGGAATGTAGCTATCAATTTGATCACTTCAATCCTTCGTAATGCGCGAATACTGATGGACAATTATATCCTGCAATACTCAAGAAGTACTGTCTGAAGACTTACTGACAATTATTTGTTCGCGGAGAATTATATTTCTAAAGAATAACGATGGTATGTTTGTTGCTATTATACAATTATATTCTATGTATCTTATAGCTATTAAATTAATGCAGTATATTTATGTAGTGGTAAAGAAATTCGGAGGTATGTTTGTTGAGATTGATGCAATAAAATTCAATGTATTTTATAGCTGTTCAATTAAAGCACTATTGGTCGAAATTGTGTACGGAACTAGGAATAGTTAGATTTAGGTTGTGTCTTCTTGACTAAAGATTAATATAGAATTAAATTCTTTTTCGGGTTTATATAAATAAGACACGGGCAACGCCGGGCACTCAGCTAGTCAAATATAAAATTAACTGAAATTTCACTCATATTAACAATAAAATTAATGGAAAATCCTGAATCGGTATGTAAAGGTATGTTCACGTATCCTTGAAATGAAGCAGTCACTAACTGGTGAAGATTGGTGCCCCGGTCATTGTCAGCTAGCATCCTGGCATAGTCCTCCAGTAAAATAGCAGACTTAAAAACTTTTCACTTATTCTTGCACATATATCTAGATTAACTTAGTGCAATTTTTAGGCGTATAATCTAACCGGAACTATAAGGAATCCTCCTCAAACTATTCCTCTAAACTTTTGTACTTCTCGTAGACTTTTGTATATTTTAACAGGATCTATCTTATTTGTAATTGTGGTAAATAAATAGTCAGCGAAAGAGAACTGAAGTACTTGAGAGAAAATCCACATAATTTTGGTGAATGGAGAGGTGTTGGCCTGCAATCGGCAGAGATTAATGGTTTCCGGCGGCAGGCTGCAGGGACGATCCAACTCAATGTTTTCACAGATACGTACTGAGCGAAGAAAGCGGCCACTCCGAGTGTCTTTGAGGAGCACAATTTATTGCTATTTACGCTTCGTAGGGAGAATTACAAAGCAAGGGATATATATACTTCACACCAAGCAAGTTTGGCTAATCGTAGTTTGATAATCCGAAGGGATGTGACCAATACTTAGACTGTTCGTTGAGTCAGTCATAGTCGATGAATCAAAAGGCGTGCCCCTAAATGATTTATTGTGCTTACTTTCGCTCTAATATCTGCAACTTATTACTTTAATTTATAAATAAATTTGTAATAAATTTTTAAGTCCATTTTCTTGCAGTAGTGTAGAATTAGTGTTTCTACTTTCACGAATTCATTGTTTCCATTAGATTTACTATATATTTTATCGCTATACTTATTCCCCTTGTGTTTCTTTTGTTTCACAACATTTTGAACATCATATAATGAAATTGAGAATTTTAGTGTTAGTCCTGAAATTTTTCCTGCTTTCCACATATTTTCCTTTTATCTTATATTTGTTTGTTTAATCTCTTACAAGTTTTAATTGATGTATTTCTTTATATTTTCTTATTTATGTAGTTTATAGTATTTTCGTATTGTTTCCATTAATTATTATTATATTTATATTTTCATATTGGCATTTTTATTTATCTTATTATGATTTCCCTACACAAGGAAAACATTCTTAGATAGCAAACTGTTCTATCAACAAAAATGTACATTTTTGTACCGGAAAACTCTTTTAATGCCAATTTCGCCGGGAAAGCATTCGGTCTTTGAATCTCAACTTTCATTTACCCGACCACATATCACATTAGCTTAAATAATTTTTTTCTGATTTATGATACTCTTACTTCGTTTAAATTTTGTCCAATTAAGTATTAATACTTACTATAAACAAAAATTGTGCACACCTATTGAAATAAATATAAATTATCAAGTAATGTGAGATCATAAGAAGTATTTTATATACGTACTGTGAAAATAAATAATGTGGAAAGGATATAATATACCTCAATTACTTAGATCTATCGTAATATAATAGAATTAAGGGCAGAACAACACGAGGTACAGGAATAATGATAAATGTTGCGAAGAACTATAAAATACCAGGAATTGGATCTGTGTTAAAGAAATAGGTGTTACAATGAAAGAAAGTTTGTCAAAAAGTAGAATGGAGTTGGAGAGCGGAATAAACCAGGTTAAAGAAGAGTATAATCCATCCATAATTACTAATTATGTATAATTAACACGTGTGTTAACCAGTATGTTTAGAAATTCATTATAAATAGCAAATAAAACAATTTTTGGAAGCAAATATAACTATAACAGGCGTTGACTAGAAACTTGAGCAAGTTTTCACTATACTATTAAATTATGTTATGGAAATAAATAGATTTCTGAGAAAAGCAAAATGTTCCAGATATATATAGATTAAGTACATTCAAATTTAGAGTCGTAGTTATCAAGAAAGCGAGGAAAGATACTTCAACCGACTTAACGAATCGCTAAAAAGTTACAACGCAGTTGAATGGCTCTCAAAAATTTAATATCTTGAAGAGGAAATATTTTTATATATCAAACATGTCAGCGCTCTTTGTATAAATTCAATCGATGCGCCGTTTTAAGGGGTTATTGTAAACTTATTCTGTAATAAATCTTAACTGTTTTACTTAATTATTTAATACAATTTATTCTCGTAACTCTACAAAGGTAGATCATACTGACGTATACATGAAAAATAATTTGTATTAATTAGGTAATAAAAATGTCTACTGTATTACAAACGTAAATTTCTTTAACTTGTAAGAAACAATAGATAGGATGGCAAAACGAGTAACTTGTTTGTGGGAAAGAGGCCTAAGCTGCATGATTTCGCAGGATGTTCGACAGCTGTCAATAACACGCAACACCCAACTAACTCTGGACTGCTTTTAGCAGCATTGGGAGGGGTTGGAAGATATTTTAAATGTCCCCAATGTAAATTGAGTGTTCCGCGAAGGGTAATGGTGAATAATAGGGTGCACGCTGTGATTGAACAAGGGTGAGTACAGAGGAGATGGTTCAAAACTAGAAAGTGCTGTATCGATAGGCACAATTAGGGCGAGTATTAACACAGAGGCAGAGCAGAGAGAAAAGCACACAGGGAGCTCGTAATGGGACTGCCGGTCGTAATGAGTTATGAATGTAGCTGTTGCAAGTGAGCAAATTGCCAGCAGGCAGGCGTAACATGCACATATTTAAAGTTACTATCAAATATTAAAAAAACTGGTTTCATAAATAAAGGAAAAATAATAGAATGAAATTGAATCATTAGGTTTTCAAAGAATATGTATATGAAACGCCAGTAGTTGCATTCCTGAGTTCACTACGCATGATTAATCAGTTACTAATACTTTACGATAGAAGTTATACAAGTACATATTGTAGTGTTTTCCTCTATCTTGTATGAAATATCTAAAGAGCATTTAACAGAGTAAATTATCCCGCGAATAGTGACTTATTTAACCTTCCGTTAGTCCCGCTAGGTCCAGGGGAACGACGCAAATTAATTTATTTCCAGAGCCAGTTTAGATACGGTGATGAACTTTTAAGCCATCTCAGAGGAGTATATTTAATATAATCTGACACACTCTAAAAGGAACAATAGTTACTCGAAAAATGACGTTTGAATAAGGAAATAACGTATCTTCGGTCCAGAATACCTACTGAGACAACTCCCGTCACTACTTTTCCCGTCCTTGCCACAATAGTACGGAGTGATAATATATTTCATTGTCGTAAAAGTATTCAGTTTTAGTATCAAAAATTTCTCTTTCGATACTTAAATTTTTATTTTCGTAAGTGGATATTATATTTATGGTTTTGATTACAACCTTCCGTTTTTCTGTTGGTGAGCAATTGTGGAAAATGAGTAAAAATATATACAACTGGAATAATCCTAAAAATATTGCTGAAATTCGTCGTCTCATTTTAGAATATGATAATTATGACACAAATATATCGAAGAATCATCAGATGAATTGGAAACTGAATATATTTTAGGAATTAGGACTGATGACTCGAATCATGAAATTGACGAACTAAATTTATAAAATACTGCTGACCATGTTTCAAGCAAATTAAAAATCAATGTAAAACCGTATCATTGTGAAAAGTGTGAAAGTTTTTTGTTTGGGTATAGACAAAAATAATTTGCCAAAAATACCTTATCAATAATTTTAAAAAAACTTTGAAACAGACTGTGGTTAATGTGTTTGTTTTACCAAAGATTTAATTATTTATATTATGATATTATGTACAGAAATATTATTTATGAGAATTTTATCAGCATTTTCACAAAATTAGAATATTTTAAAAAATCAATAAAAACTAATCATAGAAATAACTAACAACATTTTAAAACCATTATATTTCAAGCACTTTGGAACTGTTTATCTATAGACATCTAATTACAGTCTCAAAACTTTATAAGTGTCAAAGATATTGTGATATTAGAAAATTAGAATTTTTTGATAGATTTTATTTAAGAAATATTTGGAATAAAATGGCAAGTTTAAATTGAACCACACTGTAAATGGATGTATGAATTAAGTATATATTGTTCGTAATTTAAATGTATGTAAAAAATTCAAAACAGTTGATTAAGAAAAGTGATCAGCAACGGAGTAGTTAACTTTTGTTCCTCTGGACTTAGCGTGACTAACCGCTTTAAATGCAGAATTTACTTTGCTTTGGATGATTAAAGAGAGGTCTACTATAGCAAAACACTCGTATGTATCACGTAATCGTATAGGCTGTCCCGTTGTACAGGCGATGTGGCTCGTGAAACTTGGGATCTTCACAGATAAACTTTTGGAACCCATTCCTCTCTGTCCACAACCACGCATGTAATACCTACTTTGACCATGTCTATGTTGCTCAAATGAACTAAATAATTCCGTATATTGCTGCTGGGGTTTTTCACATTTCTGGTTACCGTAAGAAGAACGTGGGAGTCTCGTAGGTTCCAAGCGTCAAATTTCTGCAACATTTTACACACTAGAATAAATTGTAGCTTAAGCTCTACTAAGGTGAGATCACTCGACTGTCGTATTATCCTACAATCCTGTAAACAGCAAGGATATATTTACTCCAACTGCTTCATTCGTGGCTCGAAAGCATCGCCATCTGCACGCACATCACGTACTAGACCGAGTTATGGCGTCTTTTCGCTACACAACAATACCAAATTATGGTGAGTGGTTACTGTGGTTATAAGGAAACATGTGAATTTAGCATTACTTACCGATTGTAGTGGTGTTTTATATATCTGAGTTACGTTTTCAGTAGTGAGTACTAAATCTCGTTATCTTACTTCAAATTTAAATATATGATTCACAAATTCCAAACGTTCGTAATGGGAAGCACATTTCCTCATTTCTCGTTTACGAATAAAATGTAGTGTCTACACTTATTTTAATTTAACACAACCACTTTGACGGATACATAAAATACTTTGGGTATGAAGTTCTGGCTTTCCGAGCTAAAACTCTGTATTACACCGACGATCTGATGAAGTGTTCTGTTTAAACATGGCTTTTTTAAAAAACAAAAATATGAATATTTCACATTAATAACGGTAAATGACATGAAATTAACTCAGTTTTATTCCAATTATTGAAAACCGGTTTCCTGCTATCAAATCCCATTCTCTTTTGTAACTTTATGAAATTATTCTTCTACAATTGCAATGTAGTCTATTGGATATATACGAGGGTGGTCTTAAAATTTTCCAACCTATGTTTCGTTTTCAGTAATTGAACAGAGCGTTGTAAATGTTCAATTCAACTCGTTTTTTATCTAACATGAGCACACGTGGCACCCAACACAGGGACAGCTTTCTCACCTCTAAGTCTTTATTCAATAAGTGACAAACATCTTCTTCGAACATATTTAGAGCCTCTGTCTCTCACTTTAATTCGACGGTTGTCTAGTACCACTTGCTGAACTTGAGTGATGTTATCATCAGTAATTTCAGTTTTTGTACGCCTCTAACGTTCACCAAGTTGTTAGGACGTTTAAATTAATGACAGTTTTACACGCGACTTTTTTTTCCAATTTTCACAAAAAAATTCATATAACCTCACTCATCGATTGTCAAAGATCAACTGCGCGTTTGAAATGGCTGAAAGTTTGATCAGTACCTTTCATTGATGAGTTTTTTTTTTCATTCAGGAAACTTTACAACCTAATGATTTTACTGTTGTGATACTTGTACATTTTATATTATACTATATATATCTTGTGGAGCACATTTTGTTTCACCTCCTTTACATTTATTGGATATTGATTAGGTCTCTAGGTCTCTTTCTTTTTAATTGGCGATGTTGGACGGCAGGTGGAGGAGAGGCAGCTGTATCGGGTTGGGGTAAATTATGTCTTCTTTATATTGAAAAAGTATGTATTTGGTTATTTTTTGGTGGATATATGGAATATTGAGGTCACTATGAATTCGGTAATTGGAGAAGTACCTGGGACAGTTTGTCATATAATGAAGGTTTTTATCTTGGGATGCTTGGATCTTGTTGATGTGTGTTTCGGTCGTGGAACCCCAAATGCTACAGCCTACTTCCATAATGGAGAAATAAGAAATATATAAACTAATTTTTTCATTGAAAGGGATGACCGAGAATTAGGATTAATTAATGGTTTTAGTATTTTAAAGCGGTGATTGATTTTTTTAATGTGACTGTTGTGTTAAGTCCATGTTAGTTTTGAATCGAGTATTTATGGTTTTGTTTGTTTTGAATGGGTGTGTTGTTAATATAGATGGCGTTAGTGAATGGTATTTTTTTTACGGAAAAATTGAACTGTGAAGGATTTGTTTTGTTTTATGGTTATTCTCAAATTATTTTCCCAAATGGCTACATGGTTAACGGAAGTTTGCAGATGTATTGTAGCCGATTCGTAGTAATTAAACTGGCAAAGTATGGCTATATCGGAGCAAATATGGCAGTTTTAGTTGCGGTTGTTTGGGGGACATCATGGGTATGGATGTAATATAGGAGAGTGCCAAGTACATTACCTTGAGGGACCCCTCAGTGAATAGGAATACAAGAATGTGGCTAGGCATATATTTTTGTTTTCAAAGGATGTTTTAATGACAGTAGTAGTTGTTTCTGAATCCAAATTTTTGGTTAGATGTGTGCATACAAATTGCTCAGCTTTTCTTGACCAGTGTTGCCATCGTCGTGTCAAGCTATATATATTAATAAGTAATAAAAGTCGTCAATTAAAATGGCCCCACTTAGTTGTACCATAAATATAATAAGCAAAAATAAAAACATTTATTTATCTGAATTTCCCCACGTTGGTGAAGCCATTAATGTAATAAGTAAAAATATAACAACAATTTTTTATACAAAAATGTTCTTTTCTCTTACCTCAGGGTCTTTATTGGGCCTTTTAAATAAAGAACAATTAATTTTAAAATTTACTATTCACAAATATTTTTAATAAACTGTCGAAATGTAATCGCATAAAAACGAAATGAAATCGAAATCTGACGATATTTTACCTTTTATTAACGTTTACAATTTTAATTGAAACGTTTCCTTTTTACTCACTGTTTGTACTGGTACCAGAGCAATTTGTAAAGATTCTATTATGCACTCTCACCTCGAACACTTATAAACAGGCCATGTAACACTGATTCTATTTTATTATAGTTTGCAAACACTTAAAAACTGTGTTGATGTCTTTCTCATTTTGTATGTTTAATTGTTTGTCGATAACACGCCGCTCGCTAACAAATCGTTGTTTACTGTTTAAGATCTGAATAACTGTATTAATACGTCTTGGATTCTGTGCTCTCTGTCAATCATCAGGATCTTGCAACGGAAATCCGGAGACTTCTACCACAAAATCATCAGCCTCTGATTGCAGACTGCTACATTTCAGTTCCGTACTCAGCAATGTCTCGTGGCTGACTAACAAATTTTAATTCCTTCCGTACTCAGCAATGTCTCGTGGCTGACTGCCCACTCCATCCACTTACGCGCGCTAAATCCAAAAATGTCTTCCCTGTTCAATATGCTGGACCATTATTGTATCTTTGTCTGTTCGCCGGTAACAATTCAGTTCAACAGTTTGTAATTCTTAATTGCCCTTTTATCATTACAATATATATATATATATATATATATATATATATATATATATATATATATATATATAGCTGTCGCTGTAAATATACAATTTATTTATTAACATTTTGGTTGAGAAAATCTCTTTCAGCTCATTGACTCTCCCAATTAAGAAATACAAATTTCAACACTATCCGTGAAATCTGGGAAATCTTAGGAAGTAGAATAATTAAAATCAATTTCAGAAACCATAATTTATTAAAAATAAACAGATTACTTTTACGCACAAAACTTAGGTTGGTCTGAACTACAATTTATAAATGGTTTTCATTTGTTTATATAAAACAATGATAATTTCTTAAAGAGTCTTGTGGATTCACATTTACTATTAAATACAAACGGAGCGTTTTTGAAAGTGAGATGCATAAATATACTTAAATAGAAATGGATAATTATTTTTAACAATGTGGATATATTTTATGTTTTTGAAACAAATATCATACTCTCTCTGCATTTATCGTTACTCCGCACAGCTCACACATGAAATAATGAAGCCAAGAATGTCTCCTCAGCACTCCAATGGTCTGGCACAAACTCCCTGAGAAAACGTGCAGAATATATATGCCAACTCCGGTCCGTCAACGTCCAGGATAACTAACATCAGCACGATCCACATTAGTCACCATCTGTAGGAAGGTAATTTCCTCTCAGGCAGAAAATTCAAGAAGCACGATACTCAAAATTCAGATGTTAACATTTGTATTTCTTCTAAAAGAAAAATGAAACGATGCCACCAACTCTAAATCCACAAGCCAACTTTAATTCCGAACTAAATTTCAACTGTTTAGCCACACAGATCTGCTGGCTCACTGACTTCTTGTTTCCCATTACTCCGCCTGCCCTTTATGCACTGAAACATCAATCAATAAAAAAAAATATTTTTTTTCCAGAGCAAAATAAATTTAGTCAATCAAAATTCCTGTCTCCCCCGATGCGGGGATGTGACCTGTATCATCCATCAATGAAAAAAATATCGTTATAAATCTCCTATGTAACTTATGTCCCATTAAATATATATATATATATACATATATATATATATAGATAGATAGATAGATAGATAGATAGATAGATAGATGAGAATGAGAGAGAGAGAGAGAGAGAGATAACATATCAATATATACTGAACATGACACTAACAAAATGGATAGAAAACATACGTATTATATCGATTTTACTGGTGAACAATAAATTCATAAAAAGTGTATCAGTTATGGAGGTGATAGAACAGGGTGTCCCGTTCAAACCTCTCACATTTCGAATGCCCAGGACAAAATCTACGGTAGATATTATAATGAAATTCACTGCAAGAGCATAACAAAGAATTTATTTAATAATTATTAGTACACTTCTACATGTGAAGAAACTGTATCACAAAGATTATCGAGTATGTATTCGAATTCTTGCCATGTTCTTCTTAACAATACGTTGTAGCATGTCCGTAGCAAATTGTCGTTGGAACGGTTTGTCATCACAACTACTTCGTTTATATGCTCACAAAGTGCAAATTCTGCGAAATCGGATATATTAAATAAATTATTTCAGATTCTCTAGCATATGGTGCAATTTCATTATCATATCTACTTTAGTTTTTTCCCGGGCCTTTGAAATGTAGGACGTTTGAACGGGTCATCCTGTATATTGAATACCACCAGATATTTCTATCAATAGCTTAGAGAAAATATCCTTCACGAATCAAATAATTTTTATTCCTCTAAAAGGGATGAAATGGAGTATTCTTTATATCGTAAAAGCATTGATATTGATTACAGACGAAATAATATATCAAGAAATTGATGTATTTAATTGTTACGTCTCTACCTGTCAGTAGGTCTTTTTAAAACAAATGTTAACTACAAAATAAAACTAGACACCAGATATGAGAAACAAAGATATAAAGCAAAGAAGAAATGTTAGAATTTACAGCGTATAAATACATATATGCTGTTTTGTTTGATGGCATGTGACATTTTTGTTTTAATCTCTTTGTATTTCATATTTGCTCTCTAGTTTTAGTTTGTCCTCAACCTTTGTTTGACAAAGACTTACAGACAGGTCGAAAAGTAACAACCTAAATATTTAAATTTCTCAATGCGTTATTCAGCCCGTAATAAAAATTAATTGTATTGAAATATTATTTCACATCGTAATGATTTAAAAATTGTTAAATAACTATAAATCTTTAACGTAGAAATCCTTATAATAGTAGTTGAGACAAGTCTATAACATTTCATTATTCTTCCACTTCGGTTACATCTAATAGCATAAAATGTATAAACTTTAGTTTCCCCTTGCCAGAACTACTTATTACAATAACATGCAAATTTTTGTGGTTTTAAAATGAAAGGATTTCTTTCTCTGTTCGATAAATGATCTTAAAACATTAGTATCACGTAAGTCTATTTCATAAATGACAGAAATGTTATTTAATATATATTGTAATACTAATTATAGGCCATTAATGATTTTGATAATTGGATATTTGTGGTGGATTGATAGTGACACCAATTTCAAAGGCGACAATGTATAGGCGAGCGTTGTTTGGCGGCGAGCGCTTTCTGAAACAACAGTCGGGTGTTGGAAGTCGGGTGTTAAATTCGGAAGTCAGACTGCAAGCAAGGTGGCAGGCCCAAATTCATCCGGAAAGATTAAAAGTTAAATTTGAGTAAGACGTTTTGTACAGTAAAATTTCAACGATAAAGTTACAAGCAGTAACCAAATAAATCACGCCGAAATAAAAAAAATCGATAAGTATTGTGACCGCCACCAATTCCAGAGAGAAATAATTCGGAACAATTTGTCCAACCAATAATCCAGAAGGAGTTTGCAGCTTTCAGTTTCCAGAGGAGATCCAAAGTTACGACAGTGTTCTTTAATCCATGTAAATGAGAGTTAAGCCTGGTACCAGCAGATGTTTTGTAAGTACGAACAAATTTGATCAAATTTTGTAAACGATAATTAAATGTAAAGTCGTCAGATTTCGATTTCACGTTTCATTTCATAGTTTGTAAAGGAATTTGATTGCTTAACTTCTTAGGTTGTAAAGGAATTTGATTGTTCAACGTAAATATAAAGGTTGTTTCTTTACTTTGAAGGCCCAGATAAATGACCCTGAGAAAAGAGTTGTAAAATCTATAAAATTGAAAATTTGTAAATGTAAATAATCTCATAAAAAATGTAAATTTCAAATGAATAAAAGTAAATTGTCTTGTAAAGTTTCTAAAGAATATCGTAATTATTTTTCAATCCTTCACTTTTAATTAATTAAATATAATTGAGTCGTAAGACAACTATTGAATTAAATTCAGTGAAATAAACTTTTGCTTATTAAATCGATTCATTAATTAATCCCATTGTGTTCATTACAATATATATATATATATATATATATATATATATATATATTGTAATAATTTTAAAATATATATAATAATGGATGGGCGCTTTTAAATGAACAACTATTAAGTTTAAATAACAAACAAAATTTATTATCAATTTTAAAACAAGTATAAAATACACAAAATATTTGGGATCTCAGGGTCTTGAACTGGGTTTGATAAATGGCAGAATTTATATAATCAAAATTACATTTACTTTTTATGGAAATCAATGCGTCTGAACATAGACGAAATTTGTTGCGGAAGAAATAATACTAAAGATTGAATTTAACAATTTCAATTTTATCAAGAATTAATTATCTCATTTTATCGATAATTAAATAATTAAAGAACGATCTGACTTTTATCTTTTAAACACGGTTTAGAAATGATTTTAAAGATTTTCTCTACTTACGGCCGCCCAGGTCTCATTTTTAGTTTTTTGTGCACAATTTTGGGGACATCACTGATTCTAAGTTCTCACAGACCCTAAATGTTCAAAGACTCTAATTGGCGTTGTTTGTTAGTTGGTTTAACACAAATTGGTTGGTTCTCGATGCTTTACTGCAACTAGTTGCTCTGTCTCCTTCCCGACTGAATATTGCTTTACTTTTTAATATTTGAAAGCATGTTTGTGACTGGACAACATTCTTTCGTTTTGACTGCCGACTGTAAAACTTTTCGTCTGGTCTATTCGCTGTCTGCTGCCCGACTGTACTGTTCAAATTTTCATGACTTGGAATTTTGGTCTTTTCTCCTTCCTGCTTACTGCCCGACTGTATATTTCCTGACCGTTCGTCTCGCAAGTTTTTGAGCGCGCAGAACCTTCTCGACTCATCAACAATGTTTTCTTTGCCTTGCCGGTTTGTTGCGGCGTCCGCTCTATATCCACTAATAATGAGTCCTCTACAATTCAACTTTTCAATTAGAACAATGTCTTAATTACCAATTACTACAATATATATATATATATATTTATATACGTTAATTTTAATGACATTGCTATGTAGCAACGTATATAAATGTGAAAATGTTCTCTACAGGGGTGGAATTATTGTTTATGTAATAGATAATATTCTATATCTAAATATATATAAATATCTAAAAGATTATAATAATAGTGTAGTACAAGTTTCATGAAAGGTCTTTGGGGATATTTTTCGGCCAACAAGCAGGCAGACCCAAATTTCATTGCATTTTGTGTGAATTGGATTCCAGAACAGTGTCGGAACATTAAGTTCGGTAGCAGTGGCACGTTAGAAGTACATTAATACCTTGGCTTAAGAAAGCAATTCGTGACAGCTTTAAGCAAGAGTAGTAACTAATTTCTGTATATTTATGTTAAGCATGAGGAAAAATGTCACCCGGACAGAGAAGCGCTAGCCGTGCGGATGCTCGAACCATTAATCTATCCTTGTCGACACCCAATCCGGAGCGAAATTCTTCCATAAACCGCAATTCGTCTCACCTACAATTTACAAGTCACTTTCTCTTCATGGTTAAATTCGAGGACCTGATGAAGAAGGACATTTTATGTTAATTGATAATTTTTTGGAAGTATTAATTGAATAATATGGATTGATTAACTGAGCATCAGGCCTAATGTCATGTTAAGTTATTTATTTCAAGCATGCGGAAAAATGACAACCGCACCGGTTCGGGAGTCGACAAGGATAGTTTAGAGGTTGGAAAATCCGCTAAGTAAAATGAAAGTCCTGGGCTTAAAATATATAACTTAACGTGGCCTTAGGTCTGATGCTTAGTTAAGTTTTCCTTGTTCTTGAATTAATTACTTCTGTACCCTGGTGGCAAGTTTTCATCACTCACGTATGAAAAAAATTAAAGCTGGCATTTTTATGGGATCTGAAATATGAAAATTAATGATTGACAACATATTTGAGGTAAACCATGAGTGAGTGCGACGTGTGAGCATGGACTGCATTCGGAAATGTGCTGTGGTGAGCTTATGGTCAAATTAACTAATGATATGCGGTTTGTTGGACGCCACCTGCAAGAATTGTTCACTCGCAGGAAAGGGAAATACAATATTTAGTTAATAAAAACAAGAATTCATTTTATGAGAATTTATATAAAACGAAAGCTCTCCAGCCTGCCAGGGATGCATGTAACCCCCTCCCTTTCTCAACATTAACCGTGGTTCTCTTCGTGGCAAACCGACGCGATATCTGGAAGCATGGAATGCGACTTACCAGGTCTGCATCTCGGACAGGGTCGACTCCCGTTGGCGACTCTCTCTCTCCGCAGCATTCGCAGTAGACGACCGGAGACCCACATGTAAAACCAAAATCTTCCAGGATCAACTCTCCCTGACCACTCTCACCGACGGTCCAAATCCATCTCCCTCTGTTCGCAGACTTCTCTCTCTGCCTCCTCAAAATCCCTCTCTCCTGGTTGTTCCTTGGGCACACGTGATCCACTTGAATCTATTTTAGGGCCATACCCTCCAGGTCGTCTACCCCTTCCTTGGCCGACCATGACCTTGCTTGCGGGACTTGCGGATTTTCCAATCCACCCCGCCATTATCTTTTGTCTGCTGCTCGACCCCGGCAAGCCACATTCCATGCTTCCAGGCAGTAATTTAGGCAACAGTTATAAAAATATTTTGTAACAAATCGATAACTAAAGGCGCACCATAGTGCTACACACCTTTTTGGTCAACACAAACGCTTCCAAATTTCACCAATTAAAGTCTAGGAGGTGCTGGAATCTCAAAAAACTGTTTCGTTGCAACATGAACATCGAAGTTCACTTTCTTCATGCTCATCTCGATTACTTTCATAACAGTCTTGGTGATTTTTCAGAACATGGTGAACGCTTCCACCAGAATATTAAAGTGATGGAAGAGAGATACCAAGAAAGTGGACTTTACATATGACAGCAAACTATTTTTGGAATGTACAGACGCACACAGAAGTAAATCGAAAAGAACAAGTTTGCATTGTTCGTTAAAGAATACCTTTCGTCATTAAAAAATTACGTTCTTTAAAAAATTATCGACATTATCCAAATCAATGTGCAAACCAAATCCATTCAGATTTTCTTATTCACTTGAAAAAATCTGAAAAAAGTTGAAAAATTGCAGATCAGTGCTATATTTCAAATTCACGCTCACATTCAGTTAAATATTTTTAACAAACAAAATTAATGCATTTCAACTCCCTGCTTCTCGTTAATTTTGTAGATCAAATCGAAACTAAAACATTTTATTAGGTGAAATATATATTTATATTTACAACTAACACGAATAATAAAATATGGCAAATTATTCGAATATTAGCATGAAAATTTCAGGATAACTATTTAAAATATCGATGTAACATAATGTTCGATTTGTATTAGACGTAAAACTCAATTTTTGGGAAAATCTAAAATTGATCGTATAAAAGCGTTACAGAAAATCCTAACATGAAATTATGTCACCAGTTTGTTTTTTAATTTTATAAATTCATTCATACCTGGACTGGTAACAAATTATAAAATGCGTAATTTTTAGATTTCACGCCAAATTATGTCACGATGCCTACATGGTATTAGAAATTTAAATCAAGCAGTTACACTATTGAAAATTCACCTGAATCGAGCTCGGTCATTGGCGTAAATTGAGCCCAGATAATTTAATTTAATTGAGAACCAAACGCAGAGCACGTTCCCTGCGCGCTGCCAGAAATGGTTGTAGTACGCTTCCACTAGGAAATTGCCAAACTTGCAAGTGTTGGTTCTGTGGGTCGTACACAAACACAAGGTTCCTCCGCCCAGCTCGGATAGGAAGCCATTAACTCAGCAACAAAGTGGACAAGCCACCAGTCATCTGAGAGGCTGCTTCAAACGCCACGCCTCACTTTGACGCTTTCACAGCGACGTCACGGACTATCTTTGCAAACCTAAAGCTTGACTGTACACCAGGGCAACATTCCAAGGAGAGTTTCCTTCAATTCTACATCGGTAGATGTGAAATTGTGACCAATATTCAGGTCGGATTTGAACTGCAGTCGCATGTTTGTTTCAGACATTAGTAATCACGTTGGGATACGTAGGATCATTACATTAAGTATTAATATTTATTATTATTAATTCATTGAAAACTGTTTCCATGTTACGTATCTTCTTTCTAAACCCATAGCAACACTTTTTCTTGAACTATTTCCTGCAATTTAATTGTGTATGCTGTAACATATTGTAATGCCAATTAATTAATTGTTTTGAAATAAATTTGAATTGCTTAGCAAAAAGTTTGTATTATAGCGAGAGCGATCCGAGCGACAATGAGTGGTGAGCTCTGTTCCTATTATTGAGAGCGCGGAACGGGGTTTAAGCGCGCTAAAGCATTTAGTTAGTTGGTCGTTGTGGTCTAAATTGTACAGAGGTCAGACATCGTCGAGCATAGTATAATAAAGTTGGTGAATCATTGGAAAATAGAAGCGGCCGACGGTGAAAACGTTGCAGAGAACGCTCTTTATAAAATTGAGCAGAGTAAAACATTCACCGAGATATTGCAACGTGAATATTGTAAAGTAATACCAGTTTCGTCAAATTAGAACTTTGTACAATCTTCGAGGAGGAATTGTTGCGGAATAACATTGTTAAATTATTGTGGAGCGGAGCAATCAACGGTATACAGCCAATCTTGCCAAATTTTAAAGTGAAGTGTAAAATCAGTGAAAACCAAGGCCTGATATTAAATAATTAAAGAGTGTAAAAGTGTCCGAACGAGGTAAAGTTGATTGTTCTGGTACCAGACCGACGGTTTGTAAGTAAAATAATTTTGTATAATATTGTAAACGCAAATTAAAGGATAAGTCAGATTTCGTTTCTCTTTTAAATGTAAATCAGAGTTAATTTCTTTACTTTTTAATTTATTTCATTCAATCGACATATTGTTTAAGTAAATTGTGAACTGTTTTGTTAATAAGATTTTAAATATATTTTTTTTGTGTTCATTATCAAACCCAGTATAGGCCCTGAGAGGATAGATCTCAAATTTTGTTTGTAATTATCTTTTATTGCCACAAAATATAATAAATATTTTTGTTTGTTAATTGTTTAATAAGTTTTTCATTTAATAAAAGCCTTCCATTTGTATATTACACTATAGTATTAATTTTTTCATCATATTCCGTTCCAGTTCATCTCACACCAGCTTGATGACAAAAAATACTCACTTCATTGTCAAAACATAGTCTCAATTGTTATATAGACTTATCATTTTGCTTTATTATTGCTTTCTATATCGCACACTAGTGAGCAATTTTTCTTCGTTTAGGCCGCGTTAGGATGTGTATGTATTAGGGGGACACATCACGTAAACATTTTTCGCCTATCATTAAGTTACGATACAAATACTGGAGAAACTCTGTGGTGACCGGTTTGGAGGGGCCCCACTCCAGATCACGTGGGCTGGTCTGGACGTTTTGATTAGTTCCCAGCCATCTAGAAAGTTGGGAGGAGGTTTTTGTCACTATCTCTGAAGCCACTTTGAGAGTTAGGGTGCTCTATGCTCAGTTTTACTTTTCAATATTTAACTATACCTTTAACTTCATATCTCTTTCTGATTTTGTTCATGTCTCTGGACGGTACTTGTATACCAAGAGCCCCAAGTTATCGACTTTCTTATATTCCTACCCTAGAAGTCTTCCTCCTGATACTGAAGAAGAGACGGCGTTGGATTTTCCTCCGACATAATCCTATTTAGTCTGATCACCTAAGCTCAAACTAAAAGTTATTCACATCATCCTTATCTTGATCCTTGAATTTTAGCGGATACGCTCTATTACAGGATGAAGTTATTTTTGTTCGTTCGTGTTTCCTATCTCTACAGATGTAAATTTCAGTTTCATTATATATAATGCCAGAGAAATCATAATCTATATCACTGTTCCATACCAACTATTTTATAATATTTTGTCACAATTATCAACTTCATCAGAATTTGACTCAAGAGTGTTTTTTTTACGTAATTACGGATTCTACCGTCAATTTACGAATTCTATTCACCTTAAATTCACAATTACACATATTAACAATATTATAGCACAAAATTCTTATAGAAAACCCGTTTGCAATAGTGATCTAGAAGAACAAGTCAGCGGAAACTAACGCCAGTAGTCGCACGTGAATGCTGAAAGTCTTCAAATGGAAACAATGTTTGCTATTTCAGTAACGCCTAACCGGCCTTTCAGATTTACTTTTCCTGGGAGATAGGTTAATGTGCAAGTGAAAGTTTCCATGTGTACAAGAATAGTATATTTCGTTTTACACGGATTAGTAATTCGCTGATGATCCTGTTGACTTCAAGCAAATACTTAGAGTGTTGAAATAAAAATTATTTATTCTCTACGTTTGCGATAAAGTTAAACAAGTTTAGGTTAACTTGGGCGTTTTATGACAAGTGAAATGTTCGGTCTCAGCATTGCAGACTAGACAGGTTCTGAAGAATATATGGTAATCATTCTTACAGACGTAATTCCAGACACATTTCAGAGATGCTTCACATTAAATCTAAGATCACTGCTATTAATGTACAAACAGACATTATGAAACTTTATAATTGCTCTATAATTACGCTAAACCTTCTATTTTCCCATTGTCGTTGTTCCCTTATTGTTACGCTAACCCTTCGGCTCTTCCATTGTCGTTGCGGTTTCGTCGCTTTTAAGTATTGTCATTTATTTTTCTCTAGGCTCTTCTTAGCACCTGACGAAAGGACAAGGATCCCAGAAACGCTGTGTGGTATTTAGATTACCTGTTTGTCTGTATTGGCTAACTTTATTATTCAATATTGTCAATAAACTACGAAACCAGAATTGCAATTTTGTAATTAAAATTTATGCAATTACAGGCTGATCTAATTCTCTCCCTAGCACCGATGACGCTTAAAATCCACGGCCTGGTGAGTCCATATGTGCCATCGCAAAAACCGTCCATTTTTGAAACGTTAAGAAACGTCCGTAGGTTCCAATTGGCCTTATTACGTTTGTATTTCAACCGTTCTTCTATATATGATGATTTCAGCCAGATCTCTCTGCTGTTTTGCTTCATTCTTTTGTTTGTAACCGAATGTGATGTGCTGGTTTTGGATCGATCCTTGTTACATTTTTTACAACAATGCATGCGAAACGAGGTAAGTCGCAGAATATCAGCGATATGAAAAATATTTCATGGAATTACATGTACATTTCAATATATACGTGAATGAACTGTTATATTATGTCATACGAGTCTATAAAAATTTGGGTCATATGTGGATGGCATCTATTGTGTATTTATAAGTTAAACTTATAATAATGTCTGCATTAAGAGCTTAGGAAATCCTTGAAGTGATTTTACGTCGAGATGTATCCGATGATAAAGAGTTAGAAGATCATTGTGAAATTAAAGAAACTGAATACAACATTCTGACATACGTGTTGTCAATGCTTGGTTCCTTTATAAACGACATTGCCGACAATTTGCACAGAAGCCAGTCATTGCAAAATTTCCGATTGTATATAGGTAATGATTTCCTTCAGAGTAGGAAAGTATTAAAGAGAAAACATGGACATCATTCTTATCTCAAAATGTCCCACAATCGCCACAGAAAGGAACCGTCTTCCCAGGTCAAGTCAGTGATGTAAGATATCATGTAATTGGGCACAGGTCAGTGCATATCGAAGACAAGAAAAGGTACAAGTTGTGTATAAAAGCCAAACCATCAGTGAGATGTATGAAATTAGAGGTGGGTTCCCGATTACAAGATTAAAAAAAAACTGCTTTATTCAGTATCATAGAAAGAAAATATATAATTATTTATAGTGATTGCATTATAATTCTTGTGTATTCAATAAAAACTAATGATACAGAAATTCTTTCTATTAATCCCATTGGGCCTTATGGACGCATGCATATATTTTGAAATAAAATCAGAATATAATTCGTAAAGTATATTTTTATGTTATTTTAAACTTAAATATATAAAACATATTCAATTATATTTTTTCCCAAAAAATCTAAAATTTGGACCGGTGAGGGTTAAGGCAACAAACGTCGTGTTCGAAATTAAAAAAAAAATAAGCAACATTTTGCAAACAACGAATTTTGAGTAATTTTTCCTTGTCCCAACTATAATTCTGATGATGAGAATAAGGTATATAGAGAGAATATGCATTTTATTTTACTAACGCCGTGTGACAAAAGCGCTTTGACGTCACAACCGTGCGAATAAATGCCCACATATTTTCTGGAAATGTGACATAAACTAACCGGGTTAGATCAAGGGACAAACGGACTTAAATTATAAATTAAACACTCAAAGTACTTGTACGGTGATGACAACGAATGGAATTTGCCAGACACCTACAGTATGCAAACTGACATGAGTAGTATTGGTAAACACGTTTATCGTAAATGGGAAGAAGTGATAGAATTGATGGAATAAATTTTTTAAGTGTGAGCTAATAAAATTAATAGAACAGAAATTAAATAAGAGAATAAATATCAACGTTAATAATGCAAAAGTTGTGAAACGTCAATCTTTTACGCCCCAGTAATACAAATTTACATGATTACGAAACAAATATTTTTAACTTTGTTCTCATATTATCTCCTCTAAACTTCTATTTGCAATATGATGCCAGGATGAACGACAGTATTCAATTGACTTAATTGGAGATGCATCCACGCGGCTTTAAAAGGGACTATTTTGCCATGAGCATGCAAATTAGGATTAATATTGAACCCCAAAAATTAATTATTTCAACATAAACGCTGCACTTGCGGAATGGAGAGATATTTTTTCACTATTTCATAATAATAACATTGTAATTTACAGTTCAGTGAAAAATTATTTAAAATACTTGGAGCATTTTTAGCGCAGAGAATTGCATTTCAATAAAATTATTTGACTGTTCGCTATTCTATGTAAATAATATATAATATCAGCAAATAATTTCCCATATTTTCGACTAAAAACAACAAATAACTTCGTTCGTTGACCAATATTACAAACAAATTATTGTTTGCAGTATTTCATATCCCCAATAAAAACAAATCATGGTGACAAAAATTTTAATAACCAATTGACAACTCATCAAGTTTTTACGGTAGTGGCAACTGAATTTTTTATGTTTTTATGATAATTTTAGATCATTTACATGGAGTTTATTAAGTAATATTTCCCTCTCATGTAAGTGAAATTTTTATGAAAGCATAAGAAGATTCTAATGAGGAAAAAATGCCACACAACGTTTCTGCATTCCTCGTTTCCGTTGTCTGATGAGAAAAAATCTTGAGACCTATAAGAACGACACATTTCACAAACCAGTTGTCGAACACAAATGCAAATATATTAATATAAGAACCAGCTTGAATGTTAACAATGAGGGTCCATTCCCAGTCTTAAGTTTCAAACTTTTATCTTAATTTCTTTGTTAATACGAAGCACTTCCGATAAATTTTAGAATAGTACCCGGCACCAACATCTAAACTTTGGATTTTGCCAGTCAAAGGAATGTTTGGAACTAATAATATGCTTAGTTTTGTCAGATTATAAATATAGAGTTTGATATTTCATACATATTCATTGACTGTGGTTTTTAAAGACCTTTTAGTTCGTCCAATGGAACGAGAATTACATAGATAGATAGATAGATAGATTTATTCACCATTAGCCCTCTAAAGAGGAAATAGGATTCGTCACAAATGTACAGTAGATAAATTGCATATAAGCTTATAATACACAAAAATACACAAAAAAATTCATATCTGTTACATTAGTCTAGTCACTACAATCATACACACTATTTTTAGGAAACGCGCACACGACACAAATCACTTCCTGGTATTATTAATCTCCTGTCGCTAGGTACGGAGGGATGTCGTCATAGATATTTACTAAAACAGAAAGCAGAGGCAGGAAAACAGAAACAAAAGGGGAAAACTGGATAAACTATTTACATATTTATAGCATATTCGGCAATTTTGTAGGCATGGCAGTTCAACGAATGTCAGACCGATTCAAAAATTCGTGTACGGAGTAATAAGTTCCATTGACAAGGTAAGTTTTACACTCCTTTACGAATAAGTTGTAGTTGTTGATGTTCTTTACATGATCAGGAAGGCTGTTAAATAGTGCGATACCGGAATAATGAACGCTAGACTCATAGAGACTGAGGTTGTGCTTGTCAGACAATCAGGGGACTGAGACTTTATCAACTATATTTTATAAACTATAGTTTTAAATGTTACACCCATTTCTTAACTTCTTCCTTAAACGGGATTAAATTTTCATTACAACTCAAGAATACGTATAAAAAATTGGAAAGTAATTTGCATTACACGATATTTGTGACTATAATTAATTGAGATTTAAATACCATTGAAATATTTTTTATTTATACTGCCGGTTCTAAAATAATTTCTCAATTATTATTAAAATTATTGGCTTCTGCATGCTCTCTTGCACTTTAAATGATATTCAAATATGTTTGTGACAACCGATTGATTTATTCCCAAAATATATTCCTGAGAGATGTTGCTAGAAATGGTTCCTTAATTTTTAAAAAATTTAAAAAGTAATAATGGTATCATACTATCAGACGAAATTATTCGGATAATTCTATTAATTCAGACAATCAAAATTTGTGTTCACTTTCTGTTTGACATGGAATTTATATGAGAAATATAAAAAAACTTTAACAAGTTAAAAGTACGAATGGATTGTTTGATATATTTAATCTAATTGTGGAAGTGATTTAAATTTATTTTGACTGATATAAGTTTTAAATAAACACCGCACAAAGTTTCTGCAATCATCGTTTCTTTCGCCAGGTGATACAAGTAAAAAAAAGAATCGTAAGAATGGCACACCGCACAAATCAAGTTACGAACTCAAAGATCCTGTAAGAGCTACACTGAAATCACCTGACAAAAGCAACAAGGATTGCAGAAACGTAGTGTGAATTCCTTTGAAACATATATCATTCAAAATAAATTCAAATTTCTTGAATCAAAGTTTTAGCTACTTATTTAATTATTTTACTTTTACTGCAGACGTTTCATATTTTAATTCATATGTTTTTCTGTAAGGGTTTTTTTATCTATTACACGGTTTCAAGTAGGATACTTCTCGGTCTTACGGAAATCCAGTACGATTACGCACCTGGAGTTAAGATGTTACTTCAAATCTTACTCAGCTGTTAGAGGTGCGATTATTGCTATGGGGGAAACCTTTCTGGAGAGACGGAGATGGCTACCTTTGGGAAGTCCTTTTCCTTTCTCATTTTGAACCAATGTTCCCAAAAGCCGCGTACCCACAGCAAACAAATCTCCCGTCATCGGAAGGCCGTCGGACAAGTATCCAATCCCCGACCTACCTGATGCAGGTTTTCTAGGGTTTTCTCTGCATCACTTTTAGATAACTGTCGGGTATAATCCTTAAACTGAAGCCCGGAGGTTCTAGTTAACCCTTCGCTACCTCCGTTTACCCTTCCCCTTCCCCCTTTCAAATCCCTTTCTATGCTTTTGAAGGGGAGTTGCCACCATGTGGATTACACTCATGTAGCCTGTTACTCTAAAAAAAATATTGAAGATTCAGTCGAAAGCCTGCGAAAGCTGTTCTCTCGCAGGAGAGAAATATGCATTCTCCTCTCTCTGCTTTTGAACGAAGGTTGCCACAAGCCGAGGCACCTAAGTAAGTTTTGAGATATGTATGTCCGTGATCGCAGACCTTGGGCATATGGTAAGAGTTGTTACTGTCCCTGTTGGAACAGTCGGCCAGCTGTCTCCTTAACTGGTCGAGGCTCGGACAAGGGATTGCTGCGTCTGCGCAGCAAACTCCACTCACGCCATCGGAAGAGTGTACCAAGATATCACACTATCTGATGCAGGTTTTCTGGGATTTTTCCAGCATCACTTTTAGGCGAAAACTAGGTATGATCCTTATACTACAGCCCGGTGTCCTAGTTAACCCTTGGCTCTGTTTCTGTACCCTTCCGCATACCCCCTTTCATATCCGTTCCTATTCTATTAAAGGGTAGTTGCGACTACGTGGCTTCACACTCAAAAAAAATATTTTAAAATCAAATTTAAAAAAAAGGTTTTTTGATATTACAATTTAAAACTTCTTTGTCTTAATTGACACGTAGAATTTTCAAAATGTATCATTTTAGTAAATTGCATATAAATTATATATTTCAAGTATTAATTATGTAATATTTTCCTTTCTTTTAACAATTTGTGGTCGATAAAAGCATTATAACTCAAATACAGTAAATTTAAAGAAGTATTGAGAATAAAAATTCTTGGAGTATTAAAAGTGAATGTCTATTAACTTTTTTTTACGTGTTGAAAACAATAGAATATTGTTCAATTTTTTTTGAAAACAATATGCGTTGTGAATAAATGTAATTTTAGTGAAGCTTCCTTAAATACTGTGAAGTTTTTACAAGATAGTCTGTGACTTCTGCTCATTGGCCTTAGTATGAATCTTTGTGAACATGTATTGTAGTGGCCACTTGTTGACCTAGAGAGACATAATCCTGGTACTAGTTTCCCGCGCGGCGGCCGCCATGATTCACGGCCACAACTAAGACGAGGCGTACTTATCTGATTGCCAGGCGTTCCCACGAGACGGATCCTGCTAATTCTCCGGGAGAGCGCTCTATTAATTGTGGGAGTTGTGTGCAGGAGTAAGGCAGGGAAGAGGGGCTTTCGCAGCTACCTACAACTCACTCGGATACAACTAAAAGTTTTGCTCACCGTTACAGTACTTTGCTAATTAACAGAGACTTTACTTATGCACTGTTAGCATATTTGCTTTAAATTGTATGCTACAACTGAATTAATGAAATTATTTTCAGACGTCTGTTGGTAAAAAAATAAACGTTTATTACGTGAAAAATATTTTCAGGAGGGAGGCAATTTTGACTTTATTCACGAATTTGCTGTGAGTATAGGAAATATGATAATTTTTAAGAATTATAGACCTACTGACAAATTTATTAAATAATAAAATATAAATATTTAGTCAATAAGTTTATAATAACGGTATTTTTTGTTTTTCAATAAAAATAAGTGACTGAGAATCATTTTTATGATATATTGGAACATTTTATATTATAATACCTTCCCAGTATCTTGCATGATGTTGACAGGATGTAATTATTATAGTTATAATATAGAACATAATTTATTCATAACATAGAATTTGGTTATTATAGTGGATATGTATATAGTTATAGGTCTCCTCAACAGACAATATAGTTGTATTTATTTACGTATGATTTTTACAAATTTAAAGTTGTTACGTTTCGACCTGTTTATAGGTATTTGTAACACTTAGGTTGTGGGGAAATGAGGTCAGAGACAAAATATCTGTAGTAAAAATTCATAGATGTTATTCAGGTCGATCAGGCTTCACATTTGTGGAAAATTTCAAACATAATTATTTTATCATAATTGAATTCATTATCTGAAATAGATCAATTTTGCAAATAATTTAGTTATGTGGCTATGCTATTTAATTTTTAGAACTAAATTTTTTCTGTTTTTTTATTCTAATAACCAAACACCTTTCGTCCGGCCAATATAACATATGGAACAATTTTTTCAATTTCTTTTATAAAAATCATCATTTGATAAAATGTGTTATCCGAGCGTATTGATTTTTATAAATCAGAATAAATTATGTTTCAATGTAGAAATAAGAGATAGGCTATATAATATATTTTTTAATTTATTGAGTAATTTCGTATGCTGTAGATGAAACCACAAAATAAAGTATTATAAAATTGTTTGGACACTATTTCTATATTGTATATGCTGAAATATCAAGTTAATAAATTTGTTGTTCAACTTAATAAACTATATCATAGTTATATATGAGAATATTAATTACACATTTCAGATTATAATTTTGTTCTTCAGATATCAAACTAACTTTATCAATCAATTAGAAAATAATGTCCTTTTTTCTAGAAGAATGGTCCGAAAGAATGTTTTTACAAGGGTATGACCATTGATGAATCCAATTTGTAGATAGGCAATATTGAGATCCAATAATAGATAGTTCTAAAAATAATTATAATAGATTTTTTCGCCTCCATATGGGAACTTATTGTTTCATCTCTAAGAATATTTTTTATTTTAAATTATTAATTACATGTCCCTTTATTGTATAAGTACCTTTCCTTATGAAAAGTTATATTTTTGTGGGTTCATTTAAAGTCAGGAGTCAGCTTTAAATAATATTGAGATCCTCGACTTTTACCTAAATAACCTTCATGTCGTGGTAAATGGTCCGAAAGAATGTTTTTACAAGGGTATGACCATTGATGAATCCAATTTGTAGATAGGCAATATTGAGATCCAATAATAGATAGTTCTAAAAATAATTATAATAGATTTTTTCGCCTCCATATGGGAACTTATTGTTTCATCTCTAAGAATATTTTTTATTTTAAATTATTAATTACATGTCCCTTTATTGTATAAGTACCTTTCCTTATGAAAAGTTATATTTTTGTGGGTTCATTTAAAGTCAGGAGTCAGCTTTAAATAATATTGAGATCCTCGACTTTTACCTAAATAACCTTCATGTCGTGGTAAATTTAGGTACTCGCTCCCGGTTTTGGAACACGCGTTCCCAAAATGATGAATAAAACGTGAGTCCGTGAAGTCATGTATGAGTTCCAACATATTTAATGACATAATTATGAACACCACGTATTACCGATAAAAATTAGATACCCACAAAAAAGGTTCCCTTCGTTGGTATCTTACAAAATTCTTGTCTTAAATGCATTACGGTCATAATTAAGTCAAAAATATGTTTGAAACTTTACTGACTTAAATTGATAAGAATAATAAAAAGCCTCGAATCAATGAGGTCTCGTGTTCGAATCCCAGCTAGGACATAGATGTATACGTTAAAAAAATTGTATACTAATTACAATAATATGAATATCACTCATATTAAATCATTACATACGCCTAACAATATCGTCTTTCTACAAAATGTTTATCACTTCCGTCATACATCTCCTTTAAAAAACTGGTTTTCTGAGTGTGAGAGGGTATCAACGATAAATTTAACTCCTTACTCATTTAAAATTGTTTTGCTTTAGTTTATCCCTGATATTAGACGGCGTGGTCGGGAACTACGGTAACATTTCAAAGTTATAGTAATATTCCGCCGGCATGACATCTTAATATTACTAGAAAAATCTCATATAATCTATATTTATTCATTTACCAGATAATTATTACTACAATAATAAAGGATCAATGCTTAATCCAATATCATACTATAACGGCTAACTTACTGCATTATAGCTGTATCTGCGTACGGAAATTCATTTTAATGTTTATTTTTCAGTCTAGCATTTGGTGGAATTTATTTGCCTCGAAACGAACTGACAATTAATGTAATAAAATCCCATCGGTGTATAGTTTAAAATCTGTCCGATTATTATAAACGTGTTATTTCCAAATAATAGATAAATTGGTAAAAAATAATTTTGTAGAACAGAAATATTTTGACTTGTCAGAAAAGTTATAATTTTTTCTTTTAATGTATTATGAAACGAGGGATTAAAATAAATATTTTCAAATAAAATTTAGAGAAACTTTACGAGCCTTTTTCGTAAACTCTAAATTTACATATCTGTGTAGAAATTGAAGTATTGATTCCTTGGAATCCGCAATGATAAAACCAGCGGATGAGGAAATAATTTGATGTCATTTCTATTGAACTGTATAAGCCGAAAATGTACGAGGGTGGTTGAATAAGTAATTACTCCTTTTTGTTCCCCTTAAATAAGATAGTTACGTAAAAATTTTGAATTTGGTGCGATTCCTCAAACATTCTTGTATAAAACATTCTTCTCCAATCAACTGCTAGAAACAATTTCATAATTTAATTGGTGGCAGCCTTTCACTCTCTTGGAAAATGGCAGACATTGACGTACGAATTAGATAGCGTTCTGTGATTTAATTCTTGAATAAGGAAGGTGAAACGGCCATTCGCATTCATGTAAGGCTGAAAAATATGTATGGTGATGCAACAGTGTATGTCAGCAGTGTTCGGCGATGGATTCATCGTTATAATGAAGCTGAAGGGCTAACACCGTTGGCTGATGAAAAGAGAAGCGGCAGACCGGTTACTGCAGTGACTCCACCGCAGTGGAATACATGCCCTTGTTAAAAGGGGGACAAAAACTGTGGAAAAGGACGGAGACTATAGTGAATAATTATTTATTTATGTTGTGGGTTTATGCTGAATATTGCTTTTAATTGTCTTAACAAATAAAAAAAAAAAAAAAAGGGGCATTACTTATTGATTCACCCACATATTTTACGTTAAAATATTGTTAATATTAAATGAAAATATTTACGTCTAATTGAAAATAATGAATAAGAAAGATAGTCAATTCAGACAAAAAATGATAATATAAATACCATACTATGTACGTATGTGCTCAAGTGCTACAGCACAAATAAATTCGGAAGAAATAATTTTTTTTAATGTTAAGTACCTTCGTACTAATTGTGTTTTAATACTGCGAATCTATGCTTCGATATCGAAGACTTTAAACTTTTCGCATTGCGGCACATCGCTCCTAAAGCAGCCTGCTGGACAGCCAGTGCTATTCCAGTTACAGCACCGGATTCGGCGATTTAGTCACAACTGCTCATTCGCACTTTACCTTTTCACCACTTGCACCACCCGTAATGCTCAACAAATTTCCAGCCTTGTGTCCTACTATGCTGAGATTACAAGGAAACGGAACCCCCCCGTGCCATGACTCACAGTGCGGCCGCATAAGGCAACATAACCAATGATATCGAAATAAATTCGAACTATTCACTAATTATACATATTATGTATTTCATATTTTCAAAGCAAAAATAGTAATCGTTCATATTTGGTAAAATAAAAAAATTCACAATCTAAGGCTATTTTTTAAAAAAAATTGAATAGGAATCATAATAGTTGGAAAATCTACCAGACGACCCTGAATACAAAACTGCTCAGTGGCTTGTTCCAAAAATTAACTGTATTTAAAATATTTACTGAAAAAATACTTTAGGGTTAGAAATAGTAAATTATTACGCGCCTAAAAATGAGATACAATTGGAATCCATGTAGACAGAATTAAAAACGTAGCATTTTACGCGCGGGGTCAGAGTTTTCATAAAACTAACACTGATGTTGTTTTACTATTTTACAGAGTTATAATCATAAAAATGGTTGCTTGGGCTGATGTTGCACATAACTTCAAAAACTCACGAGCCACCACTGGTCACATTTTATTAAATATTTATTATTTTTTGATAGCTCTGTTCGATTATTCAACATTTAGGCCTATATTAAATTTATAAAACAGCTATAATTATTAAATATTCGTTCATATATATACAATTAAATATCTAATAAAAATTTTGATAGTGCTGAAATTTTTTTTCAACGATTTTTTGAAAAGAAAGTAAATACATATTACATGCGTTATGCACTCAAACGCAAAGTATTCTATGTGTTATTTAGATAACTGATTTTTTTAGCGAGGACCATGAACCTTGCTTCTTTTATTCAAGTTGCTTCCAGTAATGTCGTTGCTTTTTACACAAGCGTGTTTTTTTTCTAAAGAGCGGCTGCAGAGAGACATGCTAAGATTAGCAAGGACTAGGATCACAGAAGAAGCCCAGGCTGAATATGAATATTCAGCGGCTCTGGAGGTAGCTACATCCCCGTGTTGGCAAACACTTGTGCTGTTCGAGGGTGTGAGTGGCTTGATATAACCACACCCCGCAAGCTAAAGACAATGTATGCGCTCTATAGCACCAAGCAAGCAATGTGACTAGCGAAAAACAAATAACGCGTTCAGATTCTATCAATTAACTGCATTAAAGCTGCCACAGAGCGGTGGTGGGAAGCCTCAATATTTCAGATTTCGTTGGTGCAAAAATTTTAGTTATGTTACAGGAACAGGATTAAATACTCCGTAAAAACCAGATTGCTAAATTAAAATCTTGGAACTTGTAAAATGGAACCAATAAATAATTATAATTAATAAATAATGCAATCTTTTTCGGTGTAAAGAATAATTAAAATCTTCTCGGGCTTCTAACCGAGTGCAAAATTGTATGCGCGACTTTGTTAGAATACGATCACAGTGAATTTCATCGAAACGTCGTGCATACATATTTTCTCTCGCTTAGAAGCCCGAGAAATTCATTTAACTGGTTATTTGACCTTTGACCTGGATTTTTTCATTTTAATTCCTTAAATAAAATTCTAGAGTTACCCTAGCTGTCATTTAAGTATATAAAAATAAATATATTATCTAATAAGTGAGAAAAATAATATTAAATAAATTTTAAGCATATTTTAAACCAACATAAGTTATCAAAATTTATTTATTAAAAATCAACACTCAGAAACTTTCGACTACTTCGTTACATATATACGTAAAGCATTCAGTCGTTACAGTTTCACAGATTACTATGACTGATGTATAAAACTATAGCCACTGTATTCTTTTATATATGAATATAACGAATTCGTCGAACGTTTCTATGTTTTGACTATAAATAAAGAAATTTGGACAACTTATAATGCTTTATTTAAAATCTGTTTGATGTTTAACAAGTTTTTTCTTCCATGGTTAAAAAATTATAAGATTCATGTTCACAGAATTAAGTTCAGGAATTATATTTACAATGAAATTATGTATGCCGAATAGATACACACCGTTTCTTCCGAATTTTGGGACTTCATCACGTTGTATTAATGAGAATTTATGTTAATTGTCATAAAACATATTGTAATGTAATTGTAATTAAGACATTAATTGTGAATTTGAAAATCTAAATTGTTACAGAAATCCTTTGTGACGGCGGTTCAGAACAGAACAACAATAGACAAGCCAAGCACTGTTTCCTTTGTCGGAAGGCCCGCAAAATGGTATGCGCGCTAAAATTACGAGACGGGAGTCAGTTGGCAGGAAGGTTTGGTCAGATACAGGACGCATTAAGATATTAAGGAGTCAGTTTGTATTTTGATTTAGTGAGATGCAGTGCGCATTATGATATGGTGAAATACAGTTTGCAGGGAAATATTGAGAATTAGCATTCAACAGAGTTGATTGGTCCCTGAACATTTTTATCAGGACGAAGTAAATATTCACAAGAGCATTAACGACAAAACCTGCTAAGTAAAAAAAGCAGTTTTTGTGCACATAGCCGGGCAGAGTTAGCAGAACAATAAAGACAATCCAAACGACGAATCGCAGAAATTACCCAAGGCGAGCGGTTAACTGATAGAGACGAAAGGAGGTTCATCCGGGTTCCTGTCGACATATAAAAATATTGATTTAGAATCTGTGAGTTTTAGAAGCAGTGCTAAACCCGTAATAGTGTTTTCAAAAATTAAAGGTATCCTGGAATGCTGGGCAGCCGTAAGTAACAATATAAAAACAACTAATTATGTAAACCTGATTAAAAGATAGCCGTCAGATTTCGTTCTCTTCTTATTGATTAAAATTGTTAATAAGAGTCAATCTTTTTAGTTTAACTTCGTTCACAATTAAATTTTGTTCTAATTTAATTGACAAGTAACTTTATTTTCTTTAATTGTAAATTGTTGATAAGATTATAAATATAATGATTCGCCATTATCAAACCAAGTTATGACCCTCAGAGACAGATATATTTAAATTTGTAATTGTTTTAAATTATTGATAATAAATATTTTGTTTGATAAATATAAATTCTTTTCATTTAAAAGTCCTATCATTAGTGATTATTACAATATATATTTATAAAGTTACGCTCCTTAATTCTCATTTAAGTATCATCAATGGAAGTACCAAATTGTGGACGAAATTAACGGTCTTTATTATGTCTATATAATTGCATTGCAATTGAAATGGTTGAACTTAATATATTAAATATCTCTACTCGAACATATTGCCTAATATACTAATTTTGTTGTAATTATTATTACACAATGTCTCAAGACAACGAATTGTCATACATCAACGTTATTTTATAACTGTTTCAAAGAACCTTACGAAAGAATAAACCACATTTTAACATTTTAACTCAACTTTACTACTAAAACTACTAAAACAAAGTAATTTATTTAACAGTTCACGAATTTTTTGCGTTATATCTTTCGCAAAAATTTATAATGAAAATCCTTTAAAAACGTAACAAATTAAATTTACGCATTTCAAATTCACTTCTAATTTCCCCAGGAAACAAAAAATAATTTATTTTTCTCAATTTATAAACAGATAATGTACATATACATGTATAATTGAAATAAAGTGGTATATACATTAGCTTTTGTTATGAGTAAGACATAAAATGTTGGTAATACATCATATAGTGTTTTATTATTGTTTTATGTACCGCCAGTAAAATGCTCTTATGATTATGTACTGTAATAAAATTATATTCTTTTAAAGTATCTGCAATACTTATTCCGAAAGATTTCCTAATAAGTTTCAAAATTTCTTAAACGTCTCAAATACCTCTTTCATTATATCCACGTTTCTGCCATTTTTCTGAGGCCAGTGTCATTATTTATTATAGATGAGATCACGTATTGAGTGGATCACGTCCCAACGATTTAATATATTCTGGCCATATTACAGTGGTGAATTGTGGATTAAGATCGGATATATGTCCTCTTTAAATGCCACTCACGAAGTATTCCGAACATTCTAAAGTTTCCCATGTGAAATCTGCGACTGCAAATTTCGTCTCTCATATTGGATTTTGCGTACCCCTGTCTTATTGAAGGTAATTTTGTTGACGTTCCAATTTACGTAAATTTATAATGGACATATATATAACGGAAATTCGTTGACCCTGCATAGTTCATGGAATATGACATAACCACTTTCAGAAATAAATCCCCGTATGAAAGTATAAATTTATTTAGAACATGGATGATACACAATTGAATATTTATACGTTTATTAATTCCCATTTAAATGTCTGTTACGCATTTATGTAATTTTTCAATAAGACTACTTCTGTAAACGATTATTTTGCATATTGTCACATAAATTAATATGGATTTATCGGATACAGCAATTTATTAGGAACGTATACCTGCAAAACAAAAATACGAGACGTTGGTTCGCGATTCTTCATATTTTGAAAAATAATGGACCGTGAATCTGAATGGAAATTAAGTTTACTTTTTTTTATGCTAACAGGCTAGATGAGGGTAATCCACATGGTGGCAACTCCCCTTTAATAGCATAGGAAGGTATCTGAAATGGGGCATGCGGAAGGGTAGAGGAAGGCAGCTAAGGGTTAACTAGGGTTCCCGGGCTATGGTTTAAGGATCCTACCCGGAAATTCGCCTAAAAGTGATGTAGGGAAAACCCTAGAAAAACCTGCTTCAGGTAGGTCGGGCATTTGGTCCTTGTCCCACGTCCTTCCGATGGCGGGAGAGGGGTTATCTGTGGGGACTTAGCTTTCCTCTCTCCGTGCCTTGACCAGTTTAGGAGGCAGCTGGCCGACTATTTCAATAGGAATAGCGGACAACTCTTACCGTATGCCCAAAGTCTGCGACCCCGGAACACACACCTCTCAAAACAGGCCAAGGTGCCTCGGCATGTGGGAACCTTAATTCAACAAAACCAGAGAGATGTGAAGGCATCCCCAAAGGTAGCCTCCGCCAGAGTTCTCTGAGAAGGTTTTGCTTACTTTTCCTCTATTGTGATTCAAAATATCTGTGAAGTCGTTTACTATACTGACAATGAGTTTCTGGTCAATAAACACTCATCATCTATGTATATAAATTACAATTAAATAAACATATTTATTAGTTTTATAGACAAGTCACGCATCAATAATAATAAAACATCATATATCTCAAATAAATTACAAATAAATAAATATATTTATTCATTTTATAGAGACAATTCACGCATCAAACATGTAAGTAAATATGATATTGATTTTAATGGTTACATATACATATAATAATTCGATATCAATCGTTAAACGGTATGATAATATTTTATTTCGTTATCACGATCTCTTAAATTTATGCAAACGGTCTCAAACTCACATTTAATCTTATCTCCAATATTCTGTACGATGACACAACACTTACTTTCTAAATCGGTTTTAATTCAATACTGTGTTAATTGCTAAAATATAATGTGTCAGTAAAAAGAAGGAAAACCGATCTAATTTTTATTTCCGTTGACATTCGCTAGATTTTTAGGTGAATGTAAAATGTGGTATTGGTGGAAAATGTAAGTTGGGGGCTAGCGATTTTGCACGACAACAAAACATGCAAAATCACACATTGGCGTGTCCGCAGCGTGAATAGACCCCAGCCAAAACATGGCATCGAAAGCACGAATTTAAACACGCTTCTCGTATTATGACTGGCAACACCGCGCAAAGGTGTAGGGCAGAAAGGGAAGTGGATCCTGCATTGTTTCAAGGTAAACCACACGTAGAGGGGACATGTGAAAACAGTGTTCAACGCAACCGATAATTTTTGAATTGATTTGTGGGTGCAAATTCTCATCTATAGATCCCGTTCCTTTTCATAACGAAATGGATAGTTAATACGGGTTTTCAGTAACGAAGGAAACCCGTCATTGAACACATTACACATAAAATAAATTTCGAATAAGCTAATATATGATACACGGTAATACCACCACCCCTCCGCCCTCCAAAAAAGAAAAATTCGTTCGTCCACAATATACTAAGATAAAGAGACGAGTGAAAAATCCTTACTTTGAAGAAGTCAGTGATATGATGTAATGTGGATCGACGGGAATCATTGATTTCATATATTTGAAGTATTTGTAATACCCAGAAAACCGTTAAATACATAGTACAGAATATTCATGAAATATAATTAAAAAAACACTCAAAGGACTTAACAATAGTCTTGATTGCCGAGTTATAAAATCAGATTTTAAAGGATCATTAAGAACTGAAATTGTCAAACCTTTATAAAATGCATTATTATAATTCATAAATGTAATTTAAAATATGGTGTTGATCTTCAAGTACTCATTTTTATTCTACTAAAATTCCAAACAGTTTGAAAAATTAAACGTATCCAAATACTGGTTGTGGTAAGTCTACACAAACTCTGTTCATTGATTGTCAATTCGTCTCGTTAATAGTCATTGGAAATGCAACTTTAATCTGGAACTGTTTTCAGTTTAAACTGAAAAGAATTGATTCATTATGGCGTTCTGCAGGAGGCTGATGCCCTGATTTAAACCTTTCTAAAGTTATCCGATTATATTGTCCAGAATCTACAAGTTTCTTTCTTATTTGTTTGTTTGAAATTATGAAACGTGAGACGACTATGTTCCTTCATTCCACTTGTGATTTCCATTTAGCCAGATTTAGAACTTACGCAAAAAAAATTGTTCATATTGAGAGAGTCAAAAATTTCACATATCACCGGCCAAGATGAGTTATTTATTATTATAAGGGTTTTCAAATGGAAGCCGTTTTGGCAATCAGCGAATTGAAGCACAGAATTAGATAAACGTTGCCATCTCCTCAATAATGAATGACAACAAACCCTTACTGCTGTAACACTTAACTGGCGAGAGAGGAAATAAAGGGATCTAATTCTGAGATTAAATTCACAAGGATTTATTTAGTAGTCAAATTTATTAACAAAATTTATGATGGATCTTTCCTGGCTTATTTTAATATCTCCCTCTGGATTTAATAATAACAAAAAAAATGAAAAATGACACATGTAATCAGTGGCACGCAAAGTCATACTACACACATATGGATATGGTACTTTACCCCTGGCGCGGTCTGCCCTGAGAAAGTTACTACGTCGGGCGGCTGGTGGACCCTTCATGTTCGCAGACACTTGCTCGGTGACGGACTTCTGGTTAACGCTGTAGTTTCCTGTTAGTGACTCGGCTTCACACTCGTACTCGTCTCCCTCCAGGTTTTTCTCGAACAACTGTTGGAAGACTGTCTACGACTTTATCTCTTCTCCAATGATTATTTAAAGACTGATCTCCTCTGGCACGATTGTTTCAAGACTAATATTCTCTGCCATGGCTGTTTAAATATTCACTCCCATCTGGAACGAATACTTAAGCACTCCTCTCCTCTGCAACAGCCGTTTAAAGACTAAATAAAATCTCTCATTTTCCAACCCACCATCACATATTGGTCTCTCGTGTATTTTGTCGGTGATTGACCAGTCTCCACTCTCGGTGCCTTCACCCTTCACGTGATTTTTCCACCAACCTTCCCGCCAAAGACACTACCAACGCTGGTCCAGTTTTATCGGAAGACGCCAGCTGCACTTTCAGGGTGCACCTGGAAGAAATTGATGCATGTTTTCCATTTTCGGCAGTTTCCATTGTCTTAAGACGCAAACCATGCACCTGCAGGAAAATTGTAGCCGTCCTTTGCCCATGGGACTTTCGACGTGCGCGTGCCACGCCGGGGGATAAAACGAAATATGGTTTAGATTCATTGCTTTAGATTAATTTACATAAAAAATGGAGGAGCACGCTACACTGTAGCTGTTTGGACATTAATGTTAGCCAACGTTCCACGAAATTGATTATACGGCAAAAAGAAGAGCTTCAAGCTCAAATCGGCTCCCATTAGAAAAGAACTATAATATCCGTGTAATTGTGTGGCCCATGCAAGTAATTTGGTATTCAAACCATCAAGCAAACAGTTTATAAAGGTGAACCAAGTTTTGTCCTGTGGTCTCCTAATTTCCTATTGTTAATCCAAGTTTATTATAAGTCATGAAAAGTTTGAAGAAACAGAATATCCGAGGCAGGACCACTAAAATTTATCTACCACAGATAAAACGTTTATTGAAGTTATTTCAGTTTGGTGCTTAAAAAACGTTTAGACCTGGTAATTAATATACTATATTGTAATAATTAGGCGTCTAAATAAAATAAAAGATTTTTACGGGAAACAATTAATCAAAATTTATTAAGGTTTAATTACAATAATATTATATTTGGAATCTCAGGGTCTTTATCTGGGTTTGATAAATGGGTGAATTTTATACAATCATCATAATTACATTTAGCCTTTTATTGAAGCTAATTCGTCTGAACCTCGACGAATTTTGTTGCGGACGAAAATAAGATTAAAGATTGAATTTAAATTAAATAACTAAACAATTAAAGAAGTAAATAATTAACGAAGTGAATAATTAAAGAAACGAAATAATTAAAGAACGATCTGACATATCTTTTAAAAAGTGGTTTACAATCAATTTTAGAGTTTTCTACTTACGGCCGCCCAGGTCTCAATTTGGTTTTTCTGTGCACACGATTTAGGGATATCACTGATTCTACTCATTCGAATTCGAACACACGGTAGCTGCTCTGGATCTCTGCTATTCTGGAACTTGGATTATCTCACCCTCAGCCAGTTTCCGGACGTAGATCTCCTTGAAGTCTCTCGATACGAAAAATTAGTTCAGTTTGTGAAGCAAAACTTCTGCTTCCAAACTGCGATTTTATAAGTCTCTCTGTCAAACTGTTTTCTTGCGTTTTATTTAAACTATTATATCTCGCCGTTGGACTTCCTAGATAGCCCTACTCATAATTTGGGATCCGCAGACTTTTTATAATATGAGTTTGCTGAATTGATGTCTGCCTGCATCTGTGTCTGCAGTCCGACCTTTTATAATATGAGTTTGCTGAGTTGATGTCTGCCTGCCACTGTGTCTGCTGCCCAACTTTTTCGTTTCGCTTCTCGCCGTTGACTGACTGTTCGTCTCGTAGATTTTGAGCGCGTACCGCTTTCTGAACTCCAACAATGCATTATTTCTTTGTGTCGCCGCGTATGTGTTGCGGCGTCCGCTTTATATCCAATAATGAGTCCTCTACAATCAAACTTTATAATTATAATAATGGATTAATTACTAATTACTACAATATATATACACGAACTTGATAGTCCCGACACATCGTCTAGAAGATGACGGAAGATAGTCGTCGAAACGTCGCGTTAGTATCACTGTTTTACCCGCGTGGAAACCCGTGAAATTTTTCTTCAACAAATACACCGGGAAAGCCTTCGATCTTAGTAATTAATATATTATACAATTAAAAATATTGAGAAAAATGTGTCCTTAATTTGCTATCTTTTGCTTCAATAAGGTTGGAAACTATAATTTACATGATAGTATTTGCTATGCATTCTTACAGCAAACCGTAGTTTCGTTGATGTGCTGATTGAAAAACGAGCTTAGTTTTTTGGCCAATACAGGCAAAATGTTAAAACTTTAAATAATGTGGAATATAGTTTTGATGTAATAGAACTGATGAATCGTATAAATTTTTTGATGTTGAAGAATGGAAGTAATTAAAACAGCCAAGATGTATGAATTAATATTTGGAATTAATACTATTAAATAACAGAACCATATCCTAAAACTTTGCTTTATTTTGTCTGGTAATTATAAATTAGGCAAAAATTTTGCAAACCGCGACTCTATGTTCGAAGATTATGGATAAATGTACGCGGTATTTCACTTTTGAAGATGATAAATCCGTGATTACCAACATAGTTCGCCATTGTCCAAGTATTTGTAACAGTACATTTTTCAGTCGAGAGTTCTCGGAAGAAATCAAGGCAAAAGTTGTATTTCATTGCGCCATTAAACTAAAGACATACTTTTAAACCAAATATAAATAATTGACCTTTCCGTTGAGTATGTATTACAATCAGGTATGATATAAATATTTCTACTTCACATAGTCGTCACGTCTTCTGTAATTCAATACACAGAACAGAGCGCAAGTAAGTACCCTACTCTTCGCATAGTTTTTTAGTTATAATTTTCTCTTATTTTTGATACTTCACATGTTTAATAAATACACGAAAAATATTAAATTTAACTTCAAAAATGTTGTATTTCATAACAAAACAGATTTTTTTTTAGTCTCAAGCACACTTTTCTGTCGATGGTATTTAGAAATGAACCCTTTTTTAGTATTTAATAAATGAATATAAATAAAAAGTATTCCCGTTTATTATTATCTGTTTGTTACAACACAATAATCTTTTAAATACAACAATAGATGTATAGTTATAGGTTACATTATTTTGGACTAGTGTAGCATTAAATTTTGTGTATTTATCATATACTAGAATCGAGAATTGAGGAACGGTGCGAAAAGTACCATGTTTACCAAAGAGCGAATGTTTTCCCGCTTTAATTTTACTCTTGTTCTCCTAACAGGACGAGAGTAGACCAATCAATTGATATCGATACGTAAGCCTACTCTCATCCGGTTATAAACCCAACTGTTACTTATGCAGTGTAATGGAAGAGATATTTTCTATCATAGCGAGTGCTAGCCAAATAAACAAACGGAATAAAACGTGTGTTGTGTGTTGCATTATGGAAGGGGTACTGAATTGCTGTGACGAGTCTAGATGACCCATGAGGCTATTAAAAAAGTACCCGTGGGAAAAAAAACTTCATATTTGATTACAGCTTACCAAATTTTTCTTAATATTACTAAACATAAATATATAGAGAGAGAGAGAGAGAGAGAAGTTCGTAACACCTATTTATCAGCATATGTAATATAATTTATATAATCCGTAATTCATAATATACATTACTTAAGTAGTATATACAAATCAATTGTAAGTAACCAAAAATGTCATACTTTCACTGACATATTTGATATTTTAAACTGGTATATGACCTTAATATTAACTTGTCTCATTATGTTTTAATAAGGAAGAATAATTAACAGTTAAATATTTAATTATGAACATTTGAGTACGGTAAATATTTTCTGGTAGTCATCTAATTATTTATTTAACAAATTGTGTGTATCCACTCTGCATAATTATCTTCAAAAATATATACACCGGTAGAAGTACATATTTTAACATTCTCTTGGAACAAAGAAGAATACGGAATCCTAATTTTTTTCATCAAATTACAAACCGATTGGCACCAGAATAAAACTTCACCGGTCTATCAAGGCATATAAAAATATGATAAAATAAGTACACTTTCCGAAAGCATGCAGAACTATACTTCTGGAAATAATTTATTATTATATTCCTGAATTTATAAACCTCTGTGTACTTACTTATATAGAATATATATGCAACTACACATTGTTATTCCCAACTAATTTAGCACACACACACACACACACATATATATATATATATATATATATATATATGTTGTAATGCCAATTAATTGAGAAATTAAAAAAATAAATTGTTTGAGAAATCTATTCTTGATGGAGGTACAGAACACAGCAACAATGTAGCCAAGTATTGTTTCCTTTGTCGGAAGAGGTATGCGCGCTCAAAATTGCGAGACGGTTGTTCAGTTGGCTGGAAGGTTTGGTCAAGTACAGGTCGTAATAAAATAGACGAGATATTCTTTTAAAAAGTAAAGTTAAGTAGAAGCAGTGAGCAGTCAGACACGACAGAAATTGGTCGAGTTGAAATAGACAAGACAATTTCAAATATTCAAAGGAAATTTGCAGAGAAATATCGAGGATTACCAACCAACAGAGTTGATTGGTCCATGAACATTTTGCTCAAGACGAAATATTCACTGGAGCAGAACTACGAAACCTGCTAGGCACAAACAGTCTTGTGAACATAGCCGGGCAGAAGTAGCAGAAGTTAACCGAGAGAAAGACGAATAGGAAGATTATCCTGGTTCCTGATTTTTATCTAAAAATATTAAATTTAGAATCTGTGAGTTTAAAAGAAGTGCAAAAACCCGTCATAGTGCTTCGTAAATCAAAGGTATCCCGGAATGCTGAGCAGCCGTGAGTACAATTTACAATCAACCAAGTATGTTAACCCGATTAAAAGATAGACGTCAGATTTCGTTCCTTCCTTTTAATAAAATTTGTTAATTAGAATCCATCTTTTTAGTTTAATTTCGTTGACGAGTTATCTGGGCTCCCAAATCGAAGACAATGGTTTTACTGTCTGTCCACAACTAGATTTCAACGACGTATATGTACGTGCTTGTTCCTGCCATTCCTTTGGTGACATCGTTCGAGAGAACGTTAAACAAGATAGGGCTGAGTGGGTCGCTTTGAATGACACCGTTCGTCTGTGACAGCCAGTCTGATAAGCCTATTCCATCATTTATCTGTATATGGTTTTCTTCCAGTATATTTGATATCAGGATCGTTGTGCTCGTTCTTCCAATTAATTTCTCCAGTTTGTCTATTAATAATTTTCTCTTAACCAGATCGAATGCTTTTGAGTAGTCAACAAAAACCACATACAGTATTCCTTTTGGTCTTTCTATCATCTGTTTTATTTGTCCAAACAGGTTTTCTACTGCCAGGGTCGTGGACTTTCACATTCTAAAACCAAATTGTTCCTCTTGTATAAGGGGTTCTAGCTTCTCTGCTACTGTCTTGGCGACGATTCCTGTTAGGAGTTTCAGTGGTGTGGATTCCATGGCTATTCCTCTATACGCGTTTGGGTTCTCTGTGTCTCCTTTTCCCTTGTATAATAGTTTGATTGTTGACTTTTTCCATTCGTCTGGTATACTGTATATATATATATATATATATATATACTGTAATGCCAATTAATTAAGCCATTAATTGTATGTATTAGAAATTAAATTGTTAGCGAATAAATTGTTAGCGGTATTTTGAGCGACGAAAAGCGACAATAGCGCTGAGCTCTGTTGCTTTGAGAAAATGCCGAAATGGAAATACGCGCTCTAACTCGAGAGGCACTAGGAGAGAGTTGGTGCCAAAAGATTGATGTGGACGGATGAAGTTTTGAGTCAGCAGCCAGAAAGGACAGCAAGTGGTCGCGTCAGAAACATAGTCGAGACGATCTAAAGTATTTAAAAGTAAAGTTAGTTTCGGTCAGCAGCAAGGAGCGGAATAACAGTGTCTACATTTAGGACCAGCCACGAGAGAATAAACATTTAAAACAAATCTTCACTGAGCTACGTAGCAGTTTAAATCCAAATCAGTAAAAGACTAATAAATGAGCAACTCGTAAGATTCCTGTAAGGCAAGCAGACATCAGATAACTGACAATTAGGAGGTTCATTTGAGTTCCTGGGAGCCAAGAAATTCCACTTTGATTCAAATAGTGTAGAATCTGTGTGTCGGCATTTGGAATCAGTGTAAAATTTTGCAAAAGTGTACTTCTGAAGCTTCAGAGAATACTGGTACCAGCCGAACAGTATGTAAGTAACAAAAACCAAAACTATGATAATATTGTAAACGCTAATTAGAGGATAGAGTCAGATTTCGTTCGTTCCTTCGCTTTCTTCTAGTTTTCTTTCATTGATCGACTTATTGTTTTAATTTTAAGCAAATAATATTTTGAATTGTTAATTAGTCAAATTCTACTGTTATCGTGTCCTAATCATCAAACCCAGTAAAGACCCTGAGATATTAAAATTTTAATTGTAATTGTTTTGATTCTTCAAGCCACCATTTGACAATAAATTATATTTTATTTGTAAATTCTTGTTTAATCATTCATTTAATTAACGCCTATCCTTTTGATTAATATTTCATTTAATTCAAGGAAATTAGTTGATTATTACAATATATATATATAAATTACTTCAAATATTTATAAAATAGCGTAAGTATTCATTGAAACAATTTATTATTCATTCTTTAATTGCTCCTCATTCAAGTTAAACCGGATGAAGAATGGAATTACTCATAAACATACAGTTATAAAATTATTTTGAAAAGTAATAATTTGCAGGGTTTGTGTGATGGGGTTATTTCTTGGTATAGGTTTTTTATATATTCTACATTCACCTGATGTTTCTCTCATATAATTTGATGAAGTAATTATAGTACGTGAACATAATTACATTTTTCTGTTTAAAGGGGGCGCTAATTAGCAATATGAGCGGTAACTCGCAAAGCAACGGTATTTTTATCTCGATGAGAATATACCTCTGATGCGCAACACAGTTTCTAATTTGTAGCAGACTCCAACTTAATAGGTTTTACAATATTAGGTCTAAATACGTAATTATTTTATTTAATCTAAATGGATGCATCTTGCTTATGTGAGTTCATACTCAACAATAACAGAAAATACGGAGGCGAGACTTACTTAATTTGTTTTATATATGTTTTGGTAGTTGATTAAAAAGAAATTTCAATTATGTAAGGTTTTTTCATTTGTCAAATAGCGTGTAAAAAACGAAATTAAAGGTGTGAATAGCGGCCTGATGTTGCAAGGTAAGTTTTGCAAGGGCGACTATAAAGCCGTCCATCCTGTGTGAAATGTCTGATGGAGAGACCGTCGCAGTTCACGAAGGCGGCAATAATTAATTCGATCTCTTGTGTGATAGTTAATCCGGAACGCGAGTAATCCTGCAATAGTAAAGTTCTGCGAGTTGTGCGTTGTACTGGGAGCAGTAGCAGTTTGTGCGATGATCAATGTTTCAGAGCCGTTCCGCTGTGACGTCACAGGAAAGTGCTTCAAGGCATTTTGTGCTCTCTGTCTAAAACGCTGGAAATAAACCTCCGACATAAATGCCTCCTACAAAGGATGCCTAATTTTTAGTAACAACCAGAATAGTATTTAATTCCACTTTTGCATAATATTTTTTTAAAACGCTAATAAAAGCGTGACAATTTTCCCACCCTACCAGAATTAATATTATTACATGTTTCTAAATTTCGCCTCTACAGATAAAACAGTGTTTAACGAAATTATTTCAAGGCTTGAATAAACATATATGCTAACTTTAACTACAATTATAGTGATAGACAACATAGTAATGGGCCAAAAATTTAGAAGTATTTAAAATTTAATAAGCAAAACGGGATGTGTCTGTATGGATTTATGTTCCACATTCAATTTAAAACGGATGGTTTAATTTCAACTAAAATATCTGCATGTGCCAACAAACCTCCGTTTAGATGTGGAGATAAGGATGTGTTTTAAAAACGGCAAAACGACGTATATTACTGTCAAATATATCGTTTTGTGTGTCGCTGAGATTAAAACTAGCACTTTCGATGTAGTATGTAATTCTATCCTCTACCAGCATGAGAAACGAGATCCTTTTGGGATTATGTTGAAAAAAGTAATGAGAAATGGCAACGAATCCACATATTCTGGTGTTACAGAGTTTAATGCTGGCATCACTTTCAACCTCCAAGGAACAGTGGTACGGGATGTGTTGAGGAGAGAAAATGTCCTCTATAATTATATATTGCATACCGCTGAAATGAACAATTGAACTCTCGATGCCGATTAAGTTCTTGGTTCAACATGAAAATGTGGGAAGAGGTTAATTATAAAATGTTGAAATTGAACGAGTTTGCTGTCGAATTTGGAGGTTTTGGGTTCACTCAGTTGTTAAGTGATATTTTTCATGTAGTTTAAGTTGTAGCTCAACCCTCATCGGCATGAACGGGACAAGGACGTAAAAATGGTCCATATTAATCAAGGATATACCAGTGGCGTTGAATTTAACAATGAATACTTGGTATACGGTGGTGAAGGAAAGGGGTAAGATATGTTTTTTTTAGTCGTGTCAACATAAAAGTCATCATCCATATAACTGCTTCTTGCGCATATTACAATTTTCATATTATTTATACATAAAATTCATCGTCTAATCAGATTACATCTTGAATGCCAGTTTTCTTCGTAAACTAAAACAAGGTTATTTATTGCCACTGCTGAGGTACATATTTCCCTTATTGTTATTTATCAATTAAGGATCTTCTAATCCTGTCGTGCTTTGACAGTCGTAGACGACACTCATGTTCGTCAGGGCCGCCTTGCATAAGTCACATGTAGGTGACCTAGAAAACTGATAGCAGTGTGTCAGGTTAGAGTGGAGAGTTCTTATCCTAGCAATAAACACTTGCTGTCTCCGTGATATATTGCCAGTGCAGGTTATTGCCTTGAACTTGTCGACTTCCTTATTAATTATTCCTTCCTCTTTTACACTTATTCAATTTTTCCACCGGTCCTTTTTAGTGCATATAGTTGATTTTATTCTGCTGTTGGGATTCCTCCATCTTAGCACTGTTGTCAGCCCTTTCGTTTCGTCCAATCGTTATCACATAAGTATTGAATTAATTAATTTTTTGATCTAAGATAAATATAAATCGGAGAAATACTGGGAACTCAACTAAAACACAAATGAAAATGCAAAGCATCAGAAAGTATATTTCATTAATTTATTAGACGATCATTTGGGGCGAATATGTAGTACTTAATTTATAAAATATAGCAAACTGTCAGTTTGGACGTCTGGAATATAATGATCTTTTTATAAACTATCACAAAATCAATTAATGTTACAGGACCTAAATTATTTTTATATTTACAGTTTCTTTTCTACTTGACTCTTCAGTCTTGGCCTACCGGGACGGTTGCCAGAGTCTCAATTGACATGACATATTCCGATTTTTGTGTGTGCAACGCGGTTAACATACCGATAGTTCTTGAGTCTTAACCCAAGTTTTCTTGACCATGCGAAGCCATGTCCATGCCGGGATTTCACCTGGGACCTCCGTGTTGGGAACCACAGCTGGTCTGAATTTTTTTCACTTATTTCGCAATAAATTTTAAAAAGTTAATAATCTATATTAATACAATTTTGAAACCTTAATAACTATTAGATCTAATATCATGTTACCCTTAGAATGGGCAGTTACTACGAGCTGTGTCAAAATGACTCATCAATTCCAATTCAGTCGACTATTACAGAAATAAATCGCGGTATTTTTTGTAATAAATCTGTATATTGCGAAGTAAAGTCTCTCCCAATGCTTGTGGTTTAGAGGGTAGAATGGTGAAGTATCCTGCTTCCGGCGGCGTATAACATACGGTCGGTGGCTTAGAGATACGGATGGGGAAGTTTTCCCACGTTCCTCTGTTAACATTTATTTTAATTTTTAACTCCAACTCTTTCAAATGTCTCACCGGGAACTTTAAACCTGACAAACACTCTCGTGACCCATCACGTTGTTTCGGAACACTTTAGACTGCGTTTCCTTAACCTCCGTGGAGAAGCTGCTACTCCTCAAAAATCTCTTCTATGTATATACCATTTCAATTGTTATACATATTAGAAATGAATTATAAAACCATTTCAAATAACAACAAAAATATTTTACGATCATTTACAGAATAAATTTTATTTTCAAGAGACATTTTATTATAACTGTTCATTGACTGATAAAGTAGGAAGAAAATAAAAATTAACTCTTAAAAACGACTGTATTGATATTTTCACACAGCCAAAAATGGTGTCCTCGGATCCTTGAGGCACACCGTCAACTAAATACACAGGTTTCAGGAAATTTGTCTTAGCAAACAGCAGGAAGACAAACACAGAACTGAACTGCCCTCAACTCCAAAGTTAGGCAGTATTTATACAACTATGCAAACACCTACAATTAATAATATATAAACTCAATTTGGATCCATCGACGATATTATTGAAGGAAGATACTAAACACCAGCTGTGGAAGTATCTAAATAGTATATGGCACTGAAATTAGTTATAAAATGATGTTGACCACTACATACATAAGCATTGAAATTTGATTTCATACTACTTTTTTCGTTGTTATACAGAGCCACGTGGTGATTTTTAGCATAGCATGATACAATGACGTGATGCTTCCAGAATATGGAATGAATCGAAAAGTTTTACATAAGTCTTATTACATTAATTTTACGTGTTGGCTATCTGAGTTTGGTTATTGTAATGAATAATTACATTATTACAAATCTATAAATTTCCTTTCCAGAATGAAATTGATAACAAAGTGAAAATGTTTCTAGTTCATTTACACGTTGACTAATTCCCCTATAGTGAACGAGCTGCTGTGTAATTGATAGATTCTTACATTTTATATTTATTTTTATTTCTTGTGTTAATACTGAGAATAACTGAAGTAGTTATCTCTTTCTCTCATGTAGGGTCTTGGCCGCCTGGACAATAATAGCCCATGCTTTTCAATCTCCTGCCTTCTTCCACAACATCAAACTTCCGTGCTGCGAGGGTTTCTACAACATCTATTTCTCGGCCCTCCTCTACTTCAACATCGTTGTGGTTTGTCTAGAAATACCTTTTTCATCCGATTGTTATCCACCACGTTTCACCCATGTCAATCTACTACTTTTAATTTCAGTTACGAGCTGTGGTTGTCCATAAAGCATTTGCTTCTAATTCTCCATTATTCATCTCCTTTTCGGCGCCAAAGATTTTTCTTAATATTTTCTTTTCCTATATAACTGTTTTGTTCTGATTTGTTTTTATCAATGTGCAGGTTTCTGTCCCATACAGGACGTCTAGTCGGATTATAACGTGATAAACTCATAAATTTAATATGATTTATAATAGAGATTATCTCAGTAGACGAAGGATCATATGGTAGACAACATGGCAGACAACATTCTTTCTTTTATCTCTATCTGTACTTCAATATTCTCAGTGATCACGGACCCGAGATACTTAAATTCTTAGACTCTCTCCACATTGTAACCATCTGGGGTTATCCCTGTTTGATCATTGTGATATCGGCTTCCTATTATGTATTTTGTTTTTCCTTTATTCATCTGTAGTCCTTTTTTATTTCCCTCTTTCTCCATCTGGCGGAACCCCTCGGAGACAAATTTCTGCTTTCTGCCTATCAAAGAAACGTCATCTTCGTGAGCCAGATATTGAATTGTTGTATTGAAAATGGCTCCTTCTGTCTTACTTTACATTCTCCTCATAACTGCCTCTAAAGCCACAATGAATAGTAGCGTCGACGGTACATCGTCTTGTTAAAGTCCTCTTTTCGCTTCAAACAGGTCTGACAACGCTCCTTGATTTTCTCTTTCTCAGAGTCATTTTGACCAGAATAACAATATTTCTTGGGATACCAAGCTCCAGAATTTCAACGTACAATCGAGGTCTCAAAGCACTATCACACGCCTGTTTAAAATCTTTGAATCATTGATGGATATTATTCTTGTAACATTTCTTCGTAACTGATCGAAGTACAAATATCTGATGACATTTGGATCTATCATTTCTAAAGCCACATTGATCGATATGATTCACTGCATAACTGTCCGGAGACATCCAACTTTCTAGTTGAAACCGTTTCTGAGGAAGAAAATCATTGCATACTAACATATAACTACTTCCTGAAAAATCTGTCATCCTAACTCCATTTCCATTTGATTTCTCATGCAAAATGTATTTTTCTATTGTGGGTCTATAAATGTCTTCACTTCCCACAATCAATTTTATTTCATGTCTTACTGAAATACTTGAAACATTTCATAGAATTTATCTTTCTCTTCCACGTCATTTTCTTCCATAGGTGCATGAAGGCATATTAAAGTGGTATTGAAAAGTCTTCCTCGAATCCTTAGTGTACTCATTCTCTCACTGTTTGCCTAAAAATTTATCACATGTTTGAGATTATTAATAACCACGAATGCAATACCAAAGGTCTTAACTGTGTTACCGCTTTTGACCTGCGTATAATCAATGAAATCAGAAATTCACTGTACCCTTCCATCTCACCTCTTGTGGGGCAGCAATATCTATTCTATATTTTTTCATTTCTAGATGTAGACTCTATTGAGACTCAGCATCTTCCATGTTGGAATCCTTAGATTCTGTCCGCTGAATCATCCGGCCTCTGTAGTGTGGTTTTGTAAAAATGTTTCTTTTTCGAAGTGAGGTTGTTAACCTCACGTCCAAACCCCCTGGAAGACCCTTCAACCTGTCTGGCTTGGGTGACCCTACCAAGAAACCGATATCCCACCAGCATAACTCTCAGGAAATTGGAGAACGTAAACCACCCCGCCACGATAAGGTGATGGGGAGGCTGAATTAGTTATAAATAATTTTTTATAGTTAATCGCAAAGATCATTAATAAGGAAATGTAATTACTAAAACTAACGTTATGAAAAGTCCTCGTAAAGTTGTTCTTGAGTTGGCTTGACATTATTTTCTTTCGTTCTCCTCAAGTTATTACTATATACCATATACTATATACTATATATATATATATATATATATTGGTATGAATATAACAATACAGAATAGAAGTATTTATTAAATAATGATTTCATAAAATTTTATTAATATGTTCTAAACAATTTCGTCTACAGAAAGACCTAAAATTTTTGTATATATTGTTCCACTTATTCCCTGGGTTTATATATTGGAATCATCAATCTGCCATCAGTCTTCAGACAAAATTTCCTTGATTTGTGTCCCTAGGCACAAAAAATTGGTCGGACTGATGTGTACAAAGTTCTAATTTTATTATTTTTGTATTAAGTGGTAAATAATATTGAGGCTAATTTTAAATTAAATTTTCTATTAGTTAATAAAACTTCATGAATGCCGCTAAAATAGACGTGCTATTTTTTAACGTTTTTGTTAAACTAAAGAAATCAGGAATAATATGGAATAAGGTGACATCAACACAATTTCCTGTTTCATCTCTATATATATTATAAAGCTACCCACTATTTACAATGCTGCTAATTTTGACATTTCTTAATAATACTGACTACTCAGACTCTACCAATAGTGTGTATAACTCGTTTCCACAAAGCTTGTCATAAGCCCTATTAATCTATCTCTATTTCAAGTTATGTGCCTGGCATAAAAGTCAGCGAAACGTTAAGCTTATCAATATTTTATGGTTTATTATGTAATAAATAGAAAAAAATACGAGTAACAAATAGTAATATTATTAACAAATAATAAAAATAAATTAAAAATAACTGAATAATGAATACACTCAAGCCTTTCTCTATTAATGTGCCAAAAGTTAAGTTAATCCTAAAATCAATAACTGTGATTAATTTTTTCATCTCCGTACGGGTGACGTCATAATATAATAAAATTTAACTGCGAAATATTTTTATGTATCTCTTCTGATAAATGACAATATTTTGTAAATATTATGTCAATTCATATAAAAATCAATTTTAATTGATTACTAATTTTAATAACAGTAACAGAAAATTAAAGTAGAAATACCAGTCCAGACCGGCTGACGACGAATTTCCAAAGAATATTATCTTGTTATTTTGTATGAATATTATTTAAATATTACGAGGACAGCCAGAATGACAGTACTTGTTTGGAGTAATTGGTTACTAAACACTATTATAGTGTACAATTCTTCCTTTGCAATAATTCCTGTGTGTGTTGTTCATCCCACTGCACTTATCGTTTTGTACTTGTATCGTTTTTTACAATCCACAATAATCAACACATCGGCCATGTTTACCAAAGGCAGGAACGGCCCTCACAAACTCTTGAAAGTTAAGTCCTGATCCTACAATACAATAAACATCGAAATGATGGCCCATTTCGTTCGGCACTGCCATAACTGGACATCTACAGCACAAGTTTTTATCTCCTACTATTAACAGTCTACAGACGAGGAATGCTGTTTGTTTATTTCTCGATCGTCTTCATAGAGAACTCAAACGGTTTTGAGTAGTACCAACAATTACATTGACCGAATCCGAGGTGATTTTGCTAAATTCTGTGTGTTACTTGTATTTAAATATTTGAACGTGCTCCTATCACATTTTCTTTATTTTCTTTGCTCTTCATGCCTTTCAGTATCGTCGTTTTTTTACTGTAGTTTTCAGACTCAGCTTCATAGACAGTTCTTTAGTTTGGACGTTAATGAACATTTTGCTAATTTTTTTTCCACATATGTATGGACCCTACGCCACCTGAGAAAGACTGAACTACTTTAATTTTTTATATCAATATTCTTGATTCATTTCCTCTATAACGCACTTCGTAGCTTATTCCCACTGTCGAACACTATTAACTGTTTTAAAAGTTCACAGAGGTACTTTTACCATTCCTGTCATCAGTTTGCCAAATTTTCATACGAAATTATTCGTAACCTAAGAGGGGAATTTTATGCTTGTAATTCAAGTAATTTTTACAAAGTTGGAATAATTCCATTTCATTTATTTTTTCACGATGTACTAAATTATAATTTCTGATAGTTACTCCCAATTTCTACTTTGTTTCATACGTTTTACAAGACTGTAGTTTCTCATTGACTCATTTTTTCTGTTGTTATAACTTTCATGTTTCTGTCATACATGAAATAATATACACAAAAATGGATTATATCTCGTATAGAGTATGAATACACGGTTGACGCTGCACGTTGTCTCCCTCTGTTCCGTTGTTAACCCCATTTCAGCCAACAATTTTTGGACCAAAGCATGCGTACTTTTTTTAAAAAAAAAAAACTGATTTATGGTCGTGGCATAGAGAGGTTTTCAGCGACGGATCAACGTTTCACGTGAAAATATTGAAGGGAAGTATAGCTGGAGCGAAATATCTATTCGTGTCAAAATACGACGCACAGTGGTCCACTACCGTGTAATTGTAGCTCGGGTAAGCCGGAGCTCACTTTACCACGAACCATTGTTACGGTAACTTGGTAGTGTAAAAGCTATTCTAACAAAATTAACGCATTTGAATATATTGTGTTCTGTTCAAGATACGCTGTGCGTAAAAAATATCATCCGTGGAAGTTAACTGATGATAAATACAGTGTGATAAGAATTATTTGCTGCTGCCTGTAACTTCTATCTTACATGACATATATACGTTCTCTTCACCCTTTTTTACTTCGCATCTCACACGCCATTATATTTTTTGCGACTTATAACAATATGCAATGAATTTAAGTCACTCCTCTTTCGGACATTCCTCTCACAACTGGGTGATTATTAAATGCTATATATTGATAGTTTTAAAAAATGTTATATGCTTACTTTCAATACTCAGCGAATCAAAATTGACGTTACAACTTCAAAACTTTATATAAATTTATCGAAACAAATTAAAGAAATGGTAAAGGTGTCATTTTAAAGTAAAACACTTCAAGTTTCCACAAAACTTAATGTGTATCGGCGTGACTTCCATTTCTCATAATGAAGAATAAATTTCTATAAACTTGTAAAGTTCTTTTTGATACAACGTTGTAATTAATGATAATTTAGTCAGCCTTATTTCGAAGGTAAAGCGTTTAGTTGTTCGAGGCTGGACAAAAGAGGTTCGATGGAGAAAGGTGTTTCAGTACCCATTGGGTACATCCGCCGCCCGGAACCGAAATCACACGCTAAATCACGCCAAACATGCCGTCATTTAATCTGAAGAATACTGGTATAAAAAGAGAAAATAAAATTATAAAATTGAAATTTTTAATAAGGAGGCTCATGACGTTTTTGTTCTTCGTTGTACGTGAAAAACAGTTATTGTTTAGTTGTATTGAAACGTCTGTTGAATATTAACTAATTTTTCAATCGAATAATGTCCTGAAAAATAAGAGGTTGGTTAGACAAAGTTGAATGTTTGCATGAGTGCGTGAGTTAAGGGATTGCATCCATATCATTAGTAGAAAATTCCGGTGGTTAACGTAACGAACCGATATCGTATATCAAAAAAACTCATTTAACTATGTTTATCTTTATTTTGTTACTTGTTTTACGAGTGCCGTATTGGAAAATTTTAGTTCAACGTCGTCACGTTTTCAGGAATGTGTAAAACTACCCGTCAGTAACCTTTTGAATAAATCTAACTTATTATAGTGCGATTAAAATTGGATGGCACTTGGGACTTCCACGTGGTGGAATATGTATTGTTTTTAATACTTATTATATTGGACATCTACGTTTATTCACAAAATTTAATACCTATTCGATGAGGGTCCCCTCAGGGTTTGCGTGGACTGTGATCTCAAACTCTTGTTGTAATTGTATTCCGGATTTTGTCGTATTTTTATTGTAGTCCATCCAAATTTGCACTTATGTCTCATAATTAACTCAGATATTATAATAATAATAAGGTACTTAAATATTGACTTACGTCTGTTTTAATATCTCATTGGAAAATAAAACTACAATAATTCCCTTCAATAATTCAATTATTGTTCTCTGCAACAAACTTCTACAAAACTGGAAGACGAAGCTACTGACAACCTAATACTTACGCTCGCAATATAATAAACATTACTTTAGAAAAACATAAATATAAATAGTTCTCACATTAAATATTATTGTAAAATAATTAATTTTGTGTATGTTCACTACAGGAATTTGAATATAGGTCACTCAAAACAAGAATACTCAGCGATTGTTCAGAATCGCTTCTTGTCCCACCCTTCATTTCATGTGTTCTGATAAGATGATTGAAGGCTCACCCCCTTCGAAAATAAATAACAGCCAAGTGTCAATAATTTGTATCGCAATATAACGACTGCATTGTCTGTCCGGTTCTTACGGAATTTTTGTTGACCAGCGAGATGAGGCGTCTATATTACTTCTTCTCCAATATAAATACCTTTTTCCAGCGATATAAGAGTGATATGGGTTCCAACAAACCGTGAAAATATGTCGGATTTGAGTAGTGTTTGCTCTGAAGTCGCAGACGCAACTTTCAGTTTATCTCATAATCCCATTTGAACAGTTATCTGCAAATATTGCTTCTATATGAAGACTCAAACCAAACCTCGATCAGACATCATAAGGGCGTGGGACGAGTATCGATAGCCCGGCCTGCTTGACATTATTTTCTTTACGATTTTCCCTGCATCACATTGTGGCAAATTCCGGGTAGATTCCAAAACCTACAGCCAGGAACCCTAGTTACTGCTTCGCTAACTTATTTTCTCATCCGCAGCCCCATCAGGTAACATACTTCTAAAACAAACAAAAAAATAGCACAAGAGTGTTGTCGAGTCTAACGCACCGGGAGGTTGAGTTGGCAGGTCGACTGTGGGGATTTCTGTTTTGTGGCAGATTCTGTCAAGCTGCGGGTTCCGCAATACTGGCCGGATTCCTGGTGGAAACTTCTCTCCGACTCGTGTGCGGTCTCGGTCAGGTCAATGTTGTATCCCTATTATTGAGCCTTAATGGCTGTAACTGAAGTTTTAATTTGTTAATAAATATTGTAGTATAATCCATTCATATCCATTGATGTCTCTGTCGGGGCAGTTTTTCTCATCACCTCAATGTTAATAATATTATATGTACATAATTACCTTTTTAGAGAGCTTACGTCTGGTCTTTTCTTTCTGATTAATCGGTCTGGGTGTTACTGCGCATGCAGAAATAATTATTTTGCAGTTAATTAGGTAGAACATAAAACACCTCATATGCCACGGTATATTTAAAGAAGCCTTGAATTAATTATATTAACTTAATTTAAAATACCAAATTTTTATATTCTATTTGTGAACAATACGATCTAGCTTAGACGAAAGTCTCGTCAATCGTGGAATATCACTATTTTATTCACTCAACGTAAACTATTATAAAGAACTAAAAACGATACAGAAAACAGTGTTATTAGTTGACCAAAAATATTTGAGTAGTTATAAATTAAGTGAGTATAATTAAACGTTAATTATTAATAATTAAAAAATTTGCGGATGAATATGGCTGTTTGTTGAAAGTTACTATTTTATGAAACCTCTTCAGGTGCATATATCAAATTATTTTACAAATGTGAGTGTTTATAAATTTACAGAGAACAAGATTTTATAAACATAATATTAATACAGAGCGACTGCTTTCCCGGTGAATCTGTTGTAGATAAAATTCTCGGGTCTCAACCACGGCCAATGTCCTGAAAAATAAGAGGTTGGTTAGACAAAGTTGAATGTGTGCATGAGTGCGTGAGTTAACACATTGCATCCATATCTTTCTGAATACACAGATATGTAATTACCTTATCGTTTGAAGTTATTTTCTTCATTGTTTCTTTTAATTACCAACAATACGTTGTACAACATTGTGTGTATGACAGTCATTTCGATTGAAATGTGTGTGTCAGTGCACTCGTTTATATTTAGCAATTTTCGCGACAAATTTTTAATCTTATATTTATATCTCGATAAATAAATTGTGAGTAATTTTCAATAATTTTTCATATATTTTCTTATCTTCCAAATAAAATTGACTGTGTGTGTGTATGTTACGCAATTTCGACCAAATTTTGTTCATGTTTTCGTATTGAACCGGAAACAAACCCTGCGGGACCAAGATACGGCTTCGGTACCGCCCCCATTGTTGGAAATGTTCGGGGTGGAGATTTTCAAACATGTTAAAACGATAAGGAACGTAGGTTTTCCCGGTGTAGTTGCTGGATGAAGTTTTCTCGGGATTCCAAGCGGGTAGCATCGTTTAATTTGCACAACGTTTCGATGGCTTGCACCGCCATCTTCTTCAGGTGAAGTGCCGTTCAAAGTAGGTAGGGCTGCTAAAACGGCCGATATTTTTTTTACGAAAGAAAATTTAATTTTTTAAAAAATGAGATAGATAGTGTTCCTACAGCAATTTTTGTAAATAAGAATTTAACATAATAATAATGCAGATTGGAGTCAAATCCGGGTTTACGGATGTCACTGAGTTTAATTATGGCAATTCCTGGCACCCAAGTAGTAATACATGAAATTGACTGTTTGTGTAATACACCCGTGGCGGAAATTTGACCAAATTGAGTACACATGTTCCTTCAGAACTGGAAACAAACACTGTGGGGGTAAGACAAGAGCACCACCGCTAGGGGTAGACGAGGGTAGCACTAACCTACTGACGAAAGGAAAAAAAACAAAAAAAAACACTAAATTTATTTGAAGGACGCGCTGAAAATCAGTACTTCTTTGCCGACGAAATGCTAAGCTACACACGCACCACTCTGACGTGACGTGGAAGTGCATAGTAATGCATGGGATATGAAATTTCACTAACAAGTTTTATGTTGACACAATGATGACGTCAAGGTGGAATGTATGGTAGGATTCAATCTGAATCAAATTATTATAAGTTATTTGAAAAAAATAATATTTTAGTTTTTCATTTAAATCAAGTAAAATTGTCACATTATAATAAAAAATGTGTTCGGTCTTTAAGAGAATTTCTAAAATATAGTTTTTAAAAATACAGATTATAAATAGAATGCCCCTTTGACATAGCATTTAATTGTAATTTTTTTTAGAAAGAAACTAGCAGTAATGTTCTTTATTTCAGAGAAAATCGATAAGTGATTTCTCTTTCATTTCCTTATGTGAATGATGTTACTTTCAATTTGAAGAAGTTAATCATAAAAGCAGTATCCAACCGTGTCACATATACTATTCATGTTTGGTATGTTTTGTATATAATATATTATTTATATACGATATTATTTTATAAACAGTCTCCGACAAATAGTAATTGAATTTAAATTTCCGTATGATCGAAAGAACGCAGCCAAATTGTAAGATTGAATTTGTGTTTAATATCGGTATTTATTTTGACGCAAGTGTGTGTGAGTGGGAAGCGAGTGATATCTGCAAGCCAGTCACGCAGTCCGGGTGAGACGAGACGCCGCGGCTCTACTCATCATTTCTTCTGAGTGGAAGCGTCTGTCAAGTAGTTCTCAGCTACGAGTATTTCTCTGTGTGTGTATTCAGACTCCGACGTCGAAGAAATGTACGCCAGTCCGGAAATTCAAGCAAGAATTTACGCGTTATTTCATCTTTGCGCACAGTGTATTTAGCTACATGTTGAGATGGCTGGCTCACGTCTACTTGATATATTACGATGGAACGGTTTAAAGAGATAGGAATGAACTGAGCTGAATTTTATGATGTCCAATTGTATAAGAAAGTTTCTGAACTAAACATTCATCGATGCTTTCTAACGGTCGTAACCTCATATAGAATAAATTTTCGTGACATAGGATTTTAGGCGAATACAGAATAAATATTTTTCTACCTTTTTTTCAGGTGTAGGCAGGCTATGTATAGGGTAATCCACACAGTGGAAATTCGCCTAAAAGTGATGCATGGAAAACCCTAGAAAATCCTGCATCAGGTAGGTCGGACATTTGGTACTTGTCCCACGCCCTTCCGATGGCGGGAGAGGGGTTTGCTTTAGGGTCGCAGCTTTCCCCTCGCCAAGCCTTGACCGGTTTAGGAGGCAGCTGGCCGACTATTCCAATAGGAATAGCGGACAACTCTTACCGTAAGCCCAAGGTCTGCGACCCCGGATCATACACCTATCAGAAAAGGACCGAAGTGCCTCGGCATGTGGAAACCAGTATTTTTTTATGAGTTTTTATTTTATTTTTAGGGTAACAGGCTACATGAGGGTAATCCACATAGTGACAACTCCCCTTTAATAGCATAGGAAGGGATTTGAAAGGGGTGATGCGGAAGGGTAGAGGAAGGTAGACAAGGGTTAACAAGGGCCCCCGGGCTATGGTTTAAGGATCCTACCGGCAATTCGCTTTTAAGTGATGCAGGGAAAAACTAGAAAAACCTGCATCAGGTAGGTCGGGCATTTGGTATTTGTCCCACGCTCTTCCGATGGCGGGAGAGGGGTTAGCAGTGGGGTCACAGCTTTCCCCTCGCGTGCCTTGACCGGTTTAGGAGGCAGCTTGCCGGCTATTCCAAAAGGAATAGCGGACAACTCTTACCGTAAGCCCAAGGTTTGCGACCCCGGAACATAGACCTCTCAAAACAGCCGAGGTGTCTCGACATATGGGAACCTTAGTTCAAAAAAAACCAGAGAGATGTGAAGGCATCCCCAAAGGTAGCCTCCGCCAGAGTTCGCTGGGAAGGTTCACCTGCGAGGGAAGTCTCGAATTGAATTCGTTCTCCTTTTTTTTAGGTAACAGACTACATGAGAGGGTAATCCACATGGTGGTAACTCCCATTTAATAGCATAGGGAGGGATTTGAAAGGGGGGATGCGGAAGGGTAGAGGAAGGTACCCAAGTGTTAACTAGGGCCCCCGGGCTGTAGTTTAAGGATCCTACCGGCATTCGCCTAAAAGTAATGCATGGAAAACCGTGGAAAAACCTGCATCAGGTAGGTCGGGCATTGGGTACTTGTCCCACGCCCTTCCGATAGCGGGAGAGGAAATTTCTGTGGGGACGCAGCATTCCATTCTCCGTCCCTCAACCAGTTTAGGAGGCAAAGCGGAAAAAAAATTATTCTAGAGTCTGTTAAAGACCTGCAAGCAAGTCGTAATTGTAACAGTTAAGTTTCAGAAATTCCATATTTTCAGTTATTCTACTTTGTAATATATGTCAATTCTCAAAAACGTTAACCTATAGACGTTAATATGACAGTACGGATATTTGTGCATCTGTGATTTCGCATTTTCGCAGTTACAGCTCAATAGGTAATCTAATGGAGAATTTCCCGATTCCTTCCCAGAACTAGCTGCGGGCCGTAATGATCGACCGATTCCTTAACGATCGTTCACAGAGGTAAAAAAAATCTGGTAACGTCCCAATTTAATAAATGTCATAAAAATATATTTTCACCTTAAAGTGACGATTATAATTACTACGTGCGTCAAATAAACAAAAACCTTAAACAAATCAATCAAACAAAAATATTAAAATGATGTTGAAAACCAGTAAAACAGTCACTATATTGTATCTTATACCTGCAAGCTTCCGGATTTATTTCCCATTGTAGGTGAATGGTTCAGTAACATTAAAATAAATCAGCATATACAATTAAAAACCTGAAGAAGATGCAAATTCGTACCAAAACGTTGTTATTTTAATTTATTAATATTCATAAACTGTATTATAAATAATATTTGAATAAATCTAATAGTTCAAATTGTATGCTCCTTAAAAATGGAAAAATAGAATAAAATTTAAAGATGTTCTTGTAGCTAATTTATCAGATTATTTAATACTAGCTAGGTGCCCGGCGTTGCTTGTGTACTTATTTATATAAACTCGAAAAAGTATTTAATTGAATACTTAAATATATTCCTTGAGTATTTCAGGATATAATCGTCACTCAGTCTTCATACATTACGAAATATTACATTGATGAAATTGTTAGCTAGACTCACAACTAATACAGCGCGAAAATTAACTTACATTTTCCCCAAGGATGGTAAAGTAATTCGAATTCTTCTTTATTATCATTCGATGGAATATTGCTGTATAAAATTATACTTTTTATTTAAATAAAATATTTCTGCTTTAGTTCATTCCTAATAAAGGAGATATTTCCTTTGTTCGTTGCGTCTTTCTCTCGCGTGACGTCATTGTCTCTTGGCGCGCAGTAATTTAATATTTAATGATCACGGTTTTTAATTATAATTCTTTCCACATGTATGCTAGGCGTTTCTCACCCTCACAGTACCGGTTCTCGATTTTGGCAGAATACGTATACCAATTTTTGTTGCATTCTGTCCACGCGATAAAATTTGTATAAAGAACAACGTAAATACATACATACATACATACATACATACAAATATACATCCTTTTTTATTATATAGATTTTTAAGTCTATATTTAATACATTTCTTGATAAAAACTACTGAAAAATAACTCACCATGAAAATAATTAAAAGTTAAATTTAAATTCTTTCTAAGGAATTTTAGGTCACAAACGATTTCCTTACCAACTAAATTATAAATCGATGTCTGTCCCTGGAATAAAGGAATACCAGTAAAAATTGAGAACCTGTCCGAAAAATGTTGATAGGTTTTGGGAATACTATTAATTATTTTTTGTTATTTTCGGTGCTAAGGTTATGAAGGCGTCCAGGTCTTAACAATACGACGGGAAGTAATCGGGACTCGCTGAAGTTTCAAGTGGGAAGGAATCGGGCTGTGTCATGTATAGACCTGAAAGTTACCGCAATGAACCGGGAAGGAATCGGGTCTCGCCCATCTAATGTAAGGGAGGTAAGAATTCGAAACGATTAAGATGTACTGCTTCTCAACTGTGTCACATTCACAGATATCGCATTTTATCTACGGCCCTACAAACGACGCAATGTCCTAAGCACCATTATCGAATGTAAAACTACAAAGCTGTTATCGATAACGAAACACCAACATCAGGAATGTACACAATGTTTACTCTGGAATTAACATCGCCCAACACAAAATACCTTGCGGCTTAAAGGGAAACTTGCATTGAGGATAGCCCTACGTAACATATTTCGCTACTGTAAAACCACTTCCCATAAAGATTACAAACAAGAAGATGTGAAATATTAACGAGGGTGGATTTGACTGAATATACAACATGTTAATCTCCTAATTTGAAATAATTTGCATACAATTCAGCTCTTTTATAGTAAAAAAGTTCAATAATCGGTCAGGATATTCGGCTTTGGGTATTGAGGTACTTCACTTCTTTAAAAATATTAAGAGTCCGTAAATCAGAAATTTTGTGTTTTTTTATCTGACTTTTATCGATGGATATTAAATATCACTCTTTATCATTGATTATTGTGATAGACAAATGAAATTGATTCAATAATCAGTTTCTATATCACAATATCTCATACGACAGCAAATTCACTTGTCCCTGGAATTTCTTCACACCTTAGGACAATCATCATAAAATCGGGTACGTGGGCTGTTGGCTTCAGCACTCTATTATAAATATTTCATACATATGAATAGATTTCAACTTTTGAATTATTCTTCAGTCATTTTGGATTAATAAAACTACCATTTTCTGTCTAGAACAGATTGAACCAGAAAAACCGCTTAAATTACCGAAAGTCTTGAAAATTTTGTGAATCATTAAAAGTTGCAAAATTATTCCAAACGAATAATATTTAAGGATTGGATCGCCGTAAGGGAAACTCGTGAAGACATAGCTACTGTGAATTTAATCAAGCCACATATTGGTGTGAATGAGTGTAGAATACAACAATGAAGTAGATGAACGAGTGAATTATCCACATTGAACTGAAAGATTCACTTATTGCCATCACTAAGTTATCTTCACTTCTTGAAATCATTGCGTTCTGGTCTAAAATGCCATACTATTATCTTCGAATATAAAACTCTAAAACATTCTTAGATTATACTTTAATTTCTTGTGAAATATTGTGGAATTTTCACCGAGTAAGTTTACTAGATTTTTTTAAAAAAAATTGTATTTAAAAAAATTGCCAGATATTGTTCAAGCACTTGATGATACTTTTTCCACGTAATCGCCATCCCGTTCAAAGTATGTCGCACAAGCTTCTTTATTCCCCCCTCGAAGAACTCTGCCGCCAGCTCCTTCATCCTCTTCAGAACCACTTTCTTCATCTTTTCGTCAGTTAAAAATTTAACTCCACCCATGCAAGCCTTCAGAGAGATAAAAATATGATAATCTGAAGGGTAATCAGGAAAATACGGGTGGTTGTTCAAAAACGTCGCAACCAAATGAGTTCAGGAGCGCCTTGGTGCCTAAGACTGTGTGAGGACGGGCGTTGTCGTGCAACAAGCACACTCCTCTCGTCAAGACTAACCGTCCCTTTTGTTTTGAATGCACTTCTTGAAATTTTTCATGCGTTTCACAATTTCGTCCGGAATTTGTGGTCTCCCACTGAGGCATATATTCGACAAAATTATGCCTATTTGGCCCCTAAACACTGATATCATGTTGTTGTTTTTTGTCAAATTGTGGTTTTGAATATTTTGGCAGATGGGGAATTGAAGGCACGCTCGGTGACGACCCACCCACTTTTTTAGGGCAACAGGCTACATGAGGGTAATCCACGTTGGGCAATTCCCCTTTAATAGCATAGGAAGTGATACGAAAGGGGGGATGCGGAAGGGTACAGGAAGGTAGCCAAGGGTTAACTAGGGACCCCGGGCTATGATTTAAAGATCCTACCCGGCAATTCGTCTAAAGGTGATGTAGGGAAAAACCTAGAAAAACCTGCATCAGGTAAGTCGGGCATTTGGTACTTGTCCCACGCCCTTCCGATAGCGGGAGAGGAGATTTCAGTGGAGACGCAGCATTCCCTTCTCCGTACCACGACCAGTTTAGGAGGCAGCTGGCCGACTGTTACAATGGGTACAACAAACAACTCTTACCGTTTTCCCTGCATTTCTTTAGGCGAATGCCGGCTAGGATCCTTAAAATATATCCCGGGGACCCTAGTTAACCCTTGGCTATATTCCTCTACCCTTCCGCATCCCCCCTTTCAAATCCCTTCCTATGCTATAAAAGGGAAGTTGCTCAACGTGGATTACCCTCAGGTAGCATGTTGCTCTAAAAAAAAATATTTTTTTTCGGTAGACAGAGAGCTCTGGCGGGGGCTACCTTTGGGGATGCCCTCACATCTCTCTGGTTTTTTTGAACTAAGGTTCCCACATGCCCAGGCACCTCGGTCTGTTTTGAGAGTTGTATGTTCCGGGGTCGTAGACCTTGGGAATACGGTAAGAGTTGTCCGCTATTCCTATTGGAATAGTCGGCCAGCTGCATCTTAAACTGGCCAAAGCATGGCGAGGGGTAAGCTGCGACCCCACAGCAAACCCCTCACCCGCTATCAGAAGGGCGTGGGACAAGTACCAAATGCCCGACCTACCTGATGCTGGTTTTTATAGGGTTTGTCCTGCATTACTTTTAGGCGAATGCCGGGTAGAAACCTTAAACTATATCCCGGGGGCCCTAGTTAACCCTTGGCCACCTTCCTCCACCTTTCCGCATCCCCCCTTTCAAATTCCTTTCCTATGCTATAAGAGGGGAGTTGCTACTATGTGGATTACCCTATACATAGCCTGTCTACACCCAAAAAAAATTCGGTTGTTGTTCCTCCCGCGAGTAATAAGCGGAGCACAGCACGTGGCTCGCACTCGGCGGGTTTCATTTCCGTGTTCCTACGGCGCACACACTGTCCGGAGATCCGCCCCTACCACTTAGTGTCCAACCCTCAAAAAATCACATTACACTTACTTTCTGCACATGGCTGTATGAATTATTACAAATTAAACATTATGCACAAAACTCCCTAAAGTTAAATTTAGATTAAAGAAACTTTCATTTCAAAGAAGCAATTGTTCTTACGGTCGGCTTTTTATTCTCAGATGTTTAAGAATGGTTATTTTTGTTAAATTTATCGAATTATTACACTGAACCAATAAAAAATTTCTCTTAGAAATATTGAACTTTAACATTTTGATAATATATTTAAATAAACAATTGATAGTGCCAAGAGACACGCTCAACGACGTATCTCAGGATATCTGCGGCCATTCAGAAAATATTACGACGAAATTATAGTTTACACGTAGACTGGTAGAACATCGTATTTATTCACTCGTGTTAATACGTCGGGATACAATGAGTAGCACTGTTAGCGGACATTGAAGTCCTCAGAAGCAATTGACGACGTCATTGGTGTAAGAGTGATAAGGGACTGATTCATGGATCTATTCGCCGGGTTACTCGGTATATGGTATCCTCGGCACGCGGATACGTTAAGCTTCACCAAACTATATAGATATTGTGATTTCTCACATTTTGTAAAAGCTATTCTACTTCTAGACGATCACGGACATATTATCTCCCTCACTGTCGGCGCTGTATCTGCGTATCAGAAACTCTGTACAGTCGCTATAAAATATCTTTCTTTATTAATCCGTTGTTGTTTTTCATCTAACAACATCCCAAGAAGTCTGGATAGTTTAGCTGATGTAAGCTTCCGCCACCCCCCGCCCCCGCCTCTCTCTCTCTCTCTCTCTCTAAAAAAACACGTTTTTCAGCCGTGTTTAGTTTTTGCTACACTAACAGCCGAATTTACAAATAGAACCTAACGGCCGTTTCGAGACCCTAATTGTCCTTAAAGCCATCAGTTCTCCCTTAAACCACCGCTTCCTCCACGCCGACCTGCAAAGTTGCACAAACAACTTTACGAAATCATATCTCGCATTACTTTAACAAAATACGATCCTGCTCCTTCAAGTATCAACTTATCTCGTTAATTCGCAAAATTTACAAACACTTTTCGAAATAAAAATACATCTACAAGTAGGCCTAGTAAGTATTCATTTAAAGTACGTAAAATTTTCATGCGCAATTTCAATATTTCGAAACTATTAGATTTTCGTTGCGTGAGCTTTGATACCCTGACCTAAAGAGTATGTAATTATTATAAGGACAATATTTTATTAAATTTTATGTAGCAGTATGTTAATTAACATTATTATGGTACGTAAATTTTTTTAAATGAGTTACTTTGAGGTACACTTCATTTCAAATTATTTGATACAATCGTAACGTGTCAGGTAAAATTATTACAATAATGCGTCTTGTTGAATTATGTTAATAAATTTTGGTTCTAAGATTTTGGAGCACTGTTGATTTATATGTGATTTTCTCAAATACATTTCAAAGGTTCGGAAACAAAAATATTATTTCCAATATCGTTCATTCATTTCAGACTTCCCGGGTTCGAATTCCGGAAAGGTTACGGAAATTGTGTATATATTTTGACATACTGAGAAATATCGACAAATTAGGTCCTCGACACTGAAGTGCACCAAATTCAGCAAAGAACTTAGCTGATGATACGTCTATAAATATAAAAAAATTCTACCTTTTACAAGCAGACCAAAATACAAACACATGATATTAACTGTTATTTACTTTTGATTTAGGTTCTTATAAATTAGATGTAATAGAAATTATTATTTTGATTTCTAACATCAAATTTATAGGCCATATGAAAATATAAAAAATAATACTGGTTCTCTTTGTATACAAATAATTGATTGTTACAGATTCATATATTGAAAAATGAAAAAACAAATAATTGAAGTTAGTTTATTTAAAATTATTAACTTACATTTATTTTGATATTTTGATAAAATAATATTGTAACACTATCTATTAACGTTTTTCGAGCTAATTTTCATTGTACATTGTCTCGAAACTGTTTTAAAACGCAATATTTACGTTAATTTACAAAGATTAATATCTCATGACAACTAAAACATTAATGTATTTCAGTCTATGATGTCTTGCGAAAATATTTTTTAAATAATATATGATATCAGTTTCATTACTTTATCTACACAGTGGTACGTTTTCTGACACTAAATATACATTAATAACATAAAGTATACTATATCAATAGAACTAAAAATAACGGATGAAAGCAAATAGTATGCGCTGATTGGCTCCCACAGCGTGATGATTCGGTGGAGGATATATATAATATGGAATGGAATGGTTCCCGCACTTCGCCTAGAAGATGACGACAGAGCTTTTAGTCGTCGAAACGTTGCGTTCTAATATAATTATGCAAAACCCGGTTGAACTCCAAGAACAATATATTGAGCATAGAAAGGGATTTGAAAGGGGGGATGCGGAAGGGTAGCGGAAGGTAGCCAAGGGTTAACTAGGGCCCCCGGGCTATAGTTTAAGGATCCTACCCGGCATTCGCCTAAAAGTAATGCAGGGAAAACCCTAGAAAAACCTGCATCAGGTAGGTTGGGCATTGGGTACTTGTCCCAACTCTTCCGATGGCGAGAGAGGGGTTTTCTGTGGGAACGCAGCATTCCCTTCTCCGTACCTCGACCAGTTTAGGAGGCAGCTGGCCGACTGTTCCAATGGAAACAGCGAACAACTCTTACCGTATGCCCAAGGATTGGGACCCTGGAACATACACCTCTCAAAACAGGCCGAAGAGCCTCGGCTTGTGGGAACCTTAGTTGAAAAACCGAGAGAGAAAAAGGCATTCCCAAAGGTAGCACCTTCCTGTCTCTCCTACAAGGTTCTGCCTGTCACTGACATCAATCACATGATTTGAATTACCACCGTGATAAAACTACCTACGAGTGAAAGTCAAATAAAACCTTAAAAGTTTAATCAAATCTAAAGTGGTTTGTAAGTTTGTACACGTGTTTTAAATAATCTGCCGGATGTCCCCTAGGTTGCCACACGGTGCAATTTCGCAAAAACCGGCGCAGGCTGTCGACTATCAACGTGCACCAAAGACTAACAGCGTTCATTGAATAGATTTTTGCAAAGTGAAGGTGTGGAACCTATAGACATTTATCGCAGAATGAAGGTCCAGTATGGGGATGCCTGATCGCTACAGTAGCAACTGTGTGAATGGAGTTGAAAGTTCGCAATTGGTGTGACGTCTGCAGCCGATGCTCCGCGCCCGGACCGGTTACATCGTGTCGAGACTCCCGAGAACAAAAAACACATCCTCTTGGAGCTCTACACGCCGCAAGGGAGCACTGTTACCAGTAACACATACGCATGCCTCCTCAAATTTCATATTCGGCCTGCCATTATAACTAAACGACAAGGATTGCTATCGACATGTGTCCAACATGACAATTCACGGCCCCATACGGCACGTACGACGATTGCGACAATCGCAGACATATGGTTTGAATGTCTGCCTAATCCATCATACTCACCAAACCTTACCCCAAGTGATTTCTATTTGTATGGATCCCTAAAAGAAGCACTTTGTGGGACGAAATTTAATTTCAATGACGAGAAGCACCAGGCGGTGCACGAGTGTTGTTCCGGCTCCCAAAAGAATTTTTTCTACGGGAAATCAGGCACTTCGGAAACGTTGTTGCATTGAGTGTGCAGAAGACTATGTCGAAAAATGATACAGGTTTGTTGGATGTGTGCACAGCAAATTAAATTTTAAAAAATGATTAAGGTTTTCATTTTACTCTCCCTCATTTATGTTTCCTAGACACTTTTCTTTTAATCTGTCGTGCACATTGGCAATGACTAAATTTTGACAACAGCAACTTATAACTTCTGTACTTAACACAGGGATACATTTATCTGGAGTTTTCACATAACGTCACGGACGATTATTAATTAATCTTTTTAAAGTGAAGGCTATTATAAAGTTATATCATACTATTCCCTGACAAATTTAAGGGATACTTTTTCCAACGTAGACTTGTTCTATTTATAGAATTAATATATGGTATTGATATATATATATCAAATAGTTTCATATAACGTGATGGATGCCCAGGAGGAAGATGAAGACTTATTATTATGCAATATAATTACGTTTTTAAGTCATAAATAGTTTGAAAAGTGGTACTGTTAACAGAGTAAATCAGAGAATAAATTAGATATTTAATTACATTAAACGAGATAAATACTGTGATTTAAACTGGGATAATGAGAGGAAAGATAGAGTTAACCACACTCATACCTATCATTCTATTCACAATAAAGAAATTAACTTTTATTTGAGTATGGATGTCAATAATTTTCGCCGTGCAATCACACGTACCCTAAACGAAAAATATTTTCATGAGTTGTGGTAATGACCAAGAAGTACCCGACATGTCGATCAGCTAATGGGCAATGTTTTCTAGCAACTCACACCTAAAGCGCCAACCACTTTCACTCACGTCAACCGGTAAATCATCAAAATATTATACCGTGGGCATTGTTGAGGCACAATGACCCTGCGGGGTTTCCCCCGACCACAGCTAATTACCATTGTTGCCACGTCAGAGACTTTGCACAAAGGGGGAATCTTGTTTATTAGCAACCCACACCACCGCCACGGGCAACTCTTTGTGCTGGCCGAGCTGCGCTCGTTAAGTTCTGTCAACGGATTACGCCGCGCACAAACATGCCAGTTGGATTAGGTCAGCGGGCTAGTGATGCGTCTTACAGGTAATTTGCTTTTGCGACCAATCCAGAATTGCGGTGTCGTTGAATCATCAACCCGTTTAATTTTCTATTAGAATACTAAACTATTCGAGTTTTATGGATATAAAATTCGTGATATTGTAATGATAAAATTAATTGACAGAATATTGCAAAGTATCATTTACTTTGTGGATTTTGGGAATATTTTGGAATGTGAAGGGAGTAAGAGCTCCAAAAGTAATGCACACTATTTTTATCTCTCATTCAACATATTTTAACTTGATGGAGTTCATAGATACATTCTTCCGGCTCGTGTTATTTCAACCCTTTCCCGAGTGTTGAGCTGTCGTAGTTTGTCTCATGGCTGCTGCACTTGACATACGTCCAAGCAACGTAATGTTATATAATTCATGTGCTGTGAGAACCAGATAGTGTGAAACATCCACAAGAGGTTGAAAAAAGGAATTTGGAGATGCAGTACATTTAGTCGGTGGTCAAGCAGATTACGTGGTGCAAGAGGGCACACCAATATTCGGATTATGCCTCGCAGCGGTAGGCAGCACACTGTACTAACTGTTGACAATGTGCATAGAGTTAATGATACGGTTTTGGCTGACAAACGCGTCACAGAGTTTGCAGAATACTGACAGAGTTCACGTTGATAAAGGTTTGTTCCAGGTGGGTTCCAAAGGATGTTGACAGAGGCACACAAAGAAACACGAAAATCGGTGTATAGCGAACGTTTGAACAATACGGGAACGGTGTTGTTGACTTTTTAGCAAGAATTGTGACAGGCGATGAGACATGGCTCCACCATTTTAACCGGAGACGAAGAGGCAATAAATGGAGTGGCAGCATGGAAACTCGACTAAGAAAAGAAAAATTCAGAATCAACCTTCGGCTGGTGAACCTAAAACTACGGCGTTTTTCGATTCAGAAGGACTCTTTCCTGTGGACATCAATAAACGTGTAACCACCATTAATTCTGGCCCATATGTGGAAACTCTGAAGGAATTTCGAGCTCGTCTGTGTTTTACCACATTGGGAGAAGCAGGATGTTTTGTTGTTTCATGACAATGCACGGATACATGTTAATGAGAAAATCACGGACGAGATCAGAAAACTAGGATGCACAAAATTGAAACATCCACCTTACCGTTCTGACCTGGCTCCATGCAGGTACAATCTCTTTGGTAAACTGAAGGAATCCAAACGAGGTCTGAAGATGACGCCCTAGTGAACGCTGCCAAATTGTGGCTCAAGCGTGCTGGTCCAGACTTAACGCTGTATCTCTTACGGTTTAGGAGTTACAGGCGTTTTTATGTATTTTTCTCAAATGTTAAAAAAAAAAAAAAAAAAAAATTTCCACAGGTAGGGACCTGTCTGAACCCAAATGGGCTACTATTAACGCCGTATCTCTTACGGTTTAGGAGTTACAGGCGTTTTAATGCATTTTCCTCAAATGTTAAAAAAAAATTAATTTTCTTATTTTTTCCACAGGCAGGGACCTGTCTGAACCCGAATGGGCTACTTTTAACCTTTTTGGAAAAAAAACCTTCAAAACAGCTATATCTCATAAATTGCTGCAGTTATCGATCTGCGATCAACGAAATTGTAATCAGCGCGGCCGCTTTTATAGGGATAGATGCCTAATTCTCGCGACAAGACGGAGACTCGGAAGAAAAATGACTATTTAGAAGTTAATTAGCAATAGTTGAAATATACAGAAAAACAGCTATATCTCCTAAACGGCTGAAGTATTAGATATGCGGTCAACGCAATTGTGTTCAGCGTGGTCGTTTATATCATAGTAGATACCTTTGTTTCGCTAAATACCCATGCGGGTATACAATGATGGCGTAAAGCAGTTGGGAGTGATGAAGATTATTTGGAAAAATAAAATTTTGTTCATAAGTGATGTACCTACACACTGTTATAGTTCCTTTTGCGACATAGTTATTTATAAACTATATTCATATTTTATTTAAATTATCAGAAGGCTGCGGTCAGTTGCTTGCCAGAGGCTGATGACAACGGAATATTCATTGCGGTACTCTTCGGTTTACGAAATTTTGGTCTTGGTCAAACACTTCTGTAAGAGTCAAGGCTAATGTAACAAAGAAAGATAGTCAGGTACACTAAAGCTACCTGATTGGTAGAAATGAATTTCATAACGCGTCTTCACCTGAGCGTGTCTTGCCACGTGATTAAAATAACCAATATTAACACATCATAACGAGAGTCAAAGAAAACTACTTTGATAGTGTACACTTGACCTGAGAGTGAAAACTGCTGTACCCGAGGTCACGCGTCTTCCAGGTCTCCATTGTTCCAGTCACGGATATCGCTGGGTTTTTATTTCCGGGTGTCGCAATGCGAGTTCTTGTAACCAAACCAACCACGGTTTATATTGATGAGAGGAGTTCCTTTTGCTTCCTGAGTAGCTGTGAGTTAATTACAAGCAATATCGTAGTGAGTGTGGAATCCTTCTTTATATTAATTTTTTTAATCTATTAAATTTATTTCCTTATATTAACTAAAATTTTCTGTGTTATATATTCATTTATCTGCAGCTGGCGCTCAGGAGACAAGTAAAATATCCAAAGGCATATAATTTTTTTATTGTCTTCAATATTTTTAAATCAAACCGACAAGATGCAACTCTGCGCTGTACAAATTGGAAAGTTATAGGATGAAAATGTAATTTTTTATTAAAGGCTGTGGATTACTTTAGGAGTGACTACATCAGGAGTACCCATAAGTTGCGGTACGTCAAAATTACGTTATCTGATTATTTAGACAATATTTTTTGGGGGGTGGAGGGGTGAACAAATTCAGGAACAGTATTGGCCCAACAAAAATTTGAATAGAGTATGGTGAGAAGGAAAATGAGTCTATTAAAGTGCTTGCATCGTCAGTGGAACGACAGGAGAGTTGTTGAGTTGGACAGAGAGAGACAGAAACTAGTACAATTGGAAAGAAAGAGGTTTTAGATTGCTTCAGAGAAATGATGTATTTCACGTATTGTTTCAACCTTTTCACGTATATTGAAGTAAAATTATTCTGGATTAATGAATTTAAGCGAGATCGCAGAAGCACAGAAGATGAAACTCACTCCGCCAGCCCAATTGAGGTCGCAACTCAGGAAAACATCGAAAAAGTTCGCATTATCGTATTGGAAGATCGCAGACTAAACGTGCGTGAGGTAGCTGATTCCATACGCTTCTGAACTGAACGAGTGCATTTTTATCCTCCAGGAAAAAGCTTTGTGTGTGATGGGTGCCACGACATTGGACCAAAAACGGCTTCGGAAAAATATTTCAACTCAAAATCTAGCAATGTTAGGGCGTAATCCACAAACCATTTTGCGCAGATTCGTAATCGTCGATGATACTTGGATCCATCACTGCACTACAGAAACCAAAAACAAACAAATAATGAAAACATTGGACAAAAGGCGGTGAAAGTGTACCGAAAAAGGTGAAGCTGGAAAGCTGATGGTCGCTGTCTTTAGGGAATTTTAGAGTATAATATTCATAGATTTATTGGAAAATAGTGCCACCATAACAAGACTCTACTGCTCTGTTGGATCGTTTAAAACGGGTGCTAATTCAGAAACGAACAGGATTGACGTGCAAGAAAGTGTTGTGTAACTAGATAATGCGCCAGAGCGCACGGCAGCAGTCTCAATGGCGAAAACTGTACATGTTTGGATTTGAATTGGTTTTTCATCCACCGTAATCAGCAGATCTATCACAGAGCGACTTATTATTGTTCCAGAAGTGGAAAATTTGGCTTGGTGGGAAGAAATTTTCATCAAATGAAGAAGTGATCGAGGTAGTGACGGACTATTTTGCAGAGTTTGACAAAACCTATTTTTGTGATGTGGTTGAAAAAATTGGAAACTCACTGGTGCCAAGTGAATAACCATGGAAGGAGACTGCGTTGAGAAATAAAGTAAGTTTTCTAAAAAACAGTTATTTTTGTTACATTTTTAACAGACCTGTCAAACAACCCTCATATAAGACGGTATCGCTGCATAACCTGTACGGTTGAAATACGATATTAGAAATTTCGTTTCTTTTTTTAAAAACTTTATTTACAAGGGTCTGGAAATAAAATGCAATTCAATGCTATGATATAATAAGAAATCATTAGGCTAAGAGTATTTGGAGAGAGGGTTATGTGAAATATATTTTCACACCTCTGGCTGATTATATTGTGTTCAAGTACTTACAGGTTGACAATTATTTGTGTACGTCTTGGGGAAGCTTTCGTTTGAGTCTTTTATGGGTGTTTTTTGTCTTAACTTTAATTTATTTGCACTTTTACACTTCACTATATTTTTGAAAAAGTTAATGCTTAGGCTGCGGATCTAGTTTGTTATAAGTAGAATTTTTAATTCTTGGTGGATTTGACTGTTTCGTATGAACCACGGACTGTTAGTTGCAATACGTAACACTTTATTCTGCATGGTTTCAAGTTTCTTGAGTGAACTTGTAGGTGCGTTGCTCCAAGCTGGGCAGACGTATGTAAGAATGGGTCGGAGAATCGATTTATAAATTAGGAGCGAGGATTCAACTCGGAAGATGAGATTGATCAGGAGGTAGAGCAGAGGGAGTCTTGCGTAGCACTCATTTAGTTTTTTAAGTATGTGGTATCTCCAGTTGAGTTTTGCATCTAGGTGGACCCCTAGATACTTTATCGCTGAGTCCTTTGGATTCAATGTTATTTCGTTATTGTGTAGTTGGAGTGTCGGTAGTTGAGTGTAGCGCTTGAGTGTGAACATCTTTGCTTGGCATCAAGTAGTATTAATTTTTATTTTCCATTTTTTATACCAACCACACGTTACATTTTGAAGGTGTTGAACTGTAGTTTCTATTTTGGCTAGCGTTGAGTCGTTCACTGTGGGCACATCGTGTACGTAGAGGTTGAACTAGGTTGGTCCCAATAGGCTCCCTTGGGGAACTCCTGCTTTGTTGTTTTGATGCTAGATAGTGATGCGTTGATTCTTTCTCTGAACGTCCTGTCGGTCAGGAAGGATTCTATGGTTTTTATTATGTAATCCGGAATATTTAATTTAATCATTTTATACAAGAGTCCTTCCAGCCAAACCTTTTCGAAGGCTCTTTCCAGATCTAAAAAGACTAATGCAGTATATTTTATCTCTTCAAATCCCTTTTCAATCGTCTCTGATATTCTGATGAGTTGGTGAGTAGTCGAGTGTGACTGAACCCAAACTGATGAGATGGTATAACTTCATGTTCGTGTATGTATTCTTGCAGTCTAGGGAGGATCACCTTCTCTAGTAGCTTAGCTGAAGTTAACAGTAGGCTTATGGGTCTGTAGCCATCAGGGTCATGTTTGGCCTTGCTAGTTTTGTAGATAAGTAAGCCGTTTGCTGTTCTCCATGCCAGAGGAAAGTATCCAAGTCTTATACAACCATTACAAATTGAGGTTAAATAGGCTACAGCTTTCTTTGATAAGTTTTTCAATATTTCGTTGGTTAACAGGTCTGGTGCAGGGGTCTTCCGTTTAGGCTGGATTTCTTGAGTAGACGCGGGGATTATTTCCATGGCTTCCCGCCTGTGAAATTCAGCTAGGGTGGTTTCTATTTCGGTAGCAAGTACAGGTTCGTCTTCGTCTGCATTTGTTGTAAACACGTTTTCCAGGTGCGTGGCCAATATATCTGTTTATTCTTCTTCTGAAGAATATATAGTGTTGTTGACTATTTGTGGGTAGATGATGCTAGGTTATTTCTGGAGCCTCTTGGTTGCCTTCCACATTGTTGAGTCGCCGGGATGTATTCCTTCTGTTATACCTTGTTATTCAGATATCATCCAGCTGTTGTTTAACTATATAGTTTCATCTATTATATAGTATTTTATAATAAGGGAACCTAGTCCTTTGCCATGTTCTTCTATATCTATTTTTAGTGTTTATTAGTTTAATTATGCTAAGGTGCTAAGCTACGGACGAACGTGTATTTCCGTCGCGTGTGAAGCGGAGGCAACGCTGATTTCGGAGATTTGGACACCTTCAAAATTTGAAATCATTCATTTTGCAATTCATACAGAGAGGAATTAAAGCATTATTTCGAATAGTCAACTCTGGTCCACCATGTCTGTCGAGAATTCAAACTGTTTTATGTTTTAAAAAACAAATGGGTGTAAATTTATTTAAATTATTTAGACCTCGTATTGGCGCCCAACGTTGAGTTTTTATGTATGATAAGTCGTACAATAAATGTTATAAAATATTTGTGAGAATTGAATTAAATGGTGACTTGAAAAGGCCCAATTTATGTAATATTGTAGACGCTATCTGTTCCTGAAACAGCGGCATTACAGATATTATGATAAAAATAGAAAGTTTATATATTCGTTCGTTTCATTTGATTATAATCTCAGAGCAGTATATGACTCAATGAATCCAAATTGGATAGATCGGCTATATACTGCATCTTTTAATGTGGTCTTGTTAATCTAAAACCTTTTGTTGTGTGCTTTAAAGCAGACTGTAGTAATTGAGGAAAAAGGTGCTGATGAAATATTAGGCCTTCTCTGTTGGAGTGTCCAACGCATTACGAGGTGAGGCAGCACGTTTGCACTGCGATGTATCTGAGCAGCGCTAGGGGGCACTAACGGCAGGAAACACAATTACAAACCACATATGGCTTCTAATACCACCCGCACGCTGTTATAGCCATAATGCACTGCCTGGGGTTTGGCCAGCTTTCTCTGAACTGGGCGTTCCTCTGAGCAAATCACGCAAACACATTTGTCAAATCCATTTACCGTCGGCTGTGAGTCATAAACGTTCAAATAGATTGTGGCATCTGAATTTATCTTATTTGAATACTCCAACAACTATTTTTTCTGGAAACTACATCATCGGCTTAATCCTTCTCACACTCAAATTATGCCTACCGTAACATATTTTATTGTGATTCTTCTCGTAACTTGAGGTAAGTGTCGCGCTACTAAATCACTCAGAAGACGTGAGAATCGAGGGTAGGAAAGCAAAGAAACACTTGCTAAGAAGAATAAGGCCTCGCTTCTTCGCCTCATTTTACTTTACAATCGTAGGGGTTGCAAGGGTGACGAATGTTCCATAAAAAACAAACAGCATAGAGAGCTTCAGAAAAGCAATTTCAGAGAACGATTGTGTGGTTTTGTCGATAATAAGGGTTTTCTTCACTCCTTTGTATCTATTAGATTCAATTCGTGTTTAATAAAACGACGAACGCAGATACTCTCGTTATGGATAATCCTTTACAAGCCTAATTTGACATGCTCTGCTCCGTTGTTTTTACTACCCTGTTGTAATAGGTTTTCAGGGACTCAAAAATTCAATTTACAATATAATTTGGTTTATTTAATGTTTATTTAAATATATAAGGTACAATTTAAATAATTAGTTAAAACTCTTGGCTCAGCTCTGTCGCCGAATACTCTATGGATTATTGCTTCTTTACCGGACTATTGTGGCATCTAGAAGAAGAAGAAGAAGGTGTAGATAAGCTATATATAGGGTAATCAACATAGTGACAACGCCTCTTATATCATAGGAAAGGGAGCGAAGGGGGGCTGCGGAAAGGTAGCCAATGGTTAACTAGAACCCCCGGGCTATGGTTTAAGGGTCCTACCCGGAAATTCGCCTAAAAGGTATGCATGTAAAACCCTAGAAAAGCCTACACAAGGTAGGTCGGGCATTTGGTACTTGTTCACCGCCCTTCCGATGGCGGGAGAGGGGTTTGCTGTGGGGTCGCAGCTTTCCCCTCGCCTTGACCAGTTTAAGAGGTATTCCAATAGGAATAGAAGACAACTCTTACCGTATGCCCAAGGTCTGCGACCCTGGAACATACACCTTTCGATACAGGCAAGATTGTACACCATAGCTCTCTTTTGGTTTGGAGGATGATCATAAAGATAATTGAGAACACGTCCAGACTATGTAGGTTTTCTGAACCAAGTGTTGAGAATATAAGTAATGTGAATGGATATAGTGACATCAAAGAAATTAAGAGAATGGTTAAATTCAAGTTCACGTCTGAATTATAAGTTGGGATGATAATTATTGAAAGTATTGACTATAAGGTTGATTTGAGAGGTATTAACAATAAAAAAATTTCACCTACATATTTGATGTAGCTAAGAGAAGAGGAATTAGAGAAAGACAAGAATTTTCTAACTCTCTCATGACTATCTCAGCAAATAAAAGGACTAAGGGGGCTTCACATGGGAGAAAGTTTGATTTGATGATAGTGAACATGATTAAACTTGAAATAAGTGGAATGAGGATTACATTTATAATGCATAAAATTACATGAAGTGGAATTTTAGTATACTGAGTGAAAATGGTCCATCTGTTTTTGAAACTGTTAATGACTAAATCATTTGGAATAGAATTGAATTAGGAGACGACATCAAGAGAAAATAATGAGTGGTCATGAGGGACTGTGAGTTGCTTAATTTTATCAATAAATTGGTAAGAATTTTTAACAGAATAATAGTTTTCTTGATTGAGGGCTTTAGAAAACATGTTATGTATGTGTAAGGGACTTCCAGTATAAGCAATAATAATTCTAAAATGTAGGTCAGGTTTGTGTATTTTAGGAAGGGAAATGTTGGCTGAGGTGATGGATAAGGAGTAAAATATTGATGGTTCAATAAAATCTTTTTGCTTTTGTCTCATGAGAATAGTTTTCAATTTGTCAATAACAGTATTGTTTGTGTATTAATTACGGTCAAGTGCTACAGTGACAGAATCCTTGGTCAGCGTGTGTTAAGAGTATGTTCGGATGAGACTTCAAGAATTGTTTGGTTCTATGGAGGTTTTTTATGAGATTTTTAAGAAAAACAGGAAGGTCTGATTTTTTGAATTTTCAAGTTGAATTTGAGTGATGTGATTCCTGATGTTATTGTGTTGGGAATAAAGATATATTAGTTTCGATGTGTTTTAACAGAGGAATGGATTGAAATTTGTTGATGGATGTGGTGGGTAGACTAAATTTGTTTCGAAATCATACTACATCAATAACGTCCTTAGGAATAGTATATTACTGAGGTCTTTGAACCAATTGTCTTTGTAAATGGGAAGAGTTTTGTGAAATAGGAAATCAAACTTCTTAATTTAAGCTCCCCTTAGGCGAAAATGATATCTGATTAAACGAGAGAATTGGCGAAAGAAAATTCGTTATAGACGTTGGTGGCCCCATTCCAGTTATAGAATTCTCATGAAAAACTATTGGCAAAATGCTAAGATTTTAGACATTGACACCAGGTACAATTCCAAACTCATTTCAGAGATGCTACACAATCAATCAAACGTCACAGCTATTACTGTACAAACTCACACAATGAAACTGCATAATTGTTCCCTTATTATGACGCTAAACTTTCTGTTTTCCATTGTCGTTGCTTCCTTATTGTTACGCTAACCCTTCCGTTCTCCCATTGTCGTTTCCTTTTCGTCGCTTTTGAGTGTTGTCAACTGACCGCTGCAGTTGTGTCGCTCTAGGCTCTTATTCGCACGTGACGAAAGGGACAAGGATCCCAGAAACGTTGTGTGGTATTTATATTATCACTTTTTGTCTGTATTGGCTGTCTTTCTTATTCTTTATTTTCAGTCAGACGTAAATTTTTTCATTGTAATAGGTCAATGTTTATAAGGTGGAAATTAGCATTATTACTCAAAATTGTTGGGATCTCAATCATTACTTAATTCAGTACTGTTATTCTACATAAGGAAGTTAAATTTTAAAAAAGGCTAATCTCTGAAAATATGTCGCATTTAAATACTATTTAAGTTGGTTTATATAATAATCTTTGTTAGATTATATCTTTTGTTTATATTCTTTAGTCACATTATATCAGTCTATCTATAGTGTTGTTGATCTAAATGTCTAATCACTTTAAAATTACACTTTGTTCAAAATTTATTATCTATTTTGTCTGTTATACGGGTCGTTAATTACTTGCGTTAAGTTGACAATTGATATATTTCGCAACTCCAACCTAATTTCTTCAGAAAAAAGCTTTACACCTTCTTTGCCTACTGTCACGACATTTTTAAAACATAAACATTAATGGCCCAATAACGGTTCCGTGAACTTATTTCTTCTAAGTGAGTTCATTATTTATCCATTCCGCGAGGTGCATAAGCGAGGTCTTATTCTTGCGTTCCATCAAATGTTCCAGAAACTATTGATAAACTCGAATATCCATCGCCATGCCTTTTAATTTTCGTAACAGATGGTCGTGAGGTCTGACATAAAATGCCTTAGGAGAGTCAATTAATGTCGCATAAATTATATTGCCATTATCAATTTTTCTGAAGTGTCTTGACATATGACGTTCACATGAGTAGATCGTTTGAAAGCACCACTGTGTTCCTTTTCCTCCCAGGTCCATGTAATCGTTATCAATTCACTGCAATGCCTTGCATATTGATGAACTAACCGACCTGGAGTTCGTAACTGCCAATTTCGAACCTGATTTATGTATTGGAACAACTATTGCACTTCCCCCAGTTATCAGAATTTTTCATTACAATTACAACCAGACGTGTTACATTCATCATCATGGTTTCTATTCGCAATTTTATACGAAATGCAAGTTAGTAAAACTCGTGAGTGGCATTCCCTTAATGGATGAGAAATCCATATTCTATATCTCAGTAATGTTTGAGGTAGGCGCGTGCGCGGGGCTGTTGTGAACGCTGTCTCATTACTGTAACAACCACTCCTAGCTGCGCACGTCCTACAAATTAACAAAGTTTCACTGTAAACGTCGTAACCATCATTTCTGATGACGTACTGGGAAGGGGAGGCCTGCTGGATATTTCTTGTAGTCTAGAAGGCGTGCAGTGGATTTAATTTTCGACCAAAGTTTTCTCAGCATCTGCTGCTAAGCTGAGAGCAATTTGTGGGGATAAGTGTGACGAAGAAGGCACCCTCCTTCGCCTTTGTGTGGTGCGAACATTTTTCAACTAGAAATTATCTGATTGGTTGTGTTTTCAACATCACGATTTAAGTAATTATAACCATTCGGTCAAGCTTAACCTAGTAATTGATTTGCATAATCGCACGGCTATTTTAAAATTCTTTTTGACGAAATTTATTCTCAGAATTTTACAACGGAGAAGTTTGAATGACAATGCGATTTGAATGATTCAAGCAATTTATTGTAAAAAAATGCCTGAAAATATTGTTTTGAGAAATCGAAATTTTTGTATTCTGGTTATTAGAACGTTCCTTTTCAAATGTGATTTTACGAAAAAAATGGCTTACACATAAACAATTACATATTATATTTTTGCATTACATGTATTTTAGACGTATGTTCATGAATCAAGTAGGCGTGTTCGTCTAATGTAGGGGTAATATTATGTAACGCGTGTATTTTGGTTTAGTTTTGCTTTGTCTCGGAAGTGTTGCTTGCTGTGGTTTGGAGAATTCGAAATCGTGCACGTGCGTGGGGGTGGAGGAGATAAATATTTCCATCCAAGTAATTTTCGTGTCCTGTCTCGATTGTTGGCCTCAACATGACAGAATAGTTGGCCATTGTTGACTACGGAACTGCAGCTGCGTGCTATAACTCTTGTAACAATGGAAGAATCAGTGAAACTGACATTTCGACGAAGTTTTCTAATTATGAAAAAAGTAAAAGAATGGGAGGCTATAATGGAGGGAACGGAGATAAGCTTTTAAAACTGGACAGTTGTTCTGCGCTCACCGCAGCTGGTGGATGATATTATGAGAGGCTCCGTATTGCGTTACGTGTATACGTTTTAAGTGTCACCGATCTACAAATCTCATGAGTTCCGCTGTAAACTTTTCCAAGTTGTTGTCTCTGATATAGTCCGAGGCAGAATCGTCGTGAGAAAGGGGCCACAATTTGTTAGCGAAGAGTTAATCAAAACCACACAATTTAGTACGACGGCTTGCCAGCAATCAATCCCGGAGGCCGACGCCTTAACCAGTGGTCAACCACTGAGTCGACGCCTTGCAACGGTTCTGACTAAAGTCATCACTGCAGTTAACCCGTTCTGCCGGCTGTGAGATACGGAGACGTCGGTACGAGCGCTACAGCAAGCAACACAACACAGAATAGCAGTACGTATTAGGTACGGGCAGCAGATATAAAATTTCTTTAATTGTCAATATTTTTTGATTTAACGTAAAAACCCAGCTAACAAAAAATAATTCTTTACAATAATAATAGTGCGAAAACAACCGAGATTGATGTATCATCATCCACAATTTCGGGAGTCGCTTAATTGAAATCTTACACAAATCAGACCGCTTAAGTTGAAGTTCAGTCTCTAGGAGTGACGGGGGATAGAACGGGTTCCCAAAAGAATGCTAAAACGACCAAAGAATGGTTGTGACTCCACAATTTTAGGATTCGCTGATTTGAGTACTTAAGCTCAAGTTCATGTTACATCGGGGTAGAGACAGGGGTTTCTTTTAAAAATAACATGAAATACCCTAATTACTTACCGAAATACTTTTGCTGAGATTAATAGTATCACTTTCGATGTCGCTTTAGTTTGAAGCCAACCACGAGTGGCTTGAGGCGGTGGTGAGAACAGGTTAATTATAATATATCCTGAACGACTCGGATTCGTGTCATATTTGGATATTTATGGTTCACTGAGTTGTATAGTGATACCATTTCGGCGTAGGAGTCGGCGCCCTCGCAATAAAAATGAGGTTGAAAGGGAAAATGTAATAAAAAATTAGCCGTATTTATGTTCAACATTTTCGCTACAATGAACACTGACACTCCCGCAACCGGTTCAGACACGTGTTCAGCTCCCGTCTTCAAGGGCGGAGTGAGGTGTTAATTATAAAATACTATAAATGATCAAGTGATTACTGATGAATTATTACACGTAGTAAATAAACCATTATCCTAAAACTTGTTAAAATAAACAATTTATTTATTTAGAAGATGGTCAGTATTAACTGACATAAAAATCAATTTGTTAGGAAATTAAAGAAAAACAACTTTATTGGAGTGACAGGCTGCAGGAGGGTAGTTATCGTGGTGGCAACTACCCTTTAACAGGGGGGATGCGGAAGGGTAGAGGAAGGTAGCCAAGGGTTAACTAGGGCCCCCGACCTGTAATTCAAGGATCCTACCCGGCATTCACCTAAAAGTGATGCAGATTGAACCCTAGAAACCTGCATCAGGTAGGTCAGGCATTGGGTACTTGTCCCACGTCCTTCCGATGGGGGAAGATGGGGTTTCTGTAGGGATGCAGCATTCCCTTCTCTGTGCCTCGACCAGTTTAGGAGGCAGCTGGCCGACTATTCCAATAGGAATATCAGTCAACTCTTAACGTATGCCCAAGGTCAGCGACCCCGGAACATACACCTCTCTAAACAGGCCGACGTGCCTTGGCTTGTGGGAATCTAAGTTCAAAAACACCAAAGAGAGGAGGAGCCATTCTCAAAGGTAGCATCCTCCAGAGCTCTGATATGAAAAAAGAACAACCATTATCATTTTAAACTTAAATAAGTCTCATCGAGAGATAACTGCCAATGTTAATGACAAAATTCTTCCATTAAATCCAGAGGTTTAATTCAACCCTGATTTACTCTTATACTGAGAATGTTGAATTATTTTGGCTCTCTAGGAGTATTCTTGACTTTAAGGTTCCAAACGAATTTCTGATTTCCTAATCAAGTATTTATGGACTCAATTTGCTAGCGGGACTATTTTTTAACTATTTCAAAATACCAGTAGTATTTTTTGTCTGCTTTAAGTCTCCGGGAGTATTTTGGATTCCTCAGTTTCTGAATATGGCAGGATAGGAGAAAGGGTAAAACTAAATACATGTAATAAAAAGCTAAAACGACCGATATTATTGTTGAATAAATAGTTTTCGTAATCTCTGCGGGTAACAGTATCCACGGGAGTCGATGGAGTAATGAGAAAAGGGTCGAAGTTGGCTTCGAATCTTTGTTTTGGGGTAGGTCACTTGAACTCTGGGAAGTTGTCGTTCAAGCCCATGTAATAATGGTTTATTTAACTTGATAAAATTTACAAGCGTAAAACAAAAGTTCAATTAGATACATCACAACTTTATTGAAACTACCGATTCACTGTGTAAAAGCCTTTCATTATCGAAATGCGTTGGCTGTTACTGTTACAACTCTGATTATCCAATTACATGTTAAATCTATAGGCGTATCTAGTTTCGGTTGAAATGTTGGTTGTAGTGTACAAGTATAAGCAAAACTTTGTCGATTATCTAGTCTCGAATAACAATGCTGAAATAAACTTCTCCGAGGGAGTGGGGAGAACGTAAGGAAACCTGCAGTAGAAGACGGAAGTGAAATTAGTTTCCACATCAATAGCTTCAGAGTATCCAGGGTTTCAGGAAACTATTCCAGACACGACACTAATAACAGAGGACAATACAGTTCAAAGCTGTAGTTGAAGCTCGAACTAAGGTTAAACAGATCAAGACAAACGTTTACAATATTGTTTCAAAATGCAAAATGTTTGCCTGCTAAAATTATTTTACGCGATCCAGGAAAAATTTAATAAATCTTATGATTATTTTAGTCTAACTTTTAATACTGTGTCATATTGTATTCCATGCCATATTATGCTAAATTAGAATGAATTTAGATATGATTCATAATTTTCTTAAATTACAGAACAACTCATTTAATTTCCGTTTGTGAACTGATGAAACTTACGCTTACAACTGCACAGTAATCATGAAACTTTAACATGGTCACGTTTCCTCAAAAGCACATGATATTTTCTTAATTATAAGCTAAATTTTATTTAATAATTCCTTTAACAAAATTTGTCTTTGAGATAGTGGATCATTGTTATTTAGTTTCTGTGCGCCTATTTTGCAAAACAGGGCTATTTTAAGAGAAAAAAATCGAAAATATATCTTTAAACAGTTTTTTCTAAGAAAATTTTTCATAAAAATCATACATAAATTATAAACACAATATTTTTTACCTGATTAGGTAAATATTTCACATGTTTTATCAAGATATAAATTGTATCAGCTGTGGAATCTTATTGTTACACGGTGGCAGTGTTCGTTAGCGTCATAATTCAGCGTCAATATTCAGCTTGACTGCAGAATTGAATAGAGCATTGTAAATATTTGATCATTGATTTTGATGACGGAATAATTGTGTATATTTAGGAATCTGACATATCTTCTTATCGACAAAAAAGTGTACCAAACACAAAAATGTACCAGATTTACAAAAAAATACATTTTCAATAATAGTTACTGGGGTGCTTAACTTTCGCATTTTTAATTATCAAAATGAAAAAATATAACAGTCTCGAGTCATTGTGAAGAATGAGGATCTGGTCACCCTGGTTTGAGTCTCCCGGAATTAACCTACTCATTTAGTCGAATTCTGGAATTTTAATGTTGGATAATAAGAATCCAAAACTACTGAGTAACCAGATATTAAATAAGTGCCTACACAAATCCAGAATGTGTACAGAAATCCAGAAAGCGTCAAAGAATTTGACAGTAAACTGTATTGTTTGCTTCCCCGCGACTTTCTACAGCTCTGAGAGATTAGTATAGATGAAGTGGTATAAGGTTAGGTTTTAAAGCGTTTAAGTCTGTTAAGGGACAGACAAAAGTCTTTATGTGTGTAGGAGTGATTTGGGAAGATATTACCCAGTTTTTTAAAATTTTTTGCTTGGTTGATGGGGACCTTATTTTGTTCCAGAGGACCATGCTGATAGGTGTTTGCTTAAAGATGGCAAACGGTTGAGTATGTGCCGAAAGATTATTCCGGTGGTTTTTTCAGGGTTAAATTTAATTCTGACGTATGCGGGACCTGTCTGTGGTTATGCAGCCAAGTACCATCTCTGTAACCTCTAGTTTTGACAAGAAACAAACCAGCTGGGATTTAAATTGCATTGCTCCGTGCCCAGGGTGGCGGCACAGGGTGGAGTTGCAGTTGCCCGAAGGCTTTTAAATTACCGCACATTCTAGTAACCCAGAATGGCTCTCAAGTTAGGAATATCTCCTTATGATAGCAACAGGAGAATTGTTGCTAGATGGTTTCGGATACAGAGATTGGGACAAGTCTCAAACCCTCGACACCTTAGCCGACAAGGATGCGGTTGGTGTTGGGGTCACCTCGACGGTTGGACGACCGCCTTTAGTCAGTCTCCAGCACCTCCTGGTAGGACAGGATGGCAGCTTCTGAGAAAGAACTCCGAGAGAAGCACACGACCTTGCTTCCACCTCCACCTTCCCCACGTGCCTCAACCACGAGGAGGCCTCTGCGTCCAGAGTTCTATTGTTAATAGGATTCCTGTTACAACTGAGAATTGGCTCTACGTTCGAGGATTCTTTAGCAACCTCTACCACACATGAAATTCTGAAACCACTGAGATCCTTACCCAGATATATAGTATTGGAAGCAATGAAATCAGTTTTAGGAGTAAACGTCATGTGGTCTGCCTCGAATCCTACCTACGATGAGCAACTCATGGAGACAACCCCTCAAGAGACTGTTAAGCCACCGTTTTCTCACGTCTCCTGCCATACTGGAGGGATTCTTCCCTCAACTAAGAATAGTATTAGTTCGATGATTCCCTCGCATACAACTCCCACACGTTCTTACTGGAAACAGTGAAACTGTTGCCTACATACGTGGGATTAGAAGCACTGCAACCGGTTTTATGGATAGCCACCGTCTGGTCTGCCCCTGAACTTAACGATTCGGATATCCTGAAGAACAGCTTCCTGGACGACACATCAGGCATCTGTTAAACAGCCGCCTATCCAACAGTGAATTCGTACGTCGAAGACGTTTCAGTTTTCCTTAATACGAGTGCAATATAAAATTGTAAATACGGGACAGAAAGTCATTTCATTCTCGCGTCATTATTCTTACTGTTATTAGATGCAAATCTGTGGTTAAAAAGGACTCACACTTTCTTATTACAAAATTCAGTGAAACGGTACGTTAGCAGTTGCTACATCTTTTTCTGCTCAATTTGACCTCGTAATATCACAATTTACCGCAATAAATTAAAAGTTAACAAATGTTGGTTTCTCAACAAGAATTAACTTCATACTTAAATCTATTATACTTTTCTCTTTACATTTATTACGTGAAGGGTCCTTATATGATAAATAATTAATGAAATTCTACTTAAAAGATTCCTAGTTGTACAATGCGGTAGGAGGAAGTAACTTTTGTTAAACAACAACCCTTTCCATACTAAGCTCATTTATTAAATTTATTAAAGATATGTGCAATTATAATTTTGCCCTCCCGACTAGCCAGTTATGAAAACTCAGGGATTATTGTGGCAAGTTAGACCCGAGAAACGATTTATAAAAAGTGCTTTACGCAACCATGAAATATGCGAATTTGGTTACCAGACTGGGGTCTCTGCAACACAGCGACGTCCCTCGCAGCTGGTCATCGATGTCTCTCTCGTGGAGTCTCGCTGGTAAATTCTCAAAAAACCTAACAGCAACCGCTCACTGCAACTTCTCCAGTCAGATTGCCTGACCAGGCATTCACTTCTCCCCACCTGTGAGACCAGCTGTTTTTTTATTGGTCCATTTAATTTATTATGGACCAATCACAGGTCTTAGGCAAACTAACGTTGAGCATTCCAACAGTGAGACCCTCTGAACCTGCTGTTTGTTGACGGGAAAACCCCGGAGGTACAGTTACAATCCCCAGCCTGACTGGCACCAAACGGTACTTTTTGCTGATGTTGGATAAACATGGTTGCTCAACTGTTTAAACAAACTGACTAAAATATCAGTATAATCAATGAAAATACGCCTATCCTAAATAACGCGCTATAAAACTACCGTTATAACGATGCTAAATGCCGCATGTAAACTGATAATATCTTATAATGTATTTTGGAGTTTTAGGAAAACAATCATTATTATTTCATAAATATAAGGGACAGTGTGATTGCAACGCTTTTATTCTTAATACACACGGAAGTCTCAATTCGAAATGTATCTTGAATAGCCCTACTACGACGCGTACGAACGCCATGAAATCAGTGGCAGAGAAAACAGTGTGTCTCCCCGGGACTTTGTTTATGAAAGAAGCTGTCGCGCTGGGTAAAGAGTTCTACAGGACCCAAAGCCGAACATGAAAGCTGTTTGTTGATGAAATAAAGGCCGTTCCGCGAAATACTGCAATCACGCTCTCGCGCACTGCCTACTCGCGGTCTATTCAAGCCAAATGAATCGCGCAAATTGATGGGAATCAATATTCACAGTCACAAACGCTGACTACGAACATGGAAATGCATCTATAACAGTATGCAAATGGAAGTTAAACCATTTTTACGTTATACAGGAGAAAAAATCAACCCATTACTAATGGAGTGACGTTAAAAAATGTTTTGCATCGTAGATTCCCTTTGAAAGTTGCTGCTTTTGTGATAAATATTTCTGTGAATTAAAATATGCTAAATCTGGATAAAAAATTTGCATTCATTACCCCACGTTACTCTACAGGCATTGTACGGGAACATTGTAATTTTTGGTCTCACTGCCGACAAGGTTTGAGATTTTAAAGTTTTATTTATGTCCACTTCAATCTGTAAACAGTACTTAATATTTGTAGTTTGCCTGCGCATTAATGTTGAACATTGTCTCACGCATCTCAGGGAACGTTCAAACAATAAACTTGTGTTTGACTGTTTCACAAAATACTGTTACGATAACTGAGACCAGAAAGTAATACAAAATCTAAATCTATGGTCGTATTTCAGAGTCTCAAAACTGTGCACTGGAAGAAGAAGAATATTTACTATAGAATCGTTCAGAGATAACCCTAGATCTTACATATATGAGTAGACGAATGAAACAGCGTGTCATAACAAACGGAATTAGCTTAAATTGTGAAAATTTAAAGTGTTCAATGTTGTTTTAATGGTCAGAATTACTTATTTACTTACTATACGGCACTTCAGCCCAGGGTGAGCCTTTGCCTCCTTTACAATCAGCCTCCATGCTTCTCTATTCTTAACCCTCTCTCCTCATTCTTTCACCTTTATAATTTTGAACTCCTCCATTACACAGTCCATCCACCTCAAACTTGGTCTTCCTCTTTTCCTTGCCGAGTAGAGTCTTGCTTTGAGCATTTTTTTAGATATTCTGTCTTTTTGAATCCTTTCCACATGACCCCACCAGTGCAGCCTTTGGGATTTTATAAATCTCACTATATCCTGTCCCTTAATTATTTCATTAATTTCATGATTATATCTTCATCTCCAAACTCCATGTTCCATTACAGGACCATAGAATCTTCACAACATTTTACGTTCAAAATTCCTCCAATTTTTCTGGTCTATTTTACTCATTGTCCATGTTCATGTGCAATGTATAATCACAGATCTTACTAATGTTTTGTGTATCAATATTTTAGATTTTGTGGTGAGCAATTTACTTTTCATTAATTTCAGGTTTGGAAAATATACTTTATTTCCTGCTTTAACCCTATCCTTTACGGTCGTATCAATGCTCCGCTCGTCATCTATTGTTTCCCGGGTATTTAAAATTAGATACACCCTCAAAGATCTTCTGTCCAATTTCCAAGGCCTGCGGATTTCGTTTTGATTGTGTAGCCGATATAACCAAATTTTTAGGTTTCCTAGTATTCACTACCAATCCCATTTCTTCAGCCTTTCGTTCTAATTCATTATAGACTTCTATTATTTTATTTTTAGACTCTGGCTTCTATGACAATGTCATTTGCATATGCACATATCTGACTTATCTTGTTAAAAATTGTACCCCTTTTTTCTAACTCTTTTATAAGATAGTGCAGGGACAATAAAAACAATGTGGTAGACAGACCATCTCCTTGTTTCACTACTTATTGAAAATCTATGAATATCATATGCAAGTGTAGCCCATGTTCATAATGTTCCTCCAGAATTTCTCTTATGTAGAATAATTGATCTGTTTAGCCTGTATTAGGGCTGAATCTGCATTGATATTCACCTATTATTGTGTCTGTTACCAGTTTAAAAGTCTTCTATTACTAACTGTTGTCAATATTTTATACGCCACATTCAATAGAGTTATAACTATAATTACTACATTCTAATCTATCCCCCTTTTTTAAAAAAGTTGGATTGATTATCCCAGTATTTCACTATCTCCATCTTCCATATTGAAAAAATTAATTTATGTAATGATTGATTTATTAGTTCACCTCTTTACTTGATCAGCTCCATTGTAATGTTATCTTCTCCCGACGCTTTATTGTTCTTCATTTTCTTCAATATATCTACAATTTCTTCCATCTTTGGTGAATCAATAACATTAATATTTGTATTATCAACTTATTCTACATTATTCTGTCTATTTGTCGAGTCTTCTTCATTTTGTTCGATTTCTTCTGTTTCATTTAATAATTCTTTAAATTATTCCGACCACTTTTCCATTACATTTTTCTCTTCCCCTCGATTCTCCCGTCTTTGCCTCTGCATCCATTCACTCTAGATTGGAAACCTCTTTTCATTCTATCTACAGCTTTATAAAATTTCCTACTTTCGTTTTGTTTATTCAGTTGTTTTCTTGTATTATATTGACACACTCTTTATCAAACCAATCAGTGTTTCTCATCATTTCCTTTTCTCCAATTATTTCTTTAGCAGTTTCATTAACTGTCTTTTCCATTACTTCCCATTGTTCCTCTACTGTCTTACATCTTCTGTAATTTAAAATCTCCAATTTTTCATTTAACATCTATTTATATTTCTTTATTTCTTCCAAATTTTCACTCAGCTTTTATTCGAGAATTTTTTATTCTTTATTGTATTCTTAATTTTTGAGAGCTTTTGTACCATTGATAATCGATCTCTCACTTTCGATGATACTATAAAAATATCTGTGTCACAGTTTGGGCCCCTACAACTTCTTACGTCTATTACGGATGATAAATGCCGAGTTGTTACCAAAATATGGTCGTTTGTGTTAACTTCCATACTACCGGGTATTGTCCAAGTTCCTAAATGGGGAAACGTCTTACGTTTGATAAACATTCTATTTCTGGCTTAAAGTTGAAGGTCACCATTTTCATGATTCTTATCATGCAATGTAAATGAGTCTGGCATTTCTCTTTGATCTTCATATTTGCCAATTTTGGCATTAAAATCTCCACGAATTATAACCGAATCATATCTGCGTCATGTTCTATTATTAATAGTTTCATATTCAAACATAATTCTTCTTATTTTTTGATTAGCAAAAAAACCTATTCCCAACTGCCCTGTTTTTTATTTTGGTCCGCTACATATCATGTTATTATAATATTATATATTATAATATCAAATTTTACAGATACTTCAATTTATTATATTTTTCAAGGGACGAAACAGTTTTTGTAATATATCTAAATTAAATGGATCGGAGCCCACATGAGATTCCACCTGGACACGCATTTTTTCCATTTGTGGAAAAACGGTGTTGTAAACATACCCCGTTTGATATTTTTCTTACTTGTATGGTTGCAATATTAATTTTTTCTTTCACCTAAATACCCGTTAAAGAATCCTGAGTCGCGATTTCTGTTTATTTCCAAGCATTAAAAATTAGTACCGTTTTTATTACTTGTTCCGTCATATATTTATTTCCACTCATTTTTCCACTTGAAATAGTGTGTTCATTACAGTACGTTGTTCCACTTAATTATTTAAATCGAATTTTAGGATCCGGAGCAATTAATTATTGAAGAATAAATAGGATGTTCAATATTTTCTGTATATTGCTTTATAAGAATTATAAAAATAGCAATAATAATAACAACCGTATAAATATTATATTACCGTATAAATGTTATATAACGGAATGAATTTATATTGTGCTTATCAACTTAATAAAACTCTAATGTCAGTATGGATGACTTTTAAGCTTCATGCAATCTAAATGAAATACAATACAAGAAATTTGTGAAATATATAGAAATATATTTTACTTCTACAAAAAAGTGTTGTTCTGTAAGTAATAAATATACTATAATTTAAGAGATTATGTATTCTCAACAACAAGCACCAGCAGTAGTAGTATTTATAGTAGGAGAAACAGTAACAGCACTGGTGGTGATGGTAGGCACAGTGTATCCAAGTGGTCTCCAAGAAGACGAATGCTATTAGCAGAAGCGGAAGAATTAACGCACGTGCACTGTTATTATAAAAGAGGCGGAAGACACTACACTTGAAGGTATCAAGACGAACGGAAGGTCTGAGCTGAAGCTTAGTGACACAGAAGTCAATTCCCTATACAAGAAAGAGGATTGCCCCATTGCAGCTCCATATTGGCATCACCAAAGAGGTTATAGCACGTATCAGAGAGCGAGACGCTCAAGACAGCAGTGAGGCAGACGGACAGCGTCGTATCAAAGTCACCTCGTATCGCCCTCTGAACCAGACGTAGCACGTCTGTGTCTGCTTCAGACGGCTCTTTGAACGTTTGGATCAAACTAAATTTCCGTCGCCCAAAAATATGCAACAATGACTCGTCAAGGCCACTAACGATGAAACCATTATGAACTTGTATAAAAACATAAACTAAGAAGCTTGGGGCGCGCACGGAAATAGCAACAGACTCTTCAGCAATGAACGATTCAATAACGAAGGTGGGCAACTCATTTACAATCTTTGGCTAATCGCAAGTAAGAGCATAGTTAGACCGGGTGAAGTGTGTCCTGTCATTCTCTAGCCAGTCAAACCGGGAGATCCACCATGCAGAACGGCGTTGGGCACGTGATTAGTCGTAATTCACTACAGTACGAGAGCATCCGTCCACCCCTAGGCGCGGTCAACTCTTGTAAATACCAGCGGGTGGTAACGGACCAATGATGTCAACATGCATATGCGCCAGAATCGGGCCTACGACGTCGCGAAATCTCCCACTAGTGTCAAGGTGTGTCGTTATATTGGCACTGTGGAACTTCAGTGAACTATAAGCGATCGTTCGCCCTCCTGCGAATTTCTCTGCAAGCATCCGTCAGCGATCAATGTATCTAGCATCCAGTTCAGCTCAAGTATTCGAGCAGTTCAGTTCAAGAAGCACGGCATTCAGTTCACGTAGAACAGATCGTAGTTCCTGTTTGTCAAATATTCGCTTTTATATTTCAAGAAGTAAAAATAAGACTATTTTTTAGTTAAGTCTTGTTATCAATCACATCATATAATATATATATATATATATATATTTCTTTTTGTGGTCATACGGAGTCTTAAAGTCAAAATCCGCCATAGCACAATGAAATAACTTCCGTCGCCCGCCGTACTCCCAACACTAGTTCTCTACCAACGACAGGGAACAATTGTCTTGTTTTCCGTGCAGATGCAATTACTCTGCTACCAACACAATAAAATTCAGGAAGACATCCTATCAGAGGTCCTCAAAATTTCCTCCAGTTCTTGCCCGGAGCTGATGCTCAAGATGTACAATTACTGCCTGAGAACAGGAGTTTTCTAAACCCAGGGTATTCATCTCGTTTAGTACTTATCAACAAATGGAAAGCTGGTGGAAGGCTTATTACATCATTCAATCCCTTGCGTTTCATGTCCAAAAGAAGAAAGATATTCGAGATGCTCTTAAATTCCAGAAACTTCCCTGTTGAGTTGCCACAAATCTCTCCAACATTGATGTAAAGTGATTCAAACTTCTCTAACTCGCGTAAGGTCACTTGGATGATTCAACTCGAAGAGCACCATAGTCGGCCTTCGAGACCCATTCAATAACCTGGACACTTTTCTGAAGAGAAGAAAGACTACATCCAGAGCCACAAACTACAGTACTTCACCGATGACGAACAGCGTGGGAGCAGCTCAGGGATCCATTCTCGGACGCGACCTGTGTCGCCTTTGATAGCCTGTGAATATAGGGACCCGAAATGAGAAGGTTAGTAGGGTACGTGACGATGTGGTGGTCATAACTGTAGGCAGCCGAGGAGCAGCAGAAAGAAAGTGATGATGACACCAGCCAGCGCTGGGCGTGAGATGCGACGGAGGCGGATGGCGAGAGTAATTCCACAACCGGGCACATGGGATAGCAGAAAGACCGGGAGGTGGCTCACTGTCTAACTCGGTCCCTGACAAGAGTTGACACATACACACGTTCCTGAACAAACACGGCAGGATGAAGAGCATCAACTGGGTTTGGAGCGGAGTGAATGCCGACGTGAACCATGCTTGTTTCGAGCGCACAAACAATATAACGCATGAGAACACGATAAAGTTTGCTAGTTTCTCAGGCTTTTTTTCAAAGACACAACCATTTTTACTTGTCTTTTTTGTGTTCGTTGATTGTATTTATTATGTTTCATTATTTCTACCGCTTCTGCTTTTTTTCGCTACTGTACATATTTTCCAATTTCTTTTCCTCTATTTATTGTATGTGCGAATTATTATTTAGTGCCACGAAATGTGTGAATAAAAGCGATTTATCATTGCTAATATAGTATTGAGTTGAAATCCAAATACGTTATTGAATTTCAGGACTCCAATGGAGTTCAATGAGTCAGGAAATTCTTATAATATAATATCATTAATAGTTTAATAAAGAGCGTAATTTTTTCCGTCGTTCACTTGACGAAGAAGGCGGTGTCAGCCATGGAAACGTTGTGCTCAAATCACGTTACCCGATCGGAAACCCGACTACTCTTTATACATTCATTAATAGTAGTTTTTAATATTAATTTATGGATTTATGTCATATTACAGCAAATTAATTTGAAACTTAATTTATTGAACACATTTCAAGAACTTTAAAACGAATGAAATGAAACTGTCATGTAAAATACAAAAATTTATTTAATAAACAAAGGACTTGCATAAAAACAAACAAAATTTTTAACTAACAACTCCTATTTTTTTAATAATTTCAAAAATTTATTAAAAAAATAGGAGTTGTTATATAAAAATTTTGTTTGTTTTTGTGGCAAGTCCTTTGTTTATTAAATAAATTTTTGTATTTTACATGACAGTTTCATTTCATTCGTTTGAAAGTGCTTGAAATGTGTTTAATTTATAGTCCATTAATGAAAATAATGGCGCAACTGCTTGAATGATTGGTGAATTGTTGTTTACTCTTTATTCAAATGTGATGGGCGATAAATATAGCTTCAGAAAATAGCTTGGGATGAATTATTTGTGAAAAATTTAAGAGACAAGTACCCACGATGAACGCCCGTTTTATTTGTTTCCATTAGTTTGAACAGAATCATACGTGGTCAATCCTGGATGTCTATTATCTAAGATCGGAGATAACCAGGAATATAAGGTTTTATAAAATCCCAACAGAATTATGAACATGGAAATTATTATTAAAACATAGGATTCAACTCACGAAACGACGTGTTAATATTAAATGTCGAGTTTTCTTGGTGCTTGTAGATTAGGAAATTGCAATGTTTATAAGTAAATAAGTGACCTTGACTCAGAAAATTGTTTACTAACGAAAAATTAAATTTGGAATTGAAATTTTGTGGCAACGCTGTGAAGTCATTAGTACATGTCGGGTTATCCATTGCCTAGATGGTATTTTTGCGAAGAGATAGTTGAGAAGAGACGAACAGATGAGATGCACGTGTCAAGTCAAAGATGAAGATATAGCTGCAAGAAGAATGGCGAAACGAGAGAAATCAGAGGAATGGAAAAAGTGAAACAATGAAAAGTATAGTAAAGAGATTTACGTCAACAAAAGTTTCTAAAAGTAAAGAAACTGTGTTCTTCATCATGGTATAAATATGTTCATTGCATATGCAATGTTCGTACGCTTAAGTGGATATTGGATCTACTTGGTTCAGCCCTGTCCTAGAAATAGCTATTTAGGCTTTCTGCAGGTCCCTTCTTTGTTTCAAATTTTCTATTCCTCATATTTCTGTTGTTTCTTAATTCGTCTTGCTATATTTCTGTCTTTTACCTGTCACGTACATCTCATCTGTACCTCTATTCTCAGCAATCTCTTCGCAAAAAAAAATCTAGTCGATGGAAAATCGGACATCTACAAATGAAAATTTAAATGTACCGTCGTTTCGTCCTTATTTTAAGACACCTTGAGGTTTAGTTATTTCATCATTATTATGCATTGGTTATATACTGTAATAACCAGCTCAGAAGTACAGGAATTCTGTTCTTATTTTTGTCAGATTTGTTTACGAACTTAGACCGGGTATCCTTTAGTGGTTTGAACATATAAAAAATAATGATAAAATGACGGATAAGTGACTTTTAGAGAGGGGAAGGATTAATAATTGGGGCGTTTTGCAGATCTTAGGGCTAATTGGTTGTGAGCAACATCTGGACGACGGAATTCTAATGGTATAAATGACAGAAGGTTGTTTGGACGATGTAATTATATTAAAAGGAAACGTTTAATTTAATTGATTGAGTGGTTCTCGGAGCGGGAGAACGGCAACAAATGGTGTTTGTTTGGCGAAAGTGGAAATGCAAAAAACTGTGAAAAACAAGGGAAAATTCTAAAGCCAGGAAATAAATAAGAGGGCAGTTGGACAGTTTAGGCAATTTCTTTATCATTTCGTGTGGACGGGGGACGGACGTATTAGTGGGAGAGAGCGGTGGTGCAGGTCCGCAGGGACGGAGGCGGGGCCAAGTTAAAGTGGCCGAAACAATTGTTATGAACAGTTGGGAGTTTGCAAAAAAGAGAGATCATAGAATGCTAGGCCAAGCTAGGCGGCAGAGATCAATTAGTTGGACATCAGTCGTCAACAGTCGGTGGGAGTTTCATCGTGGAGGTCTGTCTGCCAGCAGAGGTGTTTGAATTCGTCGTGAGTGTAACGTCGTCAAGAGGAGGTGACTGTGAAAGCAGAATGTGAGCGCAACCTGGTGCTTTTTAAGCCTGTATGAAGTGAGTGTTTGGACCAGAGAGCTTGTAAGTATCGAAATGAACGATATCTTTGAAACGAAATCTGACTTTTTACCCTTTATTAACAATTTACAATTATGAATTTTTCTGAATTCATAATTGTAAATTGTTAATAAAGGGTAAAAAGTCAGATTTCGTTTCAAAGATATCGTTCATTTCGTTTCAATAGTTTCAAACATTTCAATCATTTCATTTCGTTTCATTTCGTTTTTCATTTATTGTAACTGTATTTGTTTAATTGTAACAATTTGTTCCGTTTCCTTATCAACCCAGTAAAGACCCTGAGGGTACCGAGTCCGATTATTTAAAATGTATTATAGGTAAATAAAATTGTTTTGATTTATAAAATTTCATCAGATTTGTGTAATGGTAAATTGTGTTTCAATAAATTATAATTGTTGATTTAAATTTGTGGTATTTATATGTTATTTTAGCCATTACAATACCAAACGGAGTATAATTTGAAAATAAGTATATGTATATGTTTTATGATTAACTTCAAGAATATATACTATACTATAATCACGAAATTTTATTATACTGACCTGAGGAAAAGAAAGACAATTCGAAATGTGCTGCGGGAATTTCTGATATTTATCTTTATTTTAATCGAAATTTATAATTAATTTGAACATATTTATTGTATTCGACTTGATCTGAAGTCAATTCACAAGGGAAAAATTGTGATTCGCCCCAGAGGCAGCCTGCATTCCCTAATAGCTAGCTGAATGTCAGTTCAACTATTTCATTAAAGGAAACTAATATTGAAGAGCACTTCAGCAAGCGTGGCGTGTAATAAGCCTTTAGTTAGCTTCACTTTTTGTGCCCGCGTGCTCCGTGCCAGTGAAACTTTAATTACTATTCCGACCCTTGTCCCCGTTTCTTTATCACTAACCACATTGTCGTTTTTGTGACAGTAATTGTACACCATTTACCTATAATGGAACTAATTTCGCACCGATTACAAATATTTTACAAACAAGTGCATCGGTTAGCGAGCGCCGGCATGTTAATGGGAACTAACACTTCTATTCAGACAAGGCAATGGGTGCTCAATCACAATGCTCGAGAGTACAAACAAGCCATCAGCGGACATTCCACCCCTCAGACCTGGATACGGCCTCATTGTCACCGGACAGATGGCTGTCATCCGTCAGACAACAACGGCATCTGCCACTTCCGGTCACTCCAAGTCAAGGACATCATATCAGCGACGTCGAAACATTTTATACAAAACTTCGCAGACACATGTCAGCAATTTTTAAGACTCAATTTATAAAATATTGACAAATGTTTTCCCAATCTAGAAAATTTGTTATTGAAAATTTTCGTAAGATGAGTAAAATGGCAGCTCAGTGTTCGTGTAGTTGCTCGCAGGAGGAAAAATCAGTACTTCAAATGTATGTAAGTACACGTTGCTCGTTGATTTCACGTTTCGCGCCCATATGCCGTATTACCGGCATACCGCATCCCCGTACATGCCGTTAGGCTTTACAGGGAGTAAGAGCTTATTGCGGATAACTGATGATTTTTATAAAATTAGGATGCTTCTCTTTATGAGACTGTGAGAGTGGCTCCTATTACCTGGGTTATTCTTCCCGTTTCCGGGAGAGAGGCGGTCGGTTACCCCACTTGGATATCGCGCCCCCAGGACCACGTGCCTTCCCCAAGGGCTTGAGGCTTCAATTGCCAGCCTGGTCCCCCCCAACACACACTATTGGGTTACAGTTATCCTGCCCGACTTGCTAGCACCACCTCATGGCCTTTGATACGCAAACCACTGCCACGTCGAGTCCAACCTCATTCCGTGAGCTTGAGCTGCTATCCCGAAAACGAGGCAGCATCTGGGCTTTCGCTCACCCCGACTACCAGACTTTTTAACTGAAGGCTCTGGTCTGTCGTATCGCGCCTAGCTCTGTCAAGGTCGCCAATGTATGTAAGTACAGCGGCGAACAATCCATCAATAATGAGACTTTTCACACAAGGCCGGCATGGTGTCGTTGTCGTTCACCCTGCAAAGGGGCGGTGTCTACGGCAGAGTCCCGGCTGTCGTCCTAGTACGTCAACCTAGAGGGTGATTAAGTTATGGACCGTTTCACATCTACCCGGCCCGATTCGTCCAGTCTACATTTTTTCTGGTTCATCATAATCGTCCTTTAAGTAAAATATTTTTGTACTTATATTTTTCCCATTATCATCACGGAGGATGTACAACTACTTATAAATTTAATTCATGATCGACTCGTTTTGGGAGACAAAAGTCGAGAATTACATAAATACTGATTACAGAATTCTTTGGAAGAAGTTTGCAGAGAATTAAGAAATGGATATCAAAATATGGATGATAAAGAAAGAGCGGAATATGGAGAGTACAATAGAATACCTATATTGATTTTGTTAAAACTAATTTTAACAACTTGGAAATTCTGTTAGTTCCAAAAAATTTATTTATTAACCACACATTTTGCCAGTTTAATTTTCCCACATATTAAATGTAAGACTAATGCCATTATACTGAGTCCGCGTGAGTTCACAAGGCATCACCATCGCGTTTCTTACGTTATTTTCTGAAATTCCTCACATACTCATCCACTTCTCGTTGTACTTCTAAACCCAGTTATAGACAAATTAGCCGTCACATTGAAGGACAAATTTATGTAAAACTGTACAATATCAATTATGGATGTTAGTTTATAATTCTGTGAAAAATCTTCCTTTTTTTTCACATTCTACAAATTTTAGAGCTCTCGAGACGGGATAATTAAAACTCTGTTAGGAATTGACATTGAGCGTCCACTAAACAGTCGGATCTTGATATTTGTTTTCTTAAAATTATAGAATCCATCTGAAAACTCCGAAAGGTGGGATGGAATGATTAGTGGTAATTGAATTTTTATTCTACGTTTTCTTTTACGTCTGACGTTTGCAAATATATTTTATTATAATAAATAAATATCAGATAAATTTAACTTACATTTTTTGCGATTGTGATTTGCAACATTTGTATAAGTGAATAAATTCCCTGAATCATGTGTTGTGGCTGTTCGTTTAAGAGTATCATCGAAATTTTCAATACCCATACGAAAATAATTCAAAAACCTAAAGGTAAATCGGGCCGACATGCGGCTGTATGAGAAGAGAGCTAGCTTGGAGTAGTGGACGGCTAAAATGTAGTTTAAACTGTTGTCGAGTAAGTGTGAAACTAGCTTATGATGAACCAGGAAAAATGTAGACTTGACGAATCGGGCCGGGTTGATGTGAAACGCTCTAGGCTGACGAACTTGGACGACAGCACGGACTGTGCTGTAGGAGAACCTGACTCCCTAGATAACGGCCCGTCTGTCGGCTGCAGGGTGATCGACCACAGTGTCAAACGTCTCATATGTTTTTAAACTTTTCTATAGTCAATCTGATGTTAGCCGATTGTCGGGTAAATGTGAAACGAGCCTAAGGATGATGTTGCTGACTGACAAATACACCTTAAACGGCGCGACATTTCACAGAAAGTAGAATTTCGTACATCACAAGAAGAAGCTAAACCGAAATAGTAATTGTCACAAGAGATAAAGATAATATTGGCGATCGTGGAATAGGTGACACTAAATTTATTACTAAAATACTATTGAAAGGTACGACACAGTTCAAGCTTTCTTCTGGGAACTGTAACAGAAAATACAAGTGTATATTATTTTCGATGAGCACCTTGCGAATTCATATTTTTAACAAACTTTCTTACGTAGTCGGTTTCCTTACAACATCGCAAATTTGGTGTTCCAAAAGCATTCCTGAAGGAAGGATGACGTTTCAAAAATTGTCTTCAGAAAGTTTTTTCCAAATATTATTAAAGACACCAAATATTTACTCGGGTTATATGTAAATTTTGTTTCTTTTCTGCATATAAAAATCTAAAATACACTGCGAAACTAGTAAATAATTGTTTCTGTGAATATTAGAATCTTTCTTCTCAATATGTATCGAAAAATAAACGGTTATTTTAATATCCCAGTTCTCATAATTTTTAGTTTACCTTGACTACGAGCTGTACCACTCGAAATTCAACTCTATTTCCTTGCTGTTTAGATTATGTCATGGTAAATAGAAAGTTTCTGCGTTATTTGAACCTATATATTTTTAATATAAAAATTCATTAATTCCTCATCTATTTAAATAAATTAAAATAGTATTGACTGTACGTGGCTTCGAATCGAGAAATTTAACTGACCTTTACGGTTCATACATTAGGGTGATCATAAACTGATACAATCAAAAAGTATGTTAGGTTGATTCTGTTCGTTTTCGTAAAGAAATAGGTTGGACTGATTACGATGAAATGATGAATATCATATGGAGACGTTTTTAGCAATACACAATTTCCATTCGCCATATTGAGCAAAAAACAGGTTTTAATTTCTCGGACAGGTTCTTTTTTCGATTTACAAAAAAAAACCTGAAGTGATTATTTCTGGAGCAGTAAGTAACTCTCAAACGATTTTAATTGTAATCCATTTGTAAATGTTAAAACTTCATTCAACCAAATTATTTTTTTATTTGTTTATTAGTAAGTAAAGAATTTTTTTTTGATAAGTCAAGAAGATATATGGATTCTGCTTATTCATTTCCTCACCCGATCGATTAGAGTGAAAAAGTTCAGTGTAACACTGGGAATACACTTCTATTAATCCTAAACATATAAGCCAGATAAACATCCGCGTTCTACCATCTACTACGACGCATCCTACTCGCCGTGGTATTTCTGGCTGCCTATCATTGGTTTCAACTATTCATGTATGCTTAAATATTTTAGCTTTTACGTCTATTTTTAATTATATAAAATAAAATTTAGTTTAAGACAAATAACAGATATTAAAACAAAAATACAAACTCATTTCCCCCATTATTTCTTTATTTGTCAGCATAATGTCAGCATTTATTTACGAATTGGAAAATAATAACAAAATTAGTTTCTGAGATGTCTGGATTATTAACGAAAATCGTATTATTGAAACTAATTGGTTTAATGAAACCTACGTATTCACAACAAGATTTACATTTTACGTCTAATCATGAAAAAATCTTATATTTAATCCTCTACTTTAAGCTTTACTATTTTCAGATTTCAAGTACCGAAAAAAATGAAAATTTTTAAGAAAGGTGAACTTTTCAACTTTAATATTTATGATTATGAAGTCTGTCTGACGTGTTTATAAAGTGCTATAAAGTAAAAAAACAAGAAAAATTATAATGATAATAAAAAGTTCGAGCTAAACTCAAACATTTCATGGCATTGTCACATTATAGTAAAATTAGTGAACAATTAAAATAAAAGGCTCTTAACAAATTTCATTTTTAAGGTAATTTTTAAAAATAGTAACAAACTTAAAATCATTTCAAAAGATAAAGGCCGAATTCAAAAAAGAAAACAGCGTAATGATATATATATATATATATATATTGTAATAATTTAAAAAGACTTATGGTTGTGGCTAAATAAAAATATTTATTTTTGAGCAATTAAACAAAATTTATTAAAGTTTTAAATACAATATAAAAAATTACACAATAATATTTAGAATCTCAGGGTCTTTACTGGGTTTGATAAATGGGTGAATTGAATTTACAATAATTTATAATTACATTTAGCCTTTATTGAATTTAATTCGTCTAAACCTCGACGAATTTTGTTGCGGATGAATTTAAATTTAAATTAACTAACAAAACAATTAAAGAAATGAATAATTAAAGAAAAGAAATAATTGAAGAACGATCTGACGTATCTTAAAGAAATGGTTTACAAATAAATTTTAGAGTTTTTTTACTTACGGCCGACCAGGTCTCAATTTTGGGGTTTTCTGTGCACACGTTTTTGGGGATATCACTGAATTTAAATTGGTTACAAAACACTGTCGAAACTTTAGGTTCTCTCAGCTGGAAACGGCTACTCCTTCCGAATTAATGGTCAGTCAGATTATTACCAACTTTCTCTCGGTGAAATTTGTGACGGTCTCTTTACTTATTGAGTTTTTACTGCGGCATGACTTATTAGGTTACTGTTTGTAACTTGATTCTGGCTGGATATCTGCCTGCATATATGTATGCCGTCCAACCAACTAAACTGTTTCGCTTCTCCCCGTTGACTGACTGTTCGTCTCGTAGATTTTTGAATGCGTACGTCTCAACAATGGTTCTCTGTGTCGCCGCCTGTGTTGCGGTGCACGCTTTATATACTCTAATAATGAGTCCTTTACTTTGCAATTATAACAATGGATTAATTACTAATTACTACAATATATATATATATATATATATTGTAATAAATAAACTGGTTACTTATTAATTTGCCCCACGTTGTGGTAGCCAAAATGTAATATACAAACGGGTGTCTTAATAAAAAGATTAATATTTATAAACAACAAACAATTTTATTGTAAATTTTGAACACTTACACAATTTTAAAAACATATCTCATTCTCTCAAAGGTCTTAACTGGCTTTGATAACGGCAGAACATTTAAAACATAATCAAAGAACACAAAATTTAGTTTAAATTAAAAAGAAATATTTATTCGTCTAGACTTAGATGAAATTAATTATCGACGAACTTATTCTACAAGATTGATTTTAAATTTAAAGAGTTTATTTTATCAACACAAAAGAAAAGAACGATATCTGACTTCATCTTTTAATTCGGTTTACATCTATGAATACCATGAAATTTCAACTTACGATTACTCAGGAAAATTTGGCTCGTTCGTACACACACACTTTACATACTGGCCGTTTTAAACACTGATTCTACTAAACACTGTTGGTTTGACTAAAGTTGGTTCTCCGTTCATGAAGGAAATATCATTTGCTCATTCTGAAGATTACTAGACGCTGGATGCAGTGTCCTGGTCTCCTACAATCGAGGACAGTGGTCTAATTTTGCGATTAGAATAGATTAGACTTCAGCATACAAAATATTTATCGAAGAATATTTGGCTATTTCTCTCGCAGACTGCAACTTATAACACTTTCTCCTCCCTTAAACGATGTCTCTCTTAGTCATATTCTCCAGCTTCGGTGATCACAGCACGACTAACCATCACGTCCACCAGCTTCGGTGATCGGCTCACGACTCACTTCTCTAACTAACCTCTCAAAAGCTTATCTTCCGCTTATATACTCCCTGTCTCTTCCTTTGTCCATTGTTCCAAAACTTCGTCGCAAATTCCCGTTGACAGTTTCTTCCATTATCCCGAGATTTATATTATGCAGCTGCAGTTCCCTAGTTAACAAATGGCTAACTACTCTGTCTTGTCAAAAGCCGACAATCGAGACAGGACTATTTATCTTTGCACCCTCACACACCCAGCTTTTCAAAACGAAGAAATACTCAGTCCTAAATAAACACGTTACAAAAATTGCCTCACCGACAGTCTAGGCTATCCATCAGAAACAATGCCTCACTTATCAGATTTAGTTTGAGAAAAACCATACGCACGTGCACGGTTCCGAATTCTCAAGACCAGTCCTAAATAAACACATTACAAAACCTGCCCTTTCAACAGTCCAAACCATTAATCAGAAACAATGCCTCACTTAACAAGTATTACATTGTGCCCCAGATTTAGGCCACACGCACGTGCATGGTTCCGAACTCTCAAGACCAGTCCTAAATAAACACATTACAAAACTTGCGCTTTCAACAGTCCAGACCATTAATCAGAAACAATGCCTTACTTACCAGGCATTACAATATATATAATTAATTGTAGTGAATAAATTGCAAAAATTAATAATAAGAAATATATTCAAATACAGACAAAATCAGTGATTATATAAATACCACGCAACGTTTCTGGAAGCCTTGTTTCTTTCTTCAGGTGCTAGAAAAACTAAAAAAACACTTGAGCCTACAGTGACACAACTGCACAAGTCAGTTGACAAAACTTAAAAGCTTTTGTTGTGTCGCTCTAGGCTCTTGTGTTTGTTATTTATCTTAACACCTGAAGAAAGGAACAAGGCTTCCAGAAACGATGTGTGGTATTTATATCATCATTCATTTTGTCTGTATTCGGCTATCTTTCTTATTATTAATTCTGATAACGGGCGTAATTTTTTCTTTTTAATAATTGCAAAACGTTCATAGGATACACTAAAAAGTGGACTTGAAACAAGATTAAAAGTACGTACAAAATCACAAACTCTTACACAATAATGAAGTGACTAAATTAGAGGAAAATTATGGATTTGATTGGGATAATGTTGTAATTTTAGACAGAGGACAACGTTTATTTAATCGTAATGTATTAGTCGTGCTATACACTAAAAAAATTATAACACACCAATTCGTTAAAATAATGGTGTAAAATTAAGTAATATTAAAAATGTATTCTTTTCTTAACTTATACTTAGATAAAATTAAATTTTGAAACTTTTATAGTGCATCTATTAGTGCATTTTATTATTGTTAATGTACTATACCATTTTTGTTTTCTTTTGCATTTTCTTGTTTTGTTTTCAGTCTTGACACGATGACATTATAGTAAGGTTGTCGATTTAGTCTCAAAAAATACTTTAAATGATTATCAATTAAGAACTTGGTGAATTTATTCTCAATTGATAATTATCACTATGATACTGTATGGCAGCTTCAGAAAATGTATTATTGTTTTTATTAATCAGGTTTGTTAAGGTAAATGAAATCTTAATACGTATATTAAGTTAAATCACATACATAAGATTGAAGTATTGTAATCCTGGAAAAGAAATAATTTTTATTCATAGCCAGACTGAGTGAACGCTTATAATTTCGGTTGCAACAGGCAAGGCAAGGGAAACATTGCATCTACATTTTTCGCGGGAATTATATACAAAACTATTTAATCCTGTACAACCTGATGAGGTCTCAAAAGAGAACGAAACGTTGTGAAATGAATACTTTTTGTTAATATACATTTTCTCATTCAAGGCCGTCTATTTATCTATATGTTTATAAGTTTATGTTTCTATAATTATACGACACAAATTTACATTCGAGTAACAACATGAAAAAGAGATAAATTGCTACCCAAACGTTGATATTGTAAACTGATTTATTAATAAACTGTCTGTTATCGATCATACACTACATTTACGCAATTGGGGAAAATAAAGTTTCAAAACACGCTTTGCAATTTACATGTGTAAATTATTGTTTTGTAAAACATATTGGGGTGTTTCATTTGGAAATGAAGTTTTATGTGCAATAACCACAAAGAACTATGAGGGAGGAGGAACAACGGAAAGTCCATTAGATTTGAAATACATCTAAACACTCCTTTAAACTATAAAACGTGGCTCGTAATAGACAATTTATTACCACTATTAGAACATATTTAAAAATTAGACAAGTGTCTTTACCAACCTTAATATGTTAATTGAGACGTTATAAAACGTTTCCTGTAACAGAAAGAGTCGTGCTACAGAAAAACTCGTTATTTTTAAAAAGAAAATTTTATTCTATTTTTTGCAAGAGTTATGGAGTGATAGTGCTTTTTAATGTGTTTTTTTGGCAGAAGTACGGTCCATTACGGAGAACGATTCAAGGAGGAAATAGCTTTGGTCTCTATGGCAACGGGGAACCGACCCAAGAGAATGTTTTAACGAAGCAGTAGGAATCTCGTCAAAGTGCAAGGTAAACGTAATTGAAGATGAAGCTAAATCCACTTTACAGCATCACCTTCAATTAATATCTAATCTTCTAAACGTGACGCGAATTCAAAGTGCTGGATCTCGCTGCAAAGTGGGATGAAGGATGAATGTATTTAATATGCAAATTAGCGCTCTTTATTTCATCTTTAGAAGGAAATTCGACGCCGTTAAAAATTGTTGAAAAGCAGTCTCAATTGTCGCGTCACGGTTCCTTCACTATCTATAAATACACCATAGAGGAGGTCATTTGGCTTACTTACCGATAAACAGTCATTATACCTCATTTAAGAATTTATATTATTCCTATTTTCATGACTAATATTTATTTGAATTTCTTCAACATCTATTGATTTTAAGTTACTAAATTTGAGAGTAAACTTCGCGTGAAAATGTTATCTGAGGTTTTCCTTGTATGACGACTAGACTTTGAATGTTAAGTTGTAGATCACTGAAAAGATTAAAGGAACATGGAAAGTAAAAGATTGATAATTGTGATGAAAATTTAAATATATAAGGAGAAAAGAAATTACCCATCGAATAGCCAAAGAAAAACGGATAGGTGATTTGATAGAGTAGTTATGGGCATACTCGGTTCAACACAGTAGGAGGAATACAGATATTCCAGACAGTTACCACACTAAAGAACTGAGGAAAATATGGCCATTAAGTCAGAATAAATGGACAGAACACGATATTAACATGAATAATATTGGTGTAAGGATAAAATTTTAAAACCAATGTTGTAAAAATGAAGTTTCGGATTAAGTTCCTTTTTGCTCATAAATATATATTGTCACAACCAAATGGAAGATGTTAAACAAATTTAATTTTCTCCACGTTGAAGGGCCAAATATCGTACTATTCTCATTATCTTATTAAATTTGTCCTACGTTTTGGTGACAAATAATGTAATACACACATAGTTTAAGAAATTATTTACTTTACATAATAGTTAGGAAGAAATTTGCGTAATATTTAAGTTTGAAGTATTTAAAGAAATTTAAATTTTATTTTACTCTACGGTTTATGATAATTTAATGTAATATTTAATTTGCTCAATGTAATTCGAATTAATAAATCTTCGAAGTTAATAAAACTTTAGTTGAAATTCCTAAAATTTAGTGATACGTTTGAAATAATAACACAGATTTATTTAATATAAAATTCTAAGAATTTATTTAAAATATATAATGAATTTTGCATATGAAATTTACTCAAATTTAGGTACGACTATAAATATAAATTATAAAACCAGGCCTTGGAAAAGAATAGAATTGCGATTTGCACTATAAAATATAAAAATTTAAAAAAAATTTAAAGTTTCAATTACAGAAATATTAACTTATAAAATACAAACACAAAATGAAATGAAATTTGACAGTACAACTCTTTTGCAACGTTTACAATCCAATAATTTTACTAAATTTACCATTTTAACACTTCCTTCCAGGTCTAGCTCTGCTGATAAACTAACTTTTTAGCTGTCGAAAAATCCACCCCTTCCACTTGTATTAACGCTATCAATTATTTAAGAAAAGATGTTAAAATTTGAAATTAATGACCATTACGTCCCTAATTTGCACATACACTTAAACGAACACTCAATTCTTTTAGAAATCCAGACTAAAGAATCCCGCAAATGGACACGTGACGTTTTGCCTACAGCAAACCAGTCAATAAATCAAGTGTGATCACCAACTCCCAAAACTGGTCAGTTTTACTGCGATCCTAATTATTGACTGATCACAAGATGGTTTGTTCGTGGGCACCTGTCAATTAAATGTTTCAGGTCCAATATTGAAGGCAGAGATTAAATTTTGCCTCCCGCAGAATTATCTTTCTTACAAAGTACAACAATCCAGTTAAACTCTTTAAAGTCATTTATAAATCATACATTTCGGCAACCAAACTCGGCCCAACGACCTCGTCTGACAAACTCTGCTGGCCAACTTCCAGCCTAAAATCCGCCGCTCAGTTTTTAACACTTCCTTCCAGGTCTAGCTCTGCTGATAAACTAACATTTTAACTGTCCAAAAATTCACCCCTTCCACTTGCATTATCGCTATCTATTGATGAGATTCTCGTATAGTCTTGGCTCTTATAATTCAGAAATGCGTATTCATTTGACTGTTGTCTTCAACTGACCGTCTAAAATATCTATGATGCCAAAAAACAGTCTGGGAATGCTCTAAATCCAATATTCTTTCAACTACATGGCCATTTTCTTATAAAATATATTTTATATCTGTACAATTTGGCAACTTATATTATTTCCAACATTGTTGTATATTACAATATGTACCACATGATGAACTTCCATAATCGAGACGAAACGTTATGTGGCTATTTAATGTACTTTCATAGTAAATGTAATTATTGAACTTAAAAATTCATTAAATAATATTTTCAGGCTTATTATCTAATGTAGTTTTATTATTAAAAGAAATAAGCGTCTGTTTCCAAACATCGACAGTTGACTATCAACTCTCTGCTGAAGAAATTTTACGCAAAAGTCGTTGTCCATTATTCTTAGTTTATTTATTCTTTCACAAATATTTCTGTAGCTTCCTTACCGCTATTTCTGATAGCTATTGTCTTTTTTAAACTTCAATACTCAAAAACTTTACCACTCAGGCAATAGAAACCCTAACAGACTACGATGAATGATTGAATAATTCACGTAAAATCAGTAAAAAACTTATAATTTTTATTAATTGATTTTAATGTAAAAGATAATACAGAAAATGATAATAGTATGTATAATTCGATTCGTTTATGATTAAAATGTTCATCTTTAACTTAAAGGTTTGCAGTGTACATATATATTGGATTAGTACATATTTGTGTACAGACATATGATTTTGATATTCTTCCCTTACTGATGTCCGTGAATAGTCACTTAATTTATAGTCTATAATATTTTAAATAACGGGTACCGTTGTTAACAGTTTGTCAATATTTCTGTTGGAATTCTATTAAAATTAGTGTTATTAATATTTTATATTATAATGATCTAATTTCTCTACCTGACGAAGTCCATAAACAATGTACGAAACATCATATGTATTTAAATAGTCATAAAATAATTTGTAGCATTTATTTTTCTGAATTTATTGACCATAATTTATTTATACTTCATAAATATCAGATAATCTACATATTATAATTTTAACAGAAAGGTTAAACTGTTTACTAATAAATTATCACAATATTTCGCCTCATCAAAGCTAAATTGTCCCTTAAATATTTATTGTTGGCTCATAGTTTGACTTTTTTAAATTAATATAATAAATATTTATGAAAGCAGTTGTGATATATTTTTATATTTACGCCAGGAACAAAATTTACCACAAAAACTAAATATGCCAGGTAAATGTTTCCGCTGACAATACGTATGTTTAATAAATGTTCATACTTGCTTGTCACTAAAACAATACATTGAATTTCATGGGTAATAAAGATTTAGACTGAAGAATGCTTCGAAATATTTTTGTAGCGTTTTCCACGAATATTATATAAATGCCTCTCGTTTAATAGTAAAATTACTCTGGAAAACAGATAAATAATATATATTTCACCACGTGATCTACGTGAATGGGTTCATAATTTTCACAACTTTCATCTCCATCTCGACATGATTCAGTCAAAATGGCGTTGGATTGGATTACTTTCTCTTCAGCGGACATGGGGGAGGGTGAAAAGGTGAAATGAAGTGTCAGTCGCTTCCGATTTATGAAGACGCCTTACTTGTTACTCGAGACGTGAGAAATTCTACTGCTGACAAAATGCATTAGAGCCCTTCCAAAAACACTGGAAATAGGTTGCACACATAATGCCAGATTAACAATGAATTCAATAAGATTTGCAAAGTGACTGTCGTATGAAATAAATATTCCACAAATATGTTTATTTTAATTGCTTTTATATTCCTCCAGTTTACGACAGAAAATATTATTCCAGTTGATTAATAATTTTGATCTGTGCGTATATGATAAAACGATATCGAGTATTCCGTATTTATAACTGTTTTAGACTCATTAGACCGTACTTTACTTCCCGTAGCTTCCTTAGACTGACGTAAATGATGGTAGTAAGTACTACGTTATTAAAACTGAAAAACTAATCAGCTAAATAATCTCTTTTTCAATTGAATAAGACTAATTTTTAAAATACACAAAATTCTCGGAGAATTTACTCCAAACGCTTAAAACTGATACATTATTTGTAAAAAAAAAAAAGTTATTTACGAAAATATTTATGTTAAAATGCGTTTATAAATTTTAGTTAGATAAAAACCATTCAGAAATTTCACAATACAATATTGTCTTCTTTTTAGCAAGGTACGTGTTTAACGTCCCACGTGTATCGTGGAAATCAAAATGACGATATTGAAAATAGTAACTTTTCACTAATAAGTCCAACTTACTTGAATAACGCCTGTGATTTATTACCCTCTTTTAACATCAAATTTAAATGGTAAATATTTTTTCTCCAAATTTTTTAGACTAAACACTAAATTATATAAAAAGAGAACCTTTAAATGTATTTTAAAAAAAATATATTGAATTTTGTCGAAAGAGCTTATGCTTTTTGACATAATCATCTAATACATTTAAACAGGAGATGTGAATACAGTACGACGTATTACAATTGACGTTATTAAAGGAATGAAAGTATATATATATTCTACTGAAAAAAATGAAAATATTTGAATATAATTTTTTACTTATTATATAACTGCTATCTGGTTGCATCGCGATCCCGTGTTGTCAATTGAGTTAAGGGACATCCATAGCCACGGATTTGACTCCAATCTCTGTTGCTAATCCGCTATTATTATTTAACGCCCCTCCATTCTCATCTCCTAAAGCTGCGCCCCTCAAATACAGAAAAGGCTAGAAACAACATTGGAAGGAACACTAACAATCTCATTGCCCACGAATAATATTAATTCGACGCAAATATAGGGCGTTTTAGCATGTTTGAAAATTTCAACCGACCACCCCCATCCCTGTATTACCCCCACAGTGTTTGTTTCCGGTTCTAAAGTGACACGTGTACAAAATTTGGTCAAATTTGATGTAATGGGTGCAAATTTGTATGCAGAGCATACATACATTGTTTTACCCTTCCACCCTAATTCACTATCCGGCAAGTTGAATGCTATAATCAAACTCAGCGACATCTATAAAACCATATTCTACTCGGTTGGTTTTCCTCTATAGTTAAGTAACGCCCCTACACCCCAATCCCAAAGGGTGCTCTCCTGCCATGTCGTAAGGGTTGAATTTATACACAATCCATATCGTGAGAAATACTATTAATCTTATTGATGCCAAAAAACTGTATGGCAAATATTGGAAAGGACGTTCGTCGTAATTAAATATATTAATCTTAAAAATAATTTTTAAAATATTCGTTTAAAAAATTGTCGATGGTTGTAAAATATTTGAGGTAAGGTATAATTACAATAGAATCAGTCATATTAATTTTAAATAGTTCAATAATAAACCAAAGATTTCAGTACACATTTGAATGAAAAAATGAATTTAATTTATTTTTCGACGCGTTGACAGCCAGGACCACTATAGACGCTGACATCAACTACAGGTTCCTTTGTGATTATATTTATACTTGGTGACAGTGATTAATACAATAGAAAAGTGAAATAAAAACATTTAAATATAACACTTAAATAGCAAATTTAAAGGTAATAAAAATTAATATAGTATAAATCTCCATTGAAATTAAAATATTATTATACAGCGATATTTGTTTGTTTGGAGCTTCCGTATCACTTCCTTCGATCTAATCTAAATTTATTTCTCTAAACGCTTCTACAATGAATTTATTTCCATTTCCTCATCATTAATCCATATCTATTAAAGAATAAAAGTCACCCATAATATCTATTTTGCTGCCAGAATTTTATTTTGAAGTTTTTAACCCATCTACCGATGTAACTAGAATTTCGGAGTTAATTGCATTCCAGAGCCTTTGTCCTGTATAACCTTTGAATAGCTCATGAAGGCTCAATCTCTCCCTCATTCTCTCCAATACCGCCCACTCCCACCCTAATTGCTTCTATTTTCATTGCCATGACCAGGTACTGCGTTTGAAAATTTGGCTTCCCGTTACTAAACTTTTTCCAATGCTTCTGTTTGGGTTCTCCTATCAGGACCAGCAAGCTACTACGAACTCCATTATTGATCAAACTATAGTTAGGTTTCGGAACTCCCTTTACATATTTCTCAGAATTAAAAGGAATTTGTCGTCAGTAAAAGTACCTGTTACACCCATAAAACAGTAACGAATGTCCTGTATGATTAAGGTAGTGTTTTGGAAAATTATTACAATATTATCTTCAATAAATTAATTCACCTGTCGACCGTTATAAATTTACGTGATCGAAATATTTGAATGTATAATTGTGAATTAAGTTGAATCTAAATTTAGGAACATAATGAAGAAAGATCTTCAAATAACAGTTATAAAATAAGAATTTAAAAATGTAAGATTTCGTTAAATTATATTCTTGCAGCGTATTGTGCCAAGGTTCATATGACTTTTTAATTTTTTTTAGAATAGCAGGCTACATGAGGGTCATCTACGAGGTGGCAACTCCCCTTTAATAGCATATGAAGGGATTTGAAAGGGAAATGCGGAAAGGTAGCCATGTGTTAACTAGGAACTCAGGTCTATAGTTAAAGGATCCTACCCGGTATTCGCATTAAAGTGATGCAGGACAAACTCTAGAAAACCTGCATCAGGTAGGTCGAGTATTAGGTATGTGGCGGATTTGTAACTTGCTCGACTCCGTTTTAGTTGGGACACCACACGGGAAGAAAATTTTAAATATCTGTGATAGCACGGGATGCGATTAATGACGAGACTGTTTTTTAAATATGTTATTTATCTTTTCAAAAACATGTACACTGGTCAATTACTCGGAACGATCTGAACTCAAATTGTATAAATAAGAAAAGAATCTTATTTTGTACAACAATGGAAGTTCATAACGATTCTGAGTATAACGCAGCGTTTATCCTTTGGCTTCCGCGGCGACTAGATGTTCTCTGTGACACGATCTCTTCTTCTCCTTCTCCGCTACAGCTGGCGGATGAGGTTTCAGCGATGCTAGTAGCTAGATGCTTGCAGAGGAGTTCGTCGGCAGATCAGTCAGCTGATGCTTGCAGAGAAGTTCGTCGGCAGATAGACATGTCGCTCAGTTATTTTATTGAGGTGTAGACAGGCTATGTATAGGGTAATCCACATAGTAGCAACTCCCCTCTTATAGCATAGGAAAGGGATTTGAAAGGGAGGATGCGGAAAGGTAGAGGTAGGTAGCCAAGGGTTAACAAGGGGCCCCGGGCTATGGTTTAAGGATCCTACCCGGCATTCGCCTAAAAGTAATGCAGGACAAACCCTATAAAGACCTGCATCAGGTAGGTCGGGCATTTGGTACTTGTCCCACGCCCTTCCGACGGCGGGAGAGGGGTTAGCTGTAGGGTCGCAGCTTTCCCCTCGCCGTGCCTTGACCAATTTAGGAGGCAGCTGGCTGACTATTCTAATAGGAATAGCGGACAACTCTTACCGTATGCCCAAGGTCTGCGACCCCGGAACATACACCTCTCAAAACAGGCCGAGGTGCCTCGGCTTGTGATAACCTTAGTTCAAAAAATCAGAGAGATGTGAAGGCATCCCCAAAGGTAGCCTCCGCCAGAGCTCTCTGGGAAGGTTCACCTGCGAGAGAATTCTCTCGCAGGCTGTCGCTCAGTGGAAGCTACCTCAACAGGTACTTCTCCCAAACCTTTCCTTTTGCGGGAGACGAGTTGTTGTGGAGACGCAGAATTCCCTTCTCCGTTCCTCGACGAGTCTAGGAGGCAGCTAGCCGACTATTCCAATGGTAACAGCGGACAACTCTTACCGTATGCCCAAGGTCTGTGACCCCGGAACATACACCTCTCCAGACAGGCCGAGGTACCTCTCCTTGTGGGAAACTTAGTTCAAAAACGGAGAGAGGAAAAGACATCCCCAAAGGTAGCCGTCTCCATCTCTGAAGAAAGGTTCTGCCTGCGAGAGAACAGCTCCCAGAGACCGGGTTCTCCTTAATATGAATTCATTATCGGTTCACTTAGTCATATATTTATGAGAGAAAGCCTACGATATCTTTTCTCTCGCAGGTGAATCTCTCTGGAGAGATGGAGAGGGCTGCCTTTAGGGATGCCTTTTCTTCTGCCCGTTATTGAACTGAGGTGCCCACAAGCCGAGGCACCTCGTCCTGTTTCTAGAGGTGTACGTTCCGGGGTCATAGACCTTGTGCATACGGTAAGAGTTGTTGTTCTCTGTTCCCATTGCAATAAGTGCAGTTATGGCATACTTTGAATTTTGAAACTGCAACTCCCTTCTACCGCCACCCACAGGAGTTCTAGAGGTATCTTAATTCCGCAAGATTTATCCTGGATCTTAAGTGATACGTGCATTAAGTTAAGTTGATATTGTTCCACGCATTAATCAATAGCTTCATTTAAAAGAATTCTACAATATTATTAATATTATGCTTTATTTCGTAAAAACTCACCTTTCGGGAAAATAGCCCATCAGGAGAATGACCTGTCGGGAAATCGTCAATCGAGACAATGTACTGTTGGGCAAATGGCAATAGGGTTTTTATCCCGTCGGAAAAACGGAATTTTGTCCTATTCGGCAAATGCTAATCGGGATAATGTTGTCGGGAAAACGTGCATCGGGCAAGGGTGTGTCGTGCAGACGTCTACATCCCTTGCAACGTGTTGTTAATTTGATATCTTGAAGCTAATAAACGTTATGGTTTTATCAATTAAGGTTGAGATAAATTGAATTAAGGTCTGGATATTATAAATGAATTTACAATCTGAGGAATAAACATTAATATTCGCAGTACTTTTCATTTAAATAATGTCAAGATATTCTAAGCGAATTTGTGGAAATAACGGCATTATTTGTTCAGTTACAGAAACAACGTAAACAGAAATAGTTCTTTTCTCCATCTAATTATTCCTAGAATAAAGTAAATATATCTTTAAACTGAGGCCTAAACAAAAAGACTGAAAGTTTTGAAATATGATACTTATGCACTGAAATTATGTCCAGTCTTATGGAAAGATTATATTTTTAAACGATAAATTATAGTTTAAAATAAAATGAAACATAAAAGTTGATGTGATTGAATTTTGTAAAAGATATTAAATTTTCTTATTAAGGACGATATATTAGTACATCGTATCTTATTAAAATTAATATATTTAGTGTAAAAATATTACTCTTAGTTATAATCTATTTTGAATATATTAAACAAATTTCAAAATGTAATCCTAATTACATTAGAAGTTTAAGAATATTTATTAAAATATGTGTTTATCCAATAATAATAACACTCAAACATTTAGTGTCTGAGCTACGTTGCTGACGTAGTTGCAGTGGATACTTAGAGGACTATTATATCCATTTCCACGCTCAAACTCATAAATGCAACATTCTCCCCGAAGCTATAAATGTTACATGTAACTGAATTCATTTTACACTTGGCAGTAATATCGTGAATTACACCCTCTCATCAGTGCCGAAGACTTCCTAGTCAGATGTGAATACATTTACATAAGTTCGTCTCGTAGCTAGGCAGTTTACAGAAACTATGCAAATTTCTGTAGCGGAGTTATACTTCAGCAAGCTCTGTGTATTTTGATCCGCGTCGACACTTGTCCTCCGCGGTAGAATTTCGAAATTTGATTCTGTAATTTACGACAGAACATATCATGATAATAGCATGATACATTTAATACTACGAAGTATTCGTCTAAATTTAACTTACTGGTAATATGTAATCAGTTTTAGCACTAGGTTGTACGTCAAACTGAACAATTCTGCAATTTTTTATTAACTGTACATCAATTATTTTTCTGTTTCATTACTTATCAGAATTTTATTGGAATATTCTCAAATATATGGACCTAAGTTAAACTAAATATTAAAACATCAGCCAATTAGCCAAAAAAATACTATATTATTTAAAACATAATATTTAACACACGTCTCTGATTGGGATCTTTTCATACGTAAAATAAAATAAAACTATCTAAAAATAATTAAGAAAAAAGTATTACATACATTAAAATTTATAACACAATTATATAATTATCATTTATATACTAGATGGGTGCCGGCGTTGCACGGGTTGGCATATATCCGTAGCTCCTGATTTACCTCAAATCTCTGTTGCTTTTGCGTTATTTTTATGTAACGCACCTCGTCCCTTATCAATAAATGTGCTCACCTCCCACGCTGAAAGGGGTTAATCTCATTGGCACCGAAAAAGTTTCATTCGACGAATGTATCGGCCGTTGTAACATGTTTGATTATTATCACCCCCGTCTTTCCCTACTACTGGAAATTTGAATGACATAATTAAACTCATCGACATCCATAACCCTGGATTTGACTCCAAACTCGATTTGATTCACGTTATTTTCTTGTACGTTCCCCCACCCCAACCCGTAAGGGTGCTCCTTTTCCGTGCTGTAAGAGGTTAAAATTATACACAGATAAAATTGGTAGAATCACTGTCAATTTCTTTGTTCTTCTTAAAATATTTCTCCGATTCAAATATTGGGCATTTAGCATGTTAGAATATTTCCACCCCCATTGTTTGGTGTGTTAGGCATGCCTGTTACCCACAGTACCGTTTCTCGTGTTTGTAAGAATAAGTGTACCAATTTTTGTTGCAATCTGCCCACGCGTTTAAATTAGTATAGAAATTAAAGTAAATACTTACATACATCCTTTTATAAATAGATAAACTTTTGTTTTTAATAATTAGTTGGAAAAGAATTCATATTATTATATTATTGTTAAAAGCAAACTGTGTTTTTTTTAGATAACATGCTACATGAGGGTAAACCACATGGTTGCAACTCCCGTTTAATAGCACAGAAAGGGACTTGAAAGGGTGAATGTGGAAGGGTATAGGAAGGTAGCCAAGGGTTAACTAGGGCCCCGGGCTATATTTTAAGGATCCTACCCGGCATTCGCCTAAAAGTAATGTAGGACAAACCCTAGAAAAGCCTGCATCAGGTAGGTCGGGCATTGGGTACTTGTCACACGCCCTTCCGATAGCGGGAGTGGAGTTTGCTGTGGAGACGCAGCATTCCCTTCTCCGTCCCTCGACTAGTTTAGGAGGCAGCTAACCGACTATTTCAATGGGAATAGCGGACAACTCTTACCGTATGACCAAGGTCTGTGACCCCGGAATATCCACCTCTTAAAACAGGTCGAGGTGCCTCGGCATGTGGCAACCTTAGTTCAAAAACGGAGAGAGGAAAAGGCATCCCCAAAGGTAGCCCTTTCCGTCTCCCCTTCAAGGTTCTGCCTGCGAGGGCTATTCCCTCGCAGCCAAGTAAATTGTGTTGTACAACAATGTATTTGGGAAATGATATTTTAACTTTTTTAACGAGTAAGAGACAAATATATTTCACGAGGCTTGCCTGTTTATATATAACAGGTACATATAGCAATTTATTAAAATTATATTGTATTCTAGTAGATCATTGTAAATACACAGTTTTCAGGGTTTCATTGATGCATAAAATGTATAAATCCAAAAATAGTTAGACCAGAAATCAGTGAAGAAGGTATAAATATAAACTATCGTGTACATATTTTTTAAACAAATATTTAACAAATACTATATAATTAATTCCAGAAAATGTTGTCGTTTGTGCAAAATGCGTATTTTATTTCCATTAATGTAATAGAAGTAATGGAAATATCACGTTTGTTTAGATATGCATACAGAAAGTTTTAAGAACAGGCCACTTGATGGAAAATCTATATCGCTGCAACTTCTCTACAATGGCATAGGAAGAGACAGAATGGTGGACGTTGATGGGAGAACAGGGTTGAATGCATATTTAAAGCTACACGTTCACAGCCGTAACCGCCGTTGACGTGGTGGTTAAAGATCAGTGCTTCCATTGGTCAGACGTTTACTTCAATTTCCCATAGTGCCGTTCACTTCGGAAAATAGAAAGTACGTAACCTCATACGCAGTCCAATTAGAGGCAGACGTTGGTAAACTTTGTTCTGCTATTCGCAAAGTCATTCCTTATGGAATATATTTTACTTTCTGCGTACTTATTTCCTGAGCTTGCATTTTCGAACTATAGCGCAAACTGTGGCACACAACTTGGTAATTACACGTCAACAATTGGTCTTACATTATGAATTAATATTATTGTACTCGAATTTTATGACTATACATTTTTATATTTTTTATCTCCACTTTTGAAACAACGTAAACTTAATTTTCATAGAGCTAAGTCTCTGAAAATAAGTTTTTGGCTTACGCCAAATTCAGAAAAAAATTAAATTTAGGCAATTATTTTGTTAATTTGTACGTTCTAAGTTTAAAGCTTACTACGATAACAATCAATTTAATTTGGGTACTTAGTTAAATATAAATTTATAATGGAAAAATTTCCATTTACACAATTAAAAACATTCAGCCGAACCCTGTGCTGTAGGAGTCAGCGAGACTGCGTCAAATCACATTGTTCCCTGGTTCGAATCCCGGCAATGGCATGTTTTTTTTTGTACGTGAGATACTCTCATCAAATCAGTTCTCCGAGAAGGCAAATTGAGCGCTCCCGTAATGAGTCTCTTATAACTTTTTTTTTGGGGTGTAGACAGTCTATGTATAGGGTAATCCACATAGTGGCAACTCCCCTCTTATAGCATAAGAAAGGGATTTGAAAGGGGGGATGCGGAAGGGTGGAGGAAGGTAGCCAAGGGTTAACTATGGCCCCCGGGCTAAATTTTAAGGATCCTACCCGGCATTCGCCTAAAGAAATGCAGGGAAAACCTTAGAAAAACCTGCATCGGGTAGGTCGGGCATTTGGTACTTGTCCCACGCCCTTCCGATGACGGGAGAGGAGTTTGCTGTGGGGACGCAGCTTACCCCTTGCCATGCCTTGGCCTGTTTAGGAGGCAGCTGGCCGACTATTCCAATAGGAATAGCGGACTACTCTTGCCGTATGCCCAAGGATTGCGACCTCAGAACATACACCTCTCAAAACAGACCGAGGTGCCTCGGCATGTGGGAACCTTAGTTCAAAAAAACCAGAGAGATGTGAGAGCATCCCCAAAGGTAGCCCCCGCCAGAGCTCTCTGGGAAGGTTCACCTGCGAGAAATCCTCAATTCAGGCTTCGTCGGCATTGGATAACCTGAGCTGTTGATATATAAATCAATTAAAAAGTAAATTTACTGTGAGTTTAAGGATATTTGTTGTATTGCGCGCATTGCTGTTTGATATACGTGATTGCTATACTGACATAATTGATTAACTGGCCATTTTTAGCTGTAGAATTTAAATTATATCAATAATATTTGACTGTTATTTTCATTTTACCCCCGTTTCGTTACGTGTGTTTAGTGTAATTGCGTATGTAGAAAACTGTGACGAATCCTATTTCCTCTTTAGACGGTTATACGAAGAATGAAGCTATCTACTTATTCATATATTTTATTTAAATGTCACATATACCAAGTATAGATCGCGAGAAAAAGGAAGTTGTGTCTGGGTAAGATGTGCAGTGGCCCACTGTAATTGTAGTGGAAGTATGCCGCAACTCACGAACTTTTTTACTGAGGACATTGACGCATATCCAGATCGGAACATATTTTACATCAAAAAATGCTTCCGATAAGGTTAACAGTAACCGTTTTCCTCACGCTTAGTAGTACTACAAATATGTTAATAATTCATTACTCTTTTTTTTTAGGTATCAGGCTACATGAGGGTAATCCACATGGTGGCAAGTCATATAATAAATAGCATAACAAGGGATTTGAAAGGGGGGATGCGGAAGGGTAGAGGAAGGTAGCCAAGGGTTAACTAGGGACCCCGGGCTATAGTTTAAGGATCCTACCTGGCATTCGCCTAAAAGTAATGCATGACAAACCCTAGAAAACCTGCATCAGGTAGGTCGGCATTGGGTACTTGTCCCACGCCCTTCCGATAGCGGGAGAGGAGTTTGCTGTGTGGACGCAGCATTCCCTTCTCCGTGCCTCGACCAGTTTAGGTGGCAGCTGGCTGACTATTCCAATGAGAATAGCGGACAACTCTTACCGTATGCCCAAGGTCTGTGACCTCGGAACATACACCTCTCAGAACAGGCCGAGATGCCTCGGCTTGTGGGAACCTTAGTTCAAAAACGGTGAGAGGAATAGGCGTCCCCAAAGGTAGCCCCTTCCATCTCTCCTACAAGGTTCTGCCTACGAGAGAACATCCTTCGCTATTTTATATTATTTCAGGGCCATTGAGAGGTGACGAGAATCACGCAAAATATTCTTTATAGAAAATCGAACACACAATATGTATTAAATGTTTGGGGTAAATCCTTTATTGATGTAACGTTTTAATTCAAAGTGAAATACGAAAGTAAGATACTTAAATGTTGAAGTTTGGGAACACAATAAATTAACGGCCCGTATATGTGACATTAACAGAAATAAATTTTGATACATACAATTTAATAATAGGTAGTCGTTTCGGTCAACAATTACGATCTTTATCAAATTATCGCCAGACTGAAGATATATACCCAACGAATATGAATAAAATATATTCATTAATAAAAATTATTTAATAAACGATGATAAATTCTGTTTAAATGCGAAGTGTCTATTTTACATTTAAAGAAATTTTTTTTGTAACACTTCTGATTATTAAAATTAGTTTCGTTATTATAAAAATTGAAGGAACTATTAGATCCAAACATTGTTTTATTTTTGTCCCTTAATTGTAGTGAACAAAGATCCTTTGGTCTGGCCGATATAACAAAATGAGGAATTATTTAAAATAACTTTATAAACAACATTACGAAAATTATTATTAAGACAATCTTTATATAAAATATATAATTAACTGATTTTAAAAGTATCCAGTTATTTTAGTTGTTAACGACATTTTAATTATTGTTTAATAAACAATTATAATATGGTTAACCAAATAAATTGATAGTATTTTTTTAGGTCAACAGTTCTTTTAACAGTATAAATTTAAATAATTCTAAATTGAATGAATTTGACATATGGTTTTTATATATCTCTTCAGTCTGACGATAGTATTCACAAGAGGATAATAATTAAAAGTTGAAATTTTGAAAACATAGTTAAGGTTATCAGTATAATGTGATATACCAGACAATAACAAAGCTCTGTCAACAAACCACAGCTATTTTTTGATTAATTGAATGCTTACATAACACCGTTAATTGTAGATAAGAAAGCTAAATTTAATAACAGGTTAATTTCATAAATGTAACATATTAAGGCCAACATTTTTTTTAAACGTAAAACAAGACACTTCCCATTTATCACGGTTTATTATATGATTTATATTCAATTTTTTTTAACTCTGCCTATATCACTTCTCTCTGGCGATAGTATTGAAAAAAATCACAACAGCTGATGGAAAAGTCTACTCACTTTTAACCCTCCATTAGCCACACTGAATCTAGGTGACCGATGTAAATTAATTTCTTTCTTATCTCCGGATTAAGGTCAGATGCAAGGATGACCTTTTATGACATATCAGAGGAATGTGTTTACAATATTCTCTCAAGCCCGCACTCGAAAACCTAACATAGTTTCTCGAGAAATTACGTATGAATAAGAAAGTAGTGTATCTTCGGTTCAGAAGACCTACTGCTACCACTCTCGTCAATATATTGTAATAATTGGTAATTAAGGCTTTGTTCTAATTTAAAAGTTGAATTGTAGAGGACACATTATTGATAGCGGTAGCGGACGCCACAACAAACCGACAATGAAAGGACAGTATTGTGGAATGGTGGGGAGAGGATTTACGCGCTCAAAATTAGGAGCCGAACAGAGACAGTTGGGCAGTAAAGGGCGAGGAGAACAGATCAAAAGTCTAATTCACGAAAGTTTGACCCGTTTTGTCAGTCAGCAGCGAGAATAAAAGAGGTTTAAATTAAGGAACGAAAGAATGTGTTCCGGTAATAAGTACGCTGTTACATCAAATTGCAAAAAGTAAAGCAATCTTCAGTCAACAGACCAAACTAGTGAGTTGCTTTTTCAACATGACTCACGAGATCTACAAATCCAGGTTGCAGTAAATCATCGAGAAGTAACCAATTCATTTTAAACCAACCGACAAACTATGCTAATTAGAGTCTGTGAATAATTATAATCTGTGAAAATCCCACCATTGTGCTACGAAAATTTAATGTGAATATTGGGCTGCCGTAACTAGAAAGAAAACCTTAAAATTATTGTAAACCGTTTTAAAAGATAAACGTCAGATCGTTCTTTAATTATTGATAAAATGAAATTGTTTAAACTCAATCTTTTAGTATAAATTTCTTCATTAATAAATGTCGTCTATGTTTAGACGCATCGATTTCCTTATAAAGTAAATGTAAATTTTGTGTTCTTTGATTGTTTAAATTCTGCCATTATGAAACCCAGTTCAAGACCCTGAGATCCCAATTATATTTCGTATTTGAATAATTGTTTTAAATTTGGCATAATAAATTTTGTTTATTGTTTAAACTTATTAGTGTATTTCATTTAAATGTCAACACATAAATAAGTAAACATTATATAAAATGGCGCGACAACGTGTGGCACGATTTTTGATAAATAGGGCAGAATCATAATTAAAGAACGAAATCTGACTAACCGAGATATTGGTGCGAGAAATTATTTTATTTGGATAGGATGTGCATGAAATTTTTGGAAAGGAATTTTACGCGTGTGAAACTTAGAGGATGTTATGAGAAAATAAAAATTAATTGTGCATAGAAAGAATATTAGTAGGTTTATGTTGTTAAGAAATAAAAAGAAGTTGATAGTTAAGAAAGAGATAGAAGTAGATAATAGTGTAGTTAAAGACGAGAAAATTAGAAATATAATGGATGCCGAAGAAATCGTATTTCAATGTGGGCAAGCAATTAATGATGATTTTCTTGAGCAGGTATTAGTTAATTCTGAAAATGAGGGGATGGAATTAGTTGAAGAAGGGTTAAAAGAATTGGAGAATGTAGGGCTAGAAAGTCAAGATCTAAGTAATTAAATTGGTAATATTACACAGAGAAAAATGGAAGGAGATGGTGGATATAGGATGTTATTAGAGATATTGGGTAAACAAATGGAAGATATGAATAAAAGTATGAATAAAAACATAGCCGACTTGAGTGCAAAAGGGGATAAAAATTTAGCAGAGTTTAGAGCAGATATAAAGAAGGATGTAGCTGAAAATAATAAACATTTAGCAGAAATGGGTATCAAAAATGAACAAAATTTGAAAGAAATGAGGGAAGAGATAAAGAAAGATATGGCAGAGAATAACAATAGCATAGGAGAATTAAAGGCCGAAATAAATGAATCTAAAGTAGAATGTTAGATGAATTGTGAAAGATTATCAGAAGATTTTAAACTTAGTATGACGGATCTAAAGTCAGAGCTTGAGGAGAAGTTCAACACTAACACAGCACAGAATAGAGAGGAAACCAATAGGTTAGTGGAGAAACTTAATAGAGTAGAGGTTAAACAAGATGAGAGCATGAAACGAAGAAATATTTAAGGAAGATATGGGGAAGCAAAGACAAGAATTATTAGGACGGATAGAAATTGAAAAGATTATTTTAGAAAAGAAAATAGAGAACACAGCTGAAGTTGTGCACAAAGATATAATAAGTCAGGTGAAAGAGACTGAAAGGATCTGGGAAAATAAATTGGAAGATAAATTGGGGAAGGTGGAGAATTCCAATCAGGAGAAATTAAAGACGTTGCAAGAAGAAATTGGGAAGTTGAGATTAGTTAGTGAAAAGGTGGAAGAGAATAAAGTGGGGTTAGAGGAGGTTAAAGGTGATGAAAAAATAGATGACATAGAAGTGATAGTTAGTGAAAAGGTGGAAGAGAATAAAGTGGGGTTATAGGAGGTTAAAGGTAATGAAAATGTTGAAAAAAATTTAATTTTGTTGGGGCATAAGGCTTATGATGATAAAGGAGAGATTAAAGGGTTAAATATTGAAGGTGTTGATGAGCAGGGAGATAAAATAGTGGGAGAAATAGGTGAGATAGTGGCAAATGTAAATGAAATAGAAAATTACGAAAGAGTAGGAGAATTACAGGAAGGAATATTGAATCAGAATATGATAGAAATGTTTGTTTACAAAGATGAAGTGGGAACAGCTGATGGGATCATGGCAATGAAAACCTTGAAAAATATGGAAAGAAAATTGATGATAATAAAACAGATGGGATTTAAGAATTTAAAACAAGTTGTGGGACATATTGAATGTTATTTAAACATAGAATTTCGAAACAAGATTTTAACATTGGTGAATGAAGGAAAGGAAAAAGATGTAAACAAAGAACATCTGATCAAAAGTAAACTTGGAACAGATAGAGAATTCTGCCAGAATGCAGGTCAAGGCATATTTGAATTTAGAGATACAGGATAGACTAAAGATATTGATGTTAGAGAAAAGGGGGCGTGGCATGTTTAAATATATATATATATATATATATATATTTGATGACATTAGTTTTAATTTAAACCGTAAGAAATTGAAGGATCTAGACCATTAGGATAATCAAACAAATAATAAGTTGCACCAATATTTGACTGAAATTTGTAAATCTTTTAATTAATGGTAATTAGATATAAGTTTCCGAACGAAATCTGACAAATCAGGGCAAAATTGTAGAAGAAAGACAAAAATAAAATTTAGTTTTTCGAAGAGTAAAGTCCAGACATTTCCTTTCTCAAACTAAATTTGGGGCGTAATGTAATAATTGGTAATTAAGGCATTGTTCTAATTGAAAAGTTGAATTGTAGAGGACACATATTGATGGCGGTAGCGGACGTCACAACAAACCGACAATGAAAGGAGAGTATTGTTGAATGGTGTAGAGAGGATTTACGCGCTCAAAATTAGGAGACGAACAGAGACAGTTGGGCAGTAAGCGGCGAGGAGAACAGATCAAAAGTCTAATTCACGAAAGTTTGAACAGTTTTGTCAGTCAGCAGGAAAAGAGGTTTAAATTAAGGAACGAAAGAATGTGTTCCTGTAATAAGTACGCTGTTACATCAAATTGCAAAAAGTAAAGCAATCTTCAGTCAACAGACCAAACTAGTGAGTTGCTTTTTCAACATGACTCACGAGATCTAAAAATACAGGTTGCAGTAAATCATCGACAAGTAACCAATTCATTTTAAACCAACCGACAAACTATGCTAATTAGAGTCTGTGAATAATTAGAGTCTGTGAATAATTAGAATTGTATTTGAATAATTGTTTTAAATTTGGCATAATAAATTTTGTTTCTTGTTTAAAGTTAATAGTGTATTTCATTTAAATGTCAACACACAAATAAGTAAACATTATAATATATATCGTCCTTACTCCAGTAATACGGAGTGATAGTATACTTCCTTTACTAAAAATCATCGACGATTCAATTTTTTATCAAATATTTCCCTTTTCATACTTAAATTTTTATTGACATCAGTATACAGTATATTTTTGGCTTTTTATTCAATTTTTTTCAGTTTGCAAACAATTTCGGAAAATGAGTAAAAATATATACAACTTGAATAATCCTTAATATGTAGATGAAATGCGTAGCCTTCATTAAGAAGAAGATAATTATGACACAAATGTTGTAACAAACGACGATATAAAAGAATCGTCAGAAGAATTTGAAACTGAAGATATTTTAGAATTAGGTCTGATGACTGGGATACAGATCATGAAATTGACGAGCTAGATTTAGAAAAAACGTGCCATGTTTCAAAGAAACTGAAGAACAATGTAAAACAATATTTTTTTGTAAAGTGTGAAAGTTGTTTGTGTTTTCGTATACAAAAATAATTTGCCATGAATTCCATGTCCAAAATAAAAATAAAAATGTGAAACCTCTGATTAATGTATTTATTTGACCAAAAATGTAATGATGTAGATTAGGATATTATATATACTGTGGTAAAAAATTAATGTTGCGCGTCAATTAATGTAATAAACAAATAGGATAAATCGAAGCCCCCATGATGTGGTGCCATTTAATGCGGTAACTAATTACCGAACTCAAATTTATTTAACGAATTCATCAAATAGGATATTTAATAAATGAAAATATTACTCACAAATTTAATTTTAAATGCAGAATGTATTTACTATGTAAATTTACTTAATTTTTATACAGGAATGCTATGAGATTCTTGATACCTTCAGGGCCGTTTATCGGGCCTTAAGCAGTAATAGGAACCCGCAATGAAATAACAAAACTTGTAGAATGTTACAACATTTTGGAATGAGTTTACTTGAATATGACACTATTTAACTTGCTTAATAAATCTAACGCTAAGGAATATTATACAAAGTTTACAATGAATATTTGGACATACGAGCCATCGACGCAGTTCTCGCATCACGCTAAATTTTTCACTTCACATATTTGTTTAGATCACAAATTATTTAAATGACTTTTTAATTAAACAGGCAACATTATTTCACTCTCTACACAAAGTCAGCATTCGTGATTAAGTCCCTACCACACCACAGACTCTCATCATATGGTTTCCAATAATCCGACGAATAGTGATATTATCATTTAAATCAGTCCACCAAAAGCCAGTACAGCTTTTCATATAAAAACTATTTCGTTTGTCCCGTTCAATGTTTACAAAAGGGTTAACTATGCCTTTAACACGAACAACCTTGATTATTTATCTTTTACGCGTTGACCTTTACATGCAGACTTACTGCTAACCGCTTTCGGTCAGCTCGCATCGGAGTCTCTAACCAACGTCGGCCATCGCCTATCATAGACTGTACTTTCCCCGGTCAGCTCGCATAAGAGATTGTTCATTTCTTCAAATCTTTCAACATGACACAACGCAGACAATATACCGTCTGAAACACTCCACATTATTACGCGATGCTGACTGTTGCTAACAATTACCTTGACCACAATATTAGGCTGACAATACAAATTTGTAATAATTTAGAAAATCCTTTCATACATATATTGGTGGTCATTACAATAAATTACTATTTATGAGCATTTCATCAGAATTTTCACAAAAGACGAATATTTGGAAAATCAATAAAACTTCAACATATTATTAACTAACTGAATTGTAAAACAATTATATTTCAAGCACTGTGGAACTGTTTAATTTTGTAAACCAAACATCAGTTAGACGCCCTTAGATAGTCTCTCAATATTTTATGATTCTAATTCGAAAGTATATTGTGATATTAGAAATTTATAATTTTTTGATAACAGATTCTCTTGAACAAATATTTTGAATAAAATAGCAATTTTTAATTAATCGAGACAATAATTGGATGTATGAATTGTGTATATATGTGTCTAAAATGCAGATATTAAATGTTTGTACAAAGATTCAAAATAATTTATTCAGAAAACACAACAGCAACGGAATAGTTAACTTTAAGTATCCTGGACCTGGCACGACTAACGACGTTACTTTTAGAGGGAGCCACTAACGGAGGGTTAAATTAAATTGTCGAAAATTAATTTCTGTTATTGTATGTTAATTTACACATTATTTGTGTTCCTTTAGGTTTGAAAGTCGTTTAAACTGCTGTGAGATGAGTTTATAATTGTAAGAAAATATTTGGTTAAACAATATCAGTTATGAAGGATCTCAACATTCATTATCAATAAAAGATCATTTTCCAATAAGTTTTTAAAAGAATCCATTATCCACAAAATCTTTTTCTTATTGTTTTACATGCCAATATTTATAAAACATAACATGGGTGCATCTGACAAACTATTTATACATTTAAATTCATTAGAGAAATGTTCGACAATATTAATCCTTGTACATACCAGGATAGGTTACAAATCTGTTTACAATTTAAATCGTAAAAATATGGGGGGTTTTTTAATTTGTGAAAAGTAATTAGTTTTAGGGTGCTTTTTGACATAGTCGCATTCAGTTGAATTTTATTATAATTGTGAATACCGCTAATTATTTTTATTTAACCAGTTTCAGTCCCTATTATTTCTTTTAAAAATCCAATGTAAATAGTGTTGTACTTTGTTTTTTCTGTGTATGCAGTGTCGTGCGAGAGGATCAGCCAGGCAATTGCCGCTTTGAAGCGTGCGCGCCCGCGGCCTAAGACATGTGTCCGTCTGCAGGCTATTAATTACGTGTGCACACGTGTGTGGCTATTAGGGCGGGATACAATCTGACAGCGATCGAGTCGAGCCCTACCTGTCCCAGGGCCACTGCACCCTCGCTACCCCTCCCTGTTTGCATAAATTAATTAATTATGAGGAGTTGCGAGCCAGGGTTTGTCGACAGCAGGCCGGCCAACCTCATGAATATGCAAGGGCTCTCGTTACAATCAGGGCTGCCACGAACACCCTCTTGCAGGACTCCTCCACAGCTCTCACACTCTTCTTCTGCAATCAATACTGTTTTTTTTTGTTTTACAAGTATAAGGACATCTACGGGTAATATAAAGGTAATATTAATTCACTCTCTGAGTAGACACTATGCACTTTTCCTCATATTCAAAATTTGTCCAAAATTTCCTATTGTTGTATAATTATCTGTGTGGTATATAAACGTTGTTGAAGAATTAATCTAAATTTAAGTGAATGTAAAATGTGTATTGACAAATAATCATTGAATTTAAAATTGTACAGCTCGACTAAATATACCGCTTTTTATAGTACGTGACGGTAGCTCCAGAGGAGATGAAGTATAATACAAAACTAACTTTTATCAAAATTTGTATAACGCTATTTAAAAAATTTTATGTATAAAAAATGTAATATCATTGAAGAATTTTAGCAATCTGTAATGTTACGTATTAATTGTTTGTGTGGCATTATCTGACGTTTTATTTCAGAGGGTCCTCACGTTGTTTAACATTATGTGACGTCTTAATTTTACGTTGTGGGTGCCATTAATGATAACAATGCTCATCATTAAAAAAGAAAAGTAGTTATATGAGATTTGTTTACAATTAATAATCTTAATACTCCTCAAAGTTTTTAGTTCTTAATCCCAGATTTCGCGTGGGAAAAACATTTACTGGCAGTTAATGTGGCATAAATGAAATATTGTAATTGAAAGCTTATCTGAGTCGTCGTCCTTTGATGATCTGGAACACTAGGTTTTCGCTTTTGCGTGGAACTGCTAGAAGCACTTGAAATGTTTAATCAAATTATATTGCTCTGCTTTTTGCCCTAATCACTTCACTTTCTCATTACTATTACTTGTTGGCGTCGATTCTATTCTAATTGAGGCTTGACTCAATTAACAAGTTCGAAGATAGAAAACGTGGCTTAATCCCACAATATGTTAATATATAAAATTAATTTTTTCGTGCGTCGCTTAAGATCAATCTACACGGCGCTCTGACTGTTCTCAACTTTCTATCATCACGCCACAACCAAGACTACTTGTCAACAAAGCCATCTGGCCAGACTAACAATCAAACTCTGCATTTGTAATATTTCTTAAAAAATAATTCAGGGCTTGTTTGCCGTGCTACGGTAAATATGAATAGTATATGTAATGAAATAAATGTAATTTATAGGCAAAGATCCAATGTTCCATATAAGACCAACATGGTCAATAAAAATTTAATCTCAAAGTTGTTATATTGATTTAATTACTCAATTGAAAACAGTTGATATTGAACTAATATCGAAAAAAATTGAATTTACATTCCTTCATTTACTGAGTCATATTCTTACCAGCCACGCAAAGTTCCTAAAAAATTTACGACAAATAAAATATGTATTTTTTATTTGAAGTATATGGTATAAATTAATAACTTCGTTAAAGATTCAAATTTTTCTCGGTTGAACTGATTTTATAAACAGTTCTCGGGCTGCTAACAGTATAATTATAGCAGAACAACGTTTCGATGTGAAGAGAAAGTCATCGAAAAGTTGCTATACGTTAAGTTATCTCGGTTAAAGCGCTAAAACATTTATAAAAACTCTGTTCTTGATTATTTTTCATTTTGATAAAATATTAATTAAATTATAAAATACGTTCCAATGAAATAAATGGATTCAATTTAATACATAGTAAATATTACAACATGAATGTTAGATACTGATAATTATTTTGTGCATCAATATGAATCACAATTATCGAAAATTTTCAGTAGGTTTTAGGTTCGCAAAATGTGAAGTAAATAGCCTGTTCAAAGCTTCACTTTAAAGCTTTACAAATTGTTACTTTCTATTGTCATCAATCTTTTTCAATTAGTTGCATTCAGTGTAACACTTCATGCAATTTCAATGGTTTGGCATATTTTAAAGTTGTCTAATACCTTTATAATCAATGTACATATTTAGAAATATACAAATAATGGAAAATGTAATTCACTAAATAATTTCTTCGTATTATTATTTAAACTCTGAATGTCGTTCCAGTTATGGGATAAACAGATGTTAAATTAGTACATGCACACTGAAATTAATTATAGATTAAAGTTGCGAAGCCCACTAAATATCATCTGTTCCCACAATTAAGTTAATAGAATTCCAAAAAAATTATGCTCAAATTTCTGAAACATAAAGTGTTTAACCCTCCATTAGTCGTGCCAGGTCCAGGGGACCGACGCATTTTAATTTCTTTGTAATCTCCGGAGCCAGGTCAGATACAGGGAAGAACTTTCATGACATCTCAGAAGAATGTGACTGCATTATTCAGCGAAGCCACACTCCAAAAGATACTATAGTTTCTCTGAAAATGATGTTTGTATAAGGAAGTATTTCAATTACTCTGGAACTGTTTATCTATAAGTTTCTAACTGATGTTTTGTCTAATTAATTGGAGTATCAATATTTTATTATTCTAAAGTACATTGTGATATTAGTAAATTAGAACTTTTATAGTAGATTTTCTTTATCAAATATTTCAAATAAATGGCAACTTTAAATTAAACCAGACTACAATTGAATTTATTAAGTACGTATATAGGTGTCTAAAATACTTATGTTAAATGTCTGTAAAAATATTCAAAATAATTGATTCAGAAAAGTGATCAACAACGAAATGGTTAACTTTAGGTCTCTTGGACCTAGCGCGACTATCAGCGTTACTTTATTGGGCTCGATTATCGGAGGTTTAAAACGACAGTTTTTATTGTTACTGAATGACGAAACATATGCCGTGAAATAAAGATAAGAATTTGGAATGGTGGCAATTTAAGTTTGTTTTATAAGGAAACAAAAATTATGTTGTTCTCAGATGTTACAAATTTACTAGTATCTATTAACATATGGTATGACAGCATAGTTCGCATTTCATTAACTCAAATGAGTCATTTACGAACGTAATAGTTGCATGAGAATATGCGTTGCTGTCTGTCGAATACCAATTTATGATTCAGTTTGAGTATACAATTTAAATTAAAACAGAGCTCTTTGTAACCTTTTGATGAATTGGCCGGTTTTAATTATAAGAATTTTACGCACTCACGGTTATGTATAAGAACGTTCTTAGTTATAATTTTAGGTTACAAACTCCTCTCCCGCTATCGGAAGGGCGTGGGACAAGTACCTAATGCCCGACCTACCCGATGCAGGTTTTTCTAAGGTTTTTCCTGCATTTCTTTAGGCGAATGCCGGGTAGGATCCTTAAAATATAGCCCGGGGGCCCTAGTAACCTTTGGCTACCTTCCTCTACCCTTCCGCATCTTCCCTTTCAAATCCCTTCCTATGCTATTAAAGGGGAGTTGCCCAATGTGGATCACCCTCATGTAGCCTGTTGCCCTAAAAAAAATCGTTTCTGTTTTGTGGTGACTATATTAGTTACGTAAAATTTAAATTTATTTATCCCTAATTGCAAAGAGTATTTTTTATTCAGTTAAAGTTGACCAGAAGAATATATTGTATCTTTAAGTTCCAAATAGTTGCAGCTACTTTTAATAGGCTACGTCTGTTTTCAAGCGTTAGTAACGTTGGTTAGTAAAATATAATAAACGTAAATGAAACGCTAATAACAATCGCATTTTCTCCTAAAACTAATTCAGTCATTTAAGGTTTATTTCGTGACATGGATAAATGTAATAATTACATATTTATGATTCACATAATAAGCTCGGAAAAGAATTTGTGTTTAATTCATCCATGTAGCTAATAGTTATGTAGAAACAACAGAATTAATTTACCAGGAAAAGATTTTGGGGAAAATAAATTTGGGTAGTTATGTGAAGTGTTTTCCCTCCAATCGACGATTTTCAACATAGTATCCATTTTTTCCTCTCATTTCTCCCATTGCTTTGCAAGTTCGGAATACTTTAACACCTTATGTCTTGATCATCTCTACAGTGACAGGAACAATGTGAGATCGCGGGTTATAATGTTGCAGGCTGATCTACATCCATTCCCTTAAAAACTGTCTGGATATAACCAGACAGTATTCATGGTCGCTCCAGGTTCGAAAAAATCAACCGGAATGCAACGCTGCATCCCAGAAGACGCTTTCCACAACAGATCTCAGTCATCGCAATTTTCTCTTATGCCGAATCCAAATGATGGCGTTTTGTTTCAGGCTCGTATTGATGGAACAAGCTTTCTTCGTCAAAAATAATCTTCTTCACTTTTATTTGTCTGCAAAAGTTCTTCCGTCATGGATATTCTATGAAATTTGTGGTATTTGGCTTCGGTCAATAAATGTGGAACGAACTTATTGACTAATCACTTCTTGCACTGCAAGTTTTGCTGCGTTTTCATTCACAGAGACACGTCTGTGGAGGCAGTACGATGGCGACCGTTACGACACCCATCTATAGTGTTTTTAAATAGGAGATGTTCTGGCTATCAGAGCAAAGAAATAGACTTCCGTTTCCACATCTACAATAATGAATGACAGAAACACTTACTGCAGCTTCAATAACAGTAATATGTGATAAAGTGCACGAATTTGATTCGTCGGCGTCAGGAAAAACTTCAAGGTCAAATTGACGCCCATTTGAAAAGAACTATATAGTATACTCTTGTTACGATCTTTGAAATGTTTTATCCATCTCCTAACTCTGCTGGTGCCCATCTATATTTGTTATGCTGTCTGGGCTGAATTTATGCATAATATTTTTATTTAACAAAGAATTCAATGGCTGTCGAAGCGAAACATCGTTGTAGGCTGTTTTTCAAATACTGCCTGTAGTTACGTGAAAATATGTCAACATCTGGTTGAAAGTCTGCAGATTAATATCCAGCAGTTGTTTTTGATACATCGTTGGAATTGAAATTCTAACAATGGATTGATCATGACTTTCAGTTCAAATGATTAGTCTTTATAATATCCATATAGTCAAGTATTATGCACTCATTCTATTAGCCAATTCGTTTTGGCACACAGCAAAAATTAAATTAACTGTCGTCAAAGTGGGATAAGGATCATAAGCCCAACGTCTGTGCTCCGATAGAAGCAATCTGAGATTTATTGAATGAGTATTTGACACGAGCCACCCTTGTACGTTATATTTGTATTGGTAACTGAGAATCCATGCTACTATAAATATAATTTGTATACCCGTCAATACATCATCATCTTTAGTTTCCATATTTACGTACTAAATTTACTGAGTAAATATAAACCATCCCTTAATATATGATTAAAAGCTCCGTCTCTTGAAATCCATTTTTTTTATAGATGATGATGTTTTATTTTTACCTTGGAATTGATGTAATTGCTAAAAAAGTGCAGCGCGTTAAATCTTTGTGTTTATTGTTCGTATTTACTTGTATGAAGAATTTTTATATGAGTTCGTAAACATTCGCCCACGTCCTTTAAGAGTCTTGCGGGGAAAATTTTCCATAATTTTCCATAATTATAAATTGCGATTGAAACTTCGGAAGCCCGGTGGCCTTTAGTCTACTGCAACTTAATTTACAAATATTAGGCTATGACTAACGATGCCTTTAGAGTTTAAGTAGTTTATCGTGAGGGTTCAAACCAAGCTTAATACAATTCACGCACTATGGAAATATAGAAGCAAATAACGAATGTATGTGAATAAGATTAGGAGAGGGACGTAATAAGTCAGTCATGTAGTGCACAGGGTGCAGTGGTGCAATGTGCAGTTGTGCAGTGTGCAGCGAGCAGGCAAGAGCGTGGCCACTGCTGGGGATAATAGCGAAGCCTCCAGGCACACACCTGTTGCTCCGCATTCACATGCCTCGATAGAAACATTCTATCTGCAACAACAGAAATATTCCCTCTCTTGTCGTCAATGAAGAGGAAATCGACGGAAATTGTGTGTCCGTGTGTGTGCACAAGTAAAACACAAAAAAATTCTTCGTCTCTGTTATTACTTCGTCTGCCAGGCTTGGAATTCGCAGCGCACGTACCGGAAACGAAACTTTCAGCGGATACACGTGTAAAACTCATTCTTAATTTTTTATTTTACTTCCGTGTACTTTTCGAAATGTTTATGATAGCACAGAAATTATTTATTACTAATTTATGTATACCGTTCTTAAGTGCTGTAGTCACAACGATGGTAGTAAGGTATCAAAGATGGGACAATTCTAAATATTTTGTAACTAACGAAATAAAAGCGACGGAAACATTTTAAATATAATTTTGTTTGTCTAATTAATGCTCCAAAAAAATTGAGGTCTTAAGAAATTACAGTAACTTGCCTTTTAATACTTTAATTTAAAGAAATATTATATTCAATCCGAAGTTCAAACATTTAGTACTTATATTCAGTCCAATATGTTAACGACAGTGTTTTTGTCTCATGTGGCGTTATAAACAAACTTATAGTTTTCTTTATGTTACACTTTATTTTTTAAATTTATAATTTATTTTAGTATTATGATATATTGTATTGTTCCCTTCAGCAACTGGAATTTTTAAATTTTTAGTTATCTGATGTATATATATATATATATATATATATATATACATACATATATATATATATATATATATATATAAACTATCTGAGTGCATTAGTATTTATTTAATTTATCATGGAGAAAGAATTGATTCAAGACTAACGTCTTTGGTAAACATTTCAGTTAACCAGTATCAATAGCTTTAACCTTTGGAACATTTTTACATTTATGTCCCCCTCCCCGACCTACCCCCTCGGCATCCAACTTCAAAAATAAAGCAGGATGATGATTGGCGGTTCTCTAACAACTGTGAAAATCTCCTACTACATAAAATAAGATTGTCTATAAATGATTCCGAATTAAAAAAGGGGACAAATACTCGCTAACTTAATAAAGTTTACATATACTATCGACATCTGAAAAGAGTATAAAAAACTTTAACTAAATAGAAACCAGAAAACAACTGTTACCCTAATAAAATAAAAAATACAACTGGTAACTTAAGAGGGTAAAAAATACTACGGGAAACTTTTTGTCAACCACATTCAACTCCACGACGAGGAACATAAAATTTACTTAATCATCATATTTAATTCAATATTATATTAGCATGAAATAATTAGTGATCGGGAGCCGAATAGATTAATAATTTCTCTCCAGATGTTTTAGTGCTTAATTTCAAACCCCTTTACAGCATGGGAAGGCAACCCTACTAAGGGAGAAAGTGGAGGGGCGTTACATTAAAATAACGCGAAACAAGCGAGATTTGTGTCAAATCTAGGGTTGTGGAATTAAAATAGTTTAATTCTGACGATCACTACTTAAGTTTAGCCCATACGTGTGGGGGTGGAGAAGGAAGTTGGCGAATCACTGTAATATGAAAGTAATGATTAAAGAACCGAGACTGGCGTAGAAACTGGGATTATGAAAGTCACTGAGTTTAATTATGACATTTACCATACTGGTTAAGATGTAGGTTACCTCTAGGAATCGGGGTGGACGAGGGCAAAACAAATTTACGCGTATAGTCTTAAACGCTTAGATCAACTTCTACCTTTACACACATGTTACTTACGTTCCACGAACAAACCATATCTATGGGTAGTGGTGGATGGGGTATCATTTAAAAAATAATCGTAGGCGGCCATTATTATTGTCGAATAAAATGTTTTCCAGGTCGCTGAATTTGATATGGTGTAATAGAACTGTTAAGTGTATAATTTGAACTCCAAAAGATAAGGAAGGGAATGACCGTTACCGTACGGGTGGCGAAACGCTTTACATAAAAAATAATGCAACTCCGGGGTTATATAAGTTTCTTAGTTTAATTCTCGTATTAACCATGGTGATTAAGGAAATATTATGTCCCTGAATGTGCAAGTTGACAAATAGTTACCCGAAGAATTTTTTACCCTCTTAAGTTTCAGGGTATATACTGGATGATGTTAGGGTAACATCTATAATTTTGGTCTATAATTACTTAAAAGTTATATTTTTACTCGTTTAAGGTACTTTTTACGCCATATTAAGTTGGCAAGTATTTTTCATTCTTTCAATTCGCTTTATTTTTTAGACACACTTCTTTTATGTAGTAGTAGAATTCCCGAGTTGTTAAAGTACCATCAGTCATATTTTGGTTTACTTAAAGATAGCAGCCGATGATGGTTGGGTCGGGGAGGGGAACGTAAATGGGTAAGTATTTCAAACAGTGACGCTATTCGTGCGTGTAAATTTAAATGTTGACCAAGAGATAAGTAGATAATCAATTTCTATTCCGAGCTAATTTAAAAAAATACCGGTGTAACGCCGGGCACTCAGCTAATTTTTAAATACAATCATGGTGTATTTAACAAAGAAAAGCACACTTATCTATAAGTTTGATGTACCGTTACCGTAGAAGTAAAATTTATAACCCGACTGATGAAACGTTTATAGCATCATGACAAACTTTTCAGACACAAACAACATGAAGAGAGAATAAATATGTACATAAAAGTTACTGTGCTGTTAATTAAAGATATTATGAATAATAAATAATATCTTTTAATTACGATTGTCAAGAGAGGTTAAATATATCTGGTGACTCTAAACAGTCGTAATAATAAAATATTTTTTTAATTAATTAACATAATAAATGAAAGAAAAGATACAACACAAAAAATTACTTTTTAAACTGTTAAATCAATTTAAACCCCAGTGTAAACAAATAACAAATTAAACACTTTTATTTTTTCAAGCGTTTATGTAGGTTAGTTAATTATACGTGTCATACCATTAGTTTAAAAACCGGTAGTTTGATTGATGTTTTGATATTGTAACACTAATAATGAAATAAATAAAAATAATTTTTTTAGATTATATGTCATATATTCATATTTTATGTTCTCTTTGTACAATATGGCGTCTAACAAAAAGCTATTCCTACAGCTGATTTACATAAAGGCATAAAGAAAATGTAAACTTAATTTGTGACTTATTTAAATATGAAGTTTTGGTTGAATTAATATAAATTTGTACAAACTAGTCTTGGTTAAAATTACATTTTAATATTTAAATTAATTAAAAAATCTTTAGTTTCTGTGGTATTATTTTAGCTGTTAACTCTATTTCAAACTGTGGTTCGTGGGCCTCTAATACGACGTACTGATTTTGTTGGTGATTTAGATTTTTAACATATACAAACACAAACTGATCTGAGACATTACAAGACTTCTAGATTGCTGTTATTCTCGGAATGGATACGTAATTCAGTGTCTGTTTTGCTGTGGGTCAGTTCTGCAGTACAGCTTTCAAATGTATCAGAAATTGTCCTCGTCGTTGTACTCGGGCTGCAGAAAGTGAAATTATTTAGCTTTGTTGCAGAACATTAACAGTTTTACGTCTCCTTTTTTTAAGTCAAACTGACAAACTTCGCTACAGTAGCAGTAACTCCCTTTCCATCTCTGTTATTCCACTCCTCCAACACTCCGTTCCGTTTATCAACTCACCAGTTACATTTTTGTGTAAACAATACAGTTTCAGTTCTTAAATGTGTCTCTACCAGGAAGAAATCTGTTAGGGGGATTAGCAAAGCCAAAATAACGCACCCAGGTAATTTCATATCCTGAAAAATGTTTTTCTGTATAATCTGCCGTACATCTGTTATTTAAGCAGTAAATATGCAGAAAATTATCTCCCGTACTTTTTACAGTATAGAGTGACCTTTAAACGCTGGTGCTATTTCCGCTTCAGTAAAGAGACGATCGGCTTTGGCCATTCCCAAATGTTCCGCAGTACATCAGATGAAAGAATTTATCCAGAAATATTATCAAATCAGACAAAATAATATATTTATAATATAATATAATTAATATATCAATTATTTATTTAAATTTCAGGCTGTTGTCTTCTCAGTCAGCCATATTCATCTGCACAAAGAAAAAGAAATTTCAGAACCATTTACATTTCAACAAGAATCCCACATATAATTATTTTAATTAATGAATAGAAAGAAAGCATTCACATACTTCAGCCATCGATGCTAGGTAATAAATCCGGAATGGCAAACCTCGACCGCACCAGGGATGTAACACGAGACCTCTGTTAACCGGGCGGCAGTTCTACCAACTGAACTATCCGTGTCGACTCCAAATCCGGGGCAAATTCCTACATCGATCAAACCTTGTTCAAGCCCGTCTACAATTTTTTACAAAATCACAATTCTTTCATGGCTTAAATTTTAGCGCCTCAAATGAAGAACGGAATTATTTATTACTATATATCAAGGGTTTTAGAATTTTCAATTGGAGAATAGAGAAAAATAGTTCACAAGCTCAAGCCATAGAAAAAATTAAATTGAATTAAAATTTCAGGATGGAAAAATCTGTGTCGGTAAGCGGAGATCCTGGGTTTGATACCCGGTGCTGTCGAGATTTTCCGTCGGGATACTTTAGATTTTATTATAAATTTAATATTTTCAAAACAACTCTTTTTTTTTCAAAATCACACATAATCATCAGTACACAAACCTTCAACTTGTCCTAAAATTATTATTGAGTTTTTCATCAAAATGTCAATTCGTGTGGATTTTGGATTTCAGCGTTTGTGTGTCCATATTACGAAAAAAAAACACAGTAAAAAATAAAAACTACGCACCTGCCGTCCAGATACAACAACAAGCTTCTTGGCCTCCATGGGAAAATAGTAAAAATTTCAATAAATTCAGAATCGTCAAAATTTTAACAAAACTTCCTTCCTAAAAGTGACAAGTCTGATTATAACGATATAAGTATAATAGACGTGGTGTCGAATTTGTAATTATCGACTTTAAATTTCGAAAGATAACGAGATTCCTTGTTATGTCAGATGAAATATTTCATAAACTTAATATTGATGTCATATTTTGGTATAGTGATTTAATATTTAGACGCTTTATTTCCTTGTATAAATACATTTTTTAAAATATATATTGATAGTAATATGTTCCGCTTTAGGTTAAGTGGTTTTGCTTGAAACATTTTTACATTGTCATAATCTATTTCATAATAAGAAAGACATCTAAATACAGACAAAAAAGTGATTATACAGATACCACGCAACGTTTCTGGAAGTCTTGTTCCTATCTTCAGGTGCAGAAAAAAACACAAGAGCCTAGAGAGACACAACTGCACTAGTCAGTTAACGAAACTCGAAAGCTTTGTATGTATTTCGCTACCTTTCTTATTATTAATTTCCAATTAATTGTAAATAATTCATTTTAAAATCTATTTTATGTTTTGAGTTTAAATAGCGTGAAGACAAAGCAGTATTTTTTTGTATTAGTTTTTCCGTTATATTTATGATTATTCAACCTAGTACTAATATTGTATGACCAATACAGTTTAATTTTTGTAAATGACAAATGTTTGGTTAAGTCTTCTATTGTTATATAATTATTAAAGTTATTTTCCGGTTTTAAACCAAATTTAATTTTTTTCCCCCTAATTTAGGTGTCAATTTATATCGTTTAGTTATGGAACAGTAAAATTGCTTCCGCGAGGACAGAGGGGGGGGGGGTGTAGATAGGCTATGTATAGGGTAATCCACATAGTGGCAACTCCCCTCTTATAGCATAGGAAAGGGATTTGAAAAGGGGGATGGAGGAGGGTAGCCAAGGGTTAACTAGGGCCTCCGGGCTATAGTTTAAGGATCCTACCCGGCATTCGCCTAATATTAATTCGGGACAAACCCTATAAAAACCTGCTTCAGGTAGGTCTGGCATTTGGTACTTGTCCCACGCACTTACGATGGCGGGAGAGGGGTTTGCTGTGGGGTCGCAGCTTACCCCTCGCCATGCCTTGGGCAGTTTAGGAGGCAGCTGGCCGACTATTCCAATAGGAACAGAGGACAACTCTTACCGTATGCCCAAGGTCTGCGACCCCGGAACATACACCTCTCAAATCAGACCGAGGTGCCTCGGCATGTGGGAACCTTAATTAAAAAAAACCAGAGAGTTGGGAAGGCATCCCCAAATGTAGCCCCCGCCAGAGCCCTCTGGAAAGGCTTCCTTCCTCCCCGAGGATTTTTTTTAGGGCAATAGGCTACATGAGGGTAATCCACATAGTATCAACTCCCCTTTAATAGCATAGGAAGGGATGTGAAAGGGGGGATGCGGAAGGGTAGAGGAAGGTAGCCACCGATCCTACCCGGCATTCGCCTAAAAGTAATGCAGGGGAAACCCTAGAAAAACCTGCATCAGGTAGGTCGGACATTGGGTACTTGTCCCACGCCCTTTCGATAGCGGGAGAGGAGTTTTCTGTGGGGACGCAGCATTCCCTTCTCCTTACCTCGACCAGTTTAGGAGGCAGCTGGCCGACTATTCCAATGGTCCATACTTCGTGATATATCGACACAGTATATACTTCTGACTGTCGGTAAGTCTGTTCTTAGTTTAATGGATGACAAAAAAATTCTGAATAATGAATACGTTTTTACATTTATTAATTCATTGTATTTATATAATTAGTTGGAAGCTTTCAACTCTTTTGTTATAATCATCCTGAATGAACAATCAAACGTTAATTATAATATGGCTACGGTGGTTGATGTAATAATTTATAATGGTATTGAGGGCAATAGGCTTTTTATACCAGTTAGTCAGTATAAGTCCTTCGTTATTAATAATGGTCAAGTCAAGAAAATCAATTGTGTTATTAGACATTGTTTCCATCGTGAAATTAATTTTAGGATTCATAGTATTCAAGTTGTTAAGAAACGGTAATCGTCATTTATATGCAAAATCACCAACAAATCATGAATATATTTAATTAATAGCTTAGGGGTTATAGGACAGGATTTCAATGCGTTTTATAAAATGTGATTCATGACTATACCAGCAACGTTGACACTTAGGCAACCTCCCATTGAAAGTCCATAAATCTGTTTGTACCATCTATTTTGAAAAGTAAAATAACTATTTTCAAGAATCAATTTTAATCCTTCTAAATAAATAGCTGTGCTCTTAATCGGCGTGTAAGACTCAACAGAAAGCCAGTTATCACTAATTAGTTTAACTGCTAGGGCGACGGGAGTGTTTATATAGTAAGATTACGTCAAAACTAACGTGTCATATGGTTCTAGGCATAAATTGCCAAGTTTGTGTTTAACTTCTACTGTATTTTTAACGTAAAAAGCGTTTGATATATTCAATAAATTCAGTGAAGGGCTGAAAAATTTACTCAGATTATATAATCAACTGTTAATCGCATCGACTATCGGTCGAATCGGATATCGGTCTTATGTGTTTTAATAATTCCGTAAAATATTGGATTTTTTGGGTAATTATTATACAAATATTTAGCTTTTCTCTCATCAATGAATTTAAATTCAAGCAATTTCTTATTTGTTCGTATTTCTATGTCAAGCATTGGGTTATTTATAATCAATCTATAGGTGTTTTTGCCATTGAGGAGCGATTCCATATTATTATAATAATATTCGGCGTACATGATAGATTTATCTTCCATCGACACGATTATATTATTATTAGATTTAAAAAATGATTTGCAAGAATTCTAGTCGCTCGTAATGATTTTAATAAACCTGTCTTTTTCCGCATAAATCGTGTTAAATTTAACGGTTTTCATATGGTTAATTTTAAGTTTGGAAATGTTGTTTATGATAATATTTTTATGAGTATCAGTAGTTACAATTCTATATAATAGCTTCCAACTAATTATTTTAATAAAATTAAAAACTTGGCGACTGTTTTTGGTTTTTTCTGCTCATCAACGTCAACCTCAAAAGTCCTTTTTACCATAATAATCCATTGTAATTTAAAACATAGTAAATAACTTTATAATATCATTACTTATAATAGCAATGATTTAATATGTTAAATAATAATGTGATTATTTTTATATTATCTTTTCACGTTTAAATGAAAATGACTAGTATTTATTTTTCCATTGTTAAACAATAAAGAAATCAGCTTTGTAGTAGTGCCAAGTTTGGTCACCCTGCCTCAGAGTAGTGGTTCCCGTCTCCCGTCCTCGACAAAAAGAGTTCTCGAGATGTACAAAGAGAGAGTTGCTGAAGGAGCCGCGTGGTAAGTGGTTGGCTTTAAGTCGAGAATGAAGCTTGTTGCACTGTGCCTCATCTCGTTTTCCATTTTCTCTGGAGAAGTGGGGACTCCCGCTCTCCACGCGTACAATAATAACTCCAGCCGCGCTCTATTTTCCGCTAAGAAAACTAATTTTACCTCGCTGCGGAATCAGGGAATTGTATCAGCGGAAGGGTTTTTAATTGAATGTGAACAAAACCCGAGACACAATGGTTGTTCCGAGGCGGTTCAATATTTCATATCCCACCTTGCTTCAAATGTTGGCGCAATTCAGTTTCTCTCGAGTGCTGCTGTAACAATATTAGATCAAGCGCATGAACTAGGTCGTAAGTTATTGCTTAAAATAAATTACACACAATAAACATCACTTTTCTATTTTTCATGAATTCGTAACGTAATTTAGTGCAGACACGTGTATAATTATATACAATTTTAATATACGAAGTTATATAATGAATTTATCGTGAAGAACAATATTATAATTTCTCCTAACAGGAATTATATTCTGAAATTTAACGCAGCTTTCCTCCATTATTTTCTAGTTTATTTTCAAATAAAATAATAATGAAGGCGTAAACCTTTCATCACGTAATGAAGCTTCACATAAAAACATTTAATTAAGTATGAGCTATGGTAAAAAAAATACAGAATATAACGAAGTAAAACAAGATATTCTGAGAATACTTTACGGATATGAAAGTGAAAATTTCAGTTCCAAATGGAAAATGGAAGACAGTATCTTAAAAAAAAAAAATATCGTTCGTAATTATCTTATTTTACTTATTACGACAAACAGAACATTTTTTTAGGGAAACAGGCTACATGAGGGTAATCCACGTCGGGCAACTCCCCTTTAATAGCATAGGAAGGGATTTGAAGGGTAGGATGCGGAAGGGTAGAGGAAGGTAGCCAAGGGGCCACCGGGCTATGGTTTAAGATTCCTACCCGGCATTCGCCTAAAAGTAATGCAAAGAAAACCTGCATCAGGTAGGTCGGGCATTGGGTACTTGTCCCACGTCCTCCCGATAGCGGGAGAAGAGTTTGCTGTGGGGACGCAGCATTCCCTTCTCCGTACCTCGACAAGTTTAGGAGGCAGCTGGCCGACTGTTCCAATGGGAACAGCGAACAACTCTTACCGTGTGCCCAAGGTCTGTGACCCCGGAACATACACCTCTCAAAAAAGGCCGAGGTGCCTCGGCTTGTGGGAACCTTACTTCAAAAACGGAGAGAGGAGGAGACATCCCCAAAGGTTGCCCCTTCCTGTCTCTCCTATAAGGTTCTGCCTGCGAGAGAACATCCCGCGCAGGTACTGCCTGCGAGAGAATAGCCCTCGCAGACGGCTTGTACGTGACAGACTTTTGCCCAGAGAACAAATACTTTTAGTATTTCGTTGTAAGAGAGGGAGATGATTTACATATTTGAAAGATCGTTCTCAATAATGAATATGGAAGCAATTAATCCTTCAAGTTTCTTATGAATTACGTACCATTGCTAAATTATACATTTTTATTACAGTTGATGATGGATTGAGTATTCCAATGACATAGTAGACAGGCAAAGAAATTCGACACTGATCTCCGGTCTTTTAGAATATTATATATTGTAATACGAAACTTATAGATACGTAAATTATTTTAATTTTGTCACACGTAAAAGAGAAATTTAGTGCAATATTCCAATTGTAAGTTATTAAATTAATTTTATAATGTAACGGTCAGGTAATTGAATGAATGTTTGAACAGTCGGCGTGTGACGTGAGAAAGATATCATTCCCAGGCAGTTTTGTTAGAGTAAAAGGATCCCATGGAAACTTATCGGATGTTTTCGTAAGTCAATGGTCAAATGTGATTTCTCATCGACGCGTGAGAAACTTGAAAAGTTGATAGTGTCATAGCTGTGACCTAGTGCAAGGGATGTGATTTGGCCAATAAAAGAATTAGTCTGTCTGAGAAGTTCGTCGGCAGAGATCGAGGGAGAATTTCGCCAATGGGGGAGATAGATCGAAGTGGCAAAGTAGAATTGAAGTTTAATTTTGAACATGAGATGAATAATAGTTCGAAAAAGAGTTGTTAGAGAGTTCGGCGGAAGGTGATAATTGAACGTTACCAGTAGCGTCGATTGTTGTATTTGGAACATTTAATTGACTGCGTTATCTGTTCAATATTTTGATCACTGTAACACTTGCATCTTGGGCGTTGCCGATAATGATTTGTAACTGGTGGCTACGGGCGAAACATCATCTGTCGGTTGGCACAATTTCTATAAGTATCTACTACATTATAAAAACAGAAATATTGATAAAATATAGAATTTTATTCACTCTGCTCAAACAACGTAGGCAATAGACGTGTATCCACTGTTTTCAAATAACTGTCATACTAAACAATGTCCTATTTCAGAAGACTGTTACTATAGTGCGCGTCATATTTCCTGGAGGATCAGTTAAGTGACTTCGCAGATGCTATCCCCTCTCTTTGCGTTGCCATTCAGCTTCAGTAAACGCTTAGAACTTGTCCGCGACATATCAGGTCTTGTAGATTGATTGATAGATAGATTTATTCTCCATTATCCCTCTTATGAGAAAATAGGATTCGTCACAAATTTTTCATAAGAAAATACATTGATAATGAATAAATTTCTAAAAACCATTATAAATACAATAAAGAAAGTTCAGAATTACAAGCCTAATTACTTATACAATGTAATTACATTTTTAATAGTAATAATTAAATGAGATACAGATATTCACAAAAATGCTCACTTCTCAGAGGCACTATTCACATTTTACACATTTTATTTAGGATGTACGAGAACAGCACTGTCTTGAGTTCTCAAAGGATTAAAAGTGCATTTTTGTGGAAATGATTGCGCAATTTTTTGTACAATTCGGCTTACTTTTACAGTTTCGTTTTTTAAAATATTTAGTTGTAGTTGTGGATTTTAAATGAGGATTGATCACAAATAGCATGTAGAGTATTATTCTTACATTTTGTAAAATTAATACATTGTATACTTTTCATAATTGTTGTTCCAGTTGTGTTTGTATTTTGGGCGATATTATAACCTAATATTTCTGTTTTTTTCACTCAAAAATTGCGTTTAAACTTTATATTTCATTAAATAAACTGCAATTCCATACAGTTCACCAGGCCCGATAAAGCGCCCTGAGACATGATACAAAATTAATGCCGTGACAAATTTGTTTAAAATTTATATATAAAATTCATAACATGTTTTAAATGAGTCCATTTAATCTTATACTAATCAAGTATCTGATTAATTATTTCAGTAAATTATAAATATTAATTTAATAAACTACAAGTGTAATATTACTTTAATTTTCTCCTCGACGTGGGTCAAATTAAAATAATTTTAAAAAGTTGTGTATTACATATTATTTTTCCACCTCACACTGCCGCAGTGTTTTTCCCCCAGATTGGAAATCATACCACTATGATGGTTTTTTTAAATTTCTCGTTGTTTGTTTTAAAAAACATGACAAGGAAAAGGTTTTAAAAATTTAAACTTTATAACTAAGAGTTATTGGAGTGGACTATAAATTTTGTGTGTTACTTATGGGGAGAAATAACGACAACTCTAGTTACTTTATAGTAGCTCAAAAACTAGATTAGAGCCACTAGTTTTCATATGCAACACTCATGGCTTGGTGAATGAACAGATTTCCATTATGTAATGTGAGCACGATAAACGTAAAGCAGATGAATGTTCACTGTATTTCACGTAGACGTTCAGAAAATTCTATCAAAAAGTATTTTTGTTGATAGGTTTAAATTTCTTTCTTAAGTGCGAAGGTGGATTTACGACTAATTACGGACATAATTTGATATATACATATGTCTGAATTGGTAGTGATTATATTATTTAAAATGTGTGAATAATTAAAAAATAATTGAAAAATGCGTGCAGTATCAAAGAACTCGGGAAAGAACAAGAATTTTCATTTTCAAGGTATAAATTTCGATATACTGCTTTGAAATTTGAAGAGACTGAACATCAACAAATGCTTTTATCTTTGGTTGAGACTGAGAAACAGCTTGGAATACTTCTTGCGCATAAAACGTTCTAGCTCTACATTACATGATGTTAACTTTGACAAGATTTGTAGTGATCCCTTGATAGTTAGGGTAGCTCGATATTTACCGCGGCCACCTCTGCTTCGGTCGCAGACGTCAGAGTCAATGACCCTTACACGATTTGTTTTGAGCTGGCCACCCTCTCGCATTCTGGTCAGGACCCTCGCCGACTCGACGTCGGCAAATTCTATCTCGTTCTCCAGTTCTCTCGTTGCACACGTGCCAGATCGTCTCAAACAAAGCACCATCACCCTCCATCCCCAAGGCATTCGACACATTAATCGATAAGTACCCCGTTATTAAATTCCACATTCAATTTCCTGAAAATAAAGTTAAACGTCAACTGAATTCTATTATTACTTTGGAGATTAGAACTCGGAATTTAAACCAATAATCCGTATTTAACTGCACGCGCAACGACCCAGAATGATCGAATCCGGGCATCTCAATCCTAGTGCGTTATCGAGAAGAATGTTTACTTCTAGTTACACACGTCTTTTACCCTCATGGTGTCGATACATCAAATTAAACCAATGGAGGTCAATTTTAGAAACAAGCGGTAGATAAAGAAATTTGAGAGCAAGTAATTACTTCAAGTGGAATACTGATAACAACATTACTTTTAATACTTCAATAATTTGCGGCCATAAAAATTAAAGAAAAGATTCACTTCGATCAAAATTCTTGTCTCGGATAGAAAACATCGGTTAAAAATGAACCATATGAACGTATTATTAAAGAAAATTTATAAAGCTGGAGTCCCTCTCATCGTAGACATTGAAACGGCTGATAAAGGTATTTAAAATGTTTGTAATTATGAAAGAAATATTTTTGAAGAGTTATTTACGAATCTGAAACAACTATATGCAAGTAAGAAGTCATTCTTAAATCGAATTGTTACAACTAAAATTTAAAAATTTGTCTTTTCCAATGATAATTGATAATCTAAAGCTTTGGTCCCAATTTTGTCCAATTAAATTAGTCAATATATTTAATTATAAAGCTTTATCTGAAAATTATTGAAAACTTAAAAAGATTGTTGCTCGTCACTAATATTTTTTATTTCTGTAGAGCGTTTTAGGTGACAAACTAATTGAATTGTTAACAAAAACAAGACCACGGAATATAAATATCATGATTATAATTGAATCAACATATTTTCATGAAGAAACGTAAAAAAATATTCTAATTCTTTAGGTTAGAATTTTCAAACCGACCAGTATAAAATGTTCACGCCAATTTAAAATACGGCCACATATATTTGATTCACATTTTATTATTATAGCTTCTGATTATTACCATCATTATTTACATGGCATTTTCTACATTCCCACTTACAAAACTGTAACTGAATATTTTCATGGTACAGACGTGTGCTATGAAATCCACGGATGTGACAAATGTTGACTTAATTATTTCATCGGCAGCTTCAGATGTTTGCTCTACGACGACCAACTTTGCAACCCCATTAAGAAAAGTCCGGAAACCGGCTCTAATTTCTGCCTCGTCATCAAAGCCCGCAGTTAGAGAGAGAAATGGTAATTAACTCTCGGAGAATACCCGGGCTATTGTCATGTGACCGCTTTGTGTAAGCGATTCCGACCTCAAATGATAGGAGCCAAATATATATCCCAGCTGCTCACTAAGGAATTGCCTCCTCTGTACTGAGTAATGAGACTTGATCCTGCGCCATTGTGAACTCAAAGGACTGGACAACTCGTAAGTTACAAGCTAACGTCGTCCCTGGCGAACGGGAAGTTATTAAACACCCTCTAAAACACGCGATGCTGCCAGTACGTGACAATAGCTGTTAAGCAAAGGAAAACGACAAGCATTATATCCCATAATAGGCAATCAAACTCAAACAAGCCTATTCCTGAAGGTCAAGGTCGACATTTCCTCTAATGATAAGGCTGTGCTTCAACTTATCTTCTACAAATCGCAAACAATGTTTACAGAGGTAATCCGTGGAATGTCTTCTGTGACAAGTCTTTCAGTATTGATCATTGCGAAATAACAAGTATCAAAATTAATAACAACGGACCTCTAACCGTTAAAGAATTATACATTTATTTGTGATTACCTCCACAGATACTAAGCAAGTTGTAGTACAAAGCTATGTTAACACCGATTTTCAAGCATTCAAATAATTTTGTAAGGACGTTCCAAAACTAATATTTCTATAAGTATCTACTACATTATAAAAACAGATATATTGATAAAATATAGAATTGTATTCACTCTGCTCAAACAACGTAGGCAATAGACCTGCAACCACTGTTTTTAAATAAATGTCATCATAAACAATGTCCTATTTCAGAAGACTGTTACTCTAGTGCGCGTCATATTTCTTGGAGGATCACTTAAGTGGCTTCGCTGATGCTATCCCCTCTCTTTGCGCTGCCAATCAGCTTCAGTAAACGCTTAGAGCTTTCCGCGACATATCACATCTTGTAGATTGATTGATAGATAGATTTATTCTCAATTAGAGCTCTTATGAGGAAATATGATTTGTCACAAAGTTTTCATATGAAAGTACATTGATAATGATTAAATTTCTAAAAACAGTACACATTATAAATACAATAAAGAAAGTTCAGACTGACAATCCTAATTACTGATACAATGTAACTACATTTTTAATAGTAATAATTAAATAAGATACAGATATTCACCAAAATGATCACTTCACAGACGTACTATTATATTTTACACATTTTATTTAGGATGTACTAGCACAGCACTTACTTGTACTGGTATTCATCTGCTATCTAGAGGTACGAAGGGATGTCGTCCTAAATTTTTACTTGAACAGAAAAAAGAGGTAGGAAAACAATCCAAAAAGGGATAACCACACACACAATTTTATACATAAAAACGTACGTATATATGTGTCTATTCCGCGATGCCTCAGTCTGCGACACCCGCCTTCGCTACTAACGCGCGCTATAGCACACATAACTCAAACTAGAATCAATTCGACGTGACGAGAAGTGAAACGTTTCTTACGCTATGTCCTTAATAATTTCTAGGTTAAATAAAATCTTATGACTGAATTAAATTCTGACCGCGAATAGAAAGTGGGATACAAAAAATCCCCTTAGAACCCATTATTAGGGGTTGATTGGTTCATTTCTTGAGATCACCACCCCTATGAAAAGGTGCCAAAAGCAACGCCTATCAATTATATCATAACATTGATAAGGGACTAAGCTCCAGAATCGTGAAAAAGTAGATTTTGCTAAAATTAAGTCACCATTGAAACGAGGAATTGAAGGAACCCATATGTTCTTGATGGACGTCATGTATACGTAATAATAACAGAGTAATGGGAATAAACAAGAAGATCAGACCAATAAGTTAATAAAATATAAATAATAAAAAGGAAAGTAATGCAGTAGTTTAAAAGAAAGTCACTATAAAAAGAACAGAAAACCGCGGATAGAAAAGAGATAATTGTTTAGACAGAATATAATATTTAATCCGGCAATTAGTTTAACGTTTAAGGAACGCTAGAGCTGAGATCCAACAGACAGGAGGAAGCTGATTGAAATTCGTCAGGGAGGCTGAAATGAAAAATTTATGTCTTATATGAAAATTTTTTAAAAAAATAGACAAATACTGACATAAGAAGTGATGATCTAAGTACCACAAAAACTTTCTGGAAACCTCATTCCTTTCGTCAATTGTAGATCTGGATTTTTTTTTCATTCAATCGAATTGGTTTAGTTTCAAATTAGTTCATTTATAATAAGTCATTAATGTTTCGAATTCGTATAATTGTGAGAACACAAATATTTATTGGATTGATTACATTGTATGTAAATTTATGTAATTAGTTTTTTTGTATCGTAAAACTTAAATACTGTTTAAAATAAAACATAGTCACATTTTATGAAACTCCATGCATTTTTTTTCCATTATCTTTAATTCTGTTGTGTCTGTAATGCATTCTACAAATTTAACAATAAAATATCTCATCCAAGAGATATATTGTTTTATTCAAAAATGTTATGTAACCGAATCAACCCCCTTATGTAAAGTAACATACCTTGGATAGAATATTGTAGCGTGGGGTGAGTTAACTGGGCAATATGTTAAACACAATTCTTAATTATTGTAAGTACATTCGACAAAATTAGCGGATATTGTATTTACCTATCGTCTCGTTTCGAAAATTAACCGTCATTAATTTACGTATATTTGTGAACCTTGTAGAGGACTTTTACCCTCGTCTTAAAGGACTATGTGTTTGAGTAAAGACCCCTCCTTAGTCACAACGGAAGTATCCTACATCAAATCTCTCTACTGCAGCGGTCTTGTAAGTGTCCAAACAGAAGGGTAATTAACTAAGGTTCTGCATTCAGAACGTAAATTAATGGACGCTCACAGCGCTATAAAGACTATATCCACAAATTACCTAAATCTCAAAGTAATTAAGTTATCCGGACAAAAGCCTTTAGTAGTTTGTGAGCGTCTCACAAAAGTTTACAAGTAACAGCCAAGAGTGTGGAAACTGTTGCTCATGTCCTATATTCTGGAATTAGCATCGCGTCAGTTGTTCTCAGAAATTCTATATCGGTATCGCTTTAAAATAATACGTATAAAAATTCAAACATACGTGTAAGCAGACAACATATACAACTGTCTTTCTGCAGAGTTTGTAATGTGTACTACGTTTATATTATGTGATGGTTCCTTGGTTTATTTAATGGTTTATAAGGAATACATAAAAATAGAAATATTATAAAAATATAACTGCATATTGAATAAGAAAATCTCTTGCTCTAATTGTAATAACTACTACATAGGGCAAACAAAACCTTCCCTTAATACACGTATCGAGGAACATATATCTAATATCAAACTTCCCATTTATAAACAATCTGTAGTATCCAAACATATCATGAATTCGAAAACATACATTTGATTGGAAAAATTTTAGACATTTACACCAGATACAATTCCAGTCTCAGTTCTTAGATGCTTCACATTAAATCAAACATCACAGCTATTAATGTACAAACAGACACTATGAACTCAATAATTTCTATGAACCCTAATTATTAAGCTAAACCTTCTGTTTTCCCATTGTAGTTTCTCCCTTATTGTTACGCTAACCCTTCGGCTCCCCTATTGTTGTTGCGTTTTGAGTTTTGTCAACTGACAAGTGCAGTTGGCTCTTCTTCACACCTAATGAAAGGGACAAGGATCCCAGAAACGTTGTGCGGTATTTATATTACCTTTTTGTCTGAATTGGCTATTTTTATTATTCATTTTATGTGTCTGGTTTTTTTTAGATAATAATGAAACTTAGCGGATAAGTATGAAATTCAAAGAGATAAATACAAATATAATACATGTTAATAATTATGTAACAAAAATACTGTTGAGATATTCCACAAATTGTTTAACGTTTATTATTGCATTCAGATTACTATTACAGCGCAACATTACAGAAATAATTTTTTTCTAAATTATTTCATTTACTAAGACTGATTTATTATGAGAATTTAACATATGATTAAGTAATTTTTTTTACATATTTTTCTCCAGATTACCATGCGTTTTCTGTCTGTGTCTCATCAGCTTCATAGCGTCAGCACTGTTTGGTGACGGATTAGTCGCTGTAGTGCATTAGGAACACAATTCAAATAAAAAAAATAGTTTTATGTATACAGCCAATTATTTGACCAGTTTTTCTTAAAGTATATTAACATCTTCTTCTCTAAGTGTGTACCAAACCAACTCAGTATACCCTTCGATTATAAAAAGTAAGAGGAAATAGGTACTATGAATGATAGAGTTCAAATTAGAACCATATCTTCTATTTAAGAGAGTGATTAGGATTAAAATATGTTAACAGTCACTACGAAATAGGAAGAAAGAAATTAACAAAAGAAGCTTCCAGAGTAAATTCACTATCGAAATAATCACAGACTTCATAACCTAAAAAATACATCAGAGATTACAGTGATTGAATTTATTAAGAACCATAAAGAGGTAAGAGAATGAACTTAAAAATGTACATGACGTATGATTAGAAGAAGTCATACAGGTCCTACGTAAAAAATAGAATAAATTTAAACACTATTGAGTAATACTAATATTACGTTTTTAAGTACATAAAGTAAGTGTATGTTATGACTACTTAACTTATACCCTTAACCCCCTCTGCGTCAAAGAGACGGAACCAAATATCCGTGAAAATCCTTGAAAATAAAGTCAATAAATACGAATTATTGGCAGGAAATCTTCAACATAATAAAGTAAGTCTTTATATATTAGTACAAAAAATGATAATGGAAATGCCTGAAGAAGTAAGCTAAATTATGGAACACGTGGAATTCGGTAAATAAATACAAACCAGCATTTTCATACAATCAGAAGAGAAGTCATAAACAGTTATAATACAGAAATGGTCCATAAAATTAATTAATATAGCCTTGGAGCATTAAGGTACACAAATTACTTCTGTAATAATTAAATTTGGCTTTAGATAGAAAAAATAAATTAATGTAATATTTGACTTTAATGTATATTACAGTTTATTTCTTACTGTGTAATTTTATTTAAAATAATTTTTTTTAATAATTAAATTAATTAAATCAAAATATTATGTTTGACTCATATTTCTGTGGGTTGTCGATGGAATTAAAAAAAGTTTCTAATAATAATGATAATTAGATAAATACATCGGTTAATTAAATGGGAAATTTGTGTTAATGTATCACATGTTTGCTTATAATTCACATTCACCACACTTTAAAAATAAGTCATAGTGCGCATACACAGACACTTGATACACTTCAACAAAACCTCCAATTCAATCCTTTACAAGCTCCAGGCCCAAAATGATTCGACCACGGTTAATCTTCCTGATTGCAAGATGTTCTGACTGCGGATAACGGTCAATGTTACTATGATCCCAATTATTGACAGATCACAAGATATTTCACCTGTAAGCTCCAGTCTATTAACAATTTTCAGAAAACAGCAGAAAAAAAATAATGACCAAGTTCAGCTCTTATCTGCAACCCAATTTTCTAAGCACACCATCGCCACCGAATTATATTTCTTTCCAATTTTAATACTGATATAAACTCATTAAAAAGATTTTCCTTTAAAATCTACTCGTCGGTTCGTTGGTTATAGTTCCGGACAGCGTTCACCTCTCTCGACTATGACGCAATAACACTTTTACTGACCAAAATGTTACCACCTCTACTCACATTAACTCCATCTATTTCTGAGATTTTGATATAGTTTACGTTCTCAAAGTTCAAACTGGCATATTTGACGATCTCGTGCGTCCACATGTTTCCTTAAGTCCCTTTTAAAATTAGAAGCTGTCTGGAAACACTATGAATCCACGACAACTATTCAAGCGTCTTTCTACTACGTGGCATTTTAACTTACGTAATATATTTTATAATTATACAGTTATGAAAATATTTCTATATATATATATTGTAGCTATTACGAATATGTAATTAATAAATAAATTTGTTCTTTCATTATTGGCGGCGTAACTCTGTGGCCACGCACGGCATTGTGAGTAACTGTATTGTTTGGCGAGGATGCGGAGCCGATAATGCTTGCTACAAAGTGACTGTGAAAAAGGCATATATATATATATACATAGACGTTCAGGACTTTAGCGGACTTCAGTGTGTGTGTTCAGTAGTCACCATTATACCGTGCAGAATGTGTTTGTCAGACGGTAGTTGCAGTTCTCATTTTCCAGTTGTCAAGTATGCAGCGAGAGAACAATAAAACAATTAGCGTGGTAACGCAGTTAGACCAGTTATTCAGATATTCAGAGGGAACAGGATGTGAACAGTAAAAAGCAATTGGTCAGCGAGTGGTGTGATCTACAAACAATTCGATATTCAGAAACAGAAAGACATTAGTTACAAAGTGTTTACAAACGATAAGAAAATAGAATCCGTGCAAATGGCCTGTTAGTGAAAAGTGTTGTAAATAAAAAGAAAATTAATTAAAAAGCAAATCACGTGTTCATAAGGCTTAGAAGACCAGACAGAATGGTATGTAATTAAAACAAATTTTATTCTGTAAACCTTATATGTAAATGTCACTTGCCGTCAGATTTCGATAATTTTAATGGAATAATATAACGTTCAAATTAATAATAGTTGTTTTCACTGTAAATTAAAATTTATTTTTTCTGCTATCTTTATTACGGGCCTGATAGCCGGCTGTGAAATTGAGTTCTCACAAAAATCGAGGCATAATATTAAATGTAAAATTAACGTAATTCTATTTTGTTAATTTCAACTTCCTTCAATTTTTCCCTTTATTAAAATAGTGAATACCACATAATTTCTACCTAACGTGGTGGTTTATTTCCCATAATAAAAAGTTATTAGTAGAATATATATATATATATATATATATATATATATATATATATATATATATTGTAATACCTAGTTAAGAAGGCCATTATTTGGTTTATATTTCATCATATTTGTTTTACGGCACAGACTAGAGGTGAATGGCAATTATTTAATATCTGTTTACTAACTCAGACTGGGAATCTTGGGTGGCACATATAAAAAAAATGATGACTGACGGTGGATGAGTTTTCACCAAAGGGAGGACTATAATTGGGCGTCTTTAGAGGCTCTTAAATCTATTGTCTGACGGACATCGTAACAAAACCCCAAAGAAAAGATGACAACAGTTTTTTGTTGACATCCAATTATAAGATAAGGAAATGTTTATCTAAGAATATTGAGTAGCTCTCTGAGCGAAGGAAAGCCGGATGATGTCCGAACGTGGGAAATCAAAACTGTGGGAAAAAGTAATATTCTCGAGAAGGGGAAGCTGATAAATAAGTGAGTTTGGAAGCCAGAGAGCGAACGAGTTACTTAGGTGCCAGAGCGCAAGGAAGGAGGATATGTCAGTTGAAAGGAGGATCCTGAGGGAGGCAAATGGTTTAGTTGGATGCAGTATTAGTTGAACATCAGAATTGAACTGTGTTTGGTGAATGTGGAGACATCCTGAACATTTTAAATAAGACAAAACGCATTGGAATGGTCAATCATACTAGACAAATTGATTGGTGGCCGAGGGGGAAATATCCATACAAGTAGTCTGAAGTCTGCAGTCTGGAGTTTGGATACTGAAAGGATAGTGTTGTGTTGTGAAACGTGTGTCAGTAAAAATGTCTGTGTAAATTTTATGCACAGAATGGCCATTATTAAAGTGAAGTGTGATCCCGAACTCAAAAGCATAAATTTTGTAAGTAGCAATTTAAAATAAATAATTTTGTAAACCGTAAATTAAAGGTGAAAGGTCAGATTTCGTTTCTAGTAACTTCAATAAATTAAATTTCTATATTATGTAAAATAATTTCAAGTGTAATTGGATTTTGTTCTCGCTATCAGGCCCTGAGATTTTGAGTTTCATTCTTTGTAAAAAAAAAACAATTGTATAAATTTTGTGTGAATAATTCTTTTTTCTTTTGTTAAATTTAAATTTCCTTTAATTAAATATTTTAAAGTTAGTTATTACAAATTGGCTACCACAACGTGGGGCAAATTTCATTAATTAAATATTTAATTGTGGTTATTACAATATATTGTAATGACAATGAATGTATCTAACGAAATGATAATTTAAATTCTTGAATATTTGTATTGCCAGCGTAATCTTGTGGCCAGGGTATTGTAGGCAACAGTCAGCATTGCGTAAGAATGTGGAGATTAGAGTATTGTTGTCGGTGACGTTTTTTAGGGTGAAAACTTTGGCGAAAGTTCAGTGCAGTCTTTCAGATGGTCGAAGACCGATTAGAGACCGATGGGCGTTGACCCAGTCGTGTAGAAGTCGATGTCTAAAAGATAAATTATCAAGGTTGTTTATGTTAAAGTGATAGTTAACGCTTTTCTAAATATTACACGAGACAAGCGAATATGTTTTTATATGAAAAGTTGTACTGGCTGTCGTTGGATTGATTATCAACGGTCAGCTGAGAGTTGAATCTGACTTATGTTTGGTAAGTTTAATTCCATTTTCCTTACTGTAGATATTATCACCATTCGCCGAAATGTTGGAAATTAACTGATGATCGGCTGTGATGTGCTATGTCATGTATGCAGACTGAAATTGTGTAGAAGGTGTAATACTATGACCCGTTTAAGTGAAAAAGTCAATTGACCAATTTGCGATTGAAATTAAAAAATTGGTAAATTTTGTGAAGTGAAATATTTAACGGGATGAGAGAACTGCTCTCATGACTGATATGTAACAATATTCTTTATAAATTTCGTATAATTTTCCTTACCGTCAGATTTTTTTCAGTTTTTTACTGTTTATATTTAGGTAAGTAAAACTTGTGTATTCAATTGTGTTATTCTATAAATTTTCTATTTCATTGCGGCTTACTGTTTTGAGGTATCAAGAGTCTCATAAAAGTCGAGCCATTAATGTATAAAAATTTTGTATAAAAACAAATATAATTTAAATTGTAATAAATTTCTGTATTTCAAATACAAATTTGTGAGTAATTATTTAATTCACTAAATCCGTCCATAGTTTAAAGTATATGTTTAATGAGTTAAATTAATTTTTAATATTAAATTAAAAATATTTGTCATTAAATCTCACCATAATGTGGGGCTTCGATTTCTCTTAATTGATCAGCACAATATGTGTTGTATGTGTATATCAACTACAGTATTATTTTGTCAATCCTCATTGAGCAGAAATTCCCCTACAACGAACTATTATCTATTTATATTGTCGCAGGATATTCATCTAACCTATTTAGAGGTAATGCATTTCGCAGAATATTTTTTGTAACTGAGCTTACCTCCGGAGAAAAAGATATTCTATTTAATCAATCTCCTGAGAAAGTTATATTTTTCACTTATATTTCTCCTTGTCGATAGGTTTTTAATTCGTCTTATTCTATTATCCTTGGCGAACCAAGAACCTCTCTGACGCGAGTCAATGACGTTGGCCACTACACCACACCAGGTCGGCTCTTAATTCGTCTAGTTGTCGGAGTATTTAAGAAGAAAAAAAACTATTAATACTTCATTCTTCTGTTCTCCTGTACTCCGAAAATGGTACAAAAATTAATGCTTATATAAGTGGAGTGAAACTTATTAACTTATCAAAATCTTATCTAGTAAAATTACGCATTGGAATACACGTGTATCGATGGATCCGGCACGGCGATGAAGTAAAAAGTAATTGGGTGAAACTTCAGGAATGCACAACAATATTTAAAATGGTAGAAAATTAAATATAAGTCAAAATAATAATCAAGAGTATGAACATATTGGATATAAAAACATTTTGGGATTTTATAAAACGGAGACCAATAATGTTAAAGAGTTTCTGGACGAGTGGGGTAGTGAGAGAAAGGCAGTAAAGCAAATGTATCAAATTGTTAGATTAGTGGATGTCACAAAGAACTGAAAACGGAGTATAATATGAAATCACTTTTCCCACTCCAGACTCCAGTAAACGTTTAACGAAATGTCACGTTTCGATAGAAAGCAGGGCAGTATGACTGGGAATTATATGAATGTCCAGACTAGCGCCGCGACGCGCCGGCTCCGTAATTTATTCTAGCACCGTAGCGCCGCGGCTCCCGCAAGTTGTAATGTCCACTTACGACACACATCCGTACAATTTACTGTCTGCGTTATCATCCTCATTCCTCCCCTAGCGCTGCTTTGTTTTGCTGTCCTCGAGTGTGTCACGCCTACGAATAGGCGCACTACGGTGTCGAGAACATAAGAGCATCCACAGATTATCCTGTCAAAATAGAAAGAAAAAAATTAATTCAAGCCATTCGTGCTACTTATGGTCTTAAATTAATATGGAAATGAGGAAATTTAATTTTAAAAATATATACTAAATCATGGATTCTCTACTGGGTCTCTACAGGACACAGTGGAGTAGGTGAAATATTTTTTGGGGATCCTTGATATATTTTTAATTTTATATAATTTCTTAGGAATGAAATTATTTGTTAAATATATATTGTTAAAGATATTTTCATTATTAATTAATATGTAAAATAAATTACAATGAGCAAACGTAAATAACATTCATAAAGTTAATATTTGTGTTTCACTCCAACATTGATTTGCTTATTTCTACATTAAATTGAAATGATGTTCCATACTTTTAATATTTGATTGCACTCTTAGTTGTTTTAAAAGATTTGAGTAATGTTGATGACATTAAAATATAAAGTGACCTCTTGAAAAAATTAAAATTACAAAGATTTGAAAAGTTTAGGAATCGTATCTTTGATTGTAATTCACTTGAAAGCGACACAACCAATATCGCCTTTTCAATAATAATTTATTGAATTGAAGCAGAATTTGGCAAATAAAATAAATTTCCAAACAAGTGGTTATGTTAAATTTAGTAATTGTAAAATATAATATTTTAAAAAAAATCATATCACCGAATTACTATTTTAATATTTTTCTTGTTTACTTCGTTGATGCAGGATTTAGTATAAACTTAACAATTTTTTTAAAAAAATTAGAAAATGGTTAAATATTATAGAACGAGGTGGTTTAATACTTTTATTAACTAATTTTATAACTTACATAAACATGTATATTGAAAAAGTATCAAAAAACCATAGAATGAAATATAAATTTAATGAAACATATTAATTGCAATAAATTTATTGTGTTATTGTGTTAGATAACCTTCTTAATACAGCGCCTTTATGAATGGCGCTATTAATGCATTAAATTAAAATAATTAAGGGGATTATTTAAAAAAACTGTCACTGGGATTGAATTAGAAAAAAGATTTGTATCCGTGTTCTAGAGGAATAGAGCAAAAGTTGCTACAAAATTTCCGAAAAAGTTTCTCAAAAATGCATTGCTGTTCAAATCGACTTTCGCCGTATCACAGTCCCATTTTCAAATTTACATTTATTTAGTGTCGATATTTGAAAGTGTATAAATGTGGAATGTAGTCCTATCGTTTGCACTTAACTTGTAAGACATGCAAGAAAGTAATGTGTTAGTAGTAGGTACTATATACAATTAGTATGTGTAATATGTATTTTTCTGAAGTAGAAACTCATTTGAAACTCATATATTGCACTAATTATTTGGCTTCTGAAGTATGAATAAGTGCTGAGCAAATAATTAAACTCAGTACTTTAGCATGCGTTATTTTATACATACATTTCACGTCACATTATTTTTCCATATTATCAAAGAGCAATCAGGGTTATATTTCTGTCTTTGAAAATCATAAAACCCCCACGATTTTGATAGACGAATATTGCCAGAGAGTCATATAGTTTATAAAATAAAACTCAACTATGTTACAAGGTCCGAAAAAATATCCGCGCAAAATCTAGCAAAATTAGAAAAATTCTCTGAATATATTGATTAAATATAACAGTACCCCGTTGTAAATATTGTTCCTGTTATTTGAAAAATGAAGGTAAATTTTTATAGCTATGACGAATGTACCAGCAGCGGTCCCCTGTAGAGATAAATGCAGCAGGGTCCAGTTACAAAAGAGCGATTTCAGGTCGGGACGTACACGGCCATAGAGACGACAAAAGCTCCAGCTGAGCCGTGAGGCGTGAACTTCCTGCACCTGCACACAGTACGAAATGTTATACTCAAAAAATTAACTACTCACTTATGATATGTCAAATTATATCATGTTCTTTTATCGTCCGTATATCAATTCTGGGGTTACGTACTGTGTGTATATTGCCATGTACGAATTTTAATAATCATATTTCCCTTGACCTAAGTACTAATAAACTCTTTGGAGGAATAAGAGAAACGAAGAAGATACATTATGGGACCAGACTATGCAAAGACATAAACGGAATAATACTAACACAAGAATCTCAAGTACTCCAAAGATGGAGAGATTTCTTCAAAGGTGTATTTAATCCACCAGATAAAACAAAAATAAGCATTACAGTTAACGAACGAACGGAAGGTACGAACGACAATATAGAAGAGCCATCGCTCAATGAGATTTGCTTAATAATAATAAACCAACAACACAAAGCTGCCGGATCCGACAATTTACCACCAGAGCTATTTAGAATTGGTGGAAGAAGTCTAAAAATAGATATACACAGGCTAATTCTTGTAATCTGGAGAAACCACCAGATTTCCAAACAATGAAATGAGGCAATAATAATCCCAGTCTTTAAGAAAGGAAACAAATATGAGTGTGAAAACTATCGACCTATTTCACTGTTAAATATTGCCTATATAACCTTCGCAATTATTCTAAATAATAGAGTGATCGCAATTGTTGCAGAGAAAATAAGTGATTATAAAGCTTGGTTCCGACCAAAAAAATCAACAATTGACAACATTTTTATATTAAGACAGATCCTGGAGAAGTATGAATGAAGGCAGAGTGGTAAAAGAGATGTTCAACTGGCATCCACTAACAACAAGAAAAAAGGAAAGACCTAGAAACAGGTGGAGGTATGATATACTCAAAAACATCAAGCAGATGAAAGTTAAGAACTGGATAGAAGTTGTACAAGATAGGAATAAATGGAGAGCAGTAGTGGAACAGGCCAAAACATTCCATAAAGGAACGCTGTAGCGCCTTATCAGCAACAACAACAATAAACTCTTACTCAAAGAATCTAATAAACTATGAATATATATTATATCTATATATATATATAATATATAAATATATAATTAAAAACCAGAAACAGTCACAAACATTTATCTATTGTTAACAAGCTAAAATGTCCAATTTCAGACAGAAATTTAATAAATAAAACCGTACGACGTTTTCTCTGCCTTTTGAGAGACCTTCCCAAATAAGACAATCTAAGAAAATTAATATTGACGAACGAGAAGATAACATACACACACGTATATATAAAGGAATCAAGGAACTTAACGCGTTGACGGCCAAGGCAAATTTCAATTTATCAGAAGCCACGGCACATTCCAGGATCCCGCTGTAAAAAACCCATTTATTTTCCAAATTTTTCATATTAAAAGTTCTAATTATAGTTATTAAAAGTTCTAATTATAATAATTAAATTCTAATTGTAGTATAGTTGAAATGAAAATGAAATACGTCTATTTTGAAATATAAATATTAAATACAACAGCCATTAAAATATAAAATAAAGTGATGATATAAATACCAAACATCGTTTCTGGAAACTTAGTTCCTTTCTTCATGTTGTGTCACTCTTAGTTCTTGTGCTTTTTGGCACCTTGCAAAAACTATACTTTTTTGTAAAAAAAAAGATCACACGAATTACCTCAATCAATTTGTATCAAAACCTAAAAAAAACCACCAAGAAACGATTTATTTCTCTCCAAACTGTGAAGTTCCTTTGCGTGGAAAATTGTTTTGAGAATTATCACAAACATTAAAATATGCATTTGTTTTTAATAAAATTTGTATGATTATATTTTCTGTACATTTATTAATAAATTTTCAGTTCATGTAAGCCAACCGTCGTATTTATGTTCTCTTGGCTATATATTCATATTTACAATAATATACTACGAATTCAATTGTTGCAGTAAATAAATCGCCTGAGTATCGCACTAATTCTTCGGGGGTTACATCAAAATGTCAAATTTATTATTTATTTGTGTGTACGTATATTATTTGTGTAATTTAAAAATAAAGATGTAAAGAAAGGTATATAAAAAGTAAAACAACTTTTAAAAAATGAGTCTTAAGTTTGTGTACTCAGTAAAGAAAAAGAAACACAAAAGTTACTTTTTAGAGAGAAAATAATAATAATAATAGTTCACTTCACGAATCTATTTAGATTATTCTTTTACCATCTTGTTAGAAGATTCTCCTCAAAAAGAAAATTGTTGCAATCACCTATCGATCTGTTCAGGAATGCGAATTTCTCTAGACCTTTTATTTTGTGTTCTAGTTTTGATTTTAAATTGTGATTGCCTCTCCAACTAGTAAATTGCTTTTTCAATCTTATCCCATATGTCTTTCCATGCTCTGTTTCCCGTGTATGATTTTAATAGAGCGCATAACATAAATTTCTTACGCCTAGTTTCCATAGATTCCCATCATAAGTTTCCTTCATTATCTTTCCCGCGACGTGCTTCTGTGCTCTGAAGTTTTACTATGCCTCCTACATAGTGTTTTCTGTAAGGACTTGCACCATACTCGAGTATGGGACGAATCACAGATTTAGAAGCACGTTCTTTTGATTTTCCGCTCCCCTTTTTTAATATTCTAATTACAAAATGTAAGAATTTCCAGGATTTTAGAGACGCAAAACTTACCCGTTCTTCCCACCAGTTATTTATGAAGTAACAATAAAGTTTATCGGATCTAATATTTTTATAAACTTAAGAAACTGTTTCAATCCTTACGCTAGATATTTCTTACAGCTTCTAAACCGTAATTTGGTAATACATACAAAAATACAACAACCACGTCTTGAGTTTTTCGTCCTTTATTTGTCGTGTGACACATATGACTTCATTACTTGAATTTAAGGAATTACGTACGAAGCCGAAAATATATCACGTTAAATTAAAACTCTGAGTCTGATATCTCGGTTGTAGATTAATTTGAATTTTCATTGGAACTTGCTTTGTGGCACGAATCATGACAGCGTAAATACATACATTGTGATAAACATTTCTACTTTAGATGTAGAATGAAAATTTATATATATATATAAATATATATATATTGAGGTAATTAAAAGGCAATTAGGAATAAATAATTAAAGAAATTTTGGACTTGAATTGTTAGTGGCAAAAACACATAAATTACACCAAGAAAGGACAATAATATAACAGGTCTAAGGTATTGTAGGCTGTTGGTGCGTGGAATGGAATGTGTTAAGTCAGTCGGCGATGAAATACAGCGGAAAGCGGTTGTTATAGAAAGAGACTAGACGTCGTCAAAGTATTGCAAAATAAAGTTGATGGATTAAAGCAGAGTGTAGCATTCTTCGAGGTATTGCAGCGTAAAGATGCAGAGTATACCATTTTTGTCAAAATATAACTGTGTAAAGTCGTCGTGGAGGAATTATTGCAGATTAAAGGTGGTGAATAAGTCTTCGTCGAGATATAGACAACACTTGCTAAACCAACAGTGATGTGCACAGTCAGTAAAAAGAATGGCCTGTTTTAGAATGTAAAGTGTGTGTAAGTGTTTCTCAACGAGTTAAAAATTGCCCTAGTACCAGAGAATCATTAAATTATTATTGTAAACCATTAGTTAAAGATAAATCGTCAGATTTCGGGTTTTCGAATATCGTTAATATTTTATTTGCATTGTGCAAAATATTTTGATGTCAAAAATAAATTTATAAAAATTCAATTGTCCACAAATATATTCCTTTATTTAAAGGTCCAGTGACGACCATGAGAGAGAGTAAAATTTGTATTGGACGTGATTACTATTGTAAAAATTTCAATGGATAACTATTTGTAAAATTTAAATCTTTATGAAAGTAATAAATTAATGAGTTTGTTCAGTTAAAATTTCGTATTTATTAAATATCCTTTCATTTAAATGTTAAATTATTTAAATTGGTGCATTAACGCGGGCTAACTGTCATTTTAATTGTTTATTATACCAGAATATTACAAATTGTCGCCTTAACGTGAGGTACATCTTGACTTTGTTTCAATTTAACTTGTCTTTCTTTTGTGTTTATTACAAATTGGCTTCATCAACATGGCCCACTGTTGTATTTAATTGTACTTTCATTAGTGTTTACCACTATATATATATATATATATATATATATATATATATTGTAATAATTGGTAATTAAGGCATTGTTCTAATTGAAAAGTTGAATTGTAGAGGACACATTATTGATAGCAGTAGCGGACGCCACAACAAACCGACGATGAAAGGAGAGTATTGTTGAATGGTGGGGATAAGTTTTACGCGCTCAAAATTAGGAGACGAACAGCGACAGTTGGGCAGTAAGCGGCGAGGAGAACAGATCAGAAGTCTAATTCACGAAAGTTTGAACAGTTTTGTCAGTCAGCAGCGAGAATAAAAGAGGTTAAATTAAGGAACGAAAGAATGTGTTCCAGTAATAAGTACGCTGTTACATCAAATTGCAAAAAGTAAAGCAATCTTCAGTCAACAGACCAAACTAGTTAGTTGCATTTTCAACATGACTCACGAGATCTACAAATCCAGGTTGCAGTAAATCATCGAGAAGTAACCAATTCATTTTAAACCAACCGACAAACTATGCTAATTAGAGTCTGTGAATAATTAGAGTCTGTGAATAATTAGAATCTGTGAAAATCCCACCATTGTGCTACGAAAATTTAATGTGAATCTTGGGCTGCCGTAAGTAGAAAGAAAACCTTAAAATTATTGTAAACCGTTTTAAAAGATAAACGTCAGATCTTTCTTTAATTATTGATAAAATGAAATTGTTTAAACTCAATCTTTTAGTATAAATTTCTTCATTAATAAATTTCGTCTATATTTAGACGTATCGATTTCCTTATAAAGTAAATGTAAATTTTGTGTTCTTCGATTGTTTAAATTCTGCCCTTATCAAACCCATTTCAAGACCCTGAGATCCCAAATATATTTTGTATTTTGAATAATGGTTTTAAATTTGGAAATTTTTTTTATTGTTTAAAGTTAATAGTGTATTTCATTTAGATGTCAACACATAAATAAGTAAGCATTATAATATATATATATATATATATATATATATATATATATATATGAACCAAAAATAAAAACAATTCTATTTTTACAAAGCTTAAAATAAACCCATATTGTATCTCAGGGTCATATTCTGGGACTTTCTGTGAACAATTTATGACTGTCACTGTACAAGCAAGAGAAATATATCACGGCAGTTGTTTACATCACTGCTACTTCACAAAAACGTAAAAACGCCTGTCCAGGTTGGATCACAGCGTTACCTCCGGGTATCTCTGGCGAGCATAAATGGCAGGGAACACAGAAAAAAGTCGAGCAGATCAGAGTCTAGTCTGGCCGTCTACAAATTATGCTGTCGAACACTGACAGACAACTCAAAGCAGTACAGATAGAAGAGATTTTTAACACAGCATTCCTCCGCAATACAATTCCATCCATTAATGTACATTCCCCTCAGCCAAATTCTTCGTTGATTTCTAAACGACAGTTAATTTAATTACTGGCACCAACTGACAAAAATAACAAAAAATTATATATATATATATATATATATATATGCCAAAGAAATATGTGTGGTCTAAATTGAATAAATTTATGCATATATGTTGCAATGATTTATTACAGCCTCTGGAGAGAATTTTTCGTTGCCTGTGTTTGTACATACATGCATTTAATATATGAAGCCAAGGTTTCAGATATTCAAACACATTTAATGTAGATTTAGCCGCATTTATAAAAACTAAATCACAATTGTAGTGTGACAAGCCATTTTTACAACTATATTAAAGCAATAAGTTTTGGATCGTATTTAAGCTCAGGACTCTCAATAATTCATACATACGATTCCCGCATTGATTTTATTTAGAATTTATTGCTTACAATTCACTGTACAATGTACCACCAATTTTTTCTTAAATTAAACAACACGTATAAAATTTAAAAAAATTTCTTACTTACTTAAGACTTAAACTTTGAGTGTCATATCCTTAAACACCTTTTATCTTGCCCCGTTGTTATATATTAACATGTTCGCTTACAGAATTTCCTGATTAAATAATTAGGATCCTTTGACGCTAATTAAGAAGTTGTGGGAAAAGTGCAGTACAAAAGTTAAAACCGAAGGTGCACCTAAGTTAAGGAGTATGAATGAAGCATCTTCATAAGATTTCTCACCTAGTCATAGTAAATAAAACAGTGATAAGAGCGATAGCGTAATTACGCAATCTAAAAACAACATAAAAGTAGACTTCAGATGTATTGAATGTTATGGTATAGCTTCTGAGAACATTTTAAAAAATTTTGGGAATAAAGTGCCATAGAGCCTTGTAAAAAATATGTAATATTGTGTTACTGTAAAAAGATACGCTAAATAATATGAATGTAGTATAACAATGCCTTGAAAATTTGGTAATTATGTATATACATCATAAATGCAGACTAATGAAAATTAACAAATAAATACAGGCCCCTATAAGTACGTAAAAGAATTAAAACTGGAAATTAAATTAAAATTGGAAAGGTGTTAAAATTTTGCGAGTAATCGAATGAAAATAAAATTGCTGTTGAGAATGTATATTTGTATTAACACAAAAAATGACCGTAATGATGCAGGATTGTAAAAATCTGTGTATGTGAATATATTAATAAATCGACAACGTAAACCGTAAAAATTGTATATATTTCTGCAGATGTGTATGTGAGTGTAAACTTATTTATTTATAAAAATGTATGTTAAATAATATTCATAATTATGTCACTAGATTTCCGTACTATAGCATTGGGAAAATATAAGTGTTCGTGTAAAATTGATTTTGAAATAATTTGAATGTAAGACACATTTTTTACTCGATGACGATTAATAGTTTGTCTGGTAGGTGGTTGTAATATTAATGTATAACACCGGGCGGAGACGTTCCTGTAGGTGCTTTTTGAATAATTAAATAATTACGCCTATACAAGTCTTCATAACATATTTTTAAGCAATCGTCATATTTGTTGGCAGAATCATAAGTATTGAAATATGATCCTACGACTAGAATTGCGTATCCAGTAATCTTTATGTAAATATTTTCAGATGAATATGGTCAATTGTAAGAGCCGAAAGCTACTCTTTTAATTGGTTATTAATGACAATCAAAACTGTCATATAATTGTTATATGTGAACTGGTAATTGATTGTCTAATTAATATTTATAGTTTGATAACATTGATATCAATTTATTTGAAGCAGACTCATATATTATAAATGTTTTTTGCAATTTACAATCGTTTAAAGCAGACATGTTATGTAAGTAGGTTTAGCTTAGGGGAGAAAAATTTTACCTCAGCACGTCTCAATTGGTGACAAAGTCTCAGCTTGGAGCTAGAAATGTTTCTGCGTGTACTTGTCGTCGCTCGTGCGGATGCAAACACACTCCGGCATCATAATTCCACCCTCTTAATGAAGAGAAAAACTACCCTTCTCGTTCTTGTGAAATTCAAATGCGCGTAAGGGCCTCCTCTCTTTTTTCCGAGCGTCCTCTCCGTTATTCCGAATGGAGTGACAGAAGAAAAGCCTCTCCCCCGCGTCCTCTGTCTTCTTCCCTCTACTCCCTGAAAGTAAGACAAATTAGCGGGACGAGCCGAGCCACGGGGGCGTGGGTGGGGGTGGCAATGGGAGGGGATGGCGTGCTGACGTCGGACTACGTGGCCAGCGCGCCGGAGAAATGGCTAATCTCGCAGCACTGCGCAGAGCAGCGCCACTGTGGCTGTGATACGAGACCGACATTAACATAAGCGGCTCCAAACAGGAACTCCCAAATTACGAATAGGGAATCCGAGTTGCTCCATTACAATGGCCCTACAATTAAATACAATTACGTACAGACATTATCTCTGTCTCATAGCGGATTTACGGCGAACGCAAATTAGTGAATAAGGATACGGATTAAAAGGAAAATTGTAAGAACATGCATGTATACCTGCGTATTTGAGAAAAGGTAAATCCCTGCGGCAGTTTCAGAAACAAGAAGATGCGTGTTGACAAATAAATGATACAATTTTTAAATAAAAATAATACAGGTTTTATAAATTTTCGCACACTTCTATAAACTTCACTAAAACAAAAGAAATAAAAATAACAGCGCACTCTTATTATTAATTACAGGGAAAAGAATTATTTACTTCACGAATCTATTTGTGTTATATACAATGTGAGTAATTAAACCCAAATAAGTCTTCAAAAATATTTTTTAATCAATCGCCACATATGTTAACAGAATTTTTAATTTAAATCTATTTCGTTTATTTTTGTTGTTTCTAGAACATTCTGCAGATAATTTTTTCCAGTCGCTTATTGTTCTGGTTTGTAATGAAAATTTGTGTACGTCCTTTTTCTTTCAACCAATCTGGGTGCCCTAGGTTACTCGGGTTTTCATAATTAAACTCAGCGACATTCATTTGACAGTATTTGACTCCAATCTCGGATGTTTTTCGTTATTTCTATGTAACGCCCCTTCAGTCCCATCCTATACGGAAAGGGGTTGAATTTATACACATAAATAAATGGATATACACTCTTGATCACATTGACTCCGAAAAAGTTTCTTACGACGAATTTGGCAGCCGTTTCAACGTGTTTTAAAATATCCACTTCCGTTGAACACCGCATCTTAGGGTAAAACAAGTCGAATGTCATAATTAAACTCAGCGACATCCATAACTCCGGATTCGACTTAAATATCGGCTGTTTTATGTAACTTTTTTTATGGCAACAGGCTACATAAGGGTAATCCACGTTGGGCTATTCCCCTTTAATAGCATAGGAAGGGATTTGAAATGGGGGATGCGGAAGGGTATAGGAAGGTAGCCAAGGATTACTAGGGTCCCCAGGCTATATTTTATGGATCCTACCAGGCATTCATCTAAGGAAATGCAGGGAAAAACCTAGGAAAACCTGCATCGGGTAGGTCGGGCATTGGATACTTGTCCCACGCCCTTCCGATAGCGGGAGAGGAGTTTGCTGTGGGGACGCAACATTCCCTTCTCCGTGCCTCGACCAGTTTAGGAGGCTGCTGGCCGACTATTCCAATGGGAATAGCGAACAACTCTTACCTTATGCCCAAGGTCTGCGACCCCGGAACATACACCTCTCAAAACAGGCCGAGGTGCCTCGGTTTGTGGGAACTTTAATTCAAAACCGGAGAAGAAATGGCATACCCAAAGGTAGCCCCTTCGTATCTCTCCTACTCTACTCCCCCACATATATAAGGCTGCTCCCTCCCATTCCGACTGTGGTTGAAATTATACACACAAAAAAAACGAGAAAAACACTATCAATCTCATTGACCCCGAAAAATATTTATCTGACACAAATATCGGCCATTTTAACATGTTTAAAAATTTCCACCATCGTCCCCGTAGATGTTAGACGTGTATTGGACCCACAGTGTTTGTTTCCGGTTCGAATGGAAGATGTGTACGAAATTTGTACACGGGTGTAAATTTGTATGTGCAACATATACACGCACAGTCTACTTTATTAGATTAGATTAAATTTGTTGTTATCATTTCTCCCAATATAAATTGGTTCATCAAGCTTATCCTATATGTTTTTCCACGTCGTTTCCCGTGTTCTATTTAAATATAGCACAACCCAGGAAATGTATATTGATAAACATTATGAAAAATTTTAAAAAAACTTTCTAAACTGTTTCCTAAATTTATTTGATCTACGTAACAAATTTATGTCATCTTGATTACCAACCTAGCAGTTCATAATCCTCTTTCGCTGTCAACTAGCACTTCTCGGAACGTGTCCTGCCATTTTTTTTAAAAACAATCTATTCATTGAAAATTTAGTCCACTTTCCATCTTACGATGTATTTTATTCTTTCCTGATATGACCCACTCATTACGTCATAGCACATCATGCAATTTTATTGTGAGAACGCAATTTTAATTATATTCCACTTAATTTTATAACTGCATATTCCATGTGAATTTCACTGAATCCCTTTGTTTTTATTTCCACGCAATCTTTATTCTTTTCACTAATCTATGTTATGAATGATACAGATACACACTCCTGGAAATTGTCCTTGCGTTTCAATAATATTTTCACAAATTTGGTGGCCGATTCCTCACCAAATCAATAATAATTATCATAAAAACATATTCTCGACTTTCTTTCGTTTATATGTTAATAGTTACAGAACATTCTATGGAATCTAGTAGGTGAAGCCAAAAGGGGGCCGCAATCCGGTTTTCATATTTCAGAGATACAAAAATCAATTCTTTTATTTGATATAACTGCATCTTTTCAAAAATAACATATATGAGCGTATAAAAAATATAATTTTAAAAAAGAAAATAATTATATAATTATTTTAGTAAAAAATTTGAAAAGGGTATTAAAATAAAATATAATTAAAATATATTTATTAATAAAAAGTATAATATAATTATCTAACGACAATCTTTGTTGAAATTTTTATAACTTGGCATTAAATTATTTAAAGTGTCCACATGAATTCTGTATATTACGACTTCATTATACAGTACAAATATTCCCAGCAATATGTTGCACCACGAATAAAAAATGGCATTTCCGTGATTGAAATATTAAAAACGTATACTTCTCACAATTTCCTAAAATTTTTTGATGCTTGGTACAGAAATATATATATTTAGTTTAAATATTTTTATGTTAACATACAATTTAACTACGCAGTTTTTTAGTCCATTTGCATATATAGTTTTCTATATCACTGAAAGAAACTAGTCGGTAGCAAGAAGAGTAAAAAATTTGTAACTGCGAAAGCAATTATTTAAAGTAATATTGTGAAACATTCGTATAGCAATTAGTCCTTTTAATAGACCTCTATAGGCAATAATTAACACTTTAATTGCCGGACAATGCATGTCATATTCTCAATTTATTTTAGGTCACGCCCTTCCTGTGTTGCATATTTTGAATGTAAATACTAATTGAAATGCTTATACTCGTACTTGTTTGATTAATGGTGAATTTCCGTTTAACAGTAGATTTTCCAGAAGGCTTAATCTATGGAATAGCAAACATTCAATATATAAATGACGTAATTTAGAAATAAATTATATATAGTAAAATTATCTCCGCACATTTATTTAAAAAATTAAGCAAATATGCTAGTTATATTATATTTATAATAATTTATGACAATGACGCTATATGTAATCACTCAGTCGTAACTAGTGGGAAAGATTGGATGTATATTTATTTCCATAGTCTTTTCCACTCTTTTTTTCTCTATAATTAGATGATTCTATTCGTCTCACTTTCCCATCCATGCAAGCATGATTCAGTAGAACTACATGTAATACACTCCATGTATTGGTCATATAATAACTTAAAATATTTCCGCAGTATTTTTTTTTTGGTGAACAAGAGCATTTATTATCAGTATCAACACTACACAAAATATTTACTTTCAATAATTTTTTTAACTTCGTATATAGATCAAAAAGTGGCTTATATTTTTAAATATATTTACAATGGAGACCGTATTTTGTTTTTTTACATGTATAATAAATTAAAATGTTTAATTAGATCTGAATTTTATTTGGGATCAAGTGATAGAGATTTGTGGATATCATTTCAGCTATGGGGACTAGGATTATATCATTTTCGTGTTATTTTTATTTTATCGGTCACCAATTGAAGTTATTAATATTAAATTCAGAAGCTTATGATGGACAATTACAAAATTAATCAACGAGATTGTTTCTTAATATTATGTGGGTCTCATAACAGAATTGAAAATTATCTTAATAAAATACTTGAAATTATTCACGTATTGTCCGGTATAATTAAACAACTTCGTTTCCATATGATGAGATGGCCAAAGTCTACAATTTCTCTAATTTATGTTCACATACGAAACAGATCAGAGGAGAGCGTAATTTAATTTTCCTAAAATAAAATAAATATATTAATTACGCAATTTTTTGAGATCATCAAAACTTAAGGGAATCGCATGTGTGTATATAATCCCAAATTTACACCTTACTTTTAATAATATTTATTATAAGATATAATATACATATATATTGTTTGTTAATAAACAGTATGAACCCGTCGTTGTGGAGCGGTTAGCAATACAGACGCCCTAGGTTCCAATCCCGGCATTGGAATGTCTCGTCGTGGTCAGGAAAACTGGGGTTACAACTGAACGATAATCGCTACGCTGACCACGTGACACTCCAAAAATCCGGAACGTGTTATTGAAGATGTCTGGCAGCTGTCCCGACAGGCCAAGGCCATCAATGGCCTGTACACGAGTAGAAGAATGATGAAGTACTATTACCGAAATTACGCAATTCTTCGGACGTATGATAGATCTTGTTTAGTACTACTATCACCGAGATAATTTGGGGTCTATAAAGTCTATTATGAATAGTCACAGTAAATTACGTCTTATTTTAGAGTTGATGTATAAGTAATCCTTCACTCGTTTACGTAGGCTTACCTCATGAAGATAATGATGCATTGGTTGCATAACTTGCAGTCACTCATATTCAAATCTAATTCTCTTACGATTTGATCTATAAGCATGACTACCAAATACGACAATATCGTAATATTGTAATTGTCTTGAAAAATTGCATAATACCTACTGAGTTGTTGTTGCATTGTCACAACCAAAAATATGGTGCGAATATCAGACACATAAAATTCCGTTTACAACATTTGGTCTAGTTAAATTTATTGCTACGTTGTTTATATTCCTCCACACTTACAATATACGCTAACCAAGTAGAAGTAGTTTAATATACGGCAATTTTAGTTTATCTATGAAATATCCCTGGAGTTACGTGACGACTCAATTATAATTGGAATTCCACGTCTCTGAATACATTTGACTGTTATTGAAGTCAATATTCTTCAGAATTTTATCTAAACTTATTAATAACCTGCCTTATATCTGGAATAGATTTTCCCATACGGCAAAATTTCAGTAATGGATTCTTCGTGTGAGGAAAGAATAAAAAGTGTATTACAGCATGGGCCCGGAAATGCATAATTACACATTATCCGAACAAACGATCAAAATGATGAGTATAATTTTTTAGAAACGTACTGAATTTATTTTCTCTATCATAATTTGCTCAGATTTGTATGTAGTGAATTCACATTGGAACTAAAGAGCTCTTTTAAATAATATATTTAATGAATTTAATATTATACAGGAATATTTCAATTGACTAATTTAATTCCGTGGGTCAATCAGTTAATAAATTAAAGTTGACTGTCCATTAAGATTTGTTTTTCTGATAAACTTGGTACCGCTTCATATTCAGTCAGTACGGTGTCAGGAACACTATGAAACAAGTACTTATACATATTTTCACCGCATTATCTGTTATAGCATCGCAAAGTGGACCAGTAGTTTCAGGAAAACAGTAATATTTACGCTCAAAAATACGATCCATTAAATTCCAAACTACAATTTTCTAAATATTTTTCCTATTGATTTAATGAGCAATAATAAGCTCAAAGGTTTTGAGAAAACCAGTCATCCAATAAATGTATTTCTCAATGCGTTAACAAAAAAATGTATGTGCCTGAAAAAGTGGCATGTTCTTTCTCTCTCTCTCTCGATTTATATATATATATATATATATATATATATATATTATAGCCCGGGGGCTACCTTCCTCCACCCTTCCGCATCCCCCCTTTCAAATCCCTTCCTATGCTATTAAAGGGGAGTTGCCCTAAGTGGATTACCCTCATGTAGCATGTTACTTAAAAGAAAGTATCTTTCCTCTTTCCCCCTTTCACTCCCTTTCATTTGCTATAAGTGGGGTGTTGCCACTACGTGGATTACTCTATACATAGCCTGTCTACACCTACACATTTATACTCCGCGAGGTCTTTTCCCGAGCAGGCAAAACCTTTCAGGAGATACCTTTTCCTCCCTCTGTTTTTGAACTAAGGTTCCCAGTTACCTCCGAAACGGTCGAGGCTTTGATAAGGGAATGCTGCGTCCCACAGCAAACACCGCTCCCGCCATCGGAAGGGCGTGGGACAAGTACCCAATGCTCGACATACCTGATGTAGGTTTTCTAGGATTTGTCCTGCATCACTTTTAGCTGAATGCCGGATACGAACCTTAAAATATAGCCAGGGCGCCCTAGTTAACCCTTGGCTACCTTCCTCTACTCTTCCGCACCCCCCCCTTTCAAATCCCTTCCTATGCTATTAAATGGGAGTTAATATGAAACACTATCGAGGGCGGATAGCCGCATGAAAGATTTCGGTGCGGTGATTTGTTTATCCATTAGGATATACATATATATATTGTACTAATTAGTAATTAATCCATTGTTATAATTGCAAAGTAAAGAACTCATTATTAGACTATATAAAGCGTGCACCGCGACACAGGAACCTTCTTGCTACAAATTGTAGTTTCCTTTCAACAATTTGGTCTTCATCACCTTTAGGTGCTTATTCTGTTTAAACTAAAGCTATTCCTTGTTTTCTTCAAAATTTGAATATTGATGCTATGCTAACCAAAGTTGGTAAAGAAAAAGGCAGATGTTAGAAAGTTGAAAAGAAAGACCATTATGATATGGGTTTCTTATGATTTTCATTGAAATACTGGGGGGGTCAAAATTCTCGCTTAATTCATTTTGTGATAGGGGACCACTAGGAAGTGTTTTGCGGATAGGCGAGCGGCATTCGTGACCGAGAACGTTTCTTTATTTTCTTGTTAATTTCGTGGCGTGTTGCTACAATGTTTTTGTTTACTAAAGATAGTGATGTTAGAGAAAAGGGGGCGTGACATGTTTAAGCTGTCACATGAGAGAATTTAAGTTGAATGATTGCTCACTCACAATTGAAATGTTTTGAAGATGACTTTGAGAAGTTTAATGTGTAAATAGAGGAGAAGGTGTAGAAATAAGATGAAATAGTTTAAGATAATTTTAAGAAATGTAAATTAAATGTTGGAAAAGAGAAAAAGGGGCGTGACAGGTTTAAGCTGTCACATGAGAGAATTTAAGTTTTGAATGATTGCTCACTCACAATTGAAATGTTTTGAAGATGACTTTGAGAAGTTTAATGTGTAAATAGAGGAGAAGGTGTAGAATTAAGATGAAATACTTAAAGATAAATTTTAAGAGATAAATTAAATGTTGAAAAAGAGAAAAAGGGGCGTGGCATGTTTATGCTGTCACATGAGATGAAATAGTTTTAGATAATTTTAAGAAATGTAAACTAAATGTTTGAAAAAGAGAAAAAGGGGCGTGGCATGTTAAGCTGTCACACAAGAATTTAATTTGAGTATTGAAGTAGATGTTGTGATGATGATTGAACATAGGTTAATATGCAGAGAAAAAGGGGCGTGGCATGTTAAAGCTGTCACGTGGTTGATTTTAAATTTTGTGTTGATGTAGGTGGTGTGATGTCAAGTAATATTTTGTTGTGTAAAGAAAAGGGAGCGTGGCACTGTGCTGTTGTCACGTGAGACAGTTGAAAATTGGAGGGGGTAGATGTAAACAAAAGAACAGCTGACATCTGGAGAAAGTAGGTCAAAGCTTACTTCAGATTAAGTGACAGCATTGATGTTTAAGATGAATAGTTATAAATTAAATGAATTTAAATTAAATTAATTAAAGATTATTAAAAAAAAAAAATTAAAAAATTTTTTTTTTAAAAAAAAAATAATTTTATTTTATGGCATTAGTTTTAAGGAATGCACAATTAATTTCAAACCGTAATAAATTGTAGGATCTAGACTATTTGGATAATCAAACAAATAATAAGTTGCACCAATATTTGATGGGAATGTGTAAATCTTTTAAAGGAATGGTAATTAGGTATAAGTTTCCGAGCGATCTGACAAATTAGGGCAAAATTGTAGAAGAGAGAAAAGAATAAAATTCAGTTTTCGAAGAGTAAAGTCCAGACATTTCCTTTCTCAAACGGAATTTGGGGCGTAATGTAGTAATTAGTAATTAATCCATTGTTATAATTGCAAAGTAAAGAGCTCATTATTAGACTATATAAAGCGTGCACCGCGACACAGGGCGGCGAGACAAGAACCATTGTTGAGACGTACACAGTCAGCATCGAGGAGCGAGAGTACACAGTCAGCGAGGAGGAGCGAAACGAAAAGGTTCCAAGTTAAAATTGAACAAAAAGTTTTTCAGTCTGTAATTCATCGAATAAGGTTACAGGAAAGTTTCTCAATAAGTAAAGCCAAAAGCAGTAACCTAATAATTTCCTGCCGCAGTAAAGTTTTCACAAGTAAAGACTGTTGCAAATGTCATCGAGAGGAAGTTGTTAACAATCCATCTAATCATTAATCCGGAAGGAGTTGCAGGTTCCAGTTTCCAGAAGAGAGACCCAAAAGTTTCGACAAGTGTTTTGTAACCAATTTAAATTCAGTGATATCCCCAAAAACGTGTGCACAGAAAACCCCAAAATTGAGACCTGGTCGGCCGTAAGTAAAAGAACTCTAAATTTATTTGTAAACCATTTCATTAAGATACGTCAGATCGTTCTTCAATTATTTTCTTTTCTTTAATTATTTCTTTTCTTTAATTGTTTTGTTAGATAATTGAAATTCAATTCACCCATTTATCAAACCCAGTAAAGACCCTGAGATTTTAAATATTAATTTGTAATTTTAAATTGTATAAAACTTTAATAAAATTTGTTTAATTGTTCACCTTTAATAATCTTTTTATTTAGACGCCATTTTAAGCTGTTTATTACAATTTGGCGCATCAACGTGTGGCACGATTTTTTGATAAATAGGGTAGAATAATTAAAGAACGAAATCTGACAAACCTCGGTATTGGTGCAAGAAAGTATTTTAATTTGGATAGGATGTGCATGAAATTTTTGGAAATGAATTTTACGCGTGTGAAAGTTAGAGGGTTATTGAAAAGAAAGAAAAATGATTAAATGTGCATTTGAAGTTAAAGATAATAGCTTAAGTTTAGTTTTTTTTAAGTTAGATTAAAATTTAGAGAAAATGGGCTCTAGAGTTAATAATTCACAGAGAAAAATGGAAGGAGATAGTGGATATATAATGATATTAGAATTATTAAATAGAAGTATGGCTGAAAATAATAAAAATTTTGCAGATATGAATAAAAATTTAGCGGAGTTTAGAGCAGAAATAAAGAAAGATATAGCAGATTTGAGTGCAAAAGGGGATAAAAATGATCAGAAATTGGAACAATTAGCAGAAATGGGTATGAAAAATGATAAAAATTTAGCAGATTTGGGTGCAAAATGGGAAAAATTGGATAAAAATATTGCAGGTTTGGGTAAGAACATGCATAAGAATATGGCAGAATTAAAGACAGATGTAAGAGAATGGAGAAAGGAAAATAATGAGAGTTTTGATAAAGTTATTGAGAGTATTAGAGAGGACAGGAAAGGGATAAAATCTGATTGTGTAGAAAAAGTAAACAAAGATGTAAACATTGAAATTGAAACATGTGAAGTAGCAAATAAAGTGGGGTTATTTGAGGTTAAATATGATGAAAATGTTAATGAAATGGAAGTGATAGTTAGTGGAAAGGAAGTAGAAAATAAAGTGGGATTATGGGAGGAGAAATATGATGTAAATGTAGATGAAATGGAAGTGGTAGCTAATGAAAATGTTGAAAAGAATTTAATTTTGTGGGAGCATAAGGCTGATGATGTTGAAGGAGAGATTAAAGTGTTAAATATTGAAGGTGTTGATGAGCAGGGAGATGAAATAGTGGGAGAAAGAGGTGAGATAGTGGAAAACGTAAATGAAATAGAAAGTTATGAAAGGATAGAAGAAGTACATGGAGGTGTTGTGAGTCAGAATATGATAGAAATGTTTGTTTACAAAGATGAAATGGGAACAGCTGATGGGAGTATTGCTATGGAAACATTGAGAAATATGGAAATAAAATTGATGATGATAAAACAGATGGGATTTAAGAATTTAAAACAAGTGGTGGGATATATTGAATGTTATTTAAACATAGAATTTGGAAACAAGATTGTAACATTGGTGAATGGAGGGCAGAAAGACGAAAATAAAGTACAGCTGATCAAATGTAAACATGGAACAGCTGGGGAATTCTGGCAGAATGCAGGTCAAGGCATATTTGAGTTCAGAGATACTGGATAGATGTAAAGTTTAGAAGGGATTTAAATAATTAGAAGGATTAACGTTCTTTGTTAATTACACGTGTGGCTAACGTGGTTACTTCAGCTAACAGAACTATTTTTCCTAGATTTTCATGATTCTGTTTTTCTTCCATCTTATACCTGAGGGGATAGTCATGTTTAACTATCATAGGTCTAGCACACCTAGGGAACCTTCTTGCTACAAATTGTAGTTTCCTTTCAACAATTTGGTCTTCATCACCTTTAGGTGCTTATTCTGTTTAAACTAAAGCTATTCCTTGTTTTCTTCAAAATTTGAATATTGATGCTATGCTAACCAAAGTTGGTAAAGAAAAAGGCAGATGTTAGAAAGTTGAAAAGAAAGACCATTATGATATGGGTTTCTTATGATTTTCATTGAAATACTGGGGGGGTCAAAATTCTCGCTTAATTCATTTTGTGATAGGGGACCACTAGGAAGTGTTTTGCGGATAGGCGAGCGGCATTCGTGACCGAGAACGTTTCTTTATTTTCTTGTTAATTTCGTGGCGTGTTGCTACAATGTTTTTGTTTACTAAAGATAGTGATGTTAGAGAAAAGGGGGCGTGACATGTTTAAGCTGTCACATGAGAGAATTTAAGTTGAATGATTGCTCACTCACAATTGAAATGTTTTGAAGATGACTTTGAGAAGTTTAATGTGTAAATAGAGGAGAAGGTGTAGAAATAAGATGAAATAGTTTAAGATAATTTTAAGAAATGTAAATTAAATGTTGGAAAAGAGAAAAAGGGGCGTGACAGGTTTAAGCTGTCACATGAGAGAATTTAAGTTTTGAATGATTGCTCACTCACAATTGAAATGTTTTGAAGATGACTTTGAGAAGTTTAATGTGTAAATAGAGGAGAAGGTGTAGAATTAAGATGAAATACTTAAAGATAAATTTTAAGAGATAAATTAAATGTTGAAAAAGAGAAAAAGGGGCGTGGCATGTTTATGCTGTCACATGAGATGAAATAGTTTTAGATAATTTTAAGAAATGTAAACTAAATGTTTGAAAAAGAGAAAAAGGGGCGTGGCATGTTAAGCTGTCACACAAGAATTTAATTTGAGTATTGAAGTAGATGTTGTGATGATGATTGAACATAGGTTAATATGCAGAGAAAAAGGGGCGTGGCATGTTAAAGCTGTCACGTGGTTGATTTTAAATTTTGTGTTGATGTAGGTGGTGTGATGTCAAGTAATATTTTGTTGTGTAAAGAAAAGGGAGCGTGGCACTGTGCTGTTGTCACGTGAGACAGTTGAAAATTGGAGGGGGTAGATGTAAACAAAAGAACAGCTGACATCTGGAGAAAGTAGGTCAAAGCTTACTTCAGATTAAGTGACAGCATTGATGTTTAAGATGAATAGTTATAAATTAAATGAATTTAAATTAAATTAATTAAAGATTATTAAAAAAAAAAAATTTTAAAATTTTTTTTTTAAAAAAAAAATAATTTTATTTTATGGCATTAGTTTTAAGGAATGCACAATTAATTTCAAACCGTAATAAATTGTAGGATCTAGACTATTTGGATAATCAAACAAATAATAAGTTGCACCAATATTTGATGGGAATGTGTAAATCTTTTAAAGGAATGGTAATTAGGTATAAGTTTCCGAGCGATCTGACAAATTAGGGCAAAATTGTAGAAGAGAGAAAAGAATAAAATTCAGTTTTCGAAGAGTAAAGTCCAGACATTTCCTTTCTCAAACGGAATTTGGGGCGTAATGTAGTAATTAGTAATTAATCCATTGTTATAATTGCAAAGTAAAGAACTCATTATTAGACTATATAAAGCGTGCACCGCGACACAGGGCGGCGAGACAAGAACCATTGTTGAGACGTACACAGTCAGCATCGAGGAGCGAGAGTACACAGTCAGCGAGGAGGAGCGAAACGAAAAGGTTCCAAGTTAAAATTGAACAAAAAGTTTTTCAGTCTGTAATTCATCGAATAAGGTTACAGGAAAGTTTCTCAATAAGTAAAGCCAAAAGCAGTAACCTAATAATTTCCTGCCGCAGTAAAGTTTTCACAAGTAAAGACTGTTGCAAATGTCATCGAGAGGAAGTTGTTAACAATCCATCTAATCATTAATCCGGAAGGAGTTGCAGGTTCCAGTTTCCAGAAGAGAGACCCAAAAGTTTCGACAAGTGTTTTGTAACCAATTTAAATTCAGTGATATCCCCAAAAACGTGTGCACAGAAAACCCCAAAATTGAGACCTGGTCGGCCGTAAGTAAAAGAACTCTAAATTTATTTGTAAACCATTTCATTAAGATACGTCAGATCGTTCTTCAATTATTTTCTTTTCTTTAATTATTTCTTTTCTTTAATTGTTTTGTTAGATAATTTAAATTCAATTCACCCATTTATCAAACCCAGTAAAGACCCTGAGATTTTAAATATTAATTTGTAATTTTAAATTGTATAAAACTTTAATAAAATTTGTTTAATTGTTCACCTTTAATAATCTTTTTATTTAGACGCCATTTTAAGCTGTTTATTACAATATATATATATATATATATATATATATATATATATATATATATACATGTATATGTATATCAGCTAAATATTTCATGCGGCTATCCGCGCTATGTAGTTTATTGTAGTAATTAATTCATTGTTTTAATTGGAAAGTTGGATTGTAGAGGACTCATTATTAGAGGATATAGAGCGGACGCCGCAACAATTCGGCGAAGCAAAGGAAACATTGTTGAGAATTTTACGTGCTCAAAATCTACGAGACGAGGAAGTTCAGTTGGGCAGCGGACAGCAAACAGTTCGAAAGCAATCTTGAGTCAGGCAAGGAACGGCGAGGCAGAAGGACCAGCAAAGTTTTTGTACAAAAGTAATAGAGTCAGGAATGAGCAGCCGCAAATAGAACAGTTTGATAGCAGTTACAACATGCTCTAAAATATTGAAAAAGTAAAACAATCTTCAGTAGGGAAGGAGAGATTGAAATTAACGTCGTAATCGGTGGCGGAGCGGAAATTCAACCCGGAGAACCATAGACCAAATCCAACTAAACCTACACGAGATCTGCAAATCCAGGTTGCAGCAAAGCATCGAGAAACTACGCCAATTAGAATTTGTTGAAATTTAAAGCCTGTGAATACTAGAATCAGTGATATCCCGAAATCTTGTGCACGAAAAACCTAAAACGAGACCTGGGCGGCCGTAAGTAGAAAAACTTTAAAATCATATTGTAAACCACTTTTAAAGATATGTCAGATCGTTCTTTAATTATTTAGTTCTTTAATATTAAATTATTTAATTATTACATTTAAATTCAATCTGTAGTGTTAATTTTCTTCCACAACAAAGTTCGTCTATGTTTCAGACGCATTAACTTCCATAAAAGCTAAATGTAATTTGATTGTATAAAATTCACCCATTTATCAAACCCAGATAAAGACCCTGAGATCCCAAATATTATTGTGTATTTAAAATTGTTAATAAAATTGTTTGTAGTTTTTCACGTAATAGTTTTTTTTATTTAGCCACAGCCATTTGCAGTTATATTTTAATCATTACAATATATATATATATATATAATGAAGTATAATTATTTTAAAATATTTTTTTATTTTTAACGTAAATGTATTTACTCAAATGAGGATTTTTGGAAATGATAAATAATGCTTTCTAATCCAAAGAAACCCGGAGAAATATGGCACCACAACGAGTTGTCAGTGTTCCCACATTTCAACGCCCGAGGCTTTCATTTGTTATTCCGCGTGCACATGAGCACAAATGTCACGAACGAAAACGCCCCCACCTCTCTGTGCAGCACATTATTATTACGTAAACAGCGGATCATAGCAGTTTGTAAATAGTGGCGTAATTCAGTTTCAGTTTACAGAACGATGTAACTAGCCGCAGATGCGTCCAAATCGTTTTGCCGTGCTAGCGTCATTATTTAGTTAGCAACACGGAAACACGTGTTTTGATTGCCAGGATTCGTTCCCCCGCCTCCCGGCGCCCCTGATGAAATATTAACAACGTGATAATGTTGTATAAATAGCGAGCATCTGCTGAATTTCTGTATGAGGGTCGGCATTCTTGCTCGTCGTTGCATATCACTGACTCGGGACTTCCCCGTCTTTTCGACGGCTTTCACAATTTGCGCCCCGCCCCCACCATCCCCTCGGAACGTCTACAGCGCCTCCCTGTTTTCCGTTTTATCTTATGTGAGAGGTTTTCATGTATACACGTTTTCGTTACATTGTTTTTCCGCACTGTTGTTTCAACAATTGACTCGACGCTGTAGTGCGACTAGAATGCCAAGGATTTTTTTTGTTTGTTACGTTACGCCTGCAAAGTGCTTTGGTTTTACAGAACTCTCAGCATAGTAACAAAGTACTGTAGGGTCTTCATTCTCGAGCAAAAGCAAACAAATCTCAACTACTTGTTTTATTCCCAAAAATTGAACAATTATGAACTCTGAGAACGCTTTGCTTCATGACAAGCGAGTACACCTCATTAAAGAGCGCTTACAAAAACCTTAACTTGAGCAATTATCAAATGCTTTCAGCACTTGCAAGGATTCGTGTCCTAAATTTCATTTCATGCAATTTTTTACCCTGTATTATGTTTCGCGATGAATACATTTTGGATCCCTATTTTGTATCCAGCAAATAATGTTCGCAGGATCGTATATAAAAATTTTAGATTTAAACACGAAAACGTTTATTTTATATATATAAATTGAAATCCAGTTGATACAAAACAGCGACCCATATTTCTTTGAAAGAGTCATACATAGGAACTCGACCTGCTGTGTTATAGAGGCCAGCGTCATTTCCGTGTATTACAGAGGAAACGGGTTCGAATCTCGGCAAGGGCATGCATGTTTGTGCTACTTCAAGTCGCGAAAGGTGGGGTTTATATGAGAATTGACACATTGACCACGTGACACTTCTAAATCCATAATGCGTCGTGTAAGATGACAGTCTGGCAATTGTCCCAGAACGCCATAGCACTCAATATCTTTTAATAATAATAATACGTAGGAACTACAAATTAGCGTCAGATTTTACTGTCCTTTAGATATCTTTATTATTCTTTGGAACATACGTACAATGTAAACAATATTCCATTTATTATTTATGCTTATTTCCTGGAACTTTAATTTAACTTAAAGAGAAATTTTGTGTGGACTTTCTAAAATGTTACCAGCCCAAAGGCAAAAATCGCTGCACAGTCATGTCTAATTCGTGTCTTTATTGTCTGGAGGAACATACATTTATGAACAAATGTTTTCTGGAGTAAAATAATAGATTTTTTTGGTTTATTATTTTAAATTTGAATATTGTAAATTTTAGGAGAGTACAATCGTTGGCGGCAAGAGTTTTCCGGATGTTATAGTGCAAATCTCTGATACGGTGAATGTATTCTTTTTAGTTTATTATTGATAAAAATAAGTAGTATTAAACAGAGGCTAAATCACAGATAAATTTCATCAGAATTAGTTGAAGAAATACGTTAGACATATTTCAGTGATTGAAGCACGAAAGCCATAAAGCTGAATTTTTTTTTTAGGGCAACAGGTTACATGAGGGTGATCCACATTGGGCAACTCCCCTTTAATAGCATAGGAAGGGATTCGAAAGGGGGGATGCGGAAGGGTAGAGGAAGGTAGCCAAGGGTTACTAGCGCCCCCGGGCTATGGTTTAAGGATCCTACCCGGCATTCGCCTAAAGAAATGCTGGGAAAACCCTAGAAAAACCTGCATCGGGTAGGTCGGGCATTGGGTACTTGTCCCACACCCTTCCGATAGCGGGAGAGGAGTTTGCTGTGGGGACGCAGCATTTCCTTCTCCGTGCCTCGACCAGTTTAGGAGGCAGCTGGCCGACTATTCCAATGGGAATAGCGAACAACTCTTACCGTATGCCCAAGGTCTGCGACCCCGGAACATACACCTCTCAAAACAGACCGAGGTGCCTCGGCATGTGGGAACCTTAGTTCAAAAAAACCCAGAGAGATGTGAGGGCATCCCCAAAGGTAGCCCTCGCCAGAGTTCTCTGGGAGTCTTCCAAAGCTGAAGTATCAAAAAAAAAATTTTAAAAAAATTATATGTTACCTGATATCGTATATTGACTGCGTGTAAAAGTTTCATTATAGTTCATCATTTGTAAAATCATAACCAAAATATCTGAAGTAGAGCCATATACTGGTGCACTACTTTCTCAAATTTAATATCAGTATTCAAATTAATTCTATGATTTCTATTTATCATTATAGTTATAAAAAATTGTAGTGCATTTTTATATAAAGCATTCTCACACTAACTCCATGTTGCTATTTTAATACTTAAAAAAGCATATGTACTATCAGCTTAATTACTTAATACCTCCATATTTCATTCTCTTAGTCTTAGATATATTTTGTGGTTATGCATATTTGCAGTTTCACAAAACAACTCGATTTCTTCCACTGCTGCACAGGTGAGATAAATGTTTGGATACCCTACTTTAGTGTATTCCAACAGGAATATGAATGCAAGATTGGATCAAAAAAACAAAACACTCAACAGTCTGAATTCAGCTGACAACACTCTATAATTCAAATACTTGTTGATTGTCACTGTCTCCTTCCTTCTCGACCTCCGTTCGCTGGATACTTTTTTGTCCATCAATGATGGTTGTCCTATCAGCATCCTAGACACATGTCTCGTCTCATTTATTGAATAACTCTTCCTTTGCTTGCCCTAAGAATACTATTAATGAGTAATAATTCATTAACTGCGTTTATTACCCCACTATGAGGTGCCCATTACAAACAGTTGCGTTCAATTATACATATTGATGTTATAAATGGAAAATACGTTGAAATAAGAAACAACGAAAGATATTCATGGCGCCATACAATGTATCGTCTATAATGCTGTCAGAAAAAAGGAATATAATAAAATCTACATCTGTGCCAAATGTAGGGCCAGTAAAAGATCAAAAATCAACGTTAGTCGCTCAGGTTGCTTGAATTAAATTCACTTATGAATGGGAATGGCTCTCTGGAGCTCTAAGTGACATTCATCTGCCTGTTTATACTCTGATAATTGACTCATTTTCGTCCTTTATTTAAACTATTTCTTTAAAATGACTCAAAATAAGTTGCATTGCCAACCTCCTGTGGTGTAGGGATCAGCGTGACTGCTTTGCATCAGTGTGGTCCAGAATCGTTTACGAGGGCATAGATGTTTGTTTGCGTGACTGAAACTCTCGTCAATTAGTCCCCCGATAAGGCATACCCATAAAGAGACGCTAGTGACCTGAGATGTCGATTCGACTGTAAATACATCAATTATATATATATATATATATATATATATATATATATATATATATATATGTTATTAATAAGAAATGTTGCCTCACGTTTCAGGTGCAAAATTGTAATAAACACTTAATTAAGAGTAATATATCTCGGGGTCGCCTACGGGCCTCCAATAAAATATAGGTATTTACAAAATGAAAACAGAAAATTATAGAACTTTTTAGAATAGAAATCTAACACTTATTTATTATCCACAACTAAAACCAAACAAATAACTTGGAACGTCGAAAGAGGTTCTCAAGTGACCCAGCACACCTCAACGTTTGCTCGTAACTTCGTGGTTTGTTAATGCTCATAACAAACCTCGGATATCTGGAAAGTTTATTGAATCAATCCGAAAGAATCGGCTAGACGGCGAGCAAAATGTAGCTCAACTCACTTATTTTTAATGAACCAATCTCACACCCTTCTCCACTTTGCAACAGCCAGCTGTATTACCCAGTGCCACCATAGGAGGTGCGAAGATAGGATTTGTTGGCAGAGCTATAATAGATAGACGGAATTTTACAAGATTACCATTTCCCGTTGCCTTTTACCAACCTTTGGCAAGTTTATCTGATCAACTGAAACGCAGAAAATTGCAAAAAGCTGACTTGAACAACAATGTAACATTGAGACCGTCAATTAAGTTCTTTTATTGCAGACCTTTATTTCCTCATTCTACAAATCAATAAGTTCTTCAGCGATTATGCAACTTCATTACAATCCAAAAAATATTGCACGTCGTCGTCATCGATACTCAAGTCCATGTACATGTTGATGTCCCCAATTTTTGCTGTCTCTTCGTCAAACCCGTTAACATTTATTCCTGGGACACGACTTACTTTGTGCCTCGCTCCTAATAAGACCTAACAAAGCCTTTTTATGATAGGAGGAGGATTAAACAATTGTGAAGAAGGAAGGAATTTAAGAACAGAGTTAGCAGCGTGCGCTCGTCAGTCGAAGTTATGCTCGTAATTCAAGAAAAAATTTGTTTCCAAAAGTTGGCCGTAGCTCAAAGGTTTCGTAACTCGTAGGTCCATTGTGTTACTATTGAAACGCATACAGAGATATTTGAAAATTGCATTTTCTATATTTTAATACCGTTTAATTTGGTGTAACTATATTGCTTATCCCTTTTATTGTAACATTTTTGCGTCGCTGTTTAATTTCGAGAAATAATCTGTTGTTTTCTGAGTTTAGTAAGTTTTCAGTAAATTTTAGAATTTGTATTGTGATGTTAGTACTGTCTGTGGCTGTAACAATCATCTAGAAGTTTCCAAAATATTTTGGTTTCTAAATTTGGGTACCAAAAGATAAAATTAAAAGCTATTATTACGTATCATCCTGAATATCTCGACGTCTCTTTCGCGTAGTTACAGTTTCACATAACGTCTTTCCTATGCATGGTTCTAAAATAATCCTATTTATTACTAAGCATTTTATTTCAATTATTGCATTATAATGTATTTAAACACAGGTAGGATATCTTAGTGGCGGGAGAGTGTGTACGCCATTCCATGTTGAGAAGTGTGGTTGTCTCCAGAAACTGACAGATGTTACTCATATAACAGGTCACGTAACCCAATCTCCTCTTCCCTTTGTACTTAGTAATTGCGTACTTCACCTCGTGCCGACAGCTCTGCGGCCTTGTCTCCACAAACCTCCAACAGTAATTCGTCACCGCGTCATCGCATTCTTAACACCCGCACTGCACTAACTACAATTATGATTCTCACAATTTTTAATAAAAAACACCTGAAAACCAAAGAGTTTCTAAAATATGTTTAATATCTTTTATGGATACCTTATATTAGTTAAAAATAAAACTCCAAAAGCCCACAGCAATTCCTCATGTCCTCTTTGACTGCCCCAAATATAGCGAGATAAGAAGATCAACCTTAGCCGTACATTCAATGATGGAGATTTGCAACTCATCAGCAGCAATAAACAACCTCATAGACTTTACGATGAAAACTGATTTGTTTAATGTAATTTAATTGTTATACAAACGTAGAACTTAACAGATGTAAGTCGCTAATGACCAAAAGGTTAATGCGACGTTAAATTGTAATTAAAAATAACTCCACACTAGTATTGTTAAATAAATATCAATGAAATGAATAAATTTACGTCTGATTGAAAATAATGAATTATAAAGAGACCCAATTCAGACAATGAATTAAATTTAAATTAAGTTTAAATGTAGATCCAAGATAAATTCATGAAGGAGATAATAGGTGACCACAATATACTTTTTAAAAATTTAATTGTTCTGCGAAACAGTGCTAGGCTATGATAATTGAGCAGCCGATGTAAAATAATACGGGGGTACAATAGTTTGAAATATTTCTTGATTTCTTTATAAAATATCTTTACCTGTTTAAGTTGGCAGCAATTCTTCATTTATAAACATCTTCATTCTAACCTGTACGCATTGTTAATATACATAATTTTCTATAATTAGTCCGAATATAATTTCATAATTATTTATTTCTCGTTACCTGTAAAAAAGTTAGTACATTAAAGTGTGTACAGTAATTTTCCATATCCATTGTTTAGAATATTTATCGCAATTAACTTTTATTAGTGTGAAACAAGTTTGGCTATTACGATACTGACATATATTCATTCTTTTCATTTATTTCCCTTGATTCCTTCATATGAACAAAATGTTGTAAATATAAAATTTTAATTTCGACCACAGTTACGACTGTTTGAAAACTTCATTAATCTCTGTATATTTACTATATTTTTTAAATAAAATCAAGCGTTGCGATTAAACTTTTGTTTAAAATGTAAGGCTACATGAGGGTAATCCATGTGGTGGCAACCCGCTTTCAAAAGAATAGGAATATATCTGAAAGGTGTAGAAGGGACAGCAAGGTAGCCAAGGGGTGACTAGGACGACCGGGGTACAGTTTAAGTATCCTACCCTACATGATCTTGTCTAGCGATTTGGAATAAGTTCAGTATTTCCTCATAATTTTGGCGGTGTGACATGACATCCACATGGATGCCTGTCCTCTTAAATAATAAAATTACCAAAGGGGGAGAAAGGTAGGCAAGGGATATCTAGGGATCTCGGGTTATAGATCCTTACAGGCATTAGCCTAAAAGAGATGCAGCAAAACCTCTATGAAAACCTGAATCAGATAGGCCGAACTCTTGCGACAGCATTTCTGACTCAATGCCTTTACTGCATTTGCTTCAATGGAAGCTGTATACAACTCTTACCGTATGTCCAATGTGTGCAACCCTCGTACTGACACCTCCTACCAAAACTGAAGTAGGTGTTTCGCCATGATTTACGTAGCAAGGTTTAGAATCAAAAAGAGAAACGTCCCTTTCCAAAGTTATTAAACCAACACGATTAATCATTCAACACAATTGCATTATTACAACACAGTCAAGGTATTACAATTAATACGCCCTCTATACTGACCTCGTAATTGAATATTTTTCCCTTTCATTTCGTTTTCTTTCTGGCCAAGACAGAAAATCAGACGATAAAATTTTTTAAAAAATTCATCTGCCATATATCAGTAAACCCTCGTGATCCTGCTTCCGGTCCTTGTCGTTGTATACAATGAAATTTTTATGTGTTTGCTTGCCGTTTCGAGGCCGTATATTGCTGAATATAAGGCGACACGTCGATGGCGGGTTATTGAGTTAGGGCAGAACAGCAGAGTTTTGTGTCGTGCTAAATTGCACGTCGGCGCGGACACGGAGAACAGATCGCGCTCGGAACAGATTCCAGGGCGAGAGTGATCCATCACTCTGTCAGGGCTGCCACCTGAACACCTGCGGTGTGGCCAACCACCCGGGCAAACAAAATTCAAGGCAGGGCCGCCCTTAATGAAGCACAAAGCTTACTTCTCTGATATTCCAATTGTTTGCGTTGCCTCGAGGAAAGCGCAAAATAATTAACTAGATCGAAATGTTGACGTTCATTAGCCCATCGCGGTAGTATAAAAGGAGGTTGAATCTTAAAGAACCTTGTTCAATAAAAACAATGCGAAACGAAGTTCTGCAGAGTAATCATAAATCATCCTCATTTTTTAATATTAAGAATATACCAAAAAATGTTTAGCTTCGGATATGAATATTTTTTTAACGAGTACTGCGTGTGACATAACAATACTGAAATGATGGAAATTGTTAAATTTATTCGTCGATAATCTATCAGTATTTGAAATTGTTGTAGCAAATCTAATCACTTAACCCCGTAATATTAGTTATATATAATTATTTCTATTAATTTAATATTTAACACTGGCTTAGCTACGACAGTACACATTAATTATCAAAATATTCGTCTATGAGAACATTCAATATATTTTTTTCCTTAATGTACGTATACTTAATTTTTCACCGTTTGTACATAGATTCAGGTTTGATGCTTGTTATAATTTGTTCTAAATATATAATAGGGTTAATAACGGATAAACAATCATTAATTTCTAAATTTGAATATATTTGAAAGACATGTTTTTGAATTTTACTTTATTAAAGCAAATACAATTTACATTCAACACGGAATCACCTTGACAATATATATTTTTGTGGTTCCATTCATCCTTTATAACATAATATACATAAACAAGTCGTGATCCCACGTAGGATTTACGTTTGTTGTTGCGTACTGGAACGTGAAACGTTTTTTAATATTTGAATCGCGTGAAAAGTTACAGAGAATAGCCGCGGACAAATTGTTCAGCTCAGTGATATATTACACGTCCTCACATTGTACCAGTGTCAGGCTGCAGTAGAGCTTGCTTTAATACATCACAATCAATTACCACCGCGTAAGTATTACGCAAATAGAGATTGATGTATTCCGTTAAATCGTAATCAGCCAGCTGATAATTATGAATCCGCATTCTCGCAATTTTCTAATACTTATCTAATTAGATAGTGACTGTAAGATCACCGAAAGCACTGGGTTCTACTTTCATATTTACCGATATGTAACACTATCAATTCAGTTCATATTTTTTTAGAACTACATGAGGGTAATCCAAGTTGTGTCAACTCCCCTTTAATAGCATAGGAAGGGATTAGAGATGGGGGTTGCGCAAAGGATTAACTAGGGCCCCCGACAATTCAACTAAAAGTGATGCAGGACAAACCCTAGAAAATATGCATCAGGTAGGTCGGGCATTTGGTACTTGTCCTGTGCCCTTCCGAGGGCGGGAGAGGGGTTTTCTAAGGCAACGAAGCATTCCCTTCTCCATGCCTAGACTAGTTTAAGAGGCAGCTGACTGATTATTCGAACAGGATTTCAGTATGCCCAAGGTATGACCGCGGTGCCTCGGCATATGAGAGAACCTTAGTTCAAGGACCGGGAATAGAAGAAGACATCCCTCACGCTCTCCAGGAGCGTTCACCTAAGAGCATCTCTCTCGGTATTCATTCGATAAAACGCATGTTTCTAGAACAACAATGACAGGTCTGAACGATGATAAATGCTGCAAGAAAGGAGGAATAATATTTTGTAAAGGTTTATTCTAGAGATATGTCCAAGAGTTGCTTCAGGTAAAATTCTTTGAAGTAACTTTCAACATACGTTTGTACATAGTTTGTAGGATACTTTCATAAAAATAAAGTATCTTAACTTATTAATTTTAGTTGTAATCAAAGAGGACTATAAAACGTTTTAAAATAAAAACACGCTGATTAAATAAGTGATCTCATATGTTTCAGTTGTCCAGTGTCCACTGTGATGTGCCTCCCGGGTTTGTTCTGCTCTTGACCAGTTTCCGTAGATCGTAGTAATGTTTTCACGTGACATTCCTAATTATCCTGTAATCCTGCATTTATCATATATTCTTTGATTTTAGTTTTCCAGACCTCTGAGCAACCCAGCAACTTACCTCATCGTTTTCTTACAGTGCTCCAAAGTTTTTGTAACTCTAATCCTTGCTCGTTTCTGACTCTTTCCGTCGATTTGTAAAACCACATTTCAGTAGCTTCCACTTTACTCCTTTCAGACTTTCCAACTGTTTGCTTTACGCATCCACACAATCCTGAACTTTACACATATGATTAGAGGAAGTTTGTCTTCTCGACTTCAATAATGGTCACTAATTCCTTCTCTTGGCGAACAATATTTTCTCAGCCAGCTCTTGTGTCATTTTTATGTGTCCTTTGCTTTATGAATAATCTTGGTTCCATATATAACAGTATTTCTTTACTTCTTTCCTTAGATTGAGGATGGTGTCTTGGTTCTTTCTAGTAACTTGGGAACTACAGAAAATATCAGGCCAAACACATTCGCCAACTCAAGTTTACTGTCTTTATAATTTTCTGGCCAGTTATTAAAATCGGGGCCCATATTTGATGCGGATGCGCTCCAGACAGATGAATTGGGATGGACAGGCACTATACGGAGCCGATAAACGATGTCTCGAAGAAGCTCAGGAGCGTTGGGGAGGAAAAATATTGTGCAAGAACTTCGTGAAGAGTTGCTCGCGCCAAGACTTCTCTTTTATGGAGCAAGCAATTTAACTCAGAGCCAGCAGACACATGCGACGTGGGGCGCGGCCCCAAAGGATATTAAATTTATTAAAATAACACACGCCGGCTCTTTGATGCGTGGGGATACGGATTTAGCTGAAAGCAGGCGAATGTAGCCAGGCTAATATTGACGAGAGGGATAAAGGAATTCGTGATGAAGTAGCGAGAACGGGTGGCCTGGACACCCCAAGATACGGAAAAGCATTCAGCTCATCATCGGCTGGCATCCACTCCAAGAATGAAACATTAATTTTAAAATTCTTTTCAAAGGGAATTATGAGATGAAAATAAACACCTAAGAAGTGTTATTATAAGTATTTCAACATTTAACAGATGCAATTTGATTATATAATTAGAGGAAATGCAATGTTTGCACGTAATTTTTAGTAGCCCACATACAATTAAAGAAAGTTTACATTTAACGGAATATGTCAAAATAAAAATATACTTCCTATTAATTGAAACAAGGTACGATACTTTTAATAGCAATTTGAAATATTTTCAAGCAAATAAATTATTCAGTGGCCTGCGAATCATACTCGTTAATTTTTTTACTGTGCTGAAATAATAATTAAAAAATTATTTATAATTACTATTTAGAACCTTTAAATTCTATGTTATTTTATCATTAAAATCCGTCACGTAAGACAAGTTCTAAACGTAATACATATAATGCATTTATTAGTATACAATTATTTTAACGCATATTATTTTACTCCTTTGCTTTTTTAAATATTTAGTTCTATTTTCCTTACATAACACCTGACTCATACGTTATGTATAAATTAAGAGAGATCAAGTGAAAATTTCCACTGAAAAAATCAGTTGAGATTAGATTTTAATAATTATTATCTGCGTTTTAGGATTTATTAAGTAAACATTTAACTATATGAAAATGTTTAAATTAAACTAAACAAAAATAATATGATTATTAATTTAAAGATTCACATTTTAATATACGTCGGAGGTTTTAATTGCATAATATCTATTCATTAGCGACAAGTGGACTCAAAATCTGAGGTCAATATTTAAGGAACAGATATTAATAATTTCATTTAAATTACTTGTTGGAAGGTGATCTTTATCGCGTAATAGTTTATTTTATATGTATTTCTTGTAAATTACTAGAAATCCAGTATTATGAACTACTTCGTTCAAGCCATATAGTTATGAACACAAATTCAAATTGAGTTGATATCTGATATTCCCATGATTATTATCACTGACGAAAACGATACCGTTGGCGAAAGAGATTCTTGAATTTTCGTGAGAATTCGTAACAGGCAAAATAAATTAATCACTAAATAATTAAGTGCCGCAGTTTTCGTTTTACGTGCGCAGGGCCTGGACAACAACGGATCGCCGGCGATGGCACTGGTTTGCCATTGCGAGTACACAAAATCTGCAAGCTGGAGATGTACAATAAATTGATTATTAATTTATTAGAAATTAATTAATTTATTAGAAAAAATTCTTTGGCAATTTTTAGTATTTTTAATACTCCACCTTGATCAGAAACACGCTCAGTAATAAACCTTTATTATTTATGCAAGCGAAATATTTTCAATATATCCCAAACACTATCTAAACGTGATCAGCATTTCTAGTTCTCTGAAACATCCGCTGTTTATTCTGACTACCTGTCCAAAATATACCTCTTAAACTGTTTCGAATTCTACTTCAACAATCCGAATACTTCAAAAGGACCTATTACTTCTCACTTTTTTTTAGAGTAACAGGCTACATGAGGGTAATCCACATGGTGGCAACTCCCGTGTAATAGCTGAGGAAGGGATTTGAAAGGAAGGTAGCCAAGGGTTAACTAGGACCCCCGGGCTATAGATTAAGGATCCTACCCGGCATTCGCCTAAAAATGATGCAGAACAAACCCTAGAAAACTTGCATCAGGTAGGTTGGGCAGTAGGTACTTGTCCCACGCCCTTCCGATGGCGGGAGAGGGTTTTGCTGTGGGGAGGCAGCATTCCCTTCTCCGTTCCTTGACTTGAGGCAGCTGGCCGACCTGACTAAATATTCTTAAATAATTTTACTAAAACTATCTGTAAATAAATAGCTATTTCTACGGCTGGATGTATGTGCTTTCAAATTGCAACTCCTCAACTCCAATTCAACCTGACTGATATAGATGCGTTGGTTTAATCACTCGCGTCCTGCTTAACACCAGGTCCTAAACAGAAAACTGAATGCTATTGTCCGTTTTGAGCCTTTTGTGACGACAAATTGTGTTTCCCGCCTTTACTTTCATATCCCGGGAGTGTTTCTATATAGGAAACAGTTGTCTAGATTATTTTTATGGCAAGAAATAAGTTTCGTAATAAATTATGTCTCGTAATTAATGTTGCCTAAGAGTTAATTGAGTCATATTTTTCTCTGTAGTCTACGAGCCTATTTTAATTTAGATTTAGTTACGTGATTTCTCCTCAAATCAGGGATGCACTAATACATATACATAATTATCAGAGTCCGTCCTTCATACGGAAATGGAGAAAAATTGCGTAGTCTTTTGCACAAAGGTATGTCTACTATGTACGTTATAGATAACGTGGGGATTAATTATAACTACTTTCTTATAACTTATTGATCCAATACCTAGTTTCTATAATATAAGATTAACAAATCTTAATTCTTGGCTCTATCTATAAGATTAATCGCCTAGTCTTTAGAGAATATATTTTAAGTACCTGCTAATTCACCCTCCTTGAAAACAAAAGTAAATAAGTGTGACTTAATTTTAAGATTTAACTGTTTTAAATGATATCTGACTATAAATCGGAGAAACCACATACAAGTTCAGACATTGGTACGTTAGCCATTAGGCTCAACATGGCGGATGTCACTTTGATATCGCTTAGAACAATTTCACGAGACAGTATAACAACAAAATTAAGTTTAATCGAAATTATTTGGACCAGTTTCTTATGGAAAGCGATAGGAATCTACGTAACAGATAGTAATTTTAGGTGACATTAGTTTTGGAAACGTAAAAATATTATATATGTATATATAATCATGAAAATATTAAAAATAAAATAACAAAGAAAATAATAATTTAGAGAACGGAAGAGCATTAATACGAAACATTAAACTACAATTAAAAAAATTTAATATACGAAGAAAAAAAATTAACGCGTGAATTAAGTAACATGTTACATAAAATGTAAGACATATATTTGTACACAAATGGAATAATTTCTCATAAATATAAAATTATTTTGTTAAATAATTAAGAATGCTTTATGTGTTATAAATATTATATTATTACTCTTTTTTTTGTTAACGAATAAGGAAAAGATTTTGGGCACTTAAAGTACTGTATAGAATTAAATATTGTTTAAATGTAAGATAAAATATTATTCAATTCTGTATGTAATTAAACTTTCAATTTATAACTAAATTTATGCACTACCTATAAGCTAAGTTTGGGATATTTCTTACATCTAGAAAAAGGTTTGGCTCACACAAATTAATACCACGTCTTTCTGTAATTTGTGCCTTACAATCCATACCTGATGTTTCTGTTTGTTGTAAAATTATGGTTTAAATTTTAGTATCTACATAATTTTATGGTGTTATAAGGTAAAGATTGTTTAAAAATTCTTTCACAGATTTATCTATAATTTTTGACAGCCATAATTCGAATTGGGTACTTAAACGGCAATAGTAATTTGGGTATTTAATAATTTCAGAACATTTTGAAATGAAAGTATTTCACGCTACACGCTAGCGAGTCGCTTTTCGTCGTAAATTATCATACCTTGATATTGGATCGTGAATATAAAATTACTATAATGGTTATGAAAGCTGAATATTGAACTAATTAAGTATGAAGTATGTATAGCATAGCTTCAGGCCGACGGACAGCACTTTTCAAATTTTAACCGTAGTATCCACTTTTGCATTTGATTATTCAGACGTGAGTTTTAACCGGACTCACTAAATTAACAAAGAGCAACCTCTTAAGCAATAACTCTCCACCAATATGTGAAGTATGCAATAATCAAAAAACAGAGAACCACCTCATACTGCGCTGTGAAAAAAATCAAAAGCCAAAGAAAAGATCTTCAAAATGCCAAGCAAATATCGTTAAATTCATCATAGCGACAAACGAAGAGAAAGAAATATTAAAAAGAAAATATATACAATAAGCTAATATAAATAAAGGCTCGTACCAAAACCTCTATATCTAAATAATGTAAATATTGCAATAAATGTAAATGCTTCAAAACTTGTAAGTAACATACACTTGATGTAAATGAATACAAGATTAAGTTAAGCGATGAAATTATAAAAGTTTTGTGGCTAAATACCTTGTAGTTGATGCAATCCTAAATAAAATATAAAACGAGACCGTTTGACTTATCATTCTGTAAAATATTTTTATTTACATTTAAAAGACATTATAAAAATTAGTATAAAACATTTCAAACATATCTGCAAGGTATTATTGACCTTGTAATTCAAGAGATCTGAAAAAATTATAAATAATAATACTGTAAAAATTGTATTTTTTTTTGTATTTTTGTATGAAAATGGTACGTTATTTATTTATATAGAAATGTTTTTACAGAGCCGAAATGTTCCATAATAAATAATAATAAGAAAATCTACATTGACACTGTTATTATAGTGTGCATATAAAATAAAAAAATATTTAACAGTAGCTATAAAATAACATTAAAACAGTATTATAATTCGTTTAATATTTCATAATTTAAAAACTGTCATTTTCGTACACACAATATTACACTTAACAGGAATTTTAACATATATTTTCGAATGATATAAATGTATTGCCGTTGTTGAGAATTTTTATGCAGTCGAACGTTCGAAAGCGCTGAGGCTGTTCTTTACATTTAGAAGTCAACGCAGATTCATACTGCAGCCAGCAATTCAAGAAGGCTAATGTAAAATCAATGTGCGGAGTCGGGGTCGTTATTCACAATGCTCTTCGCTGCCCGTTTCAGAATAATGCCTTTTCATATTTTGTGTAGGGTGCACTGCTTTTGATTTGACTCAACAGTGATAGTAGAACGTTTAACATTTTCCATTAGGAACATTATAGAGCGATTGTATTAGTCGCTTTCTTCCATTGTTAATCTTATGTAACCATTCATTACATAACTAAATAGGAATTAACAATTGCAAAAGCAAGAACGTGCAATAAATGTGATTGTAATAAGTTATTATAAAAATTATTAAATTAAGTTTGCATTAATAATTAAATTATATTGCCTTACGATTATCAAGCATTTCAGTATTTCCCGTTCATGAACTTAGTTGCTTATGAGATGGTAATAAAATAAATATTTTCATTTCGCAGTAATTTCCCAAATTAAGATTTTAATTGCTGCAACTGAAACCGTATGACACGTTAAGAGTAAAGTTAGTTTCCAATGGAAAATTTTTATCAAAAAATTTTGCTGCTCACTTGGATTCTTTACTTTCTTAAAAAAATATAGTATCGTCTGCTACAGTGCTTAAATAGATTCCAATTAATAACCGCCTCCAATCTTATTGGATGAAATTAAATATAATTGCTGAGGTCTTAGTTTACTATGAAAATATAAATTTCACATGAAAACCTAATGCATGCTGTTCGAAGAGAATAAGTATTTTTTTTCCGAAAAGTATAAATGAAAACCTTAAAACTATTTAAAATACATTTTTTATTTTGAATTTCTTGCCATGTTGAACATTTAATAGAGTGTTTATCCAATTATAATTTTTATGAATGAATCAAATATCTGATAATGCAAATGTGTTTCAGTGCTGATTTCTGGTATTAGCTTTCACGGCAAGAAACGTTTACGTAAGTAGGTCAGCTCATGATTTCGATAACGCAGTTAGTTTACTTTATTAACTTGAGTGGCAAGTTTAAAACAATTAGAGCACATATTTTCCTGCAACGTGTCCAATAATTTAGTTAAATTCATTTTAAGGGTATTCGATATATGTATATATATATATATATATATATATATATATTTATGTATATATATATATATAGTAGTAAATACTATTAGATACAATTTTTAAATTCAAACAAGCCCCACGTTGACGTTCCAATTTTGTAGTAATTACTTTTTAAATGATTAACGAATTAAAATTTAATGATTAAATTTTAATTGAAAATCAATATTTTGAGCATACCAATAGATTAATTTATTAAATCAAATTATTGAAGTTATTAAAACTAGAAAATATACCACGGCTAGATCTCATGGATAACTACCGGGCCTTCAATAAAGAATATTTATATTAAACAATTAAATTTACAAAGTTATTAAAGCATTAATTTAAACAATCAGTACAATATAAAATCTGAAATTTGAAATCTAAACTCGGAAATCTGACGACAAGATATCATTTACTGGCGGGTTTACAGATAATAAGTTGTGTAGTTTTACCTTACAGTTTGTTGTACCAAGAAAATAGGCTCGTACACACACACGATTATTATTGACACTTTAAAGACAGGCCATTATTCACAGAATTTAATAGGCAACACATTCAGCTTGATGAGTTTAATTACAATACTTATTTCACTGTTCTCTCTACCAAAAACTTATGACCATTCTCAAAGTTTGGTTATTTTCTGGAAGCAGTAACCTGGCTCCCAATAATTGAAGAAATGTCTAACTCGTGAATGTAGGCTAGACTCCGAAACTATTCTGCATCAGGGAAAATAACAGTCGGCGTAGTATCGTTGCAGTTATTTGTTCGAAGACTGGAAACCGTAAATCGTTCAGAATATAATAGCTGTTAGACTATATACAGCCTTGCCTCCCAAATACACACTATCTGAAATTTTGTCCTTTCTCTACCGTCTCATACCACACACTACAGCTCTGCGCGTCCCGCAAAATGTACTTCGACAATCCCAGCAAGCAGGTATTATCGCCCCATATTCTTGTACACAACTGGTGTGTTTACGCCGCCAACAATACAAGTCTAAAAATCTTGTTTATTAATTAATTATATTTCATTTTAATTACTACAATATATTTCATTCAATTTATCATGATTAATGTACTTAAATTTTCTTGTATAACTTATTGAATACATTAAAGTAAATCAATTTCATGAAGTTTCAAAATTACTATATAAATAAATAGTTCAGAAAAATATTCATTTTTTAAAATTTTATTTGTTGTTTCACTTACAAATTATTGAATATATTAACACATATTTGTACTATTGTAACACAATTATGGTTAAGTCGATTCCACGTATATAAGGTACGCATACCAGAACGTCTAGTTAATTGATTAAACTTTCCTTCTATCGACAAACGGTTTTAATTATTCTGGCTAACATACCCAAGGTTTTAGATTTCAACATTTTTCTTACCATAATACTGTAGAGAAGAAGTGCTGCCCAATTATTAAATAATTTATTTTATTGGAACAAACCAGGAACAAGTTGGACATTGGAATTTCTCATCCTAACATTTTGGAGCCACGATGTCGGGAAGACATTATGTATTCACGTCTAAATACGAGTCGAAGGGTTTAAGAGGGACGCTTGAGAAAATTTCAGGCAGCGGACATTAACGCTGAAATATTCCGAAGGGCAACTGCCTCCAAAACTCAGTACTGGGGTTCGTGAAGTAAAATATTTCAAATTCAATGGCGGAGAAAGGTCAGATGATTTTCTTACCACGCCTGTGGTGGGGAAAGAAATTTTCACAATTTCTGGATGGGAGTTATAAGATGACTTCTCAAAAATAACGGCTGGTTTGTGAAGGCAGAGAGGAGAAAAGACAGAGAACAGAGAGGAAGTCTATTATCGCGGTCTAGGAAGAACAATGTAAGTCCAATGCATGAGTTAAGTAACCAGTCTAGAGAAAAGAGAGAGAGAGCGAGAGAGAACGCAATGCAGTCACAAATCTAAGGAGATCTTCATGACTACGTGTCGCTGAGTAGGAAGGGAGCCCGACGGAACTTTGCATACGCCGCCTGAATTTTTCGAGAAACATCTTCTGAGGCACAAGGTACATGCACGTGGCCGACAAAAAGAAAAAGAGAAAATCACGCAGTGAGATGCGTTTGACGAATTTCTGCTACACGACGCCTTGCGCTATATTTCATTATTAAAACTCAAACAATCATTAGTAATTGAGTTGGCCTGTTATTTAGTGCTAATGATTTTAGATATTCGTTCTGTGTCTATTTCTGTTATCTCATATTTGGATTTGGAATAACGCATTTTAATTAAAAAGGAAACAATAGAACAATAAATTACAAGAAGAGTTGTTATGGTTGGAACAAGTAAAATAAGTCTTGGACTGGAACCCCCAAGGAAAAGTAAGAGAAGAATGCATAAAACAACGTAGTGCAACACAGTTTACGGTGAAATGAAGGAAATTGACAAGGCATGAAAGGAGGAGAAATTTTTAGTCACTATTAGAGAAGCCATGCTCCTGATGGGGTGAATAGGTTTTATGATGAATGAAGATGATTAATCTAATCCACTGTCTTTAATTAAGTCTCGCGTGTTTAATTTTTGGGGTAAGATTTCATAAATGCTAAATTTTGCATCTATGAAAATACTTTCAAATGTTAAAGGTCTCCCTTACTTCATTCTTCCATGTTGACACCAGACTCCATTTTCCGTGGAATCTAATGGCCGGTTCAATAGGTAAAACTTATTTTTACTAACGTGTAATTATAAATTAGAGGTTATGTGCGTCATAAAAGTCATATAAGAGTTTATCTTAAAAAACTGTACACTTTGTCGGATGTGCCTACTCCTTTTCAATGATTAATCCGTGAATATGGAAAATACTGACAAGTAAATGTACGTTGTAATATACGTTTTAATAAGTTAATTTTTACAATGTGTTTGATATATTTCAATCACACATAATTTTACTATTAAATATGAGTATTAATACTCAAACAAGTGAAATAAAAATAAAATAAATTATTTGGCAACATATGATATCTTACACTAATGTTAGATAATTTTCAATTTTACGATTCAAAATACGTGAGTAAGGTTGAGGTGGGAATTCGAGGCATATTGCAATGAGGCCAGTTGCTGTCAAGTGCAAATAGCGGAAGCCACCGGTCATTTGTCACGCTGGCCTCGCCGTCCAAATAATAAAATGTCGAGTCTCGCAGTTGTCACCTGATACAGGCGAAACGGACGCGGACGCCGCTCCCGCAGTGCCGCGACATTGAGTTCCTCTCTGACGCGGTCGTCAATCTCTGGACTGACCTGAATACATTGTCAGCGGCAGTTACACTCGCTGTTACACCGATTAATTAGTGAACGCTTCATGCCAAAACATAATGCGATCTCAATTCCCAATCACTGTTTTCGCTTCAAATAATGCTGTCACGGTAATTTTTCAAGAGTGGTCGATAAACTGGAAGAGAATTCCCCGTGAATTATCAATTTCAGCGAAGCAAAGTAGCTGTTGCGTTTATTATGCCTCTGATATAAACAGTCAAATTATCAGTATTATTCACAATACTTACTTCGCATAACTATATATATTGTAATGACAATTAATTACGCCATTAATTGGTTTTAATAAAATTTAATTGTAGTGGCAGGAGCTTCCAAAGCGAAAATTAAGCCAGGCTCTGTTACATTGTCGGAAGGTCAAAAAAATGGCGTATGCGCGCTAAAACTCGAGACTGCGATAGTTCAGTTGGTGACGGGACATTTCGGAGGACGGAACAAATGATTCTAGAGCAGAGACTAGCCGTCGTGTAACGTATTATTAAACAAAGGCGTGAATTTAAGACAAAGTAAAAACATTCACGGAAGTATTATCCCGTAAATATCACTAAGTTAGCAGTTTTTACGTCTATCGGCAGCAAGGAAAGGAGTGCAGTTTTTACGTCTGTAGCCATCCAGGAATAGTAAAGTTGCAGTTTATGTCCCAAGCGGTAAAAGACCAGCAGATAGCTGACAAAAAGGAGGATCATCCGAGTTCCTGGGAACCTATCAAAGTTGACTTAAAGAGTGTAAAATCTGTGAGCCAAGATTAGAATCAGTGTAAAAATTTTGCAATAGTGTACTCCAGAAAACAAAAAGGAATGCGGTAACCAGTTCGACAGATGTGAGTAACAAAATACAAAACTAATGATTTATGTAAACGTAATTAAAGGATAGAAGTCAGATTTAGTTCTATTTTAATTGTCAATCAGAGTTAATTTCTTTTCTTTTAATTTCTTTCTATCGACATATCGTCTGGGTGAATTATAAACTGTGTGTTAATTAGTTTGTTTAAAACAACTTGATGTGTCCATTATCAAACCCAGTAGAGGCTCTGAGAATTAAAATTTTAAATTGTAATTGTCTTTGAGTTATTGCCACAAAATAAATAAATATTTTGTGTTTTACATTAAAATTCTTTCGTCTAATTAAAGCCCATTAATTGATTATTACATTTTGGCTACCACAACGTGGAGCAAATTTCATTTAAATTACGCCTCATTGTAGATTATTACAATAATTTAAATTTAAATTAAATCCCAAATTGAGGCATCAAAATTAATAAATACAATTTACAAAAGCGGGCCTCCAATAATGAATACTTCATTGGAACTTTAAATGAAGACGACGTTGAAGCACAAAATGTAATATTCGAAATTAAATAATATTTTATATAACATTCTTCAAACTAAATTTTGGGCATAATGTGGTAATTAAAAATAAACATGTAATTGATTAATGAACAAAATTTTAATTATTTCATTGTCAGCGGCGTATATATAAGAATTGTGTACAATAATATGGGGCCTATAATACTTGCTTGCTGTGTGCATTGTCGCGAAGTCCTGGCTGGACGCGCGGAACTTCATTGTGGTTTGGGAGTTGAGATGATAAAGTTGTATCTTGAGTGTGGTTTTGGAGCTCAAATGATATAGTTGTAAGAGTGTGTTTTTGGGAGACGTACACGATAGTCAGAAATCAGAAAGTGTGTGTCGGGAGTCGGCGGAGAATATAGCAGAAAATGTTCTGAAAAGCTTGAGTGTGTGTTGGGAGTCGGCGGAGAGAGAAATGCAGTTTCTTCTGAAAGGCAGCAGAGACCTAATATTATAAAGTCCCGAGTTTTAAAATTATGAGGCAACAATCTTAAATATTTGACCATTGGCAAATTTCTGCTAGATCAAGGATTTTAAAATACGATATAAACTATAAAGGGCAGGAAGAGTTGTGTGTGGAAATTATAACCACATTAAATTCAGTGAAACATGGCCTGTCTGTGAAGTGCTAAACAATAATCGAGTGAGGTCCAACCCCCCTTTCGCACAGCAAAATGGTATTATCTGTAAACCTAATGTAAATTATATTTATCGTCAGATTTCAGATTTCTTATTTCCCTAATTATTTAAACTAAGAATTTCTCACATTGTAAATTTTAATTGTTTTGTCGTAACATTCTTTACTGGAGGCCCGATATTCAGTCCTGAAATCAAGCCGTGGCATTTTACCAATTTGTAACACAATTTTCAAGGGTTATAGAATTTCAAATATAAAACAAATTTAATTTATTAAACAAATTCTTGTTTTCATTTAAAATCCAATCATTTTAACTTTTAATTTGCTTAATAAAATCTAAAATTGTGTTTACTACAAAATTGGCACCTCAGCGTGGGGCAAATTCAAATCAAATTTGTAAATTATAAATGTTTATTACATATAGTATATATATATATATATATATATATATATATTTACATATATACGATCAAATAGTTAAAAGTGAATTGAGTACTCAGCAGTAATTTACATACACCTACGTTTTTGTTTAACAGTTAAAATGTTGAACTTTTTAGGAAACATAATATATGTAAGTAAATTTGTTTGCAGTAGTCACCAGTAACTTAGTGTTTATCAGGTATTACGTATGCAGTTGATAATTGAGTCATCTGTAAGCAACTCCTTGTCGAGTTCTGTTTAATTATTCCATGTAATCTACTGCGTGAACTAGTCACAAGAATTTCTATCAAGGTATGAGGAGTCTTGAAGCCTTTCCGAATATTCTCAGTGAAGAGCTACACGAACCTCTACCAACAGTAAAATTACAAAAAATAAAGTAATGAACGTGTTTCATAAATATAGCTGATGGTTTATGACTTCTCGGTGGAATTAATTATTTTGTTATGAATTACTGTTAAATTATAAAAAAAGAATTTATTTACCAATAAATTCAAAATTCCTTAACAATGTAACTACATTTTCTTTATTAATGGAAAGTTCGAGTCACCGATTAAAAAATTCGGAATATTATCTCCATCTTAGAGCTAAAACAATAAAACATAGATTTACAACTTAAAACAACGTCGAATGAATTACATTTTATACTAACTGTAATGAAGGAATTAAATGTGTGTTTACATAACCTCGGCATTCTAGTGGGATATTTTCCCATGATGACGTCTTCAGGATAATACCAAGCGGCTTCCTCTCCTTCCATGTCCGTCCAGTCTAGTATTCCGTTCTGACTCCGAGAAATCTATACGTCATAATATATTTTCCTGTTTATATTTCACTATACGTGAAAGCAAAAGAATGCATACATGTAAAAATGTCCCAGAAGAAGCCTTGTAAACCTTTTTATCTCACTTTTTGCACGCAATTCCCTGACCTGTGAAATCTTCGTCTCCTATACCCACGTGGTTTTAACCATATTTCTAAGAAATCCTTATATCTGGGTTTCCGGGGTGTCCTTTTATTATTAAAGCAAACCATTGTTTTGGAGTATTTGGAAGATTTACGATTGTGGATACTTTGCATTTGCCTTTAAGTTTACATTGTACTCCTCTTCAGCGAAATTATACAGAAGGTTCAAGATCGTACCGCAGTGGATCTCTGTAGGTGCTTATGGCAATCTGGTACTATTTATTTCGGTAAATTAACTGTTTATTTGCTAGAAAGCTTCTAAATTTAAAACGTAGTTTTCACGTTCCGTTGCTTCGTTAAGACCGCTGAATCCCATACAGTTTCATAACAGAAAACTAACGATAAAATATTACTTTCTACAGTTAAGATACGAAGGTGAAAAATAAAATATTCGTCTGTTATGCGTGTACTTCAAAGAAGGTATGCGAGGGCTCTTCTCTCGCAGGCAGTACATGCGAGGGTTGTTCTCTCGCAGGCAGAACCTTGTAGGAGAGATACGAAGGGGCTACCTTTGGGGATGCCTTTTCCTCTCCGTTTTTGAACTAAGGTTCCCACAAGCCGAGGCACCTCGGCCTGTTCTGAGAGGTGTATGTTCCGGGGTCACAGACCTTGGGCATACGGTAAGAGTTGTCAGCTATTCCCATTGAAATAGTCGGCCAGCTGCCTCCTAAACTGGTAGAGGCACGGAGAAGGGAATGCTGCGTCCCCACAGCAAACTCCTCTCCCGCTATCGGAAGGGCGTGGGACAAGTACCCAATGCCCGACCTACCTGATGCAGGTTTTTCTAGGGGTTGTCCTTCATTTCTTTATGCGAATGCCGGGTAGGATCCTTAAAATATAGCCCGGGGGCCCAAGTTAACCCTTGTCTACCTTCATCTACCATTCCACATCCCCGCTTTCAAATCCTTTAATATGGTATTAAAGGGGAGTTGCCACCATGTGGAATACCCTCATGAAGTCTGTTACCTATAAAAAAAAGCGTGTACTTGAGCCACGATTTAATAGTGTGGCATGACTTTAGCCAACGTCAGTGAACTGAAATCACCTTCTCGATAACCTGGGCACCGTCAACAGTATTGTAATTTATTTGTATCGCCCTTCCCCGAGTTTCGCTCGTGCCAGAATCCCCAATAGTCTAGTTTAGATAAAAACAGAACGTACATTATAGCATGAAATAACTCTAACCTATGAAGCTAATGACAATATCTATGTTGATGTGACCTAAAACTTCAATAAAAACAAAGAGAACTTACAATGTGGACCTAGTCAAACTGATAAAAACTAGTTGAAATTCATGGACCGTGATATATACTAATCTAGTATAGTTGAAGATACTCATTTTCAAAAAATCACAAAGCAAGTAAACCAACCCAATTTATATAGAAGCCTTTGATGATTTTTTTTCTTTTGGTTTGGTCCTTTATTGGAATAATAAACTTAGAATATAATGCAATAACGAATAATATCTCTGCTTTGTTGTCTGTAATGAATCAAAATTTACGCCAGCAAAGGTGTAGTAAGAAATCGATTCTATTTTTCCCTCCTGACAGTGACAACGGCTAATCATAACACAACGTTCTGATCTTAACAAGAAACCTCTTTCACGCGCCGTTTCGTTCGAGAGGAATAAAAATAATTAAAGTTACGTAATTCATCTTTTAGTGCTAACTTTTCAGTATACGACATTATTCGTCAGCGTATAAGATTATTAAGAAATTATTTGATTCACTCGAAATAGTGACGCGTTTTTATTACTTCATTCCCGTTCCTACAACGAAATTTGTAAAGATGAGTGTCTAACAAATTAATTTTCTGATACGTACCGCACTACTCTCAATTACATAGTTGTAAAAGAACACATACATATGGTGGTAAGTTTTTATTTCATAAGTAGTTTTTCGCAAGACATATCCGGCCATCCGTATAGAAATTTAAATTGGATTCGGGAAATCCTATTACTATCACAATAATTAGCTTACGTGCAGTATCACATTATTCCTTCTTTGCGTTTTCGTAAATGACATAAGACAAAAATGCAAGATTCTATCAAATATCCACGAGCAAGTTTTCATTAATTTCAATTTTAATTTTTTCATTAACGAACTATGTTATTCATAGTTTATAAGGTCACATACTGGACTATACGAATCAATGTGGTGGAATGGCAAACCAAAAACAGAAATTTCATAAGAGACCAACTTTCTCGAAAATGAAAAAAAGAAAAAAAAATCTTTTCAGACTTCTGAGTATAGTCCAGCATTTAAAAAATGATCATATGTACTGTACACTAGAAAACGTATTCCGTACTTGGTGACATTCGATAGACAACTGACGAAGTGAAGAGCTCTTTGTGTTATTACAATTGTTGCACTAATCCGCATTCTAAGCACAATGTAAATAACTATGTTTCTTGTGTAATTACAGAGAATTGTTTTTTTTAACTAGGACGGCAAGTGTAGTAAACCATATGATTCATATGGACTGGTAATGCCACTTATGTACATATATTTCAAAGAGTTTATTTATGCGTCTTGCTAATGGCATGGAACGATGTCTCTTTTCTTATTCATTCCCGGTCAGGGAAGAGATGGTTCAGTGAGCGGATAACTGTGCTGCTCTCTGCCGGAAATGTCCCACTCTTCGGAGTAAACAGCTTTTAGCGTTGGAAGTGTGAAATCTAGGATACTAAGTTTCGAAATGTTTCTTTGAGTTGGCTGTGCGTGCTACGATATAGTTTAAACTACACTGCCAAGTGACCGTCGAAACACAAAATGGTTGAAGATCACTAAAAATCACAGCCAATTTGGGGGGCGAGATTATAAACAATTTTTTTTCGAAAACAATGGATAAGTACGAGATACGATGCGGTAGCAAGATCATTCTCGGCAAAGTTATTCGGCGCGGAGGTACGAGAGGTGAGCTTCAACATAAGCTCTAAGTTTATTCTACGAAGTAGGTCCATGGTCCAATACTTGCTACCTCCGACGTGTTGGGAGAGTGGAAACGGCGCGGCGTGGAGGAGATTTGCTATAATCGGGTATAAGAATGTTAGAGGTCTTCACCAGGAGAGTGCTGCACGTCCCTGGGGGACCAGAGAGGCAGGGACAACCGTTCTTCATGTAGTGCCGACATCGTTCAGTAAAACGCATCAATCCTTAGTCAATTTTTCTCACGTGACGCGTGCAGCAGATTCAAATTTGGGAACATTAATCCATTTAATTGAATTAAATTTATCGGCGCGACAATTTTTTGCTATTTATATTTTTGTGGTGTAATTCTCCAAATGCCCACAATCTACCTGATATCAGTCAGTATCATGAAACGGGATTTATACGATGTATACAAATTTTTAAATAGATTTTTGATTTTTGATTTTATATTTAATTTGTTTTAATATTCCTTCAAATAATTTTAATCGCTTCACGTTAAGTTCAGCGCCCATTACTTAAGAATGTGGTGAACTCATTTAAAAATTAAAAATTAATTATCAAAAGAGATATTAAGTTCAAAATTAAAGAAGGTTACCACAACAGTACAAAGGTTGGACATCCAATTGAACTTTAAATGTTGCTGAGTGAACAAAGAAAGGTTTTTAACATCTAACAAAAATACGTCATTCAAATAAAGTTCAATTTACAGTAAAATTAAATATTCTATGCTTCAATTCCCAACTTTAATAGGAGTTATAAGAATGTAAAAATTTTCATTGCAAATTTTATAAAGTTGGTGTTTCTTTTACCATAATTATTGAAAAATCTACTGGTTATTTTCCTAGATTTAAAACTAAAATGTTTTGCATATTTTCAGTCATTATTGTTCTCCAAATTAATTGTTCAGTTGCATAAAATTATTAATTCTTGTTCTTCTCTATTTAATGCTGAGTCTGTATTCCAGACACGAAATTTTTTACCGGCAGACGTACTGAAGACAAGTGAAATATAAAAGTCTCAAATTTGCATTGCATTTGTTACATTACATTTTTATTTGGGACACTGCAACTATTCGGAGAACCTAAATATATCAAGTATAAATTTTCTTCTTAAACAATTATGATTCAAATTGTTATTGGATAACTCCCAGTTTTTATTTTCGGAACCCGTCGTAGCCACAGTAAAACAGCGTCCGAAATAAAATAACTATTGTTACAGGGAAGTAGATGGTAACTATAAAATTATAACTATTCAGGGCAGCACGTTTCTAGTTGACCCAACCAATAACATTCAAGATACCACGTACATTCTCATAATTAATTTTATGTTTTAAATTTATATGATGTACAGATAAAGTTGTTAATTTATAGTTCTTTCTTTAGTGTTTTTTATGATCGTAAAGAATAGTTTTTAAATTCGTGTTTCTGTGACCGATATAGCTCGTGTCACAGATAACACAATCAATATTATAGACATTTGACCCTAGAATTTTGGAAACAAATTTTTCTTGTTTGGGTTATTGATAGGTTTAATATATATATATATATATATATATATATATATATATACATATAGAGTTTTTAACACTGATTCATACTTTTTCACTAGTTTTTTGTTTTTATTAGTAATAACATTCTATATAACTTATCGTTAACTATTTTTATTAATATTAAAGTAACTCAACTTGTTTATTAACAATTAATGCAATGAGCAAAAATTTAGTGACATTAAAACTTTATTAGGTAAATTACGTTTCAGAGGTACACAAGCAGACCAAACCGTGCTTTATCTTGTTGCCCACAAAAAAATTTAATGCAAGTTTACTTTTAAATTCTTTCCCTGTTAATATCTCCAAATAATTCTTTCACATTTGATCTACGCAGCTCAAAATTTTTGTTGTTACGTATTGAGTACATTAGAATTCGATATTTTAGTAAAGGAAGAAAAGTGGACCCAATTCTGCATGTTTCCAAATGAAACTTCCAATTTATAGGGGCACAGTATATACTGTTTGAATTTTAACTTAAAGTTGCTAAATTATAGTTTTACAATTTTTTTTCACTACAACTGCTGAAGCTGAATTTAGAATTATTGCAATTATTTGATTATGTAATGCTCCTTTAGATAGCTAACTCCAGGTGGAAGGAAGAAAGATAGCATTTAAATTTTAATTATTAATCGCTACTGATGAATCAGTAATTAAAGTAAAATATTTCTTTAGTTCACTAATGCATAATTAAAATATCTTGTTTTATATCGATTGATCAAAGTTGAAAAGTTTTTATACAGAATTTGACATTTATACACGTGATTCGAAAAACCAATTCAAGCGACATGTCTTCCGAGAAGAGAAATTCAATTCTTTTTCTTTGTATCCCCAAGGAAACAAACTGGAGTGGGTTTCTCAGAGCCGCCTTTGGAAGCGGGAGCTCGGCTTTAACAAAACTGCGACTCAATACTCTGGCGCACAGACGCATTGCCACGGACTACGAGTACGAGTATTCCCTACGCATTTCTCCTGTGCATAATCTCAAACACTGCCCAAAGCGATCGGTTCCAACAAAAATTCTAACTATGGCTCGAATGACCACGGAAATTCGGAATTAAATCCATTCACAAACGTTTGCCAATAATATCGGAGCCTGCACAGAAATCTCACGAAATCTTCGTTGCTTCTATCCGGGTTCCTATTCTTTAATTCAAAGTAACTGTAACGAGGATTTCCTTTAATGTTGTTTTAAAATAAATATGACAAATCAGGTCGATTGAAGTAATATAAATGAATTCCATAAAATTTTATTTCACATCGTGTTATTATACTCACATTAAAACAAGACGACGCTTACCCCTTACACTGAATCAATTCTGATTTTTAAATAAATATGTGTCGATGTTTTAAATTGTTAAGTACAATTTACATTGTTTAATTAATTGCCATTTCATTTTCGTGTTAATTTATTGTATAATTAATATTTTATACTGTGGTGAATACGGTTTGTTAACACAAAAGCTACGGGGACCTCTGAATGTGTTTTAGAAAGTTGTATTTGAGACTGAAAGTGGGTTTTTAATTTCATAAATACAGATTTTTTTTTCACACACTGTGAATTTACAGCTTATTTTTAAATGTGACAACTATTACGTTAGTATAGGAAATTTATATTATAGAAAATAACGTTTCGTTACGCATAAACATAAACTTCGCAGGTTATGGGACAATAATGTTGAATGAATGAAATAATAATTAACTAAGTAATTCAATTTACATAAATCCTGCAGAGAAATAAACTTCAAGGATGAGGAAAAAGTCATACAGTTTTTCATTTGGACCAATATCTAATTATTTATTAACATACTTTACATACAAATTATATATAATAAAGTAACATGACATTATCCAGAAATAAGTAAACGACCTTGAGTTTGAAAATTGTTTATTTAAAAAAACTTAATATTCCGACGTTTTGTCCTTGTTTTAGAGCCTCTTCAGGTTTAGTCTACAATTTAGTTATTAATAACTTACATAAAAAATTTATAAGAATAATTTCAGAAAATATTAATTAATTTGATTTTACTTACAATTTTTTATTGTATATCAAACATACAAAATCAATTTAGTTGCAATTATTTTATATCATAAGAAAATATCTTCTATCCTAGATTTATGAGTGAGATTTTACATGTCTGTTCCACCCCAACAGATTTAAATGAAATCTGATTCCAATAATTTAAAACAAATTATGATACTATGTAAATTTAATACTTTAGACATTGTTTTAACATATTATAGTCATGAAATTTCAAATTTTATAGTATTAAGACATACATTGTTTTCGGCCACACTTCCCTGTGAACTAAATTTTGTTGCAACGAAATTTTTTTGCTTTATATATTTAATTAAAATAATGAATATATTTTGTAATTATTCTTAATATTTTATCTATTTATGTTATTAATTACTAAACTGTAGAACTACCAGAAGAAGTCCTAAAACATGGACGAAATGTTGGCATAATTAATTTTATGTTCATAAACAATTTTCTGACTCGAGTACATTGATAAAATTATAAATATCAGGTATTTTTTCATCATAACATTTCATCCTTCTATCTGTAAGAATCGATTAAAATTTATTTATAAAAACAATTTAATTATTAATTTCTCTGTTAAATATTTCAATAATGAAAGACTAATATTTACATCAAAGGACCAAGATTACAAGTTTATTAATAAAAACAAATATTTTTCTAAATCTATCAGAGTAGGAACGATGAGTAGAACTATAAGATACTAGTAATAAAACTCGAGTTTATCTTAATTCTTTATTGTTAGTAATAAGTTTGTTAAAAGCTGCTATTCCTGTACAGGTTTAAGTGCAACCGGGTGACATATATGTAAAATATTTATTGTATTAAATGAATGCATATCCGACGTGATACTAAATTTATCATAATATTTATAAGAAATATCAGCAATGAGTAAATTACATGTCCAGAGAGAGTGAGAATACCTAATACTTCACTACATGAAGTCGTATAAATGACTGACAAATTATCCCTATTACATGCTTTAATGGTAGAAAGATTTTATCTTTGTCTGTGCCTTTACCACAAAATATAATTACAAAACACATCTTTAGCAAATGTGAATCTGGAATAATTAGACATCGAAATAGTTTCAATTCATGCCGTTGTGTAAATGAATATTTTATCCTTGTCGATGGTTCATTTTTCATTATTATCCTTAAAGATAACTAACTACGCTTTGAAGAAGAAAAATCAACCTACATATAGCGTTCCCGTGATTATTTTTCTGATATTACATTTCGGAAAGATATTAATTCCGTAAATTGAGAGTCCGTGCTTAGAAATTTAAATGGTGTAAAAAGTACAATAAGTCAAACCTGCCATATGAAGCCAAATATTTTTTTGTGCTACTGTTACTAATGACCCAGACTAGAAGCGTTTATTTATTCATTCTGTATGTCACACAGCGTGGCGTGTTGGAATGTGGACGGATCCAAATATACGCATATCACAGCTTCGCCGTACTAGCTATTGGTTATTCAACAACGTTGGTACCGACGAGTATTGAGCAAGTTGACGTGCCACCGTATTGGCCGTAATATTCCACCGCTAAGCTCAATTCTGATAAATATTTTAAATTAATTTTCAAACTCAGCAAAAGGCTCGGAACTTATCCCACCTCTCTGTTTATTACCGGATATTCTGGGATGTTCGTTGCATCTTCCATTGTCTGATTTTGGTTATTAACTATTAACGCTGAGGTTGGCTGATTTATAGTACAGAAAAAATTTAGTGAATATTTTATGCGCTGATATTAAAAATCAAGATTTCGATATATGATCCGCTAAATTATTTATGACAGGGTCTAACAGATTGCTCCTGGGACAATTGAAGTGAAATAGGCTCAGACGCCTATTTAATTTTCCGCTGAGAAAATATTTCTTCCGTCCCAGCGAAGTGACCTTTTTGGTCACAGACTTTGGACTATACAGCTATTTTCAAGGGTATCGGGACAATACGAGGACGCATAAAAGTATCGGTCGGAATGTTCAGAAGGAAGTGAGGTTTTGTAACATATAGCACCAAGTCAGAAAAATTCAGTTAGAAAGTCGATATAATTGAAGAAGACGAGACAGTAATTCACTGGAAGTGGAAGATGGGTGTAGAAATAGTAGAGGATCAGACATCAGCAAGAAGTGATCAGAAGAACTCAGAAACGATACGGGAAGCAGATATTGTATATGAGTGGTCTATATAAAACTATTCTATTTGTCAAATTGTCGGATTTAGCTAACCTATTTTATTGTGTGTGAGTGAAAGTAGAGAAAATATTACATTTGACTATTTAACTTTGACTACTGTAACTGAGTAAACAATACCATCTGAAGAATTTAAAAAACCCTGAGCAGTTTAAATTTAATTTGATTTGTTCATATTATATTTTATTTTCGTCTTCAATTAAATTTATTTCACGTACGTCCCTAAAGACAAAAACTCTATTCACAAGGGTTTGGATGTCAAAAAGTGTATTCCCGTCTCCTGATATAGTGGAAAACAAACATCAGAAAATGTGGGAAATTTTCAATCAGATTAACTGAAGAAACATACTGATCTCGTGGGACTGCAACCCAAAATATTAATATGAAAATTTTGATTAATAATTAATCAAATTTTGATGTTGGGACTAATTTGACATAGTCGTACATTGTAATGTAGTAGAAATCTTTTTTATATTGCAGTTATAATGTATATATATATATATATATATATATATTGTAATGATCAAAAGGTTAGTTAATTTAAATGAAAAGATAATAACAAATTAACAAACAAAATATTTGTTTTGTGGCAATAAAGATAATTACAACAAAATTTGGGATCTTTTTCTCTCTCAGAGCCTCTACTGGGTTTGATATAGGATACAATAAAAATTGATTTAAAAATATTATTAACAAACAGTTTACAATTTACCTAAACAATATGTTGATAGAAAGAAATTAAAAGTAAATAAATTAACTCTGATTGGCAATTAAAAGAGAACGAAATCTGACTTTATCCTTTAATTAAAGTTTACAATTAATCATTAGTTTTGGTTTTGTTACTTACGTAGTGTCCAGCTGGTACCAGCATTCTTTTTGGTTTCGGAAGTACACTAATGCAAACTTTTACACTGACTCTAAATATTGACTCACAGATTTTACACTATTGAAGTCAAAATTGATAGGCTCCCAGGAACTCGGATGATCCTCCTGAATGTCAGCTATCTGACGTCTGCTTGCCTTCCAGGAATCCTATGATTCGTAGATTTATTATTCTTTTACTGAATTTGACGTAAACTGCAAAGTATCTCCTTGACGATCTATTTTAACTGTTTATTCTTTCGGAGTGAACTAACTTTTCTTTAGCTCCTGGCTGAAGACGTAAAAAAACTGACTTTCTTTCCTGGTAGGCTACAGACGTAAAACTCTCTTAGACTTTCCTGGCTGGCTGTTTACGTAATCTGCTTTTACTTAGCGATATTTACGAGGTAATACTTCCGTGAATGTTTTTACTTTGTCTTAAATTCACAACTTTGTTTAATAATACATTAACGACGGCTAGTCTCTGCTCTAGTATTATTTGTTCCGTCCTCTGAAATGTCCCGCCACCAACTGACTCCTAGTGAACTCGAGTTTTAGCGCCCATACGGCAATTTCGTCTTTTCGACAAAGCAAGTGAGCTCGCTTTTCCATTGTCGCTTTGTTCGATAAAGACCGCTATAATGGATTCCTCAAACAATTCAAATTTTATGTCCAAACTATTAATGGCCTAATTAATTGACATTACAATATATATATATATATATATATATATATATATATATTCCCTTCATATCTGTAAATGAATTGAGGTTGATGAGAAAACGTTAATTCCTGCTTAAGCTCAAAAATGTTATATTTAGCATCAGGCGTATGCTATGATACGTACTGCAGAAATCTCTAAGAATACCATTAAAAATAGTACATTTTCCTCACCATTATAACTAAATGTATGACACTAGCAGAAATTGCTAAAATGAAATAATCTGGCAATCAATTAGTAGTTCTCTATATAAAATTTCACGAAGTTCTGAGTTTTCCAAAATACAAACGCTCTATATAATTTCTAGTAATACAGAAACAGTCTTTCTAATTATAGTTACTAATATTTGAATATTTGTAGCTAAAGAATGGAAAAATTTTCAAGTTTCTTCAATTTATAACATGGTTGTATAAAAATATCAATTAACACTATGACAGTCGAGAAATTGTACAAAGTGACATACATGACCAATATTATTTTAATAAAGAATCTACTCTTGTTTTAAATTTATATTTTTCATTGTACGTCAGACTGATGTTACATAGAATAAATTGTAGTTTTTGACCAATAACAGATATCATGTTTAAAAATAAGTTTCAATGTTTCAGTACCTGTTTAACACTCTTCAATTTGTGACTTGAATTGAAAAGTTATATATTAAATTTAGTGAACCTTGGAAATATAAACGTTCACTCAGTCTGGCTACGAAGTAAACTTATTAAGACTATACTGTTTCCAACCATCAAACTTACTGTAAAGCTGAATATTTTGTATAAACTGCATGTTTTTGGTCATAGACTAGATTATATTCTACTGGTGTTTTGTTTTACAAATTGTGATTCAATTTTGTTCGTATTGGTCACTAAATCGAAACAAGACAATACGTAGTGTGATGTCGTTATGTTAATTAATTCCAAACTTCACATATAGTGTAACGCTCGATTTCTTTTAGAAACTCAACAACGAGAAGATATATGTTATTTTACTACTGCTTTCCCAGTACAATTTTCAGAATTACCTGCGATTGACTTTCGTCAGCTTACTGAATGATTGGCGTTATACAGAATGCCTACTTACGAACTGCCAGATGAATAAATCCGTCATTTGGATACATAAAGCTGGAAGTCGCCTCTATGACTGCAAGGACGGGTTTTAATAATCTGGCGCGTCACTCAAATTAATCCCAGGATATTCCTGCCAGGGATCAGTGGCTTTGTCTTCTGCGACATAGAATTATTCGGCCAGATGACCTAACATCGGTTAAACGGAAACGTTTCGCTGTGAGAATATACGGGCCATCAAACTGAGATGATTAACTGAAATTAAACTGTACCTTGTAGTTATTCGTAACCAATACTAGGCTAATGGAACTGATGCCTCTTTTAGAAACAGGATACCAAAGGGTTATCCTCTATAATAGCGTAGGAACGGATAGTAACGGGGCTAGATAGCCAAGGATTAACTAGACCCTCCAGGCTATAATTTAAGGGTGCTACCCGGAAAGGTTCCTAGAAATATCTGAATTAAGTTGGTTGGGCTCTTGATACTTGTACTACGCCCTTGCGATAACTAGAGTGGGGTTTACCGTGGAGACACGGCATTTCGGTCACAATGCCTCGACCAGCTGACTGTTCCAACGGACACATTGGTTAGCCCCTGAAGAATGCCCAGTGTATGAGATTCCGAAGTATACACGTCTCAAACCCGAAATATGTGGAATTTAATTCTACCTGTTATTTATTTATGATATATTTATATAATTAGTGTAATATGTTTTATATTCTATAGGAGTATTATAACGTGACTTAACAAGAGTTAATTAAATAAAAATACTCAACGCTCCGGCTATTAAAATGCGACTCTTTTTCATCAGGACCAAATGGGCTAGCAATGACTTAAACAGTGAATACGAAAGAAAGCCAATTCTGGAAGATTACGTACTGACCCACTTTATTTCAGTTGAAGAGGAAGGTTCTCCGGCGGAACTCAGGTTAAGTTCAGCCCTTGATACGACCTCCTTCACCAGGCAGTACAACCCGTCTCAATTCTTTCTCCTAGGGAAATGGTGCTCCGCCTTGTACAGCTACTTTTTAATAATTTCAGATACGTTCTTTTGAAATATTTATTATTTCACCAGGAAACATTTAACATAAAACGGTAATATTCACTCAATCATCCACCAATTGTTCTGCTTTCTCTCTGTAACCAGCAATGATTCTCGCACGCAATAATAAAGCCATTTCTCTTACAGATAATAATCATCAGAGATATTTTTATATCATTACTTTCAATCAGACGTAATTTTTTTTCATTTTAATAGCACCTGAAATTTCCCAAATGCAAAACAACACAAAAATAAATTAAAATTGGCTCAATTACAGTATGTATAGACAAATTGTGACCATTGTGCATGACTTGATTTATATTCAAACACAAACAAACAAATAACGCAAAACAAGTGTCAAAATATATTCAAGCAAAGCTTGTAAAAATTTTAACATTGCGTTACTACATTTAACCTATATGAATTAAATAAAGATTAATTAATACTCGTGGACAATACTTTTCAAATGTATATTGCGACAATTACTGTTGTAAATTATAAAATGCCAGTTTAATACTCATAAATATTTGAAATATTGTTATGTGAATATAAATTCTAAAATTGAAAAATATATGGCGCTAATAATATATATAATAATAATAATAATAATAATACTTAAACATATACAATAAAATCTTATATGTATACGAATAATTAAATAGCAATTTTAAAACACTTTCTTTCAAAATTAAATGAAAGTTCGTATTTATAATTTATTGCTACAGAATTTCATATTGCTGTATGTATCTCAGAAGATTTATTTGCTTAATAATTATGATTTTTCGTTCAGAAATTTTGGTTGTGAACTTATAACGAACGTAAAAATTTCCGTCTGTACAAAGAATAAAATAAATTCTTTCAATCGTCTCAGTTCTAATCGTCTCCATTCTAATCTATGTAAATATTATATATTTCAAACGTATCATGATTTTATTCTTTGGATTTGTTTCGTTAAATTTACTGTCTAAATTTTATAACTAAAAGATTATTTTTGCTTATCGCAATCTCTGATTGATTAAAAAACACAATATATGGAAGTAGTTGCATGAAAATATTATCTATAAGGACGCCAAACTGACAAAGGTTTCGCAATTATTGAAATTCTTTGTAGATATAGAAGCTGCTGCAGTTCCATTTAGCGTCAGCGTTCAAAAAAGATGAAGGAAAAGGATTATATAAAGGCTAGAGTTACAAAAAACATCGGAGCTGTCGAATGTCGACAAAGAAAGGGTGGCAGAAGGAATCCAGTGACGAGGAATTTTATAATGGGGGATCCTCTCACATTTCAGAATCAGCGACACTCCCTGTTTAAAGGGGCGTGTTATTAGAGAAGTGGAAGAAGGGATGCGGAGGGACTTTATATACATCCAAGTGTAGCCAACTGCTTCAAACGCAATTTCCTTCCCGCGGAAACGAGTTTAATATAAGCTGTGCTGCTTACCAATTGCTTCTTCCGTGTAAGCCGGTAGGAGAAATTGGAATTTACAAGAAGTGCTCCGAAATGTTTTCAGCACTGCGTTTCCTAAATCTTGTCGGCCAAGATATGCTTGTTTGCCGACGAGAACGAAATAAAATAAGCAGATTGTTGCAAAGACTCAGTCAGAGACGTATTCTAATATGGATTTATATAAGGCAACCTTAAATAGCGGAACACGACAGAAGTCATTCAAATTGGCGCATTCATTGCATTTGTATGTACAAGCTTTTAATTTATGAAACGCAATCATAGTTCGTACACTGTCTTCAGGATCTTCTACTCAAATGTAAACAACCCCATAATGATGCGAGAATACCAATTCTCTCTACTGAAATTTTTTAATTTAATCCGTAAACTTTTTATTTTCTTATAAGGGAACAGAGTGTTTTTTTAAAAGTGTCTCACAATGATGTACATGAACGTAATAAACGTTAATATTAGCACAAAAACTTTATGGCGAGATTTATTTTATAATAAATATTTTAGTTTTCCATAGAATGATGGTGAATCGAAATATGTTTTGTATGTTTCAAAAATTGTATTTTATGTTGCTTAAGTTTGACTATTCTCAATTACTGCGTTCAACTGAATTTATTTGATTCCATTAATTATTCTTTGAAATCTAATTAGTTAAAATAAATTTTAGTGTAGTAATTTTACAAAACTACAAAACCAATTCTACTTACAAATCCCTTGTAGAAAAATTTATAAACTTAATACTAAACTACTTAAATGATAACTTGAAACGTATTACCAGTGTACAGCATGATATGTTGTAAATCGAATTTATGTATCGCATCGCATACGTCCCGAGTTCGAATCCCAGCGGGTGCATGGATGTTTTTCCTCGTCCTGGTCACAACCATGAACCGAAGTTCATTGACCGATTTCAAGACTACGTGTCGCTGAGCAGGAAGGAAGCCCGAGGGAACCTTGCACACGCCGCCTGAAATTCTGAAAAGCATCCCTGAGGAACAAGGTACCTGTCCCGTCCATGCTCCTGGTCGACGAGAGAAATACAGGTGAGTCTGTATTGCGCATCGAGATGTGTTTGACGAGATGTCTGCTACACGATGTCCATTTGGTCACGATTTTAACTAAATAATGTTTTAATTTGAGTCTCGTATATACCACACTAAACTAATCGCCATAATAATCCAAATTTTACTAACCAGTTACTTGATATTAAAATTTAGTAATCAAATAAATAATTAAATGTTTTTTATTAAATAATACATTCAATACATCCCACCCAAATAATTATATATATGGGGGTACGCTTGTGTAAGCCGAGGACAATATTAAAATAGCCCTGTTAATTTTTTTTGCATGACACCGATATTTTAAGTGAAAAAAAAGTGAGTTGCTCATTAAATGATAAAAATGTGATTTTTAAAACAAACTGTTTTACAGAGTTCCATTTGACTTCAAATCAGTATGAAAACTCCTTAAACAATTTGAAAAAAATTATTATCTTTCTAATTTACGGCACCATCCATCATAAATATATCAAATTACTTTTAATTCTCTGAGACGATTTACACTTAGTGTAGCATTGCTAGATCAACTCAACAAATAATCTTTCACCTATTTTTCGAAATTATTGAAGTTTTACTATGCAAATCGAGGCATGATGTCACCAGTCTTTTCTTTCCAATCATGATGCTAGTTAAAAATGATTTAGATAAACATCCTGCCGTAATAATTATTAATTTTAAACATTCTTTATTCCATTGTAGGATTATTTTTCATAGTATAAAAACCATACAGTCAGAATGCTCGTCAACGGAATTACGTACAATTTTCCTTAAAATGATGCATTTTTCACATAAGCAACGGATTATTACATTTTGTAACGCGGAATAGTTGTTTACGTAAGTACCTAGAGCATTCGCCACGCTAGCAACGTTATAAAATTTATTTTGAAAATTTCTGTCTCGTAATCCGTATGGGGAGAGGAAGATTCCATTAATACGTAAGCACGGCATGGCATGGCTGTCCTGCTGGCGCCATAGAGCATATAAAGTGCGGTCTCTCCGGCACTTTGTCGCGCTCCTCTTCAGCTCCACTGTAATTGCAGAGAATTCTTTACGAGTCGCCGCCAACAGCGGAGGGCGAGTGGCTTTAATTCCTAGAGCTCTTGTAATTATTAAGTGCTCTGCCGAAAATAATGCGACGCATTTTTCTTTAGTCGTAAGCAAATGACTAGTAGACTACTTCCCACTCTTTCATTTCCGTGGTAATGACACGGGATTTCGTACTTAATCAGAATTTTACCCGCGATGCAAGTCTTCAGATGGTGATTGGGCTCTAGTTTCACTCGCCCGCATTCAGTGGTAAAGTAGCAGACAATCAAAATTAAAAGACACTTGGAGCAGTTAAGTACAGTTACTAAAGTGTAGTATACAAATGATCATATTCATAATATTCCCTAAACACTACATTCCATTCATTCATCGACGTTCCATTAACATTAGTTAAAAGTTATTGAGGAAACATACGGCGAGAAGGTATTAGAGACTTCATTTCCATCATTTAACAACTGTCCACCATTTTCTAATTTTTTATCTTCGGTTCTGTCACAAAAAACCTCATTTTACTCATTGAGTACTATTCATTGAAACAAGTAACAGTTACATTGAAATTCTAACTTTTATTAGAAAATATTTCAACCTGAAATGAATCATGAAACAAGCAGCACTCGTCTAAATTATTTACAGACAGGCTACTTGACGGTAAGACAATGCCCTTTCATAACACAAGAAGGAATAGATTTAGAGGTATGCGGAACGGGAGAAGAGGTAGCCAGTGGTCAACTAGGGTCCCTAGACTATAGTTTACGGAACCTAACAAGCATTGGCTTATTTGTCATTACAGAAAAATCCTAGAGAAACCTGCATCAGGAGTGTGTCGGGCTTTCGGTACTTGTCCCACGTCGTTCCGGATGACTGGATTTGAGGTGTGCTGCATTCTCGATCATTCCCGACTTCATGCCTCGACCATATTTAGAAACAAACGGCCGACTACTCCGATGAGAACACAAAACTACTTTCACCGAGTGCCAAAAGTATGCAACACTCAAAACTACCCTAGTGTCGCGGCTTATGAGGACCTTAATTTAGTTATTCTGATTTAAAACCAGAAAGTATTGAATGCATATGGAAAGAGGATTATTATAATATTTTATAGGTAGTAAGTAAACTAATATCCTCCACTTGTTAAAATATCAATTAATTCAGGAGCTTTCGACCAATTGGCCATTACTAACTGCGCGTGTTATTTTGTACTCCTTCCATTAATTTCATGGGTTTATTCCAACCCATGAAGTAACCTGCGTCATATTTCCATTTGTTTTATTCAATTCAATACAAGAATTCCACACGATTAATATAATTTTAGTGACATCACTATGCCAATAATTTACCATTTACGCAATATGAAGTAAAGTAAATAACGTCTGTAAATAAATTATAATGGACATTGGAATATCAAGATGTAATGAGTTCGGGTACTCTCAGTTTTAGTTTTGCCGCGGAGAATTCTTTTATTTAAATTAAGAATTGTAAAGGATGAGATTGGACACCGGCAAGTCGACGTGGAAATGAATCAGTAAGAGTGATTGTGGATTTGAAGAGCATAAAATACTATCTACAGGCCTTATAATAGTCAAGTTATCACAGAGACAGCTAGTGGAGAAGACAACATGTATACAAAAAAGCAAAGTGAGAGTTTTAACGAGTACCACAGCGATATTGAGGAGGCAGCGAACAGCATCACAACCTCGACATTACCGAACCAGAAGCAGAATCATCAGCGAAGAAATTCGCAGGACGAGATCTTCGACACCGCACGCAGAAATCATTCAATTCAATAGTTTGCGTGTATTATAGTGGTTCAGATTCCAAAGTCACGTTTTTGCCATGTTGCTGGCGCAATTTAGGTACTGTTACATCTTATATAATTAGAGGTCCTTATGCTCTCCACTCTTATTCTATAATTTCCATAATTTAAAATTTATTTTCTATCTATATGTTAAGCGGGGCTAATTCTTGTTTTCTCTCATTTTGGAATTTTAATTACGCGTAAATAGGGAACAAATGTTGCAGAAATATTTTTACTTTTAATATCTGGCATAACGAATATTCCAGACAAGTATATATATATATATATATATATATATATATATATATACTTTCTGAGTGTCAGGCGTTGCCCGGGTATTTATTTAAATTAACCCGGAGTAGGAATTGATTCGACACTAAGCTGTTGTAAACAATTCATTTAACCAACATCAATAGCGCAAGCGCTTGGAACATTTACCCATTTACATTCCACTCCCCGACTTAACCACTCGGCATCTAACTTCAAATAAACGAGGATGATGACTGACGGTATTCGGAAAGTCTCCTACAAGATAAAATAAAATTGTGCAAAAAATCACGACAAATTGAAAACAGCAAACAATACTCACAAACTTAATAAATACTCCCGGTACCTTAAAGTAATAAATAAATATAGCCTTTAAGTGAATAGAGACCGAAATATATCTGATACCCTAAGAAAAACAAAAATTTACCTAATATCTGAAGAGGGTCAAAAGTATTAGGGGTAATCTTTGTCAACCACGTCCACCTTCACGTGGAAGGAGTGGAGGAACATAAAATTTCATTAATCATCAATTACTGCGATAATTAAACTCAGCGACTCCTATAATTCCGGAATCATCGGTCTATTTTGCATTAATTTTTATGCAAACCCCTTCTACTACCAACCGTACGCTAAAGGTGCTTCCCTCCCTTGCTTTTTGGAGTTGAAATTAGACATTTAAAAATTCTAGTATGACACTATCACATTAAACGACTGAGAAGTTGTTTTATTCGTCGCTTAAATGCCCATTTAGGAATATTTATAAATAAAAAGCCATCCACCCCCACCCCTAGAGGCGTTAGTTGTGTCTTAACCCCTCAGTGTTTGGACCTGGATCTTAAGTAACATGCACAAAGTTTGGTAGAAATTGGTTTACGGATTTAAGATTGTAAACGGAATTTTATTTATCCCCCTTCCACCCCTACTACTAGGACCTGAGCTATACCTTAACCAGTATGGAAAATGTGAGAATTAAACTCATTGACATTTATAACCCTGAATTAGACTGCCATTTTTGTTGCATCGCGTTTTTTATGTAATGGTCCTCCACCTCCTCCCTTAGAGGTGCATACTTCCCATGCTATACGGGGCTGAAATTATCAACTAAATCATCTTAAGAAGAAACTATTAATCTCATCGACCCGAAAACTAAATATTAAACGCTAAAAACGGCCGTTTTAGAATGTATTAAAATTGCTCCCGTTCACCCCTTGGACGTTTCCTAACGTTTCGGAAACCCGACAGAAACCTTCGCGGTTTTGCGCTCAACTCACCAAAGTTTCAGCGTTTAGGATGGTATAGGGCACACACAGACATTCATTTATATATACATATATATTTATTTATTTGTGTGTGTGTGTGTGTGTGTGTGTTATCGAAAATGTGCATGCGATGGTAATAATACATATAGGCGTATCAAAAGCAACGGGCACTGTATTAATAAAAAGAACTCTCAATGGATTATTTAGCTTTTGATCTAACAGTAGTAGATAACACCTAACCATATAAACCAGTTTCACTAATTTAAGTATCATAATTTTATTTCAATACACTGTACACTAACCACTTACTACTAACCAACTATATTTACATTGAACCATAAGCAACTACTGTTCTCATTAATACGTGTGTATATTTAGACATACTTTTATATTTGTCAACGTATTGAGTATTGTTTCAGAAAAATATAATCACATCTTTAATAATTTGAAAAAAAAATATTGTTTACAGCTGAAAATGTCGGTCGTTATTCTTTCTTGTAAGTTAAGTCTACATGGCTTGTGAGTTCATTCCTCAAGTTGGTGTCACGCCCAATTTCGTGAGTAGGTTGACGTCTAGGGAAACTTTGTGCCACCTGCTTCCAGTCAACAGGCCACCTAACACAGCTGCCAAGTAATAACTATGCACTGCCTTCCTCGGCAATACATGTTAACGAAAGTTTACTCAAACTTGTCACTATTGTCTTGTCACACACACATAAATTGATTTCTATACCAACTGTGCCTTAATTTAGTTCGCTTTCGTAATAAGCCGTAAACTCATGCGATTTAGTAACCTGTTCATGTTATATTTATTTTACTTCATTATTTGTATATTTTATGATTTGAAATATTTCAAACTTGTTTCGAATACTTTATATCAAGCACTACCTTTTTATTACGGATGAAATTATTGTACAACTTACCGCAAAAATTTCCATTAAGGATTTTAAAATGGAAATGTTTACATATAGTTCTTAATGAGTACCGAAAATGTCCCAATCTTGAACATAGTCAGCACACGAATGCTTTATTTAAAAACTTGAAATTATTTAGTACACGTAAATAATATTATATTTTAACGTCTGTTACTCAATAATAATATATAATTAATTAGTATAAGTAAACATTTTTATAATTCAAAAACTTTCATATGAATCATATAATTTCATAATTAACAGAACAACGTTGTTGAACAATTTGTACTCTCTTCGGGCTGTCTGACAAAAAGAAAGGAGTTTTTTCTGTTAAATATATAATTTTATGATTAATATAAATGTAAATATGATATATTTTGTATTCATAGTCAGACTGAACAAACGTTTATAATATGAAAACAAACTTTTTTCAGTCAGGCAGCCTGAAGCGAGTACCAATATATACAGAAACGTTGTGCTGTTAAATATAAAATTCGATGATACATAAAAATGTGTTTAAATTACAAAAATATGTGTGGTTATTAATTATATCTTATTATTTAGTACACTCATTCATAACATTCTCTTGTGCGGTGAATCTTTTGTTCTTATTGGTGCCATCTGGAGTTAATATGAAAGCAGTTGTTGGATGGAGTATTCTCAGCAAACAGAGAGAAAGTCTTACAATAAGTACGTATGTGAAACGCCCCGTAAGCATATTATGATTTCCGAGGTTTATCTATTTAAAAAACAGCCCTTTAAAACATTTATCCAATCTGTTTGGGTTATAAACTAAAATTACATATTAAAACATGCATTGATTGAGTTAAATTATAGTGTTCTTTACAATCAGTGAAAAGGCAATTGCGATATGTTATAAATTTATAATTTTATAAGTACGTACAATTCTTTCTGCAACTGTGAATTAATATTTATTGTTTTACACCTACTGGACTTTGATTTAGTATTATGTTAGTCAGATAACCAAATGAACAAACAGATATTCTGTATCAGACTGATCGTATAAGTGTGAGGGGTGGAGCGTGAGCAGTAGGATCATGAAAATGAATCAGGAAACCGAAAGTTCCTGTACTTTTGACTAAAGTGAATAAAACAACCTGATAAAAATTGAGCTCCACAAGGCTCAAGATTATGCGTCACGCTGTTTCTCATTGGGTTAAATGATATAAACCCCACTGTTACGATATAAATGTTCGTACCAAGGGAATCAACCCACACTATTCTACGATACTCATTCAGCAGGTCTTGTGTATCTTCGAAGACTGGGCGAATAGCATGCGTTCGTTATAACTTCAAGCCAAACAAGGTGAAATCCATCCTTTTCCATCGTAGTACGAATCCCTCTTTCCCTGAAGATCATAAACGAATGATTAGAATATGTAAAACACGCCAGGATACTGGGTCTAGCCTGGGATTCTAGATTAAGATTCACTGAACATATCAGGAACTTTCAAATCCAGGCCAAAAAGCGTCTACTGCTCCTGAAAGCACTAGTGAAAGGGCATTCAATGACTTATAAAGCGATCATTTTATCTAAAATAGTCTACGATACCCATATTTATTGTTCCGCCCCTAAGTCCACTCTCAAGAAACTGGATGTGATTCAGAACGAAGACTTGAGAGTAATAACTGGTTGCATCGGTTTTTAGGATCCTAAACGAAGGAAACGACATTCCACTTACTTTATGGAGAAAAATAAGCACCATAAAGTACACACTAAAGATCCTGCAGCCTAACTTCATGCACGTGAGAACGCAATTGAGCCGACCAAACCTGCACTACGAATATAGCCTCAAACGTCTACTACCCTTCTATACTGCGTCCGCTAAACTCCTCCGGAGTCTACCCCTCTGCTCTCCCTCCATTGAAGTTTTCCGACCGCCAAATAGACACCCCGTTAAATCTGATTCCTAAGAAGGTCTTCAGGGCAAGAGCTACCTCTCATCTCGATTCCCTTATAACGAAGCACGGAAATCCGACCCCAATATTCACAGATGTCTCAAAATTTGAAGCAGTTACTACCTTCCCAATAGTCCACACCAACTTCACTAGGACAGTAGACATCAACAACTCAGCTTCAAGCACCACTGCGGAGACCTTCGCCATAGTAGTGGCTATTGAATACTGCCTGGAATTTCCCTGCGACAAAACGATAATTCTGAGCGACTCATTGGAAGCCCAAAAACCACGAACGGCGTCATCAACTCTATCGGAGCATACATAAAAGACTGCACTTCACAATAAAAATCCGTAAAACTGGCATCGCAGGAACGATGGCGCCGACGCACTGACTGCCACGACTCAAGAAGTTCCAACGTTCTACGACTCTCCAATCTACATGGACTCTGATATCATAGACGAATGTATAGAAAAAGTTGAGTATAGCTGAAAGTACGCGAGGAGAAGAGACAATAACGGATTCTTTCATCAGAACTTGCAATCAATATCAGAGCTGTGTCACCTTAATAACACATCAAGAAGACAAAAAATGAACATTCACACATGACCATTTTTTTCAAGAACAGCTCGACTCCTCACCACGCTTCATACACTTCATATTAGAATGTATCAAGTGTAAGGAGGACCATAGTCAAATTCTCACGAGAATACTTATCGGCGATCAAGAGTCGCATTGAGTTCGTCTCCAACGCTCAGCTGACAATCACAGTTTGAACTCGTAGCCCATGCACTCGGATAAAGGCACAAACAATCAACATACTCTGCATCTCAATAATGTAATTCCCATTATAGGGTCGCCAATAACTTGTTAGTTGACGCGACCATAAACTACTAATAATAAATTGAGTAGTTTTTTTTTCTTTTGGTATTCTGTGTAACGTAATATTTATTGCTCAAGAATTTGGAAAAACAATAATATTACTTTATTTGTCCTAGAAAAATTATTTTGCACGAAATAAACATGAACACTTCTGGACTCTTAAATGTTTATATGAATTTCCTATATATTTTTCCCCATAATTTAATGACTACGTGAGGCATACTTCCGCCATTGTCGAGCTACAATAAGAGTATTTTGAGACGTTGAATAAAATATTTTTTTGTTTGTTCGTCTTTTCCGCACTACTTAAATTTGATTTTCCAGCGCGCAGAAGTGACGTAATGTGTGAGGTGAAATGTAGAATGGTCTACATCTACAGCGGCAGAAAATTTAGACTGTTCCCCAGAAAGGAATGAGGAAAAATGTAATATGAGTCTGGCAGACATTCAACGGACAGTCTTGGTCAGTTTTTGAAGAAGGTCACGAGTAAGGACCTAGTGTTTATCAAACTTCTCAGTTTCCGAACAGTCTTGAACAGTTTGGAGAACAGTTCGTGAGGAGTAGCGAGAGTCTCCACAGTTTCCCTTAGCCCCAAGCTTCAAGTTTTCGCGATACAAGTTGACATTGAATACAACAAAAGCCGTAAGATGTGAAGAATTCATTACAATTCATGTCAATAATATGCACATAAAAATTTAATTTTTAATTTATTTATATGCGTTCACATTTTGAAGTGCAATTATTTTCTTTTCAACCGTGTTCATTGTTTTAAATCGTATATGTTATGAATTCATTTGTGAGGAATAGGTTACACTGCAGACTATATAGCCAACTGGAAACGGAACCTAACAATCAAATCTGGGGATAGTCAAATTCATTTATTGGACCGTATATTTATTGATGCTGTGAGTTATTATGTGCTGGTATTTCAAGTTACATTATACAAAAATGAATTAAATATTTAAAAATTATTTTGAATTACAATTCAAAATTTCTAAAATATAATTAATACGATTTATTTATAAAACGCACGAGCCACTGTTTTACAATGCGAAATATTAACTCAATCTCAGGGTTTTAAAAATAGTGGTTTTAAAACAACTAAAAAAACGTCAATTGAATTTCCTTTCATAAAAAAATCTAACGAAAGCATAAATTGTGTGCTTTGCTTACACAACCACTGCATTCTTGTGGAATATTTTCCGGTGATTGGCGCCTTCAGGAAAATAGCAAGCGCCTTCCTCTCCTTCGATGTTCGTCCAGCCTCGTAATCCGTTTTCCGTGTTGTTTGCCTCTCTTTCTACGAAAGAGCTATGGGACAAAAATTTATCCCCGTTTCTCTGCGGTGTGTTACTATACGCGTAAGCAAAACAATTCAGACATAACAACATTTTAAAGAAGAACCTCTCTGAGACTTTTCGTCTCGTTTTTTATACATCGTTCCCTCACTTGGGAAACGTCATCCGTTTAAGTTACATGCTTGCCGATAAATCCCCAAATCTAGGTTCCTGCCGACTAGCACAGTTTTAGATTATTCAAGAAAACTATTATTTTGAAATCTGTGGAGGTTTTACGACGGTGTACACTTTATAAATTGCTTTTACATCTTCTTTGTACTTTTTGACATCAAAACTATAATGGAGATACTAGTACCATAGTAAGCATGGTATCAAAATATTATATTATATTCTAAGTCACCTTATTTAGTTTCTGTCTTCAATTTATTACATATTATGATAAGTTAATTGTAGATGTATTAATATCATTAATTATATGTAGTATAACGTGTGTTTCATGGATAATTTGTTTTAAGTTGCTCGTAAATGGATATCCTGTTTCCTTACCTGATCATTATTGGTTGTTGTAAATACCAAATTTGTAGTGTACAAAAGTGGTATAAAGTAATTGGGTTATTTTATTATGTATGCATTTTAATTTATTTTACGAAAGAAAATATCTTGAGCAATTATTATCCTCTGCTTGAGTCTGGCGACGGTCAATGCTGCCCTACCAAGTACTCGCTGAAACGAAAACAACCCTGGCGCAGAATACCTTTTTACAAGACTAAGATATTGTGATTCTCTGACTAGGCTATTCTTATGTTAAAATAGTTTAGCACGTTCAAACAAGACGCTCCACCAGATTGGCGCCATCGCGTGCGTGGTTTCCCGCGGCTATTTGCACCCTTTAGGGGATGTGGCTAATTAAGATATTGAGATTTGTGGGTACGCACAAATCTAATTCCTATTGGATAAAATAAGAAGAATGCAAGATCATGCGCAGGGAATTTCGTAAAACTGAGAAGTGAAGTGAGAATGCAGAGCTAGTGGAAGACAGTTAGTTTGTAGTTTATGGAGAGTGGATTTTGGAGAAAGCGGAATTTAGCTCTCAGGTTTCAGTTAAATAATTTTGAGTTTTGGAGCGGTGGTCTGTTCTGGGATGTTATGAGTTATTTTTCAAGTTTCGGAAGGCCATTGAGGTTTTAAGAGGGCGTTTTTGAGAAAATGATGGGACTGTCCCTCTGACGAAAACCAGCAGGCCAGCTGTGTCACTGTTTTCCAGGAAATACGAGAAATTGCAGCGTCCGACCCAGCCATATGCGATGTCTTGATCTGCCAGATCTGCAAGTAGTTATGTACCAGAAAATATTCCCATGAACGTCAGTTCATTAGAGCCAGTTGACCACCGTATTTTGGCCCACCAACCCCTTTCTAATTTGTCTCTGTTTTTCTTATTTTGTTCTGTTTTGTTTATGTTTGTAAAATAACCATGCATATTTGATAATAAGAGCAGGAAGTTAATGTTTTTTGCGTTAATAAAATATAATTTTTTAAACAGTGTAATTAATTTCACCCTGCATTATAATTAAATATTTTCAAAGTTAAAAAACTATTTTAAAAAATAAATATCATTCAAATAGATAAGTAAATCCAATTACCCAAATAAAACATTTAAAAATCTATTGAGTTTATACTTCTTATTAATTACTGAAAAATGTATGAAAATCAGACAACAATAATAACACAGACTAAGATTTAAACACACATTGCGATAATTTATCTGACATAATAAATGTTCCTTTGAGCGTAATAGAAAAATTACTCACAGTATGCGACTGCAACGATGCACAAGAAATGCAGTCCATTTTTTTAGTGTAATGACAGGTTAGTTGGCCGATTCAAGTGCATTAACGATTAAAAATTCCATTAAGCACAATGTTTCACGAATACATTTTCCCAATCGTCCATATATATTAATCAACAATAGCGCCTGCTTTGCAGACGTGACAGGACGAGTCGGAATGTAATAAAACAAAATTTTTTAATTGATTTATTTACAGTCGCATCAACAGCTCAGGTTATTAGCGACTCATTGTGGGAACTTATTTTGCTTTTGTCGAGGGACTGATTTGACAAGAGTTTCTCTCACGCACAAAAACATGCATGGCCTCGCTGGGATTCGAACCCGGGACTTCTGTCATGCGAGACAGTCACGCTGACACGTACACCACAGGAGATCAGCAGAACAATTTTATTGAGTAAATAATTCAACATTTAAACGATTTGCATGGCAAATTTACTTATAGGAATGAATAAGAATTCGAATTAGTCATAAGAATCATGTTGGAACTAGTAATATGTACATATACATAATTACGCAAGAATCATTTGAAATTATTAACCAGTAGTACGTTTCGAATATAAGACTTTTATCTTATAATACTATTATAACCAACTGTCTGTAGAGACTTTCTGTATTCCAATGAATTCAATTCTATTACAGGTTCTTACAATAATAACACAACCGTCTATGACGGTTTTCTTGAGACAGAAGAAATTATAGATATTTGATATTTAAACAGGATATATTTACACATACAGGAAACTCTGAATTCGTTTATTTTATGTATTTAAAAATATTGAGAACTTGAAATCCGAGAAATATGTTAATCATAAATTACAGGACGCAAAATAATATAAAGAATGTATGAGTTACTATTTTCCTTTCATGGAATAATGAAAGGAGAGCCTACAAAAATTTCTAAACTCTCAAAGATTTTCCATCGAAATACTAAAAGAAAATCCTTACACAGGAGCTGACGCATGTCATTATGGCATAACATGTCGGATACACTTAGCAGCATCTGAATCTTGATGAAGTGCGCCATTTAGGTGTTGACTGCCAGAGTTATGTCTCGCCAGTCGTATGCTAATGCCAGCCTTAATCGCGCCTTGCACACAAAAATGCAAATATTGTATAAGCTGCGGTTCCAGCTCGGATTACAAGCCGCGTTCATCAGCATCACGGGATCCCATTTCTCTCTGGCGCTAAAACGCGGCGTATTTCAAAAGTACAAGTAGCCTGCTTATATTTATGCCTCGTGTCGGCAACAAAAGCTGATGGCCGCAACATTAATGCGCTGAATTAATCTGCAGCAGAAAAAATCAAAGCCTTCTAAAATGGGCCTCCCTGATCATTTTCGCGGCCATCACGAAAGCTGGGGTTTTTACTAACGGCTACTTTCAAAAGTTCGTTTCAATTAGCCTGAAAGCAAATCTAAAATTAATACGTTTATTTTTTAGGAATAAAGTTGACTAGTAAATAACATGAAAGGTCTTAAAATCCTTGATTCACTTTTGATGTTGACGTTGGAACCACGGCATGCATGTAAAAATAATTCCCGTGGAAAAGTAATAATATAACAAATAATAAGCAAATACGAATGCAAGGTAATATAAATTTGGACTTAATATATAAATTACAAATCAATAATTTCACGTTGATATTGTCTCTACATACGTCTCGGAACTTGGTGCTGTAATATTAATAAAACGTGACCTTTCTAAAACAATAATATACGATTCTCATAGATGACAATCAGGTAGAATTTCTTTGGAACGATTGACCACTGTAAATCGTTGCAAGGGAGCTGTAGTCTCAACAGGGTTAATTGCTAAAAAAATGAGAGAGGTAAATACTTTGTGTTATAAGTAGACCTAGTATTTTTTGATAATATAATATATTGCTTTAAAGGATTGAAACACATTTGCACAATTCCTAGAAGATGTGAAACAAAAAAATTACCATAAAATAATTCGACTTTTTCTTGATGGTCTTTAAATGTGATTTTTTTTTGCGATGAAGTTTCATAATCTGAATGATTCCCGACACTTTCGTTTCGATTATACATTATATATAAATTCTATCCTGTCGAGATTTTTCTTTCTTAATATGATAATTTACTTTCATAACTTCAGTTCTGAGCCTCATTGAAATAATATCTTCTGTTCTTGAATTAATTCAATTGGCTTGTAGACTACCTAAAATTATGCCACGAAAGAATATGATTATGTGATTCTGTGAGCATAATTTGTGATGCTTAATTCGATTCCCTATCCTGTCGATATTTTTCTATCTTAATCAGTTAATATAATTTTATTTTCTGCCTTTTTATCTTATCAATTACCAAGAATCATGTGCATGATATTATTTCATTATGCATGAGATCAGTATAAAACCACAGATAAAATTTACCATTAAAAAATAAAAAGGCAATTGAGAATGCGAAAACGTCGTGGCGTGTTAATTTATTTTACCAAGCTGTTAATAACATTCCTGATGTGCCTGACTCAGTAAAAACTTGTAATCTATTTTTAGTAAACCGAGGAACTAATTTTCTTCATCTTTAGCACACCGTCTACAAACAAAAGGAAATACAATATTTAATCAACGAAAGTATTAATTTCTGACATAATCTATTCACCAGTAGATGTGAACAGTGCTTAAATTAAATTAACTAATTAAAATCAGTGCAGTCGGTTAATTGAAAATTAAAACTTTCAATTCAGATACATTTAATTAAAATAATTACATTCAAGATCAAGACTCAGAATACACTTGTGGACTGGATTAGAAAAACTGAAGACGTCAAATACGATACTTTTTTAATTTTATGGTAGCTAGCTTGCCGTTTATTTATCCAAATTTTATTTAACAAACCAATTAAATTATCATCCAATCTGTAAGTTATTTTGAATATTTTCTCAACCACACATACCGACGGCAGCCGAACACGTGAGTTAACCATTATCGTCTCGCTATTAATTTCAGGAGTCCCGAAAAAATGGATTAATTAATTAATCGATGAATTTTTATACGACTTTATTTGACATTAATTCACCTGCTTGGGAGATATTATTTTCAACCCCCTTCCCACTCCCTTTCTTAATGCACAACTTCGACTTACCCTAATGGAGCCAGCACTGCTTCTACCGAGACCCCAAAGTTTATTAATTAGTCATTAAAAACAATTTCTTTAAAATATTTTATACGAACCCTCCCTCATTAATAATCATTGCTGTTGACGTGAAAAGAAAATATAGTTATAGTAATACATATTTATAATCAACATTTTTATTTGAGATTGTCTCGATTTCCAATATCTGTCGATACTAAATAAAACTAAATTAAAATATTTGCTTTCTCTTCTAGAATTGAAATTATTACACCTATGAATAATTTACACACAATCATTAAAGCCCGGAATTTAGGCCGTGAAGGGTGTAATTTAGTAAATTTTATGTGATCTTCTTTTATGTGTCTTCTTTATGCATGACTGGGATACCTCAGATGGCCCCCGGGTTCGATTCCCTGTCCGATCGAAATTTTTACACCCTGATCCATTAATAAAATTTCGTGGCCTCTTTGGCTAAGCTTTGTTTGAAAGCTTTTATTTTGTTCTCGTATTGTTTATAAAAAAAGTTTTATAGAAACTAGATAAAGATGTGAACTTTTTTTATAGGAAGGCATTTGAAAGGGGGGATGTGGAAGGGTAGAGGAAGGTAACCAAGGGTTACTAGGGCCCCCGGGCTATATTTTAAGGATCCTACCCGGCATTCGCCTAAAGAAATGCAGGGAAAACCCTAGAAAAACCTGCATCGGGTAGGTCGGGCATTGGGTACTTGTCCCACGCCCTTCCGATAGCGGGAGAGGAGTTTGCTGTGGGGACGCAGTATTCTCTTCTCCGTGCCTCGACCAGTTTAAGAGGCATCTGGCTGACTATTCCAATGGGAATAGCGAACAACTCTTACCGTATGCCCAAGGTCTGTGACCCCGGAACATACACCTCTCAGAACAAATTGAACGTATGATTAATTAATTAATTAATTAATTAGGTACCTCGGCTTGTGGGAACCTTAGTTCAAAACCGGAGAGGAAAAGGCATCCCCAAAGGTAGCCCCTTCGTATCTCTCCTAAAAGGTTCTGTCTGCGAGAGAACATCCCTCGCATGTATTGCCTGCGAGAATAGCCCTCGCAGATCTTTGAAGAGGTGAACATGTAAATATCATTGCATCAAGATTACCATTTCTTGTTTCAACCCCGAGAGTTAAAGAATTAAAACTAAAGGAGAAATAAAAATAGATAATAAATTAAACTTGATTAATTTTATTTGCTCCTGTTCCTTATTAAACGTATTTTAGAACCACCAATAAAATAAATTAAGTTACTCTTTTCTATCTGAATGACACATTTTAATGAAATTGTATCGCACAAAAACCTTTGTACAGGTAGATTCAATTCAAGATCAAGAGAACAGAATGCTGAAGCGCTAATTACTACATCAAAGAGGACGTGTATGGCAGAGGAATATAGTTTGTAATAGAATACAAATCTAAAAAATATGGTTATTCTAATAGAATCTCTCTGAACATTTCAAAATCTAATTTGATCTATACATTTATATTAGGTCACGTAATCACAGTTTCAATTCCTCCAAAGATCAGATACAACTAAACGTCATTCAACACTCGACGAGAAGAGTCACAAAATCAAAATAAAGGAAAAAATGAGTTTTATATATTGATACCTCTCTTGAGTTTTGTACTGATGCACTTCTTACAGAAAACATTTATTTAAAATAATTTAATTAACTGGAGAGAGCGAAACCGTTTCCGGTGTAAATTATGAATAAAACTTTTTCGGGATTCTAACCGGCTTAAATATTTGTTGTTACAAAATAATTCAGTTCAAACAAACATTTGCGGTTGAAGATAAAAATTACTTTACTTACAGTAAAAGTCTAATGAGTTTACACATAAACAAATATTATCAAATTTTTTCTATTTTATACTGTCCTTTAATATACAACACACTTGCCTTACAAAGACTATAATGCATTTGGTTTAATACAATTCCTGTAAAGAAAAATAATTTCGTTGGAAATAATTGAATCTTGGAAGTAGGCAGTTGGTTCAGATTCAAATTTTGTTGGAAATAATTGAATCTTGGAATTAGGCAGTTGGTTCAGATTCAAATTTTTGGCACATTTTTCAGATAGACAAAATTGCTGCTTTATTTTAGGTTACATTAATTTGTAAGATAATTATATAATTTTCTGAGTATTTATAAAGGCAATATTTAAAATAATTACGGGGAAATGAAGTTAATATTCCAACTGAAAAATGGTTTGAAAAATGACTTACTCGTTTGGGAGTAGTTGTTTTGTTTCATAGCCACAAAATAATTATAATAATAAACTCTCCCAGTCACGGGTATATGGTATGTTACGTTAAACAAAGGACGTTAATGTTTTTGACGAGTACGCAAGGTTCCCACAAACCTGTCCTCAGCCTGTTTTGCGGGGTTGTATGTGGGTGAACATACGAGTTGTCCGCTATTCCTGTTGGAATAGTCGGCCAGCTGCCTCCTAAACTGGTCAAGGAACGGAGAGGTGCAACCCCATAGCAAATCCCTCTCGCGCCATCGGAATGGCCTGGCACAAGTAACAAATGCCCGACCTACCTGATGCAGATTTTGTAGGGTTTTCCCTGCAACACTTATAGGTGATTTTCTGGGTAGAATCCTTAAACTACAGCTCGTGGTCCCTAGTTAACCTTTGGGTACCTTCCTTTCAAATCCCTTCCTATTGTTTTAAAGGGGAGTTGCCTACAAGTAGTTGCCATCATGTAGCCTGTTAATCTAATAAAAATGGACGACTACCGTAATTGGAAATTAGACCGAAGAGCAACGTTACATTATTATCTGACTCATTTATGTCAAGAATCTCATATTTTGGTCTTTTCATTATTAATATCTGCATAATAATTGCTATTATTTATGGAACTAATTATTGATGTTTAATTTTTCTTAGTGGCTTCTTCAAAGGCAGCCAGACAAATTAGAATATTCGCAAGTATTTTCGATTAAGTCATTCATTACGTCTTGAAGAATGTGAAAAATTATGGCTTATGACCATATACAGATAATATCATTTTTGTTAAGTGGAACGAGTTTTACCTTCGTCGACATTCAAATGGTAGAAATAAATGAGTTGTTTATTGGTTTAAAAAATTACTGTTACGTACTAACATAGTTTTAAAATTAAAACACCTCAATCCATCCAATACTTCTCACGAAATAAATACATTGTATGTGGTAAACCGTTCTTTCAATTGGAGCGCCTATAAAACGCAATCAGTGTTTGATGCGCGTTCATTGTAACTATTTGAATATATGGGGATTGTCGAGGTTCTCGCAGCTGAGCGCAGATGAGTCTCGTGCCTTGGTTGAGTTGCGAGCCCGTAGCTAATATTTGAACGACGACCACGCTAAGCTGGATCTAACTTATCTCTGCAACTCTGTCTCCGAATCCTCCGGAGTCCATTTCGTGGAAGACCTGAACACTGTACATACAAGCTTCTGTAACATTAACGGTCATAATAATTGGTTTTTGATAGTTTCCTTTAATTGTACGTATAAGATATAATTTAAAATAAATCAGCATCAAATTAATCAATCATAATTTTTTTTGTATAAAATCAAAAATATGAGAATAAGACGTTACTTATATAATTTAATGTAAATATTGTGATAAAAACTATGTTGGTCATAAATATTAATATCAAAATTTTTAATCATAAAATCAATGCCAAATCTATACTAAAACTAACGCCGCATTGACGTCGTTACACTTAAAATTTAAATCATCAAATTTATTACAACTCATTAAAATTTTCATTAATAACCAAATTACATTAAATGTATATTCTAAACTAATAAAGATATAAATTAAATCCGAAAAAAGTATTGAGAAACAAAGAACCGTGATAAAATTTAATAATAATATAAAGTATAATCAGTATAAGAAAATAAAAATATAATTAATCGGGTAAAATCACAGTTAGCCCAAATATTTATTTCAGTTGATTTCTCTAGGAGTGTACACCTCTATTAAGTCTTATTTAATTATACACTTATTAGGTATCTGTATTGACACAGTGTAAACAATACCTAAATATAACTATAGGATACAGAAAATACTGAAAGCCTTAGTGAGGACGATTTTCTTTTTAAAAAGGGTAATCCACGTGGTGACAACTCCCCTTTAATGGCAAAGGTAGGGATTTTAAATGAGGGATACAGCAGTGTAGATCATTGCAGCCAAGGGTTAACTAGGTTCCACGGGCTATGGTTTAAGGATCCTACCCGGCATTCGCCTAAAGGTGATCTAGAACAAACCATAGAAAACCAGTTAGGTCAGGCATTTAGTACTTGTCCCACTCCCTTCCGATGGCGGGGAAGAGTTTTCTGTGCAAACGCAGCATTCTCCGTGGCTCGACCAGTTCAGGAGGCAGCTGGTCCACTGTTCTAATAGGAACAGCAAACAATTCATACAGGAACATACACTTCTCAAAACAGACGAGAGGTTTCGGATTGCGGGAACCTTAGTTTAAAAGCAGAAAGAGAGGAAGGTATTCCCGAAGATATCCTCCTACGCTCTCCAGGAAGGTTCCACATGCGGCAGTGTAGTCCAGCTTCCACAGGATTTTATTTCGAGTGACAGGCTACATGAGCATTATGCCCTTGGATGGCTATCCCCTTTAATAGCATAGGAAGGGATGGAATGAGACGATGCGGACTACCTGTTAAAAATATACCTCTTGAACTGTCTTGAATTCTACTTCAACAATCCGAATACTTGAAAAGGACCTATTACTTCTCACTTGTTTTTAGAGTAACAGGCAACATGAGGGTAATCCACATGGTGGCAACTCCCGTGTAATAGCTGAGGAAGGGATTTGAAAGGAAGGTAGCCAAGGGTTAACTAGGGTCCCTGGGCTATAGTTTAAGGATCCTACCCGTCAGTCGCCTAAAAGTGATGCAGAACAAACCCTAGAAAACCTGCATCAGGTTGGTCGGTCATTGGGTACTTGCCCCACGTCCTTCCGATGGCGGAAGAGGGGTTTGCTGTGGGGACGCAGAATTCCATTCTCCGTGCCTCGACAAGCTTAGGAGGCAGCTGGACGACTGTTCCAATGGGAACAGAGAACAACTCTTACCATATGTCCAAGGACTCTGACCCCAGAACATAGACCTCTCAAAAGAGACCGAGGTGCCTCGGCTTGTGGGGACCTTAGTTCAAAAACGGAGAAAGGTAAAGGCATCCCCAAATAACCTAAAAGGTTCTCTATGGTGACTGTTAGAGGTTACTCTTTATATCGTATATAAAACGCTAACAATATAACACATTCTGGGATTTAAAATAATAAAAGGTTACAAGTCAGTTGAATTCTTTCATCGGAGCAAGTAAACCTGTGGTGGCATCTTCTACGCTTTTACGCTTCAGGTTTGGATCGTTCTCGATTCGTTTGATTAATTATCCCTAGACAAAACCTTCCTCGGTTATAATTGTAGCATAGAATTCAAGTTGTTTAATATAAGTAAACTTTTAATTTAATTTTGTAAGTTCTAGTTTATTTTCGTTGGTAATGTTAGTTTTGTTCAGCTCTTTGATGATCTATAAATATCCCAATTTTTAGAACCTTTTTTGCTAACATTCATCAACATTTTTGTTGAACGTTGATACAGAATTCTTTGAAACATCCATTTTATTCTACAAACTTTGCGTAAGAATCTTATAAATTGGAAATTTGTTCAATATTTTCAACATCATTAGAATCAATTATAACTTTAGGTCGGTGAATCACATTAATAAAATGTTCTCGTATTTCAACGTTCTCGAGCAACGGATTCAAAGCCCTTATTGTGATTTACAGACGTGGCATTAGTTACCAGGCGGAAACATCGGACGATTTACAAACATTGACCTCGATTTAAACCCAAAAATAATTTATTCATTAAAATCTATTTTCGCGGCTTTCATCTGGCAATGCATCTGACACTTCGACGTTAGCATTCTCTAAATAATATTTTTTTCCAATGTTAATGTTAGTTCTTAACGGAAAATATGGACTGTTGATATTTTATAGAACTTGACTTCAGGAATGTCTCCAATTTACTCCGAAACGTGACGTATAAAACTACTTCACTGCCCCGTTAAAAAGTTGAACGGTGCGAATAAAGAAGGTTTTGCGTCCGACACGAAGCCCGCATTTTTTATTCTTATATCTGGAAACTATTTATCATAGTCAGTTTAAAATTAAAGACCGATAGTGGTTAGTTCTCGAGAGGGTTGTGACCTTGAATCATCCAATCGCAACGCTTAAAATAAAGCATCGTTGCCGAACAAAAAGCGTTGTTTTCAGTGCTGTATAAGTTGACTGTCGTACGTGGCAACCGTGTCCCTCCTTTTCCACACGGACACGCCAGGAGACTTCTAATTTTAAACGGACTATAGTACAGTATTGTTGTATGGATATAAAATACGAAACGAATGAAACAATCGTTTTCATCACGTAATATGTTAAATGTCTCCGTGGCGTTCCGTGCAATTCAATGCGTGGTTATGAGAAAGTTGTAGAGTCAGTAGTCTTCTCCGCCTGTGTGAAGTTTGATACAAAAACTTAGACTTACGAGAAACGGTAGGCAAATATGATGAAGCTGGACCGGATCAATTTTTCATTCTGCTTCAAGAAGTAATTCGCTGGCAGTTGTTGATTTGTCAATGTGGCAGGGAATGTTGGTCAGACTGCAACTAACTGCAGGTGAGATCGCGGGACATTCTAGTAGATCCCGTTCTCGACCTACAAGTCCGGATAGAGCAGTGGACTATCCCGTTTCACGCATTCCACTATAACAATCCCGTTCAGTTGTGTCAAAGTGTCCATATTTGACTGACATCCGCTTCTGCACATAAAGGCCGACGTGGCGTCAGGTTTCATAGACACTACCTTCATCATTCACTTTCACCATGTAATTGATAAAGTATATCGCAGTAGAACAGAGTATTCACGATGTACAAAAGCATTACTTTTCGAACAACAATATATTACTAGAGTTTCTCGAATGTTTGAAAGAATAAGTGTGAATTTTGCGAATGAATCCATGTTTTCCCGCCGATTCCTTTTGGTAATTAATACTTTCGAAGCAGACTATAAAATAAAATCCCATACAGTTGCATATAATTATTATAAATATACCTACTCCCATTTTTATTTCTTTACTTATTAATATAATTAAATAACGATTCACAATTTATTCTCCTTATTATACATATAATATTTAGAATTCAATTTATAATGCATAATTTTCTCCATATCACGGTTGGCAGTTTTATGGACTAGAAACACAACGTTGATATCCGTGTTTATTAAGGTAGCCTAATACAGTCATTAAATGTATTTATTTTCACTCTTGCACAGTCTAAAAATTTCGACCTACACACACACTATATTCATCAGATTTAATAGTTAAATGTTAATGAATTCAACAATTGGTGGACCAGAAATGTCCAAAAGAAATTACTTCGTAAACAATTATCTAAGAAGTCATGATGACGTGGCTGTTGATCTAAATCTCCAGGCTGTACAATAGTGAAAATAAATATATTTAGTGAGTGTCAGAGTTTATTCCGAATATACAGGAAATTATATTATCATATATAATACACTTTAAAATGTTATATCACATTTTGCTTTAACTTACAAGAAGGATGATCCATACAATTTCTTAATATTTATTTTTTAAAAATAATTGTGTGAAATATGATTTATTTGGAACTTATTAATTGCATTTATTACTGTTAATGAAATCCAAATAATCCTACTTTAACTTCAAAGCTAAGAAATTTTAATATTATATAGGTTTAGTAAAATTAGGCTCCTTTTTTTCTCATTAATATTTATTTATCACTTGATGAAGTCTCAAAGTCGGGACGAATCGTTGTGTTTCTCTGTAATGGTAATTATTGAACTTAACAATAAATAACCATTTCATCGTGTTAATAGAGATATGTTGTGGTCAATTATGGAAAGAAGAGAATTTCATAAACATTTAATAATTCCTAAACATTTAATAGAAAACAGATGACCCAATAAATTTCCATTAATCAAGGTGTAAGGCAGGGTTGCAGTATGACACCAACTCTGTTTAACTTATACATACATGATCTGGTAAGGAAATAAAAGGAAGATAATGTAGCACCTTGCATAAAACTGGGACACTCTGAATATCTAAACACATTGCTATTCGCCGATGACCAGGTTATTATCCAAGAAAATGAAGATAAACTACAAATGGCGGTTTATAAGTTACGCCAACGCAGTAATATATATAACATGGAAATTTCAATAAGTAAAACAAAAACCATGGCGTTCTTAGGAAACAATCCAATAAGAACAAAAATTGTCATAGAAGGGAAAACACTCGAATCCAATATTTAGGATGTGGAATAACATTTGAAGAGGATAAAGATATCACAAATAAAATATACAATTTTCAGAGGATATGTGGGACAATAAGAAGAAAGTTAAAAGGTAAAACCAGAAAAGAAACACAAATTAAATTTTATAAGGTGATGTTAGTTCTTACAATGTTGTACTTTATGGGTCAGAATGCTGGATCACAAAACATAAAGAGCTGAAACAAATGGAGGCAGCTGAAATGAAATTTCTTAGAGCAGTGAAGGATGGATAAAATAAGGAGTACTTCATAAGGGAGGAACTAAGTGTTCAGGCGATCACAGATAAGTTAACAGGGTATAAAGAAAGGTGGAGAGAGCATGTATTGCGAATGGCTAGAGACAGATTTCCAAAACAAGTGCAAGAATATAAACCATTAGGCAAAAAGAGTGTTGGAAGGCCAAGGTTGAGATGGTGAGGTGAAGCCGGAACAGGCTAAAAGCCTAATCCTGGAAAGCAGAAGAAGAAGAAGTAGTAGAAGAAGATGGTTTAATTGTCTAATATATTCATTTGATTATAATACATTTATTACATTCTAGAAGTTATTCGGACTAATTTTTCTTTCTTTATGACGTCATACTACAGCATGGAGATTTCTCTTGATGTTACTAAATTCTAATTAAAAGTTATTTTAGTTTTAAAGTACTTCTGCCATATTCTATCATTCACCTTACCTGAGTTAGTTCTTAATAACGATCCCTAATGTTGTATTTATGTTTCTATACGTAACTGCGCTTACACGCACCCTGATCGTTTCCTCTGAGTGATCCGTTCAGTTCATATTATTTAATAACTCAATAAAGACAAATAAATGCTCACTAAGTCAAATAATTATTTATACAGCATGCATCATGTTTCAACGTATCAAAAATTAATAGTTTTAACATAATGTAATTTTTTCTCTTCAACTTCTTTGCTGTTGCGTAATACTTACTATTGTGCTATAATTAACAGTCGACTTCCATCTATCATTGATGTTATACTTTCGCATTTTGGTTTATATTTGGTTTTTTAGTTTCATTTTCATCTTTGATAACAGTTTCCACCACACGCAAAATACGTTCGACAGACACAGGAATCGAATCAAACATTCATTATTTTCTTTCGAGTATTTTACTTCATTTATTTATGTCAGGGTATTCTACTGATATTCAGTCAGCTGACGTGGCTGATTAATAATTTGTAGTTAGGTAAATGTGATACGAATATAGCACTGACACACAAACGAGGCCACGGCGAGAGATTTCTACATTATTTAGCTGTTTATCGGACGGTGGTGTTTCAAGGCGTATCAACATCGTTTTCAACGTGCGTGTTCCACTGCCCTGGGCCTACAGAAGATTGCCTAACAAGTATTTCTCTACTTCCCAATTTGGACGACGGCGGAAAAATTATATGCGTAATCCTTGGCCGGAACCTGATCCCCGATAATATGCTACATCACGCGATACAGATATAAACATGTGTCAAAACGTATCTGTAAGGCACTTACGAAACTATTCAAAACAGAAATGAACGCCGCATAAAGATTATTAGTCCTTTTGCCCCAACAATGTTTTGATGACAGCGGTCTTCAGGGATGGTACGCAACGTACATATTCTCCTGACATTGGAGCACAGCAAGAAGGCTTATTTATATTGTGGATTTTAGAAAGGTATTGAGACCCCAAAAACTGTTATTAATAAAAATATTAATTTAAAAAAATGTATATTATGAATTTAATTAACACCTTAAGAAAATGTAAAAAAAATGAATAAATGCAGGATTTATTAACAAATTTAAATTTGGATTTATAAAAAAAACGCTCCGGTTATTTAATGTTTTAAGATTCAATGTAAAAATATTCTACTGAAAGGCGCGTTTTACTCAGTACAGGAGTTTGAAGGTCGTTCTCCAAATAACTAATGTTTTTTTTAAAAAAACTGCAAGTGTTCAATGTATTGCTAATAAAATCATTTACTTCGTAACTTGTTTATCCTCGTTTCGTCTGTCCTGCTCTTTTGCTTGTTTGTTTGTTTCATGTACGGCCTGGAGTTTGAAGATTCCTCGTCGCTCTGTTTCGTGAAGTGACTTGTCCGTCGTTTCTGTTTCCTTCTAGTGTGCGTGTGTCAAGTTTTTTTGTTCTTACACTTTCTCAGGATTCAAATAAACTACTTCTCTCAATGATTCTCTCCCTATGCTCCAAAACAACTGCTTCTCCCACGGGTCAAATACAACTAGCTCTCTAAATGCTCAAATTCAACCCTTCTCCGATTTCGAATTTCCACCCTCGAAACCTAGCTTCTCCTTTCCATCTCTCCAACTCCCGTCTATTTTCCGTGGTAATGGTTTCTCCCGAAACGAAAAAACAGACATTTTATCCTTACTTCCCAAAATTCCTGATCCGATTTTGGTAGAAATATACCTGAAAACACCACATACAATTTGAATTTATTATTTTTTCGCGTTAACTCCACAACATTTTATCACCTTTTCTTTTCTTTTATGATCGTCATGATTTACTTATTTAAAAAAGTATATATAAATTTTATTATGGAGTATTTAGTAGAAATAATTTTATTAATCCACACACTCTTCATTTAAACAATATAATTTAGAGTCCTAATTAAAGGGAACTTTAGAATATTAAATCCCCACCGTTTATACTTTGAATAATTGTTTTTTAAATTAGTAATTCTAAAATAAAATGTGCTAAAACAGGACACTAATAAGAATTACATCGCGAGGACACTTTCATCGAGGACCCACTAAAATTTTATTTCAAGTCTGCCTTTCAGTTGACTTGCTGTTGAAGTATTGGCTTCATCAGTCGGTTGATGCGTTTTTTGATTTTCTCAAAATTTTTCCTTCTTTGTTCATGGATTACATCTTATGTTGAGGTCATAGTATGATTCGTGACATACCAGGGCGTGTCAGTCATCGATGAAAGACTTTTCGATGTGGCTCTTGGGAGGAAAGAAATGCTCGACCTACTAACAAAGTCACAAACTTTAACACCATATAGGATTAATAATTGCTTTATTTACTATAAATTCGTTTTCTAGTGTAAGTTGAGATATTTTACCTAGTAGCCACTCTCCTTCCTTATCATAATGCATCAGCCAAACTATTTCGCTATCTCCAGTTCTCCATCCCCAAAATAGACCACATCACTACATCTAATCTCCCTCCATGGAAGTTTATCGACCTACAAATAGATACCTCATTGACCTTGATTCCCAAGAAGATCCTTAGAGCAAGTGCTACAGCTCACCTCGATGCGCTTATAAAGAAGCATGGAAACCCTACATTGGTTTACACAGATGCCTCAAAAACGGAAGTAGGCACTACCTGTGCGGTGATTCTTCCCAACTTCAACAGGAAAATAGCCATCAATAATCTTGCTTCTAGCACCACCGCTGAAACCTTCGCCATAGCAATGGCAGTTGAATACTGCCTGTAATCTTCAATCAACAGAATTATGATCCTAACAGACTCTTTGCAATCACTAAAGCACTTTCGAGACTCTAACATTAGGAATGGTTCCATCAACGTCATCAGAGCTAACCTACATCTCAACAGTTCGCGAGGGAAATCCGTGCAGCTTGTCTGGATCCCGGCTCATGCGGGCATCGCAGGGAAACGAGGAGGTGGACGCACTGGCGGCCACTGCACAGGAAGATCTACCATTGTTCGAAGCCCCAACCTGTACAGCCTCGGACATTCTAAATGAATGTACAGGAAAAGTGGAGGGTAGCTGGCAGGACACGAGGAGAGGAGGAAATATCGGCTTCTTCCATCAGAACCTGCAAGTATCAGCAGATCTGTGCCACCTCAACAACATCTCAAGAAAACAACAAATAATAATCTCCAGAATTAGATATTTCCATACCCAAATCACTCACGAATATCTTTTTTCCAGAACAGATCAGTCCACCTGTGATGTATGTGATCAAGCCCTCGCCATCCAGCATATCTATTTGAATGCACAAAGTATGAGGATATACGCAGGAGGACTTTAGCCGAGTTCTCTAGAGAAGATTTCTGTATACACACCACGGCGATCAAGAGCCTCCTGGAGTTCGTCTCCGACGCAAAACTGACGTCCGCTATTTGAAACGTTGTTCACAATTGGAAATTTTCTAACCTGCTGTAACTTAATTATGTAAATTCTTTTAGAGGGTCGTCAATAACCAACAGGTTGACGCGATTAAAATTAAAATTAAAAAATAAGTCTTTGTATCTTTCGCGATATTTTCTCTCCATGTTAGTCTTTTGTCGAAATGTATTGCGAAGTATTGTGGTGACAGCGGTTTGGGTATTACTATATTATTAAATGATACATGTGGGCATTGGCTTTTTCAAAGTGAAAAAAGGTAGATGCGTTTATTTCTTTAATTTTTATTTTCAATTTTTTTTGTCCAACCTTGCAGTAAATTTATGTGGTATTGTAGATAGAGTATTGCAATATAAGGCTGATTGTGACTAGCTATCTAATGTCATTATGTCGTCAGCAAAAGTACCATTTAGGAGTAATGGTTTTAATGTTAAATATGACGTGTGTAATAATAATTCCTTGAGGTAGTCCTGATCTTATTGGCTAGGTATCAGAGACTTTCCTTTAACTCTGGTTCTGATTCCTTTTCACTCGTCAAACGCACCACTGCCGTAATGAAATCAACAGTCGCCAATCCATCCAAAAGTAAACATGAGGAAAAAAATTGAAATCTAGTGCTGAAAAATTCATTGCCTAAGTTTTTTAATTTTCGCAAATATTTAAACTGGTGGAAAGCGTTGAATAATTTTTAATGACCTTACGACTGTAATTGTATATACTTAATTTATTTATGAATCATTTTATTGAAATATCTTATGCATTAAATGATCCCATTTTATTTTCACTTCTGTTAAGTTTAAACCATGTAAATGATTCAACCGGTGGCATGTGATTTATCGTTTCTGTTGAACTCTGACTTTGAATACTCGTTTTCACCCTCCAGCAACGGTTTTAGCGCTCGCATCGTTTTCTCTTTTTTTTTTGCGCTATAGAATTACAAGCACGCAAGACAGACAGCACTTGCTTAGGAAGAGGCTGGCGATTAGGAATGCATGTGTGGCTGTGCGTGAGGTACGGGACTTAACTCGACAACGTGCAGGAAGCCATTCTCTGGAGAACGCGTTCAATAATTCAGCGCTACAAAGTACATTTCTGCGCGCCACGGTGCCTTAATAATTCATACATGTTTACATTTGCTCTGATATGTTGTTACCGGAGACACATTAGAAATAAATGAATCACTCATATCAAAATGAGAACTAAGAAGCCGTGCAGAATAATTGCCTCATTCAAAGGGCAGCCGTTTATCTACGGAACAATGAAAATCGTGGATGGCAAACCTTCAGAAGCTCATAAAACATTTGAACAAATCCCGCAAATTAATCTATTAATGTTCCGATTAATTTGTCTGGTATTTCTAACTGTGATATTGACAGAGACGAAATGCAATATGCCCAAGAGAAATTTTATAAGAGTAGATATATGTAGGCTGCTAATTCAATGTTAAGATATTTGCTGTGACATATTTCAATCCCAACTATTCAGAAGAATCGTAAAATAAATAGCGCCAATATGTTGTGGGCGAACATACATAAACTGTATTTTGTTACCCATAATGTGTCTGATGTATTTTGTATGTTGGAACCTAAAACCATTTGCGTGCACCCATGTAATTCAGACGAGAAAGCGGATGACTTTTTGGCTCAGAACTAAGATCTAACAGCGAAGCGGAAATTGGGTCGGAGCTTTGTCATTTCCGTTGTGTATTTTGCAGGGACTGTATCAGAAACTTTTCTTTGTTCATATTTCTTGCTTATTGATTCTTCCTGTCCATCCACAGTACGGGTAATGTGTTGATTACAATTGTTCTCCGCACATTATGAGTTCTTATATAATCCTAAACAATTCTTGTTTTCAACTAAGTAAATATATCCAGTCTTATAATTTATAAGTTTTTGAGAAGTAGAGTTTATTCGGAAATTTTAATATATACAAAATTATATATATATATATATAAAAGTATATATATATATATAATTGAAACATTTAAATTCACAACACTCCTTTCGAATGAAATCCCAGCTACTGTTAATCAAACTTAAAAATGTAATAAATTTCAGTTCCTTAAAACCAACATGTATACGTTTTAATTTTTTTTAAAAGTGACCAGATTTTTGCAATTCCACCTTTGAAAACATTACATTTAAAGTGATTGTTTTGAATAATTTTAAGCTTTAAATATTTTTTTATATTAAAAGAAGTAACAATCATTTTATTTCTGAGTGGAGAGATTCAATATTATGAAAGATTGAATATTAATTAAGGTGAACAAATTGAACTATTTTTTAACTATTATAGACGAGTTCGTGTATAATAATGTCTCCTAATGTTCAATCATATCTCCATACTCATATTAGCTTAACTACACAATTAAAAAAACTATGAGACTCCTTTCAGGGAACAGAATCTAGCTTTGACCTACTAAAATTTTACGTGTACCCTGCGTGCAAAATGTATGAAGGCAGAATAGTGGTAAAATAATAGGCTACTACTCCCGATTTCCTGCAACATGGAACGATGCCGAGCAAGATGTGTTCCCTGAATTCAGGATGGTCACAGGGCTCCGTCTCCTCTTCAGGTCTTACTCAAACGACTAGCTCAGCCTACACACTACTGTCTATCTCCAATCGCTACTTCAGTCTCTACTCTCCCGTCTGCATCAAACAACGAACTTCAGTGTCTAGATCCTCGACCCGTCACCTCCTCTAGCGGTTTCGAATCGCCATGATTCGTCACTTCAAGAGATCTCAACTTGGGGAGTCCTCTCGTTCCCGTCAAGACTACCACCATCCGTTGTCCAGCTTCCTAGAAACACCCCAACAGGAAAAACAACAAACCTGCTGTTTTTGACGGCCATTTTCTTTGACCACTAAAATTTCCACGTATTCATAAATAAACTTAAATTGATTAAATGAAGCACGCACGGCCCAAGTTTAATTTTGGTTTGTCCTATATTAAAAATAATAGTGAAAAGACTTGATTATGAAAGGTACACATAATTTTTTTAAATATTTACTACTCCTTGTCGTTATTTATCAGTCTGTAGTTCATAAAATCTGTTTTATACGCAGATGACACTAATTAGTTAATTACGGACATTGGTTTAAATAATTTCAATGCGAAGATTTAGACTGCACCTATAAACCTAAATAAATGGTACGCTGCCAATAAATTAACACTTAATGTACAGAAAACTAAGTTAGTTCGGTTTACAACAGAAACCAACAACATCGTAACGGATAAGTTCTCAGGCCATGCAAATTTCCTCGGCTTAAAGGTCGATAGTAAATTAAAATGGAACTTGCACATTGATGCCTTGTGCTCAAACTTAGTTCTGTTTGTTACTCATTGAGACTATTGATGCAACAAGTTGATACCAAAACAGCTTCACTAGACTATTTTGCCTACTTTCTTTCACATATGTGCTACGGTATTGCCAACTGGGGCAATTGTTCTCGTAGTGTGGATGTTTTCAAACTGCAAAAACGAGCCATTAGAATTATATCAGGTTCAGATGCTAGAGAAAGCTGCAGGCCGCTGTTCCATATCCTGACTCTACCGAGCGCTTACATATTAGAAATACTAAAATTTGTTAAACGCAACTTGAACGTTTTTGCAAGTAACGGGGAAAATGATGGAGGAACCGTTCAGTTCTCAGGTCTGACAAGCACAGCCTCAGTCTCTACGAGCACAGCGTTCATTATTCCGGCATCGCACTATTTAACAGCCTTTTTGAACATGTAAAGAAAATCAACAACTACAACTCATTCGTCAAGGAGTGTAAACCTTTTCTTGTAAGTAGAACTTATTACTCCGTACACGAGTTTTTGAATCGGTCTGAACTGCCTTGCCTACAAAATTGCCGAATATGTAACAAATATGTAAATAGTGTGTCCAGTTTTCCCCTTTTGGTTCTGTTTTCCTGCCGCTCCTTTCTGTTTTAGTAAATATCCCTGACGACATCCCTATGTACCTAGCGACAGGAGATGAATACCAGGAAGTGATTGTGTCGTGTGCGTGTTTCCTAAAGATAGTGTGTATGATTGTAGCGCCAAGACAAATGTGAACAGATATGAATTGTGTGTGTGTGTAACCTATTAATATTAATTCTGTTTATATGTAATTTATCTACTGTACATTTGTGAAGAATCATATTCCTCATTAGAGGGCTAATGGAGAATAAATCTATCTATCTAAACGAAGAATATGTCATGAGCCCACGTTACTTACATCTTAATTATTTTAATAGTATTATTTCATACAGGTTTTAGTATTAAGTTTAAAAATTGTTTCAGGAAGTAGAGGATCAGGAGTAGTGAAAATTTTAATTTAACTAATTATACATATATAAAGATGTTTGCGGAAGTTTGCAAGACAGCGAGAAGAAAGCGTTTACGTGTAAACATGCGACCTGGCGCTAATAGGCGAAAATTTTTGAGGCAATTAACTGAACAGTGAAAATATCGTGAGATATTACTTATATTGAAGCGCCTCAATGTATTAGTTCACTATAAGTTGAGATATCGGTAGGGAAGAAGAACCACGATTATATAGGCGAGTGGATTAATTTATGCGGCAGATCCAATCAAAGAAAAAGGCATTGTATTTAAGCAATAATAAACCCTAGCAGTAACAGATGCGAACTGTAACAGAACAGTACTTTCGCTTTCGAAGAATTCACCGCCATCGGAGTTGAGTACTGGTCCGACGGTGACGAAAGGAATCCAGCGACACTTGGCTCACAGATAAATATACTTATGGCAGGTCTCTTCCTCCTTCCAACTTTAAATAAGGCGGCGTTCTTATATTATTGAGTCAAGTTATTTTGTTAACCTTTGTTATTTAATACAACTGCTTTGGGCTAACTCAGTGGCAGAGCAAAATAAATTTAAACAGAAGTAAAAAAACTACCAAATTTAACATATTTTACTCCCTGTCAATATATTAACTTATTGATTTGTTTAATTTCCTTCTAAAATATTATCATTCAGAAGTGATTCGGCTAATCTGTTTCAGTTTTAATTGTTCTAATTACAAAACAACATTTATCAAGAGACAGCTTTGTTTCCTAACACGTATATTTTTATCGTGGTAATTTCTTCCACTGTTGGTCGGTTCAAGTAATCTGTTAGTTATTTGTCGCCAAACCGTATCACCCTTCATTTATGTGAAAATCGAGTTTTCACACCTTCTTTCTCCAAGATTTTAGGGAACCCCAATTAATTTTTATAGAACCCTTTGGCACAAATTTTGCAGCTACGTCTTTCATTCTTTGCAGCGATTTTATGTGACACTTTCGGTAAGGGTCCCACCAGGGAGCGTCGTACTCGAAAATTGGGTGATTGAAGGAAGTGTAAACCACTTCACGTGACATACCACTGGCTTTCTTTAATACTACCATGGCAAAATTCATTGTTTTCTAATATTTATATACAACATAATTCACGTGTTCACCGCCAGTTGAATTGTTCGTTAAGGTGTAATCGTAAATATCGATAATTTTTTATTTCATTAATTTTTTATTTCTACATTTTAAAATTGTTTAAATAAAATTTTTATGTATCAATATTCTTGGTCAATTAAATAACACCGTAAAAGTGAGTTATGCTTACAACACCTAGTTTTGGATAATATTATTACTATAAAATACATATATTTGAAATACTTTAGTTATTATTGATAATTTTACGGTTTATTTTGATTTATCTTTAAAATTTGAGATATAAATTACCAAATTATGGTAAAGAATACATTTTCTTTCTGGAATGCAGTTAAGGTGCCATATTTTAATTTTTTTGCTATTTAAATAAACAAATTTAAACATTCTTAATTTTTGAATGTTTGAGGAGTAATGAAATATTTCACCAATGAATGAATATTTCCTAAGAAGTATTTCATTAAATTTGTACCGTTTATTAATTAGTAATTTAAAAGAGACTGTCATGCCCTGATGCGTTTTCAAGGTAATAAAATCTTGTATGGTGTTGTATTGCTCTGTGAATCTCTTAAACAAATAGTTTCCTTGTTCTAACCCTAGAAATAATTGAAAAAACGTCCAAAGTTATCCGGTTAACAACTCTAGAATTTCATAAATTTGATTTATTTATACCGAAAATAAGTGTCTGTAAACATTTTCGAGTATGGTGTATTTCATTTGGATGATACTTTTAACGTAATGTATTTATAAATTGTTAATAACACCTCGATAAACTATTCAGTTCAAAATATTTCTTAAGTTGAACTGTACGCTATCAATTAAATCAGTGATTAAATTAATGATGAGCGAAAAAATTAATTTCATAGTTTGATTATGTGAAAATAATATGGATAAAAAATTGTAGAATACTCGTAATTCAAAAATTTCATTTATTACTCTGACGTTTATGATAATGTAAATAATTAATCTCCCGTAATTTAATAGTGTCATCTAATATGTTTAACTATCACGAACAATCAATTCATACTCCTATCTACTCGTTACACTACACATTAAATTATTTTCAGGACGTTTCATTAGTAAACGAACGTATTGCGTGATGAACAACTGTGATTTTACTAAGAGATATTCTTATGTAGGTGTCGCTATCTTTATTGCGGCCATCGATTTCACTAAATTATGTAAATTATTTCACGAAACATCGCTACACTCACGAAAGCGTCATTTTATTTATCAGTATTTTATTGTTGGAGTGAAAGTTGAAGCAAAAAGTTTCTAATGTGTCCTATATTTTTTCTAAAATATTAAATACCCAAGATTTGTTTATTTGATTATACGAAATTGTGATCAGTTTGGGTAAACATAAGTCACCATTAATAAACAAGTTCTTTAACTACATATATTATAGAAAATAAATTTGAACATTTCGTTGTTTTAGGAAATTTGTGTGTAATTAAGCACAAAAAGCAAATGTCTGCTTTCTAACTTCATCCATGCTCTTACGTTCTTGTCAGAAAGGTCATATTTAACAACTGAAAGACTAAAAACGACATACTAAACCGTAATTTAGTTTACATTCGATATATTCATAAAAGTGTTTATCAGATGAGTTTTCGAAATTGCTTTAATACATACTAGAGGTTAGTATGGTCGTTTAATTTATGATATTCCGCAAGTATATATTTCGAATCTTTCGAATTCCTGCGTCATTGTAGTTCAAGTTCACTCCAAAATGTTTCGTAAGCTCATATTGAACATTTAATTTCTCTACAGCTCGTATTATCATTATAATACTAAGTGGTGTTCAAGAATTATTAATAACTTTACGGCCATTTTAAGGGTTACAGTATTATATGCATAAATATATCAATATCAGTTTCTAATTACATTCCGTTAAAGCAGTAGCAATAGAAGCTGTTCCTACAATTATTTTTAGTTTAGTAAGAAAAATTAACTTAATTTGTGGTTTTACTAATAACCTTATTTCGACTCTTGAACTGTAAAATTAATTGTTTGAAAGTTTATTTCATACAGGTACGCTTATTGTGAACATGGAATGTTATTAGTTTTCGCTTTTTGTGAACGTAGAAAAGTATATAAATATATTTCATGATTGTTAGGAGCATTTATGAAAACTAGTTTTTTAATTAAGAACAGCTTTGTAACGCCCACATACTAAAGTCTCTAAAAATGAATAATATTTTATTTAACAAATTGTAGCTTACTCAGGATATATTTTGGACCACTAAGAAACAGAAATTTCTGCAGGAAAATATATAATTTTTTATTGGCTAAGAAAGGACGATGTTTGAATGTAGCATTAAAAAATATGCAATTTTGTTACAATAATTAAAATTTCACGAATTATAATTTTCCAAACAGCTGCTACAGTCTCCAGAACCGTCAACCAGTCTATCCACAGTTTGACCAGATTTCAAGTGAGAGGTACAACTCAACCGGAGCAGGATATCACGTTACACCGAAGATATGCCATCCTCAGCGTAAACATACTTTTAATCAAGCTCACCTGGGATTCACATATACGAGCACAAGATAGCCTCACACCTTCTATAAACCTTGGATCGACAATCGACTCTTACTAATCTTACTATTGACGAAATTAAATTAGTGCCACTTTGAACACTTCTACTACAACTCTGAGTTCCAAAACTAAGTAAGCGTCCCGCCCGTGATATTTGACACGTTACAATAATACAAACAACTGCTAACTTAACTAACAATCGAGCATATTTTTACGTCTATATATCTGTTCCGTTAATAGTAGATGCTGGATGTAGAACATTCTCGCTGACTCACATCCTGCGTCACCCCAACAATAGTGGAGTTGGTCTTTCTACCTTTAGAATTACACCGCAAATACTTTAGCTTCATTATAACTTATGTACCAAACTTTTCAAACTTGTAGAGGGGAATGAGTAGAACATGTTTTAATATTAAGCTATATCCGAAAATGTATTTCTATCGGGCTACAGCTAATATAAAACAGGTTTATAACTTGAAAATTTTTGCTTTAACAATTTTATTTAGTTGTACTGAGTACATAGCTTGTCTTTAAATTCAACCCATTACGAAGAATTACCAAAGAAACGAAAACAATCATTTTATAGAAACACTAATTAACAGTTAAACTTGAAAATCTGATTTTGTATTCTTCAACGGATTGTTACCATTCTCAACCCGTACAACTTCGTTTCGACTGATCTCGTTTCACACATTTAACCTTCGAATTATGTTTTGGTAAACTCGCTCGATGATATCTGGTACGCCTTCAATCTGTTGTGCAGCAGATATTTCTATGTTTCTACAGGAATCTCATAAATCAAACCCTTCATACGACCCAACTCGGAAATTTCCAATGCTGTCATCAGGTGGCATACAAGGCTACGGTATTGGACCACCTCAGAGTATCCATCTTTGTCCGAATCGTCAGTCAATATGTTTCCGAATATCAAGTGAAAAGGGAGGGTGTTCGCCGTCGTGCTGAAACTTTGTGTGTTGGCCAACGTTCAGAGGCACAGGACCCATCGACACGCACAATACAACTTGTGGACATCAGTAGACCGGTTAGTTTTGGTGGAAGAATGATAATCACGTGACCATTTAGAAATCGTTGTGGCACGGAAACGATTCGTTTCTGGATACTTTTCCTATATAATGCATGATCTACTTAGTTGCCTCTACAACGGCAGAAATAATATAAGGAGAATTTTCTAACAGCTTGTATATGATAAATAACGATATATATATATATATATATATATATATATATATATATATATATATTGTAATAATCAAATGGAAGTTTATTTAATAATCAACAGGTTAGTTAAAAAGCTGTATTTAATTTTTGAAGAATTCGAGCCCCACGTTGTGGAAGCCATTTATGTAATATTCAAATGCATTTTAAATCCTTACAGTATCCACACAAAACATGTGAAGTATGTTCATGATATGTAAAAAGAAAATAATAATTTCATAACACTAAGAACAGTCTTATAGTCATATCATAAACAAACTTTTAAAGCATCGTGACGGGATAAGTGAAAATCATTTGAGGGATCGGTCTGCGAGGGCTATTCTCTCGAAGGCAGTACCTGCGAGGGATGTTCTCTCGCAGGCAGAACCTTGTAGGAGAGACAGGAAGGGGCTACCTTTGGGGATGCATATCTCCTTCTCTCTCCGTTTTTGAACTAAGGTTCCCACAAGCCGAGGCACCTCGGCCTGTTCTGAGAAGTGTATGTTCCGGGGTCACAGACCTTGGGCATACGGTAAGAGTTGTTCGCTGTTCTCATTGGAAAAGTCGGCCAGCTGCCTCCTAAACTAGTCGAGGTACGGAGAAGGGAATGCTGCGTCCCCACAGCAAACTCTTCTCCCGCTATCGGAAGGGCGTGGGACACATACCCAATGCCCGACCTACCTGATGCAGGTTTTTCTAGGGTTTTCCCTGCATTAGTTTTAGCCGAATGCCGGGTAGGATCCTTAAACTATAGCTCGGTGGCCCTAGTTAACCATTGGCTACCTTCCTCTACCCTTCCGCATCCCCCCTTTCAAATTCCTTCCTATGCTATTAAAGGGGATTTGCCACCAAGTGGATTACCCTCATGTAGCCTGTAACCCTAAAAGAAAAATTGAAAATCACAAAAATTCTTGAAACAATTATTGGACGTAATGATTTTACCCTGTAAAATATTTAGTTCTGGACCTGTAGCTATAGTCAACTTTATTGCTACTATAATTCCTAACTGTTGAAATATCAACATGCAGTTTATAATGCGTAAACAGAGGCTGTGTTAGTATAGGCCCGTTATATTAAATGTGCATATACAAACACTGATTTGACTTGCGGAAGTTGACCGCAGTTTTCTTTCGGTAGTCTGCTAATTTTAACGGTTAACCCAAATTTGTTTTATAGGAAAAATTGTAGTCGACACAACAACTAGTAATTATTTGATAAATAATTTCGTGTCTGTTTAATTGATAAGTGAAATGAAAAATTTGGACAAATACATACAGAATACAGAAAAAAAATTAAAATCACGTTTCCTCTGACGTTGAAGAACTCCTCTTGTTACAAAATCTTACAAACGAGTTAGTTATTCATAGGTCATTATTCTTTTGGAATCAGTTCTGTTACTTACTTCGAATGAGAATATTCGTATCGGACTGAGAAATCATCATTTGAATATTTCTCCTTTCGATCTCACTGGGATGTATCAATATTATTTTGCGACTTTTCAGACCAACAAACGATTATTATGGATGACCATAACTTTTTAGCACAGCAGTAAGAAAAACAAATTATTGTATAATGAGCTACACTATGAGTGTTCAATCCGTCTAAATGAATCTCAGTTCTGGAACTAATCATATCATCCAACAATTAATTATTTGTTAATTATCAGTTTGGTAACGGACATAATATTAGTCTTTAAAAGTATAAAATAAAAAAATTGTGTGAATAGACGCAATTTAAAATAATATTGAAAATATGAAGCATCGAATTGATTTCCAACAATTGCTCATAAATTAAATTCGTTTATATTATGTAAAATACATATATTTAGCTTCATTTCTCTTACTTCTATAATAAACATCCTAAATTATCAATGAAAATTATAATTTTTTGAAAAAATTACTGTTCTTTTATTACGAAACGTACTGCAAATAGCGTGCGGATGAATTTCAAATTGATTAATTATAGAAACTCAAGAGAAGTATTCTTCGTTTATTCCATCTGTGACGCAGAAAAGAATCGATTAAGTTGTGTATAAAGTGCGTGTCGTCCGCCTGTTTTGGAAAGAGGAACATTGATTTATGGAGACTCTCCTTCGGTTTCCGATACGCGCCGAGTATTGACGCGGCCATCTGCGAGTGACGAACGGCTCAAGTAACTCAAAACTCCGGTCCACCCCCTCCTCTTCCCCCTCCACACTCAACTACCACCATGACCCATATATTCTACGTAAGAGAAAATCTCAGCATTACTTTCCATGTGCTGCATTTTCAATTAACGTAAGTAACAACGCAATTGTTTGAAATTATTTCCCAAATATTTACGGAAACTGTACACTGAGAGACGTTCAACTTCTCATTAAATTTTATTAGATTTTTTCTAATTAAATTATATTGAGTATAAAAGAATTACATAATTTTCTGAGTATAACTATTAAAAGGTTCGCAGATCTAAGGGCATTACAAAACAAGGCCAATGAGAATGATAATGGCAAATCTATATGAAAGCTTTATTAATAACTAGCTGAGTGCCCGGCGTTGCCCGAGAAGTCATTTATCTATAACCATCGACATGACTCCAATTTTGGTTGCTTTTGCGCTATTTTTATGTAAAGCTCCTCGAACGCTATCCCTAAATGTGCTCACCTCCCATGCTGAAGGGGGATGAAGACATTGACTAAATATATTGGCCGTTTTTACATGTTAGAAGATGACCACCCCCACAGATGTGCGATAATGAAAAAGAATGTATTCCACGCAAAAATCGGCCGATTACATTGTCTGAAAATTTCTTCCCCCGCCCATCACCTCCCAAACCCGTCACGTTACCCAGGTTGTCACAATTACATTCATAGTCTCTGAATTAATTCCAAACTCGGTTGTTTTTGCGGTTTTTTATTAAACGTACCTCCACCCCACCCCTAAGCTTGCTCCCCTCACAGGGGTTAAATTATACACAAAAACATGGGTATAAATACTATCAAAGTAATTAACCTCAGGAAATAATTATCGCAAATATCGACCGTTTAACATGTTTGAAAATTTCCACCCCCGACCACTCCCGCATCGGGAACTTAAACGGTAAAGTTTAATGTCATAATTAAACTCAGTGACAGTCCCGATAGTTTGTGCCTTTATTTTTATGTAATGCCACTTCACGCCCATCCTTAAGGGTGCACCCTTCCAAGTCCGAAAGGGATTAAAATTATACACAGAGAACATGTAGGGAAATTTTATTAATATAATTCATCCCGAAATATATTTAATCGACGCAATAAACGGACTGAACACATTCAGCTTACAATGACACACTGTTGTCGTCCCCGGATTTCTCCGCTATTGTCCAAGCACTTCATTATTTTAATAAAAACTACGTTTTTAGTTTAATTTATTTTGTCTGACATCAAATTCAAAGTAACAACTCAACAAAACGATTCTTCGCGCCAACAATCTCCTCAACAATCCCTTTTTCCTGCCATAACATTTTCGCTAGTGATAAGTTTATGTATACATCAGAGAAATACACAATTTGAAAGTGTGTTCATTACAGTACATATATAAAAATAAGAAGAAATTATTGAAAACTGCTTTCTATTAATTTTTCACAAGACGTCAACGAGACTTACCTCATCGTTACTTACAAATACAGAAGTTTCGTCACTATTATACTCATACTATTATACTTCATCCAAGATTTTTGGCAATCAAGAAAAACAAGTCCTTGTAATAACGAAAGTAATATCATAAGAAGCCAACCCTGATGTCGCGTATTACTTGATATCAATTTAAACATTTCCGATAATTGTGTCAAATTTAATCTACCGTATCATTAACCGTTTTCTGAATACAATTTTAATATTTACCTACTATTGCTTACACTTTACAACTATGCTATATAATCTGATCACTAAAATTTATTTCTCAAACTCGATGGCATTCCTGCAATCTGATTCCTATTGTCCTTTAGGTTTCCTCAAAACATTCTTCGACTCTGTGCATGTTCATATTCACGGAGTAGATATATTATATTATTCTTTATCGATCATTCCCAATTAAATAAATTTTTTATCCTCTAGGAACCAAGTAAATGGCAGAACACCTCATTAATATTTTATCTCAAATGTTTCCCACTTCTCGTTACATAAGTCTAAAATTACCGCATCAGGTTGGACTAGAGTAACATCCAAAATCTCTGTTCTCTCGTCTATAACTTGGAATGTCACTGTTGTAGTAAACTACATATAACGTGGCACAGTATTCCGTTTGATTCCATTCTAAAAATTTTTGGGGGCATTAAATTTGGCCATTAAGAGTCTTCTTTTTCATGGGATTAAATTTTAACGGCGCGACATGTTATAATTTTCTTAATTATGGTGTAATTTTTCATCCACCACGTTTAACCTGAGATCGGTCCATGCCCACTAGCCGGAGCAACATAGATCATGTTGTAAATATAATATAAATATTTTTTTATATTTTATTATATCTATCTATACATATATATTTTTTAAATATTTCAATTTATCATTTTTATCTATATAAAATATCCCATTCCCTTTATGTGGTTAACCTTATTTTAAATATGAATATCGTTATAATCAGAAGGAGAAAGTGAAATAAAGGAAAGGGTTACCACACAGGACATTTTCAAGATCAAATATTTACAATGTAAATACTGTATATCAAATTATCGAAACTCTAAAGTCCTTTGATTATACTATACTATTTGTCCAGAATGATGTTGGATTTTGAAGTATGGAAGCATTATGACGAACAGTTCTTTAAATAATTTTTATTTTGTCTGGAAACTGGTATACCGGTGACCGTCATAATGTTAATTTACTTTATCACTTGTCCTTTTTAGTTAGTTAAGTAGGCATACAGGAACTGAAGTTAAGCATCGTTAAGTAGGTAAATATCAGTAAACAAATCAATCCAATCGATCCAATCAATCGACTAAAATTACCGTGGGATCATGATTGTCTTTATGATCCAAATTTAATATCTAAGGCTAAGTATATCATTTATAATATTTACTGGCCAGATAAGGCAGGAGGAACGTAATACGGTTTAATAAAATTACATTCATAAAAATTTAAGTGAATAAATTACGACGTATCGTCCGTAAGACTAGGATATCTTTGTCTAATAATTATTAGAAAACCACGATATAATATTAAATTATCTGAATTCTTGTTGTGAAGCTGTCTAACATCCAAATAAATATTAAAATGAAACAGGCGCAAAACTGATCCTACCTGCATAGTTATCAAAAATTAATAAATTTAAAATATGATGTAGACGTTTGGGCTGCATTCCAACACGTACTCTTGCAATGTATAAAATACCTTTATTGAAATGTGTCCGAAATGTCAGATAATTTTTAACATGTATATAATTGGTTATAAGAACGATAATTTGTATTATGACAGAGTTTCGAAGCTGTTGCTGCTGATAAAGTGTGGAGACTCGCCTGTGTGGTAACCATAATGAAAATAAAAAAAACTCCTACGTTTCTGTGTTAATCACATCAATTTTATTCCGGCTTCGAGAGTTGGCAAATACGAAACAATATTCGAAACGGAGCAGCAATATTCTGTTCCCCGCCACAGATGATGGACATGTGATTCGATCTACAACACAGATGCCAACATTAATTTTATGAGTGAAAGACATGAGAGGAACCGGCTCGGCTGTAGATTTACTACCAGGCTTCTAATAACATTGGCGTGTTAATTTTGAATTGGACGCGTTATCCATGACGTGACCTGTGTCGTATATTCAAGACTATATTTCAGCAATATTTGACCTCATTGGTCTTCACGAAAAAGAGTAACTCAACAAATACTGATTAGGCGTTCCTCATGTAAAGAATAACGAAGTTGTTGAATAAGCAACATTTTGCAACTAATTTAAGTGGGCCTAGATCTGGCAATCGTTTCATTTCATATTTTATAATCTTACGTCTCGACGAATTCACAGTCATGTCCTGATTTTTATTGGCATTACAGTCAAACGTAGAAATAAACTTTATCTTGAAAAACGAACATAATTTTCTAATACAGACTGTTAGTTAGTATTCTGTGACTTTACAATTGTAGCGAATACCTATATCAATACAAAACTGATTTCCCTAATAAGTCTAATTATTAAGGAAAGTCTCGCCAGTTGACTTAATGAAAATAATTTATATAAATTCATATTTTTCTAATTATCCGACATTTAATTATTATATCGCAATACAAAATTAATACATACACCCTTGTACACCCAATTAATAATTAATCACCTGCTAATATAATTCGTGTGTGAATTAACAAGATGACACTGGAGTTATTTTCTCATCGTTTAATTAACATATTTATCGTATTCTAACGTTGTCCAGTAACGCAGACACAGGAAATATTTACATCATTCGTAAATAGATTCAGAATTAGACTTAAATTGTTGACATTTCATCAGATACTTTTTGGTTTAGTCTCTAATAATTCACGAAGTTATGCAAACTCTGCAACTTCTAACAGAAAATAATATTTAATTTTTAGTTTCAATGTCCGTTACTTTCTTACCATTGTAAGAGGAAATATGACAGGGAATAATTATTTACAAAAATACAATTAATAATTTTAAATTTAAAAATTTGATTTTCATATTTTTCAAAAAACAGAACATAAATTTTATTGTATATTGAAATTTTTTTAAAAAAAATATTGAGTATTTCCAACTGACTAGTGCAGTTGTGTCGCTGAAGGCTCATCTTATCACCTGAAGAAAGGCACAAGGATCCCAGAAACGTCGTGTGGTATTTATATTATCAATTATTTTGTCTGTATTTGGCTATCTTTCTTATTATTATTTATTGCATATTGTCAGGGTTCTTGGAGTTAATAAATCTGAACGGTTTGTAATTATAATAAGCACACATCATACCCAAACCGTGAAATGATTTGAAATTTCTGTAATTGTTATCGGGTTTTCAAAGTGGTGGCGTTTACGAAGTACGTTTGGTCGACTGTCACATCCGACATCTTCTAGGTTTCATGAGAAACTTCTATTATTAGCTACCCTTGAGCTAAGATACAAGGTGCTTTTGATACTAAGTGCAAATCTAAAATATTAATATAGATTTTTATATCTAAACTCCAATACAAATTCAGTTTTTGAAAATAAATTATTTTATTTCGCCGAGTGTTTTTCACTTTTATTTGCTTTTATCCACTAAACTACCTGCACTATCCTTAACACTCGTCTTATTCTCGTTCATACCATTAATTACAGGAATTCTGTTTGATAGTTACTGTATTACGACTTCTATTATTTTCTTCACAAAAACGTCTTATGAGGCGAAAGTTGTCATCTGTGATAAACATTCTGATTAATTCTAGTTATAGACAGGGCTGTTTTGGGAAACTTCATGTAACCGAATTCGGTTTTCCCTGAGCTAAGCATGACTCAGCCTCATCTTATTATCGTCTGTCACGCGAATTTATAATTATAAATTATCCAATTTCCCGGAGTTGCTCGGATGATTATTGATCCCAATCGGAAATTAGACCGGAAGCGTAATAATTCGACACTAATGTAGTTGTCATTACAAATATTTTATAACTACCCCTTCTTAGTCCGTCACATACCGACTGGGACAAAGCAAGTGACTTAGCAGCAGTTGTGATTGTTCATCTCAACGACACATAAAACTGTATATTCGATCATATTAAAATAACAAGTTCCTTGACGTTTTCGGGAGGAGGAAGGAGGTGTTGCCACGTAGTTGACCTACACGTGTTCAGCAATGGATGAATGGAAATGACTCAAACGTAAGATGAAAATACCCAAACATACATATTACATTTACAAGCTTGCACATAACATATTGCCAAGAATGATAAACTTAAATTCTTAAGATGAAACTTGAACAGATCATGCGAAGCTTATAACTTCACATACAGTTGACTGGAAACGCTGTTTCGCAACGCAGCTTAGTCCCCTTTTATTTGAAGATTTCTGATTGGCGGATTCAAGGACACACATCCAAATATCAAGTAACTCTTTACTTTAATCGTGCTACAATATGAGCAAATTTGGAGCATTTACCCCATTTATGCCAATGGGGGGTTAACCTCAACTTGACCGGCTTGATTAATAATCATTATCCAACTCAAGGAACCCTATTTATGTAGGGTTTTTTTTAACACTGGAGTGTAGTTGTGGATCCATGTTTCTTCAAGTCATCATTCGACCAAAATGCACCAAACCTTATTCCCATTTGCGTTTACTATCTACTGGTGTCTAATATGGCACCTATCATACCGATAATTTTTTAAACGCGCCTTTTAATGCTAAAATGAATTAACGGAACAACGATAAATGATAATAACATCCACAAATGTGCACAATTTGTCTCGTCTATCGCTCAGAATCATGTGGTGAATTTTGACGACCATTTATGACAAAGAAACTTAAAGTGAACCTATGAAACGTTGTTCATTACTTTTGCATCGATCATTCAAGCCCTTATAAACGGCTTGAAACACTGAGGCTTCTGCATCTAGCCTTTATTTCTTTCGGTGGTTTACATTTTAAATAAAAGTCCAAAATTCGTTTTTCCATTGTTACCAATTTTTTTGTAGCAGAGTGCTGAAAGATGGTACTTCTTAGAAAGATCTCTTATATGGACCTATCTTCGTTTTATAAATACCTTCAAGCAAAATAAACCAATAGAGTACCTGACGGATCATATACTCTGGAACATCTGGTCTTGGTTCTTTAAACACGGATACCAGCCTACGCTATACTGCGACTTATTCCAAACTTTGGTGTATTTTAGACACTGTTACACACTTATAGTATTTATTGACTGCAACATCTATTTATTGAGTTCAATGGAGGAAATCCAAAAACGACCACAACGAGACTCATTACAGTCATATTTAGTTTCATAAGTTGTTTATCCACAATTAGTACTCCTGTTAGCTCTCCGTAAGTAGAGAAACGTCTAGTCCAAGTCCATAACAATAAATTTGATGACGGTACGAAAGTGAACGAAAATTCACGTGTCTGAGGCAATATGATTGCGCTGGTAACATCAGTGAGTTGCTGAGTGTAAAGAAAGAAGATATATTTGTTCCCTTTTTAAAACTAATAATTCAAAATTTATATAAAAAATGTTGTTCATAGCTTTGTACACTACCCTCGTATAAGATAATGTTTTCACTAAAACGTAAGTACCCGGGGAAGAGCACTGCCACGCAACACAAGTTATTTCTTGACGCCTCTCTGAATTTATACGTGCTATTTGAATGATTTGCTCAAACGAAACGTTCAGCGTCCGCGTAGAAATGCTGTTCCTGTCGCTGGAACGAAAGTTATTCGCGAGATACGATTGTCGCACGTTACACCCCCTCAGTTAGCATAACGCACGCAAATTCCCCTCCGTGGAGTGAGAGATAAGAGCGACAATGGCCGGCGGACCCGCCCTCACAGCCAATACGACAAACTAGCTGAGCTCAAGTGCCGATCGCACCTGCTATCTCCTCGCTATCCACGAATACACATTCCTTTATGACTCCGACGGAGGAGGAATGCTCATTCCTTATCAATACTCCTTTTGAGCGGGAGCTCCTCACTTTTTCGCTGCGTCTCTTCCCTTACATTCAAGACGGAGAGAAGGAGAAATTCTACCCGCAGCAATTATTCTGACGCATTTCTTACATTCTTCCTTCCAATTTGTGGGAAATTCTTGACTAGTTTCAATTTTAATTATTATCATTCGCAACGATAACGAGCCGCCACTACCAGGTTTTTGAATATTAGATCTTCAGTAACTTTATATTACCACTTTAATCTTATTGAATCAACATCAATTATTTCAATCACTTTTACCTTACATACATATATTAATATTAATTTTTCCTTAATGCAGCTCATAAAATCAATTGTCACAGCAGCGAATAAATCTGCGATACGGGGTCACGATGAAGCAAGCAAAAATGATCACATTCATAAATTTACGCGAGTAAAAAAATACAAATGGTTGCATACTCAAAGTAAAACATTTTCAATTTGACTGAAATCGTAGTATTATTTTTTAATTCAGCTTATCTTTATATCAGCAGTACAGATTTATAAAACTTTTATCATCCCGAAGAAAGTGTTAAATTTATTTATATTTGAATTGAATACATCTTGGTAAGTAATTATATATTGTATATAAATTTAATATAGGTTAATAAACAATATAATCTTGATTCACAATACAAAGTTCTTATGGTAATAACGTTTTTGGTATATTGAAATAAGAGATGCAAATCAATAAAACCTTAGGTACTGCCGTGTAAATTTTAAAAGTGCTTAACAGTGACAAATTAAGTAACCAATTCTTTATTACATGTAGATTTATACACACTAGACTAACTTTTATAAACGCTTTCAATATAGCATAGTTAATGAAAATTTCTTACACTATTATTTTCTTAAAAATACTGATACAATTTTTTTTACAACTGTCATTTTATTTATACATATTTTGTAATTGAAAAATATGGAAAAGGTTACCCTAGAAAGTTGTTATTGTGTTTCATATTGTTATTACTTAAAAAATATCTACTTCTTTTGATTTACAAGTTTTATGTGAACAAAATACGTCCGTTGATAAGTCGTGATTTTAAACGTGACTTTTTCTGATTATTATTCGTCGATATTTACATAATTATTTTTCATTTAATTACGTCCACTGGATACTTCTGTGGTAGTTCTTCCACAATAAAACATAATTGTGAATTAAGTGCAATTAAACATACTAATCTAACGGTATCTGAAGCACGATAAATTTCTTCGTTTCTTTAAAATTTCAAACGGACTCGCAGATAGGCAATTATATATTTAATTTATGTGTTGAAAATTACTGAATTTTCATATAAAAGCCTTGAAAAAATTCTAGTCTTATAAATTAAATATTGAAAAACTGATTGCCGATATTAACGTTTATATCAAATGTATGATGTTTTAGTTCTATTCGTTTGGGTTTCTGTATGAGATACACATTTGAATCAACCTAAGTTTGCTTCATTTCATTTCCACGTAGTATTGCAAATAGGCTTGACATTCATACGTGACTTGTGTTTGAAAATTTCATCTTTATATTCTCTTAAGCATACCCAAATTTTAGTCATTAATGAACTATTTAAATACAACTAAAACTTTATTACTAACTTGTATCATTAATTGTCTATTTAAATGTAATATCGTTAAAGATTTAAATTAAGATGATATAGATAAACCAAGTAGGTAATAGAAATGAAAGTTACAATTTTATGAAGGAGGTAAGTAATAAAGAAATGGAAGTCTACGTTTCTAACAGTAAATAAAAATAGTCGCATTATTTATAAATTCAAATAATCTGCAGTGATATTCTGTACAGACATCTACGCGAATAAAATAAACCACAAAAGCCCAATTTATCCAATAGGTTGATTTATGGAAATTCGCTATAATAAGTCTCCACTTACCTGAACTTGTTCTTTTCTAGTTAATTCTGATTCTGTATCAGTCATACTTTTCACATTAACGCTTGAAGACTTTATGCTTATTCGTCGCTTAATAATTCAGACTGTGCCAATGTCTTATCTACGCATCACTCATCGTAACTGGAGATTGTGCGTTCTTATTTAAGCCCACACTGGAAAATTTTATCTAAGTCTGTCGTTTGATATTAATGCATTTCTGAATTACGCATTTGTGCAATCAATCTAACGGAGAAAGTTCCTCCTACTGAACCTGTCAAATTTCGCAGTATTGAGGCATTGAAACCTTTGCTTGAATTAATAATGAAGAATATAGATTAATGTAAAGAAAAATTCTTATCGTGCGAATTGTTAAATAATGTTACATCTTCTTGCGTACCCAAACGATATTGGTTGATAAAATTAGTGGGAGCGTCATCTCAGCCCGGCGGGACGTCCGCTTTAAGGGGCGGCGTTGTAGCGCCATTAAGGATACAGTGGACGAGGCCTCGGGGGGGCGCCACGCGTCCATGAATTCATAAGTTTGCATGTGTGCGTGGCGAGGCGACATCAGCTGTCATCTTACGACGCCACCATACATACTTCATTACGGCGTATACGCACGTGACATGCGTAATTCATTCCACCATGGAATTTTTATAGAAACCTTTCTTAGAGACAATTCCTCAAAAAGAAACTCACAAAGTACAATGAGGTATATAGAGGCAAGTGCAGACAGAAACGTCACTTATGTACCAGCTCTTATGTATATATGGCACCGTGAGAAAGTGCAAATAAACAAAAAGAGAAATAAAGATAGCGCAGCAACGCATTTTTATTATATACTAGTTGAGTGCCCGGTTATTTATTTCGACCGTAAAATGAATTAATTCGACACGAATCACAGGTCATTTCAAATATTTTATAATTAACTATTTTCACCTCTGAAACTGTACTCGTGACAACTAGCATGGAAAGTGCCACTGATCATCTCAAATACACTGAAAATGATGGATTCGAACCTAATATGGACCACTTTGGACAATTTAATCCTCCACACCCGATAGCGGTAAAATTCTTATGATGAATAAAACAAACTAATTAAGATATACCTAAAATTCCGAATTAAACACATATTTCGTACAATTTCGAACAATTTATGACTAAACCACTCTTGCTCTCACCACTTACTGAAGAAGCTAAAGTTTAATGTAACCGTAATGGCGATTATTATAATCATTGCCACCAATATCGGTTGTTTTATTACCATTTTTTTATGCCAGTCAAGTCATTTCCTAGTGCACCCCTTCCCATGTCGTTAGGAACTGAAGCTTAACACTATCTACGTCGAGAGTGACACTATTAGTTTCAGCGATTCTATGATCGGTCTTTTATAAATTTCATCCTCCTTTCACCCCACCCATAGGATTGGTAGTGGAGTTTTTCTTGAATCGTAACATGTATGAAGTTTAGTTAAAATTGTTCGAAGTATTTAAATTTGTATGTAAAACAAACATACATCCACTTTTATATATCATAAGATGTGTAAATATTGTAATGAATTCAATTCCATTTCAAACTTTGCTTTGAATATTTTAATTATTATTGCTTTTAGAAGAATGAAATGAGTTAATTTTCGAAGCTACCTTAAGAAATTTTAAACAGTTATATGCATTTAAACTCCTTCAAACAATTTGATTAATTTGTTTTCAATAAATAATTGTGTTTGTAAAAAAATCATTAATTTATTTCATGTATTCCTTTAATTATAATAGTATTCAGTTCTTTAAATTCACTGTAGAAGCTAGGAAACTGACTATCAAGGCAATAATGTTTAAAAATAAGATGATGTTTCTTAATAGTGTGTAAAAAGTAAGGCGAAGTAATGAAAAAAGCGAGCAATTATTGTGAAGTGATACTTGATGGGACTTGAGTGTGGATCCTGATTGTCGTGCGTGCAGATAAACTTCTGGAAATATGGCTGAAAAACTATAAAAGGAGATCTGAAAGAGGGAAAAATAAGCATGCGGGTTTGTGTTTTCACCGGAGAATCTTCACGTCACTCTGATCTCTGAATATTTGGACTTTGAATAAATTCCGTCTTTTTCTGAACTATGAATATTTTCAGTACTTTTCGGCACTTGGACACTATTTTGTTTCTTATGCAACCTTTTTGAGTACTACAGATTGCCAGGCAGTGGACTGCTGCAATCACCGCAGAGAGACGTGCCGTCGTCATCAGCCCGGACCATCCCGACTTCGGGAAAACTTCTCCGGACATCACGCGGAATTACGACGCCGCGCCATTGACGTGGCTTGACGTAGCGAACCTACCAGCACCGCAGTTTGAAGACACCAGTACGCCGGCACGAGAGATCTTCGTACGAGCCACCAATCAATTCCGGAGGCCGAAGCCTTAGCCAGTGGTCAATCCATGAGACCGATGCTATGCAGCCGTCCAGCTTATTCATCGCTGCAGTGAGCCAGTTCCGCTAGCTAAGGGAATAGCAATACACCAGTATACAGAAACGGGAGAAAACAGCACTAAAACCTAATAGAGCGCCATTTATCCTTTCCGTATGAAGTTGTATCACGAGATTTTAACGCGGAAGAATTCAATTTCAATATTTATTTGCCAATTCCAACTTAAATCCCTGAAAAGAAAGTGTACTTTTACATACCGATTGAATCCGAGCTGAACTGATATTTTTCTGATTGTAAATCACTACATATTTTTTAACAACCTTTTAAGGAACATTATTTACAAGAAAGTTATAAATATATTATTTGTGGAGATAAAAAGATTACAAGTGTAAAGTTTGTGATTTGCTATTGTGTGCCCATAAAAGTGTTAAATCATTTTAAATTCAATAGATTCCAATTATAGTTAATTACTCCAATAAAATTGATCGAAAACTTATTAATTTCATTACAATACATTTAAAAATTCCCCTTTTAATTTTATCTGCACGCACGACAATCAGGATCCAACCTCCAGTCCGATCAATTATCACTTCCCATTAATTACTCGCTTTTTTCATTACTTGGTCTTACTTTTTACGCACTATTAAGAAACATAAAAATCCTTGTTATTCTAATATTTTTGTTTAAAATTTATATTTTATTCATATAATTTAATAAAATGTGTTACAATTTACTTTTTAACAATTAATTATCGATATATAGTGGCACTTATACTAGAATGGCACAAGTTTCTGTCAATTATATATTTCTAAATTTTTAACTGTCACTTGATACTCTAATACATTTTTCTCTGCGGGTACTGAACCTCGTTCCATCGCAGACAAAAAGTCACTGTTGTTTCACACAAGTCTGGCTAAAACTTTTCAGGATGTCTAGACACTATCTACTGAGTCTATATCAACCAAAGTTTACATTTATCTAGTAACAGTATTTCACTCTCGTTGTGTGACTAGCGATAACTTACTTTCAACTCCACTCATTTATAACTATTTTTTCTAATTTCTGTCCTGTCACGTTGTCTAATAATTCTCTTTTCTCAAAAACCAACTAAAAAATTCGTCCTCTCCACAATACTAAACTGCTTCCTCGATCTCCATAACACTCCATCTCTGGAAATGCTTCCCTGTACAAAAATGTAATAACTGATGACAACATACGGAGCAGTATCCCTCACTCTTTTATCAAATTTTTCAGATTAGGAATTTATATTTATTATTACTAACAATAGTTCAAATGAAAACATCGCTATTTGACTCAGAAATGGTCTAATGTATTAGATAAATAAATCTAAATCTGAATTATTAGAAAGGCGATGATTATCATTAATATTTGAGATATTTTTCACTTGAATTTAATTTTTGTGTTTGTTTCTAAATATGTATTACACTAAGTGTAGTCGATGTGTGCTTTGATTATTAAAATCCATTAATAATCATTTTCCTGCATTTTTATTAGTTTGATTCATGTATTAACTAGCTGGTCATGATAAAAATTTTCGGTAATAGTAATTAATTATGTTTAGATTTGTTTATTCTAAATGGTATTTTTATGTGTACGTATTCTATACATGTTAACAATTGTGCGCTGTGCGCATTTTATTTGTATAATTTTTGAAATATACTTTATAATATTATATTGTATTGCATTCCAACTTATCTTGTTTATGTTATTTATTTAGACTAGTGTATATTTGTGAGTTCAGTGAAGCGCGAGGCGTGTAACATTGTGTTTAATGTAATATTTAAAATTTCATGTAGCGTCGTATACAGTTTTTAAATACGGGGACTAGTGGAATTAGTAATTAGTATAATTTACTGACTATTAACTTTAAATAGTGATCATATTAACTACCGATAGCAGTATGATCCGTTGACATCACGCTTCTGCCACAGTGAATATTATTATATGCATTCCACTGCTTGTTATTTGCGTATGATTTCATTACATACGGGTATTAAGTAATAATATCCTAGGAATTTGGATGGAACCACAACAACTACTATTTTGTTAACAAAAAACGTGTCAGTGAAATCTATTGTTTATTTCAGTACTTAAATTGACATATGAATAATGTTATAGTATTATACAACGTTAGATATCTTATGAATTTTTTAAAAAATAGGAATTTTAATTTCGCGAAATATTTTAATGGTTATTTAATGATTGCAGCCTAAATATTGTAATCATAAAAGCACTCATAAAGAAAATATATTGAAAGTGGAACGGATATTACGCAGAAAAGTTGGAGCAGATGTCGAGACTTGCGAATGCAATACTGTTACACGTGAATCAATATACTTCCGTAGTCAGTTCAGAATCTCCGAACAAACATCTGGAGAAGATTTCCAAGTTGAAGAGCGCAGTTGTTCGTAGGGCTCAAAGAATAAACGCAATCAGCAATCTGAGCGGCAAGATAGATCTTCCGAGGGAACGACGTCAGACCTTGTCGTAAAGATTCATGGAATACTTGCGTCTAGTAGCTGGAAAAATCGCTATTCGCAGGTAAAGGCGTCTCAGAGTTCCACTGCAAGTGTGACTAAAGTAGCGTAATTTTTGTAATGACCAACTCCTTGTTACAGTGTGAAACTGTAACATATGTCTTCATGGAGTAAAATGCATTACTTCTCCATTATAAATAATACTTGGTAACAGTAGATATTTTAGTTTTACATCAGTCAGTTACTGCGAAAATAGAACAAGTCAGAGCACAATTACAATATACAGATAATAAAATACAGTAATTACGTATACTCAATTGTGAAACCATATCCACACAGACACATAGGTATACGAACAATACGCAAAACATAAAATAAATAAATCCAAAAATAAAAAATATATTTTATTATTAATATTTTTAAGATATTTGAATTTATGATTATTTATCTATGAAAATATTTAATTGCATTTCAGGGTGAAATTAATTACAATAATTACTCATTTATATTTTATTAACACAAAAAGTACATTAACTTCCTGCTCTTATTATCAATATAAAAAGCCACTGGTATTTTACAAAAAAAAAACAATAACAAACCACGGTGGTGATATGGCTTTCATAGTCTGACTCTTATTGGACTAACTTCTGGTACATTACCACTTGGAGGTCTGGAAGGTCGGTAGACTTCTCAGGTGGCTCGGCCTGACTCTGAAATGCCTCGCCTTTCTTGGAAAATGTTCACCGAGTTGGCCCACAGGTTCTCGTCAGAAGAAGAGTGCAAAATTCTCTTTAATTTATCTAAACTAACTTCGCCAAAACTAAATCTCCAAAGTTCCACTTCTTCATAAATTCCTCAAAAACTTACTTAATCCTACAAACAGACGTATACCATCTCAAAACCAAAAACTATCTAAATAAATCTCCAAAATCAACTTATTCACTGACTCCTGATTGCTATGAAAATTCCCTGTACCTCGATTTGTAGAAATTTCCACCACAGGGATTTGGATTATACAGTTTTTATCCAATAGGAATCATCTCAATGTTTTAGTTATCCACTAAACTGTTCATATGTTCAAATTGTTTGTCGGCCGGAATTGTGCCAATCTGGTGCAACGGCTTGTTTGACCATCCTTAAATCCTGTAATTAAAGGTTAGGTTAGACCTGGCACTGGCAATATTTTAATCCGCACAAAGGGATTCCGAGCTTGGTCTGTTTTTCTTACTGTGAATACCTGGGAACCGAGCATTGAATTAATTTATACTGCTAGTGTACTCTACATTATAATACTTATAAACTTCTTACGGACTTAAAAATATACAGACGAGTAATTGTAAGTTATAATACCTAAATCACGACTATAAATATACTATTTTGATTCATTTCGCGACTGGTAAGCCACCAAAAGACTGAAAAGACGCCTGTCGGTAGACCTGAAATATGTCTTACGGGTATCCTTGATCGAGGGGTTCTCATCGTGCCACTGATGAAATTTTATTCTAATTCCTATATAAGCATATTAGCTTATAGAATTATAATTAATTTTAAATTTTTTAATAAAAAAAGATCACTGCTGTGATCGTCAGACAAATGATGAGTTTACGGCAGGTCAGGAGGAAATAAGAATAATATAACTTTATTCTTACTACCATTAAGGACCTTGGCCTACTACGACGGCCTCCGGAAGAAAAATATAAACAAAGTACAAATATTTAGTGTTACAATTCTTAATAATGCCAGAATTTCAATACTTCTGTGGGGAATGGTAGTTTAAATCAACTGTTTACGTACCAATTAAGAAAATAATTGAGTAGTAAGCACCACATTCTTTAATAAATAACAGCGGCTTTCACGGAGTAGTTAATATTGGATTGAGAAACTTTAAGTCCCAGTTTCGACACTTTTATTTCCTCGCGAAACATGTTACCCATTATAAATAATTTTAATAACGATAATGCGTTAACAATACGTTTTAATTAACTAAATATATTTTTCAGCTAGATAAAATATTATAGAGAAATCCGTGAATATCCCCGTTAATTTCAATTCATTATCAAGAAGTCTGAAAATTCATTAAACAAAATCGTAGATTTTATTTTAGAGAAACTATGCTTTTGTGGAAATGTGATATATTAATTCATGGAAACATACTATTACATTATGAATGGCCTATTTTTTGATAATATACGGAGAAACTGTTCGGTCCAAAGATGGGTCTGTTTTGAAAAGTTGTAAAATTTTATTACAAGAGGTTCCGGAAATAATCCAGCAGAAAAACTCGTATTAATAAATTGTCCATAAGCTGTCATTGTATTAAAATTTTGATTCTTACTACCTTCTGATTAAGTTACGTATTATTCTCATAATTTTTGGTATTATAACTGTTGTTATAAAAATACAATTCTCTAGTTTGTGCCAGATACTTCTGTCAGAATTTTTCTACTGAATTCTAATAAATATCCGTTTGTCTACTAGTTATCATTTTCCATCGTCAAGATATTAGTTATGCTTGTATTTGTATTACACAACCATAAAATAATCAAAGAAAGCCTTTGGCGATAACTCACCAACTGACTCCAAACGTAAAAGCCTCGAGGCATAAACAGATTCGACTCCGCCCTGAAGTAATGCTAACGGGGTTCCGGGGCGGAACCAAGTCGATTGGAAAGGGTTCGTGGGTTTAATCAGTAAGAGTCTCACACTACCCAAGAGGTGTAGACCCCTCTAGGGTGTCCATGAAGTATTTCCACAATTTCCCTGCAACCTTGTTCATTAGCTGCTACGAAGCTTGAATCTTGTTCCTATAATTTTCAATATGGATTGAATTCTAAGGGTCTCAAAACTTTTTCGTATACGAATTTTTTATAACCTATGGACCTATATAATTAGCGAGATTCATTCATTTCTAATAAAAATACGCAATGTTTTATTACTTTTCATAAGTCTTAAATGGTCATCGTGACATAACAAAACCATAACTGGTACAGGAAACCTTGTACCAGTATTTATCTCTGCGGTATAAAAAGTTTCGGGAAATATATATTAATATGAATAATCATTGACTTTTGTAAAAAATTATTGGGGTGAATATTTATAATTTATTCAATAAAACCTTTATTTGATAAAGTACGTACGTCGACGAAATTATGGTGATTTACTCGACCTCACCGCGTGAGAAAAGAAGTTCTGCATTTTATTTTTTAAATACCATACAAATTTGTCTTTGGAATTTCAACATTTTAACGTATAATATTTTAATCTCTTCATTCATTTATCTTTCAATCTTTATTACATTTCTAAATACTAACTCACCAATCTTTATAAACAGAAATATCTATTGAACTTATCACAAACTTAATGACATTCTTTTATTAAACAGTTTGTAAAGTTCTGGTTAATACTTAATGTAAGCTGAAATATAATACGGAGTATTTATATGTTCCCCATCTCCGGAACGCAGGCCTGATAGGTGCTATTGACTGCTGAGTCAGTCTTAATCCCGCATCATCTGCCCTAGATGGGAGGGAGGGTAAGCGTAAGCCGTCTATATCACGTCTCAGATTATTTCACATGGTCACAGGCTTCGTGAAATTTCCTCATTTATGACTTCAGGATATGAACTGGCTTTCTTGCACGATAGTTAATGTTACACTGTTATTCTAAGCTATTTGACTGAAGTAGACGGACGACGTACGCGTGTTACAAGCGGCGTTTAAAATTATATTTTAATAGATTTTTTAATAACGATTGCAGCAGATAAACTTTATGCAAGTATTTTAAAAAAATAGTTCGATCGTGGGCATAATAAATCACTGTGTTATATTAACTAGATAAAATAATAATTTAATCATATTTTATAATATATTTTAAAGTTCAATGTTTTTACGGAAATAGTTAATATTTGTGTACTTACCTCGTAGTTCACACTAATTATTCTTTTATTTACGAGGTTGTCTATCAATCTGAAATATATTTACAATTTAACATAGATATTAAAGTCTATTAAAACACAATACTTCTAAATCTGACCTTTATACAAACATTAAATAGAGAAACAATAACTAAAAACATTAAATTTGAATCTTCAATACGTTTTTACGCGGATTGACGTAATTTTCTAACGGCGAAAATCTTAACACGAAATTAAACATAGGAAAATAAAATCAAAGATATGTATATATAAGAGCCAAACTTAAGGTAAAACATCTTATAACTTAAAAATATTATCTATATTATATAAAATAATATTAACATAATTAAGTTGATTTTTAATATACAACAATTCAAAAATTAATATTTTACAATAATTTGGTAATATGTCTAAAATAGAGGTGTTGTAAAAATCTAAACAGTGATTAAATTTTATGCGCTTAGTGGTAGAATTCTGTTTACAAGTTGACAATTTAAAAATAGATTCAATTCTTGTAATTAACGTTTCTTTTCTTTGTCCGATATAACAAAATCCACAATAAGAACAATTAGTGGAAAACTTATTAATAGGTTCTTTACATCCTTTGATAAAATGAAGATTTAGACTGAATAATTACAGGAAATTGTATTTCATTAAATAATTGTAGTAAATAATATAATATAACAAAAAAGTAAAGTCACGGTATGTATTTTTCCTTACAATATTGTTCTGATTGAGTGCGAAATTATGTTTTAGGTATCTAATGCGTATGTACTTAGAAATAAATTCAATTGGGTAGTGGTTGGCCAGTAATATATTTTTGAAATTTTCAAAATGATGGTCAGAATTGGATTATACTGCAGCTTTGAAAACCAAGTTATAAACAATAGTACGCTTCTGTCTAACAAGATGGTCAGATAAATAATCCAGAATTAATTAATTACCTTCTGCCCCTTTATCGTCTTCTTTCAAATGTTATTCCCTCGATACAGTTTCAAAATTATTCTTATTACTACCACACAATAATTCATTTCTAAATATTTCTTATAATGTGGTTACATGATTGTTGCTAGTTTCACTGTCTTCAAATTTTTTGTCGGAAATTCTGACCATTTTATTATTTTCATACCAGTCAATATTATCCAAATACACCTAGACACGGATTTATCAGTAATTCCAATAGCACCCACGTGACGAGATCTGCATTATTCCACGTATTCCATGAACAATATCCTTGATATCTGAAATTTAGTATTCCGACCAGTTTTTTCGGTTCCCCTATTAAAATTTCTAATCCCTAATTTATGTCATAATCATAAACAAGTATTCCCTATTAGTTTCGATTTATCTATTATTAACTTATGGTTATCCGACTTCTTGAGGATACATAATATCTATTCAAACAGGCACAAAAAACTCTATGCTTTATTAAAAACAGTGTTTACTCGAAATGTTCCAAGTATTTCATTTAGTTTAGAATTTCTAGACATTTACAGCATTTCTTTGCAAGTACACTTGCTCTGAGTGACCGTACAGGTAGTGTAATATATTTACTCATTCCAGAAAATAGATATACTGTCAAACTTGCGTATTTAAATTATTTGATTTGTTACAAATGTAATCAATTGTAAACCGAAAGTATTTACGGGTATTTGTTAAGTCCATCGCCACAATTGTTGGCCTGACGCAGGGCACGAACCCGCTGGAATGTTCTAGATCCACTTGACTCGAAATATGAAAATATAAATAGACGTAAAATTTTAGTGACGTAGAAGAAGTCAGTTAAGCAGATCAGGGGCAGGATCAGGGAGTTAGCAGATCAGAGTGTTAGTGACGGAAAATGTGTGCAAAGTGGCGCTTATTATATTTCGTCGAAAGCGTGATTAGTAAGAGTGATTGGTCGAGACGTGAGGCTGATTAAAACTGTGTTTAACCTGAGAATGGTAAATGTTTGATGTTTGGTATTAATCTGCTGTGTTATCCGACCAACGTGGTATCTGGTCATCCTGTGGGCCGCCAAACTCTTTGGTGAAGTAGAGATTTAATTAATTTTCCTTTATTATAAAAATATTGCATCACTTTTTCCATTACTGAGAGATCTCGTTTTATTATAAACGACTTCAAATTGTATGTTTTATTACTTAAAACCTTGAAGATCTTGTTTGAGCGCAAAATTTATATTGTTCCCATCTAATCAGTCGATTATTTTAAGCATATGTAGTGAATAAGGATTCGTGAATTTTCTGTAAACTTCATAATAATTGGTAATATTATAAATGACTTTAAATAATTGTTAGATGTAATTTGGCTCACAATCACGAGATAATAAATATTTGAAAAAGTGTTTCTTACACTATAGTTACTAGTTGCCCGTCTAAAAATATGTGAGATGTATTTCCAAATCTCTGACAGGATTATAGATTCAGAAGTTGGGAACAACCACAGTTTTGAATCATATAACCCTGAAGATCTTACTGGCTTTAATAAATTAATTCATTCTAAGATTGAAATGAGACGTGCAAACAAGACCCCTTAAATGCGGCTCTCATAAGCAAGACAGGTACAGCTCAATAATGAAAGTCGATTACCTAATTTTAGTAGGATGAAGTTGTCTTCGTAGCTTGTTGCTCTCTGCAGCCGAACGTTGCGATGCCTCTTTAGCGGATTACGTAGAACGGTCTGGAATCGGTCACTTGTGTTTTAATTCCCACGAGCACCCAACCCGAATCTCGCAGCTGCTTTGTTCCGTCGGAAAGAAATGAACGCACACAGAGAGACCTGCTACAAAGGGTAAATGGAAAACAGACAACGACTGCGTTGTAATCGGGACTAATTGTGCGAAGTACCGTGCGACAACCTCTGTGACAGTTCTCTGAAAATTAGCCTTCGCCAGTAAGGAGTGCGTAGTGGCGTTGGCGAACAGCAGCGCTAATGACACTCGCTTAACTCAAACCGAATAATCACGTCGACCATTGCGTCATCATAGCATTACCAGACACATAATATATATATATATATATATATATATATATACGTCCACTAATTAATCAGAGGTGATCGACGTAAGTTATGTAAGAATATCAATTATTTATTAAATATTCTTCAACTGAAAAAGTGTATAATTTTTTACAATACATAACTTGCGTGCAAACATAATGCAACAAATATCTCAGGCGTGAACGAATTTTCTAATTCGCTTTAATGTTTTAGGTATCCAATATGCCGATATCTCCAACGATTGTTGCATAAATTAAATTTTTGTGGGTGTCAGAGCTTTCCCAATTCAATAATTTATTGTTAATTTTGTATTAACATGTTACAAAAAACAAAAATGACACAAACAATCAGAGAGAACTCTCTCCCCTTCCGTTGTTAGAAAACACCATTCCCTTTCCAATGAATATTATGCAACACCACATTAAAAAATTAAATTTTCAAATGAGAATTACCACATTAAATATATATTGTGGAAAGATTCAATTATTTACCAACCAACGTAAATCGTTCACTGAACGGAAACCTTCCACAACCATTTGTGAGATGATCAAAGATTAAAGACTTTCTCGGTGTATTTCTCGGTTTTCACATGGGTTTAATAGATAAAAACGGGACGCTACGACGACTAGAAGATGACGACAGAGCATTTAGCCATCGAAACGTCGCGTTTTAATCCATTAAATACATGTGAAAACCGAGAACTTTTTTTACATTTATGAGGTTAATGGTGATATTAACATTAATGTTAATGGAAAATGTCTATTAATTTTTAAATTTTATTGTCCGAAAATAAATAACACTGTAACGCTTAAAATTAACATCTGATAATATCTCCCCATATGAGCAGTATAAGTGAATTCTGATTTTACTTGTATATTTTACAGTGATTTATAGTTGGCAATTTTATACTTTTAATAATTTTAATTTCGGAGATATGAACTAAATTAATGCAATAAATAAATATTTTTTAATAGAATTGAAGATTGAAACAAACAAAAAGTAATTTTTATAAAAATATTTTAATTAATCAATAACTGCTCATATCCATACGTGGATACTCATCAGTTACAAATGAAGTGAAATTATATTTAAAAACCACAGATATTAAACAATAAAAACCTACAAATTCGAAGATTGAAATCAGTACTCAAAATTCTTTAGGAAGATAAGATTTTTATTGTGATTATTTTCATCACAATAAAAAAAACAATCGTGATGAAATGTTAATAATACAAAATTCACATCTTAAAATAGATAAATAATCTATCAATGGAAAAGTAGACCCCATAAATTTAAGCTGAATTTATAATCACATTTTTACATAATTCTATATTTCAGTTTTTAGTATTTTAATTTATACAGTTGATATATTTATTTATTCTGAGTTTTATTTTTATTAAACTGAAATATTCCTTGTTTTTCCAGATAAATAATCACAACTCGAAAATTATTTACCTCGGTAATTTATGTAATGATTTTAATCTTTGACTTTATACATTCTTTTTAGTCTAACATAATTAATTTTCAATTTGTTATCATTAAAACTGATATCCGTATTAATTAGTTAAAAACGTATAAAAAATTTCTTGAGTTGAGGGTCGTAAATACAAATAGCATTTTAATACCAATGTTAATATTTATGTTAAAAAATATTTGCTGTTTTACGTACGAATGTATATGACAGTTATGGGTTCGTTAGAGATCGAAAACGTTATAAAAATACAATGTTCCAAATGTATTAAATTGAACATACAGTATTCAGGAAACATGAAAAATATGACAGAGAAGTAAATTATTATAAATGTTACAGAATTTATTAAATAAATTTCGTCTGATGGTTGTTATCAAAGAAATATACTCTTTTGAATATACGAGGATGGTTCAGTAAGTAATTCCTCCTATTTTTTCTCTCCTTAAAGAAGTAATTTATGCGAAAACTTTGAATTTAGGGCTATTCCTCATACATTTTTCTCCAATGTAATAACAACTTCCTAAGTCAATTGGTGGGAGCACTGCACTCTCTTGAATAATGGCTGACATTGAGGAACGTGTTAGACAGCGTTCTGTGATTGAATTCTTAAATGCGGAAGGTGGAATGTCAATTGGCATTCATGAAAGACTGAAAAATTAGTATGGTGATCGATCCAACAGTGGATGTCAGCACTGTTCAGCGATGGATTCGTCACTGTAACGAAGCTGAAGTGCAAACACCGTGAAAACGTCCTTGCGTCGACGGCTTAGGAAACAAGACCACGCTTTTTCCGCAGTGGAATATATGCCATTGTTAAAATGTGGAAAAAGACAAGGACTATATTGAAAAGAGAAAATTTAATCATTAATGTTTTGGGTTTATACAGACAAAAGAAGTGATCATATAAATAATCATATATTATATAACAAACGAAGTGATCATAAAAATGAAGAAAGGGACAAGATCCCAGAATCTTTGTGTGGTATTTATATTATCACTTCTTTTGTCTGTATTTGGCTAACTTTCTTATTATAATTTTTAGATTTACGCTGCGTAAGTGGCATTTAATTGTCCTGACAAATAAAAGTAAAAAATATAGGAGACATTACTTATTGACTCACCATCGTATTTTAACGGAGCAGTTTCTAATTTAAAACTTAGTACCGTAAATAAATTCAATTGAAGTTTTCACTAACTTAGCTGCTTTAGACTATTTACTATCCTCTGTCAAATACGAAAACAAATTATCAACATGATCGCAGAGATACTTATGATTCGAACTCACGATTAAATCATTTAACATATCTTTTAAACGTAATTGTTTTTAAGTGATATAAACCGAAAAATAAAATAGAATAATAATGCCTATCTCATAGATCCGTGGTAATGAAACAAATAAGCATGTTAATCGAATTTAAGTGAAATGAGAATCGCGGGGTCCTTCACGTAACTTCTAGCATTTTTCCGGTGTAAATCCTAAGGCTCACGTGGCCTGCAGGAAATAACGTGTCGGCGTCTTCAGTGTCGATATCCTTCGAGTTTCCAAGTCGTCCTTTTCAACATTTGGAGCTCCGACTACTTATTCAAAACGATATGAAACTTTTGTACGTGCTCACCTGTTCACTACGGTACCGTGTCACTCTACGATGTCTTACAGTTTACAAAATGCTCTATAGATACCTTTTCCTCCAGTTTTTAAATCTCGATCTCGCACATAAAAAACGTCAAAATTATTTTCTCCATCTTCATTCCACAAGATTCCCATTTCTCAACACGTGGTCTTGACTCTATGACGCCAATATATATATATATATTATAATGCCAATTAATTAAGCCATTAATTGTTTTTAAATAATTTCAATTGTTAGCGAACAGTTTGAATTATAGCGATGAGTGTGCAAAGCAACAATGAGCGGCGAGCTCTGTGCCTATTATTGAGGGTTCGGAATGGAGATTACGCGCGCAAAAGTATAGCCAGTCTTCAGTCTACCACGAGAGGAGAGACATTGTAAAAGTTAGTCCAAGTCTACGGCGAGGAGCGAAAAAGTTAGTCTAAGTCTACGGCGAGGAGCAAAAGAGTACAGTTTGAGTCTACAGCGGGAAGCGATAGAGAAAAGTCGAAGTATACGGTCAGCCACGAAAGGAGAGACATTTTAAAAGTAAATCTTCACCGAGCTACTTAGAATTTTTAATTCAAACCGATAAATAATGCGGTAAAAGGCAAAAATCTGCAACTCATAAGATTCCTGTAAGCAAGCAGTTAGTTAGACCGAGTAGATGTGCTAACAATTAGCCAACGGAAGCAAGGGTTTGCTTCATTATAAATAACTTGAACATTTTCGTGCTGAGGGAAATCATCAGATAGCTGACCAATTAGGAGGATCATCCGAGTTCCTGGGAGCCTAGTAATTTCATTTCAACTTCATAGGTGTAGAATCTGTGAGGAAAATTTAGAATCAGTGTAAAAATTTTGCAATATAGTGTACTTTTGAAGCGCTAAAAGAATGCTGGTACCAGCCGAACAATACGTAAGTAACCAAAACTTTAATAGAATCTGTAAACGCTAACTAAAAGGGTAAAGTCAGATATGGTTCGTTTTTCTAGTAGCTTTTCTTTCATTTATCAGCACATTATTTTGAAGTAAATTTTAAACTGTATTGTTAATAAGATCATTCAATAATTTTCACTGTAAATCATCAAACCCAGTAAAGACCCTGAGAGATTAAGAGATTTTCATTTTATTGTAATTGTTTGTAAATTTTAGAAGCCACAAATTAATAAATAAATTATTTTGTTAAAAAAATTTTAATCTTTTCATTTAAATAAAGCCTATCATTTTTATTGTTAAATTAAAGCCTAATTGTTGATTGTTACAATATATATATATATATTGTATTATATATATGTGTGTGTGAGTGTATCAGTCCGTGTGTGTGGTGTGTAAATTACACTGCGGGGGTTCGACACCCTTAGTAAGCCAAAGCAAAAACAACACGCAAAAGTTCTAATAAATAGTTTCGAGAATGCAGACATAAGTACTATTTCTCTCAATGAAGTTTGGATCTAATTTCCGACAATCGTGGTATAGGGTTGAGGAATAACTTAAATTCTGGGGGGGTTACTTGTAAAAGTAATGTGAAAATAACCGGAAGGTATGTCGAATTTATTGTTTTTCTGGTCCCTGAGTTGCATCGAACGGTTAATATAACAGTTAGTTGTAGTTCAGTCGCATCGTTGTGGGACGAAGTGTGAGAAGGGGCGAAAAATGGCGCATAAGAATGTCGTTTCCATAGTTTTTATTGTCCAAGCCCTGTCAGTATATGTGTTTTGTGAGATTGTTTATCAAATAACCGATAGATTAATGTCATAATAATTCATTTTCCTGGTGTAAAAAAGTTATATTTAAATATCCGGATAACCAGCTTGTATACAAAAGTTTAAAAATTCCAGTGTGTTATCGAAATCAAGCTTCGAGAGCAATGTCACATCTTATAGGCTTCATATGCTCTTACGTTACGGAAACTGAGGGTCCGAGTGAATTGACAGCAGTATTGGGCCTAGAGCTGTAATAAGCTATATAACGAAATTAATAAACGTTTCTTTAACTTAGCCAAATAATACTAATTTTTTTTCAATCTGTTATAATGTTATTCGTTGAAGTAAGCAGTCAAACTCAACATGTACACGGAATAAAAGGAGGCCACTGTCGGTCGTGGACTACTCAGAGTTTCCCCTGACACATTGAAAGATTTGGAGTTTTGAAACGACTTTACCATCGAAATCCTGTCTGAGTTATGAAAGTGTATCGTTTGTCTCATTTTAAAATGATTGTAAAATATATTAATGTAAATAAGCAAGTCAAGTAAAATTTCACTTGTTCAGCTTTCGTACGGCATACTTAGAAGAGAATTGATGATTCAAGGGGTAAATTATATGAAGTGCAATAACGACGAAGTTGAAGAACCGTGAGAGGGTTTACTTGTAGTGCTTCGACCTTGTAATTATCGGGCGGATTGGCACATAAACGCATTACGCACTCTAAACTGCAGTCACGGAAGAACGAGCTGGGAACTCTGATACGTCACTTGCCGAAGAGAGTCCTGCGTCTGTGCTTCGAAGAAGAAGCAGAAGAAGCGATCAATAAAAAGGCGCCACGCGTCTTCCCTTCATTCACTCTTCATCTCTCTCGCAGCAGCGCGTTGCATAACAGGAAAACACGCTTAAGAAAGCACTTCCACACAATAAGCAACTATTTGCAGAGCTGCAGCACGCTACCCCGATAATCCGACGGAGACAGAGAACGTACCTAGGTTCACATGGAAAATATGGATTAAATGTATCATTTGTTCAGACTAAGTGTAATATTACTGAAATAATTTAAGGTAAGAAATTTTTCTCGTGAACAATATTACATTTTATTTATAACTTTCCCACTGAACTCAAACCAGACACTAAATACTTTCATCATGTCAGTAATACAACAGGTATATTTGAAACTTCGAAGTTAGGTCTATTAGTATCGGTCCAAAGTTTGTTCGATACTGATGACTATGATGTGTGTGGAGACAGGCTATGTATAGAGTAATCCACGTAGTAGCCACTCTCCTCTTATAGCAGAGGAATGTGGGTGAAAGGGGCGATGTGGAAAGGTAGAGCAAGGGTTAACTAGGGTCCACGGGCTAGAGTTTAATGATCCTTCCCGGCATTTGCCTAAAATTTATTTAGGACAAACCCTAAAAAAAACATGCATCATGTACGTCGGGTTCTTGGTCCCACGACCTTCCGATGACAAGAGAGGGGTTTCCCTTCTCCGTGCCTCGACAAGTTTAGGAGGCAGCTGGCCGACTATTTCAATAGAAATAGTGGATAACTCTTACAGTATGCTCAAATGTGAAAAACGGCTGAAAAAAACAGAACAGTCTGAGATATTACCTGTGACAGTAAAGTTCAGTATGCGTTTTGAGGTAGAGAGAGATCGCCGATGGCAGTAATTTCGCCCGTTAGTGTTGAAAAAGTAAAGGAGTTTTGGAGGTTGTAAAATCAAAAGTCGAGGAAAGCAGAGACACCCATTAAAATTATTGGAATGAGAAATTTAATGAGTTATGTGTGAATGGTAAAGAACATTGTACTGTATGTGATTGAAATGATATTGGTAGGAATCATAGGCAGTTGAATTGAAACGTTATTGGAAACAGTAATTAAGTTGTCCCTGTTATCAACAAATACTACTGTTCTCTGAAATGTTGGAAATCGACTGTCGATAGTCTGTGATGATAGGCTCTCAGGCGTATATGCTGACGTAGCTAGTGAGAAAAGTGAAATACCATGGCCGGTTAATTAAAATCTTTTAAATTATTGCTGAAGTGAATACTTAGTGTATATGAGAGCTGCTCTGATGATTAGTATGTACGAAATTTTCATTGTAAACCTAGTATAAAAATTGCGTACTGTTAGATTTCTTAATATTTCATTAATTTTCTTCAGATTCCTATAAATTTGTCTTATGTTAATATTTCTCATGATAATTTAATTCAATATTTTGTTTTTCTTTTATTTGGTTACATAATTTCGGGCTACGATAAATGTTAGAATTTCAATAAATCTGTGGCATCTAACTGAAAGTTTTGTATAAAATCTAATTAAATATAAATTGTAATAAATGTTTTAGTATTTAAAATTTTATTGATTAAGTTATTTCATTTACCAAATCATAAATTATCACATTAATTGACCACATCGTGAGTTGCTTTGTTAATATCTTTAATTTGAATACCACAATGTATGCATATAAATCGATTTTGAAACTTTTTCCACCAACCCCCTATATATTTATTAATATTTTTATAATTAAGTGTCCCCTCTTTGTTTATATATATAAACCAGTACGTAAATATACGACTCTTAGTTATAAAAATCTTAATAAATAAATATTTGTTTTTGTCTGGCGTTAGGTTCCAAAGGCCAAGGCATAATTTTGTTTTTTAATTATCATAATAATAATAATGGTTTATAGCACAATACAATACCAGGAGAATACTAAATACAGTGGAAGAATAAATTTAAAAGTTCAGTTTCTCTATTATCGATTTACACGTTACAATATTATATCTCTCGAAATAATTGATGTAATAGAATAGTCTAGAAATGCACTCGTACTTTGTTACAAAAGAAACAACCTGTCATGCAGTATTCAGAAAACGAATGAAATGTTTACGAAACCTTTTATAGTGGAGATGAAACATTCCATAACACTAGACTAGACCACGTAGATCACATTGTACGAATAAAAACATGAACGTGAGGCAATTTCTCCTCAAGGAGGTTTACCATCCACATATAACCATTAAATTTATTGGATAGTATTATGTTTAAACCAGCGAATTTTTTTAACAAAATTAGATTGATAAGTATAATTATATTAAACACAATCTGGTATGATCGAGTTCCTCCAACTGTAATTTTGATGACGAAATTTTCAAAATTCGCTTAAAGACAAATACATCAACGTAAATCGTCCAGACATTTCAAAATAATGCTTAGTAGTAACCAAACCGTGTTGACACCGGAAAATCCATTGTTTCTCGAAGCAACTGTATTGTCTGGACCACGGGGTGTAAAGGACAGGAACGTTTGCAAGGTAGAGGATGAAGTAAGTATAAGAAGCCAGAAAAAGAGATTCGTGAGGATTTTCCTTCATCTGAGATGTGGAGATGTTAGTGTTGTTTTTACTCGTATGGTAACTCATCGTAAAACCGAGAGAAACAGGTGCAAAAGTTTGTCTCGAGCTTTTCCCGGGAAAGATTGGCAGCAATAAGAAAAACTGACTTCGGAATTGGAAGACTACAGAAGCAGAAGACGTCGCTTGTTTAACTTCCTGCAGGCAGCGAGGAACATTCCCCAATAATTCCGAGGTTATGTAAGAAAATCCGGCAATTCATTCTTTTGTGCGTTTCTTATGAACACGGACTCAGGTTTTTATTTTAGTTGTTCTAATTTCGCGATTTTTTAGAAAACGAAGATAATTATTATTTTACAGTAAAACAGCGTCTTGGACTTTGCTTAAAAGTTAATAATTAATTTGAGAAATAATTTATAATTGTAACTTAAATAGTTTGTTCATAGAAATTAAATCGATAATTAGGAAAACTTATTTAAATTATGTTTCTAATTAATTCGTAGTTATACAGGATTAAAGAAGTATCCAATTTCAAACATCTATCTCTATATTGAGTATTAAGAGAACCACGCTGACGATTAATGCATGAAAAGATGCAACTTTCAGGTACATACAACAGATGTACAATGTACATTCCCATTATCAAGCGGAAATCCAGTTTGGTCCATACTTTTCAGCAACATTTGCATGCCAATGTTGATCACAGCAGCTGTGATGCGTTCCTTCAGCTATTGCAGTGTTGCTGGCAGTGGGGGTTCATTAACGATGTCCTTCACAAACCCCCACATGGCGTGAGATCATGAGACCTATTGTTTGAAGCCCAGAGAATCTTTTTCGACTAACCCTGTACATCATCAATTCCACAGATCGTTGAATGTATGACTAGTCTACAACGGTTAACGCTCAGATTTAGATTTCAATATAAGGCAATAACGATTTAATTACAATTTTAGAACTTTATCTTCTTCTGAATGATCTTCTCAGAGCAAATTATAATTTTATATTAATGATTAATTAAATTCTTCCTAATAAAATAGAGAAAAAAGAAATTCATAGTGTTTTCCAGATGTTTCTCGTGTATAATTTCAACTCATTTCGGAATCGTAGCGGTTCAGCGTTAGGGGCGGGGGTGAAAGGACGTTACAAAAAATTATGCGAATAACAAACGAGATTGGAGTCGAATCCGGTGTTATGGATGTCGATGTCACTAAGTTTAATTATGAAATTCAACTTATTGTTCAACCCACAGTGAGAGGGGTGGAAATTTTCAAACATGTTAAAACGGCCTATATTTTTCGAAATAATTTTTTGTAGACAACGAGGTAGATAGCGATTCTCCGCAAATATTTGTGTATAATTTTAACCCCTTTCGTCATGGGAGCACCTCAAGGGATAAAATAAAGCAAAACAACTAAAATTAGAGACAAATACGGCGTTATGGATCTCGCTGAGTTTATTTATGAAAACTCGGGCAACGCCGAACACCAAGATATCTTTAACATGGTCTACGAGTCCTTTTTTTTTCCATGATGGTCGATGTTGAAGGAAATTGCACTTGCAGTGAAGTTATCCAAATTTGAATTCCTTGCAATGATTAACAGTAAGAGAAGTTCATGGCATAATTTTGAAAATAGCCACGAAGAAAAAATTGATAGCTTGAGCAACCATATGAATGGATTTAATGGGACAAAGGTAGCAAAAAAATACTGGTATTCATGGTACTGGTCAATGAGCATCGTCTTGAAAATTTTATTTCGCTTACCAATGTGGTTTTACTTATTTAAGTGTGAAATGGGTTGCTTACATTGCTCTTGTATGTTTCTCTTGTTAAAATTATTTATTTGGACTAGTAATTTAATATGACGCTATACATTTAAAATATATTTTAGTGTATCCTTTAGTTTAATTATTTTATCTTTTTATTATTGTAACTGGCATGATTTCCCTTTGCTCAGCGACTATGTATCACATAATATTTCTCTCTCTAAAACATTATTTGGTTATTGACAAATAATAACACACATGTAATGTAAAAGAAAATCACATGCAGATAACCATTTAGTGCTGAATGTTGTTTTAATACATAAGAAAAACTACTGTTGATTTGTTTCCAGCCGACTGAATTAGATCGCGGGTAGAATAGCAATGCGATAAAAATGTCCACAAAAATGTTCAAACATGAATGCAACGCGCCTGAATCTACAAGAGAATGTAAACTATGTAAATAGATTCATTTAAACTATGCTTACACTGTCAGTTTCGCGAGCTAGAATTTCAACAACGTATCCGTTGAAAACAATTATGCTCATATCAGACCTACATTTGCAAACGCATTATTACACAGTCCATTCTATCCTCTCCCTCTCCAGTAAAACATTTAAAGGTCAGTTTATTAGAAATGCATCAATTTTTCCTTAGTAATTTAATACACGACTAATATATTTGAAAATAACGTAGCATATATTGACTTTTCTCTGACGCTGATATTTAAGTACTAATGGGACATAATCTATATGAAATAAAATGACATTTTAAGATAACCAACGAATAAATTTCAATAATTTAGAATTGTCGCAATTGAAAATTTAAATATAAACATCAATATATACACAAAGACGATTCATTTTTAACTACGGATCGCTACATAAATAAAATATAATGCAATAGTTAATGAATGTCAACTTTCCCGGTGTAAATTGTTAATAATTTTTTTCGCGGTTGAACACCAGGTTCAGATTTCTCGACGTTGACGTTTCTGCGGTCATTCTCTACCACTGTCTTCAGGTCATGTCGTTGTTTGTCGCTCGGCACGAGCAACAGATCTGAACCTGGTGCTCAACCGCGAAAAATTTATTAATGAAATAGTTAATTATGGTGATGACATCTGAGTAATAGCTGTTCTTTAAATTGTGATCTCTGATTATTGGACGATGCTCGAGTGTTGATTATCCCATAATCCTATTCGGCAGTAAAATGAATCAAATCTATCTGTAGTGTAATATCAAAAAAATATCCAGTTTTTTTATACAATGGGTAAATTAAATATCCAGATTATGTACTAAAATCTTTAACCGATTATAAACATTTTTTTGTTTCATCTTCAGAAAACAGGAACAAATAAATTGTCTGTTGAACCTGCCCTGACCGCGTAAGTTTTGTATGCCAATAACATATTACGCAGGGAAAAGATTGAATTCCATCTGTACTATAATATAGGATTAATATTATTTTCCGATATTTAAAAGTACTAATACAATAAATGTAACAGAAAACGCCACCTTTACAAGTTTACGCAGGTCCAGATTGTTTCGTTATATAACTGCTTATATCCATGTAGAAAAATATTAGAATCTTCACAGAAGTTCTACCGAATTATATTTATTTCCACACTCAAATACAAGTCACTACATCATATTACAACAAAAGGCATGTTTCTGCGACGCTATTATTCTCCGCAACCCCGAAAACGATTGATTAAACATTCACTTACCTATTCCTTTCTTAGAATCGCCGGTAGAAGTTATAGGGATGCTGCTATGTAAGAAATCAAATAACCAGGTTAATTAAAAAATTAACCTTTATAATATTTATTAATATCAATAAAATACCTGGTTATTTATAACACAAACACATTGTCAATTATACAAAAAGTTAAATATACAATTTAAATAGACTATTTATTGAAATTTTTCCAACTTGTTATATCAGTAGCCTGGATTAAACATTTAAATTTGATATAATTGTCTTAGTTTTTAATAAAAAGAAATAAGATTCAGGAAATCAACAGAATGTTAAATAAATAACTTAATTTAATTTTACTGAAGTTCCGAGATTTTATAGAGTTCAAATCAATTAAAATTGACAAATCAAGTACTAAATTTTAAAAAAACTATATTTATTTCAAAAAGTTAATTAAAATTTAAAAATTCACAATACATAATTTTAAAATGAGAAAATTCAATTAATTTTATTTTTTATAATTTCTGGTAGCAGCAAGGTAAAGTAATACGAAATTTATTCAAAATTTGAATTTACTAATTTGAATTAAAAATCACTAATGAAATTGAATTATTGCAGATTATAAATATTAAACTACTAAAAGTTAATAATACAATAAAATTAAATGTAATCAATTTTTTAAAGTAAATTTTTAAAAAAAGTAGTAATTAAAAATTAATAATTTGCTTTACTAAACTAATACAATATTTTAAACTATTTGTAAATCATTTTTACGCAATGGAATTAGCGCATAATTTTCTTTTAAACGAAATCGAAATTAAATTTGAATTATTAGTTAACTAATAACAAATCACACATAACTAATTAATTAAATGCTCTTTAAACCCTTCATGGTTCGTTACAATTTAAGCAATTATAAGATTCGTATTTTATTTTGATTCTACTCGTTCCGTTACAAATGGTGTCATCAGAAACAATCATTGAATAGGTAATTACGTTTTGTCTACATAAAAAAAGCATTCGAATGGCTACGTTGAAAGGCGTAAATTGAAATTTCGTACGACGAAGGTTAATGCGGTTTTGCAGCCGTAATAGGGGTTACTGTTTGTGATTTGAAATTGTGAATCATATTTGAATTTGATTCTTACATATGACCGTTAGAATGATTATTCAATGACCAACCATGTCACAGCACATACCATGGAACCCTTGGGACAAGGTCGTGTCTAAGTTAAAAAGACAACATGAACATATCAGGAAAACACTACGTTGTAATGTCGTACATCAACGAAAACACGTTCTTCATGCACATATATATCGAGAATAGAAAAGAACGGAAATTTTAACAAGAAGTTGTTTGGTGTATCACAGTTTACAGAATAAATTTGGTCTCATATCATAAAATTATCTACTGATAAATTATTTAAAAATGCATGAAAACAAAAGAAGCATCGTCCTTGATTTACTTTTGACCTTCATAAAGTCGACGTGAAGCAAAAAATATGATAATTTTGGCATTTGCATATCATTTATAATTACTATGAGATTTAATTTTACTCGGTTTTAGGAATGTCTTATCATAACTATTGATAAGTAATATCTATTCCTGGTTTCATACAAGCATTAAATTAACTGATGTAATATGAGAACTTAACGTAACGATCACTATTTTCATGGGTTTCAGAGTCATACATTCCCACGCCCAATTCCATTCACTCTATTTAATTTTAAACGATACTATTTATGGGGTATTTTTTACCTAATTAATAATGACTGTTGTTTTTTTATTTATTTTCTCACTAAGAATTATTATTCTGATTTAAGTTTATGATCTGTATGCTAATAATGGAAATATATTTTCTCATAAATATGTTTGTATGTTAAGGAAAATTATTTCTAATCATGATATTTATTATAAATATTTCCTGTTCTGTATTCGAATATTCTTCATGAGTGAATACTTTACCTAGTGGTCACGTCAACATCGTAGAATCAGGCCAAGGAATTGACCAAAGTATTCAGATTGTTGAAGCTGAATGAATGCGATTAAGCTATTGGGAAACGTAACTCTCAAATAATGCCACAATTAGAGACTTGCACATTTGAGATTCTCTCATAATTGTGATGTTAATAGCAATAACTTCAGGCGTTTATGACGTGAAAGTTTTCGTGAAGCAGACACAGCTTGAATTTGTAAAACATTCCTTTACAGATGGAGTAAAGTAAAAATATTACGAACGTGGAAAGTTAAAATTGGGTCACGAACAAGGATTGACGTCAATGTCTAATTTATAAGTAATATTTGCAAACATTCACTGATATGTTAGTGTTTTTGAGAGTGAAACTTTCGAGTTGTAGTAACGAACAGAACACGTATGATATATAAATTAACAGACTAGAATATAAATTCAAGAAGTTCACCCTTGAAAAGCAAATGCGTGTTTAAAGTAATGACAGAATAAAGGATGACTAATTAAAACAGTTGTAATGCGAACGTAGACAAGCCTAAAAGTGGTTAGTGAGCGAAACTCTTGACAAACAACGGTACGAAATCGCGGCAGACGCGTTTTCATAACCATTAGCTGTCTGCAGTGAGAGATCCACAACACAGGAGCATAAAACAGCGACCAGGCGCTGTAAACAACTTCCATGAATTATTTGCAGGCCATGGTCGCTTCCAATTCAATACCACTATCTAAGAACTTCCATTTTCGGTAGCGGCCAATGTTTCATACGGCACACACACCGGAAGTCTCAATCCATTTAATCCTTTAATTTTTTACAGGGAGAAAACATAGACAGATATACAGATAGATATAGTTCTATTGGGAAAAGACCGGTAGCAATTTTTTTAAAATACATGCAATGAAGGTACTTAAACACGAACATAAGGTCAACATGTAATAAATACACCTATAAAAATATATTGTTAATACTAAGACTGCCGTATTTGAATCAATAAAATCATATCCGGATCAATAAAACTAAGTTGAACGTAAATACTTTTCTAAATACAGGCGTTATTAATTCCTAGTTTCATATATTGTAATCGAATCCATTATTTTACGGGAACCTTCCCAGAGAGCTCTGGAGGAGGCTACCTTTTAGGATGCCTTCACATCTCTCTGGTTTTTTGAACTAAGGTTCCCACATTCCGAGGCACCTCGACCTGTTTTGAGAGGTGTATGTTCCGGGGTCGCAGACTTTTGGCATACGGTAAGAGTAGTCCGCTATTCCTATTAGAATAGTCGACCAGTTGCCTCCTAAACTTGTCGAGGCACGATGAGGGAAACCTGCGACCTCACAGCAAACCCCTCTCCCACCATCGGAAGGGCGTGGGATAAGTACAAAAAGCCCGACCTACCTGATGCAGGTTTTTCTATGGTTTTCCCTGCATCTCTTTTAGGCGAATTGCCGGGTAGGATCCTTAAACCATAGCCCAGGGGCCCTACTTAACCCTTGGCTACCTTGCTCTACCTTTCCGCATTCCCTCTTTCACTCCCTTTCCTATGCTATAAGAGGGGAGTTGCCACTATGTAGCCTGTCTACACCTTTAAAAAATAATTTTTTTACTTAGGCCGGACTGAGCGCGCACTGAATATGCAGAATTAATTTTATCTTTAAAAACAAACGACAATCGTCTTAATATTTACAAGCGATCTGCGCGATCCAAACCAGGCAACTGATAAACCACTTGCCAGGATTCGTGAATACTTGAGTCGAGCATGAGACGCAGGAGTCCTGGCTTATATAAATTATGGGGAGGAATTAATTAATTAACTAAACATTGAAATTTAATATACAAGAAGGGTTTTATATAATGAATGCCCATAAGCTGAGCCACGACTCCTCAATCGTTGTACGTTGCTGCTGGATACACATTTTTATCTTCATTCTGCTTAAAACTAACTCAAAATCTAATAAACTAATTATAAAAAACTCAGGTACTTTATTACACTTTGGTCAGCAAATTGATCCTTGAGGTGGACTCCAAGTCATTGGAACAAAATTGTACATTCCCAAGTTTCACAGAAACGTTAATAGCTTGTCACACAGCAGACATATATATGGAAGAGGAAGAACTTACTATTTGTAGATCTCGGCGCGACGTCCCAGGTTCAGATCCCGTACAATCGGTTATCTGGATCCTCACCATCAGTCTTGGACCCTAGAGAATCTACTAACACTCATAGGCGCGTCCGCCTCGCCCTCTCCAAAATCCACCAGCACAGCTGAGCTGACCGATTGGCGTCGAACCTCACCACCATATTGTGAAAGCACATCGACCTGCCGAGGCTTCCCTCATAAACACAGTTCCTGTCCCCTTTGCATATTTTCATTCTGTCATATCTTACGGCATAGCAAACTGGGGTCGTTCACATCACGCGATGCTAATTTTTAAACTTAAAAAGAGGGCCGTATGAACCATATCGTTTCGGAATCTTGGGATTTTAACATTGCCTTGTATATTCTTGAAATTTTAAAGTTTGTCTGCAGAAACATCAATTTATATGCCGTAAACGGAGCAAATCATTTATACAACACTATAAATCGCCCTCAACTCCGCATTGAAAAACATCGCCTAAGCCTTTTTGAATCAAGCATTCGTTATTCCTGGATAAATCTATTCAATAGTCTTCTGAAAGAAATAAAAACTTTAAGTATACAATATTTATTTATAAAGAGTTGTAAATCTCTGTTAATTAATGGAGCATGTTACTCGGTGAAAGAGTTCGTAGAAAGGAAGGACATATTATATCCACTTTAATAAAATAGTTGGCTGGTATCCTGTCAAGTGACGCTATTATTTTACGTTGATAATATTCTAGAATTTAACTGCTGACTTATTTTCTTTTTCATGTTCGACGGGAATCAATGTAAGATTTTCTACTGGAAACTCCGTCGAATGAAAATTGAAGATGAATTAAAACACTTATCATTTCTTTAATTACCAATTACTGTCATATTAACATCTTGAACGTAGTTTTAAATCATATATTTTTTTGTAAAGTACAAGGGTGAATCAAATAAAAACAAGACTTATTTTTTTAAATATTTATTTTGATTTTAAACGCACAAACAATCATAGTTTATTTTTCTACATAATCTCCTGATTTATAAACACATTTTTCCCAGCGTATAGGTAATTTTTTAATTCCTTCCACGTAAAAAGAGTCAGGTCGTGTTTGTAGCCAATTGCGCACATATGCTTCAACCTCATTATCGCTGTGGAATTTTTGCCCTCCCAAAGCTTCCTTGAGAGGACCAAAGACATGGAAGTCGCAGGGAGATAGGTCTGGACTGTACGGAGGGTGTTCCAGTATCTCCCAACCCAGTTGCTCCAATTTTTGTACGGTCAGGGCTGCTGTATGGGGGCGAGCATTGTCATGGAGGAGATTCACTTTTCTCTTCGGAAGGTCTCGTCTTTTGCGGCGATATGCAAGTCTGACCTCAGTCAAAATTTGGCAGTAGTATGCCGCATTAATTGTTCTGCGCTCATGCAAAAAATCAAGGTGCAGCAGGCCACGCTGGTCAAAAAAAACGGTAGCCAAAACCTTGCCAGCCGATAATCGTGACTTGGCTTTCACTGGTCCGGTTTCTCCTTTCTTCCTCCACTCCATACTCGCTTGTTTCGACTCAGGGGTGTAGTGATGCACCCACGTTTCATCACAGGTGACAATGTGAGAAAGAAATGGGTCTCCTTCTATACCGAAATCGTGCAAGAAGACGCTCACACAGAAGGCGAACCCACCTGGCACACACCTTGCGATACCCTAGCTCCTCTGAGAGTATAGAGTAAGTGCTCCCATAACTTATTCCAACCTCAATTGCAATATCCGAAGTTGTTAGACGCCTATCACCTTCAACAAATTGACGAACACTGTCGATGTTGCCCGCTGTAATGCTGGTGCGGGGTCTGCGGTCATGGCTCTCATTTTCAACACGTTCACGGCCCTCCACGAACTGTTTATGCCAAGCAAACACTCTAGCTCGCGACAGCGTCTCTTCCCCGAACTGTGCAGTCAATCTTCTTAAGATTTCGGCCGGTTTTACACCTTCTGCAGCTAAAAACTTGATAACAATACGTTGCGCAATAGAGGGAGGTACCTCCTGCTCGGACATCGTAACGATGGACACTGAGCGAGTCTATGATGATGAGTCACGTGCTTCCCCCACTCCTGACAAACCAACCTAACAGCCAATAACAGCGTAACGTTCTTCCATCACTATTGCGCGCGCAGGTCCAAAAGTCTCGTTTATATTTGATTCACTCTCGTATTATGACTTATCCTATTTTCTCGACCGACGGCTAATGGATTTTTTTTGGGTGTATACAGGCTTTGTATAGGGTAATCCACATAGCGGCAACTCCTCTTATAGCATAGGAAAGGGATTTGTAATGGGGGATGCGGAAAGCTGGAGGAAGGTACCAAAGGGTTAACTAGGGCCCCCGGGCTATAGTTTAAGGATCCTACCCGGCATTTGCCTAAAAGTAGTGCAGGACAAACCCTATAAAAACCTGCATCAGGTAGGTCAGGCATTTGGTACTTGTCCCACGCCCTTCCGATGGCGGGAGAAGGGTTTGCTGTGGGGTCGCAGCTTACCCCTCGCCATGCCTTGGCCAGTTTAGGAGGCAGCTGGCCGACTATTCCAATTGAATAATAATAATATAAATAGATAATCTTTGTCCGAACGACCAGCTGTGCTAACAATTTCATCTAAAATATTTCATAAAACAAATAATTTTAATGGGTATTTCACTAATAACAATATACCTCCACAACAGTTTGGAAGTCTCTATGACTATCACTAATTAATTAACACGGCACATACAGAGAAACTACGTTTAGGCCCTTAGCGCTATACACCATTCAGTCGTCTTGGCGACAAAATCCCGCAGACGTGTTTTGCGCAGAGATCTCTCGCTCTACCTGCCGTTATATCTTTCTTCTAACCATCTCCAGGTTGCCATTCTAATCTCCTTTCAGTTAGACTCAACCAAAGCAGTTTTTTGTCATTCCGATACAAAAATGTTTTATTATACTAATTAGATAGAGAAGGAGCCAATAAACTGATAAAATAAATACCACACAAAAGTTCTGCAGACCTTGGTGCTTTCTTCAGGTGATTCTAATTCACAAGAGCCGCAAGAACAACACATCGCACAAAGCTAAAATAAACTCAAACGCTACAATATTGATATAAAAGCAAATAAGTTGGACTAAGAATAAGGAATCATAGCTAATTATGACTTTCATAGTGTGTTACATTGAGCAAACGAAAATATTACTAAATATCAGTATCAGAGAATAAATCCAATACAACACTCCACATTGACAAACCGAGCTGATGTGGTGTAGCGTCACCATAGATGTGCCAGGTTCGAATATCAGCATGGGCATGTATGTTTGCGTTCGAAAATTTGGGATAAAGGATAAACGCTACAACGATAAAATGCCACTCCCAAACGGAAACCGTAATGTATCATGACTACCTGGCAGTTTTCCCAGTCGGCCAAGGGCCCAAACAGGAATAATACTCCACATTGAGCCTCAAAACGTATCACCAATTCTAAAATTTATTTTCTGGCAAAATGTCAAGATTGTAGTTGTTGACACAAAGGTACTATTCCAAAATTATATCATAAATGCGTCGTATTAAATCTAGCATCAGCAATTAACGTACAAACTGAAACTTATCAATCCTTTATTGTTAGGCTGAACACTCTTTTGTGAGATCATATTTCGCAGTCACTATATTTAAAATTCAAATCGTAATAGTTTCCGCGCGTAAATGTCTGTGATGACAATCTCCTTCGGAGGTTCTTCGACCGCGAGCGCGTAACATCTTGTTTTTATTCGTTAGTAATATTAATTTACTGTACAATTCGTATAAGCAGATTATAGATTAAATTAAAGCTCTTAAATTTAAATAGTTTATATAATTACGAAACAATGGGTAACTCCTTCAAAGAGTAAACAAGAGAAGTAGTTACGGTTTCTGGGAACGAAAAAAAACGGTTTTTTTCTTTCAGATATAAATTGCTACAACGCACACGGAAGTTGGACTGGGAGAAGAGAGGCTCGACTAATATACGTCCGGGCAAACAGTTAAAGAAAGCGTGAAGCACAATAATCACAAATATTTACGTGTTCGTTCTACAAGCGAGAACAATTAAATATAATTTTGAACATATTACTTGATATTTAATTTAAATATATGTGTTTTAAAAAAATCACTTTTTAGGGAATTATAAGTTAAATTATGCAGTAATTCAGTAGACGTATAATTCATTTCAATTATAGAATAGAATATTCTGAGGAAAATTTATCAGACTTTGGCCAATTATTCTATACAAGTGTAATTTTTACTTCTGGCTCATATAATAATATTTTGTTTTTTAATTCCATACGTTAATACTTCTGCCACATGGGACGTATTGCATGACGTCATCCTCCTGTGCAACCCGCTGAAACGAACTTCCTGTCCAAGGCACAGAAAACTTATCTGTATACATTTAGCTGGTGGTATAACCTTTTACACATAGAAACACACACACACACACACACACACACATATATATATATATATATATATATATATATATATATATATTGTAATGCCAATTAATTGTTTGGACATAAAATTTAATTGTAGCGGCAGGAGCTTCCAAAGCGACAATGGAGTCGAGCTCTGATACTTTGTCGGAAAGTCAAAAATGGCGTATGCGCTCTAAAACTCGAGAGCACGACGATAGTTCAGTTGGTGACGGGACATTTCGGAGGACGGAACAAATGATTCTGGAGCAGAGACTAGCCGTTGTTTAATGCAGTATTAAACAAAGTTGTGAGTTTAAGACAAAGTAAAAACATTCACGGAAGAATTACATCTAAAATATTGCTAAGTAAAAGCAGTGTACGTCTGTAGCCAGCCAGGAATAGTAAAGTTGCAGTTTAAGTCCCAAGCGGTAAAAAGACTAGCAAATCTATGAATCACAGGACGGTAAAAAGACTAGCAAATCTATGAATCACAGGATTCATATAAGGCAAGCAGTCACCAGTTAGCTGACAAAAATGAGGATCATCCGAGTTCCTGGGAGCCTATAAAGGTTGACTTCAAGAGTGTAAAATCTGTGAGCCGATATTAGAATCAGTGTAATATTTTTGGAATAGTGTACTCCCGAAAACAAAAGGAATGCTGGAACCAGCTGGACAGATGTAAGTGACAAAATACAAAAATAATGATTTATGTAAATGTAATTAAACGATAGAAGTCAGATTTTGTTCTATTTTAATTGTCAATCAGAGTTAATTTATTTTCTTTTAATTTCTTCCTATCGACATATTGTCTGGGTGAATTATAAACTGTGTGTTAATTAGTTTTTTTTTAAAAAAAAGTGTTATGTTCATTATGAAACCCAGTAGAGACCCTGAGATCTAAAATTTTAAATTGCTATTGTTTGTGAGTTAAAGCAACAAAGTGGAAATAAATAATTATATGTTTTAAATTATTGTTGATTATTTCATTTAAATAACGCCTTCCATTTTAATTATTACATTTTGGCTACCACAACGTGGGGTAAATTTTATTTAATTAACGTAATCTTTTAATTATTACAATATATATAGTGCTAATTAAGAGGAAATAATTAAATAATAAACAAAAATTTGGACTCGCATTGTTAGCGGCATAAAACACACAAGTCGTGCACAAGAATTCAATGTTTGTAGGTATTGTGGAGTTTGGTTCGCGTGGCGCGCATAGCAGAGTCTGTAGGGAGGCGAGCTCCAGTAAAGTCTTCTCTGGAATATAGCAGTGGACGGACGAAAAGTATAAAACCCAGAAAGTGTCTGGATACATGTAACAACAGCTAAATCAGGTTAGAACATTTTACAAGTTGCAGTCTGTGAGATAACTACGTAATATTCAACGCTAAATATTTAGAGTGCTGAGTCTAAATCATTATATTCTCGATTTAGAACACTTTCTTCGATTTTGGGAACCCAGGTAACTGCATCCAGCAGTTAATAATCTTCGGAACGAGCTAATAGGATTTATTAAACGAACAGTTAACCAACTTTTGCAACAATAAAAGTTTTAATTTAAGTCAGTGGATAAAAATGGCCTGTCTATAAAGTGCAATAAGTGTGTGTGTGTGTACGAAAAAGACATTTTTCTTGAGTACTAGACACAGTAAGGTAAAATTCCACAGAATTACTATTTGTAAACTCATAAGTAAAGGTATTCTCGTCAGATTTCGAATTTCGTGCAGAATTTAAAGTTAATATTTTATGATTTACCTAAATAATTATTGATGAATTTAATGATTAATAGCTTTAAAAATTCTGATTGTTTAATTGTCATGTTGAATTTTAATGGACGCCCAACGACTAAAATAGCTATATATATATATATATATTCGTATGACAACTTCTGCAACATTTTGTATACCCACGAAAACCCCAAAGATTATCTAACCATTTGTCAAATAGTAATCAGTTTATAAATTGTATTAGAAATCAGGAAATAAAGTTAAAGAATTATTCGGAATGTAAATATTAAAAGTGGGTCAATATTAAGTTATCTTTGTCTCTGTGTACATTTATTTATGTAGACGGAAATTTGAGGACGTGTACAGATTGACAGGTCGAGTTACCGTCATACTTTATTTCCTACTGTCTTCGCGTTTTTTCGTTCTAGTTTTGATTTTCAGCCCGTCACCTGACATCTGCAGCGTTTCGTTCTAACTACTTTTACTATTTTTAATTACATGACGAAAGAATTAAGGATAATAGAAACGTTTTGTAGTTTTTTTTTTCATTACTTAATTTTGTCTATTTGTTGACTGCTTCTTTATCTAATTAGCCATAAAATAACTCAGTCATAATTTCATGTTATATGAACATGTGATATCTGAATAATACTTTACTAATGGCTAAACTTTTATTTACCACATTAATTATGTTATTGTTTTTAGGTAAAGGCATGATCTAACATTAAGACAGTATTTTGGAGATTAATAGAGCGTAGTACACCTACTTACGTGTAGAAATTGCTATGCCACTGCTTCTCCAATCGCATTCTAGGTGACTCAAAAGCAAGTCGAAGAACGGGTCAGAATTGACGGATCTGAGGGCAGCAACCGGAAAGGTGGATATGAGTGGACAAGTGAACACCTGGGTTGAGTACCACATACAAAGTCCCCTTTCTGGAAAAATTAATAAAAAAAAGCAGTTAAAATCTGCGTAAATGAAATATAGGTGCGTGTTGGTAACGCCACGGGTTGTGCGGCGCGTTCGTGTGTCGATGGCAGTATGTAAATTCACCCTCGTAGTCCCAGGCTTAGAGACGTGAACGCGTATTCGTTGCGTATTCAAATCACGTCGCGATCGCCAATGAGGAAGATTAATCTGGTAGGAGCGCCGATATTAATACTCCCAACACATGAGTTCTAGTGTCTGAGTTTACTGAAACACGTGATACTTCACTGCATAAGAGAACTAGGCTGAAGGTCGGGTAAGAAGTGACTGACCTGAAGTTAGCTACTGGAAAGGCGATGGCCACCCATAAATATTCAGTAACTGGCTTCTGAAATCTTTTAATTGGTATTTTGAGTGTGTAAAAGTATTCAAATAATAATCAGAAAAACAAAATTGGCCAGGAATGTTTTAACTATCAAGCATAGTATTCTCACATTAACTGAAAATGGAATAAATTAAAACAAGACTGTATCTAAATACAACATAATTAAAACACCTAATACCTTACGCAGAATAATATATATATATATATATATATATATATATATATATATATATATATATAGAAAGTGAATCATAATCTTTGAACATCCTAAGGTATATATCAGTGCAGTAGTTAATGCATCTGGTGTCTTAAGGATTCTACACTGCATTCGCCTAAATGTGATGCAAAGAAAACCCAAGATAGGTCGGGATCTCTGTACTCGTCTCACGCCTTTCTGATGATTGGACCCACAATTTCTGTCTTGATGTTGTGGATGGTATTCACCATCCTCAAAGCGTTCATAATTCCGGACAATAGAACCGATCCCTTTGTTCTGCTAACGGAACTTGCCTCAGGTCAACTCCATCCCCAGTCTATCCCGGTCTTGCGGATTGCACGGAGCCCAGTTCTTCCTCGTCCAGCGATTAAAAGCGACCTTCGCAGAAGTGCTGAATAAAACGTGAACATCTAGTTGTGTGTATGAGTTCTAACATGCCGTACCACATGGCCGAACTCAGGTTTGTTCACCTATGCCTCTCAGACACCAGTAGGTGCCATACTTCAACAACAATTGGGTGTTGCCTGGCAACCATTAGCTTTCTTTTCGAAGTCGGTAACTCCTCAACAAGCACGTTGGCTCGCCTACTATCGCGAATTGCTCGCAGTTTTCTTGGCTGTACGCCACTTTCGTCACTGGCTGGAAGCACAACATACCGTGTTTTTTACAGATCACAAGCCTCTCTGTTTTGCTTTCAAACAACAACGCGAAAAAATGCCGCCAGTACAGGCAAACCACCTGTCATACATTTCTCAGTTCACGACGGACATCCAGCATCTCAGCGTCTCGGCTAATATTGTCGCAGACGCTTTCAGTCGCGTAAACGAGCTTTCAGTGCCTCCTGCAACATAACATCTCCTGTCGACCTGACCGTCCTCGCAGCAGCACAGCGCGACGATGCGGAAATTCGTCTATTCGCTGATGGCAACATGGGCCTCCAACTACAACACGCGTCTCTGCCCGGATCCGACGTCCAGTTATACTGTGGCGTCGCCACCGGTCGCCCTCGACCGTACGTCCCAGCAGTACACAGGAATCAGGTTTTTGCGTCGCTCCACGGTCTCAGTAACCCCGGCGCCAGGGCGACAGCACGTCTCGTGTCAGAACGTTTTGTCTAGCCCAACATGCAACGTGATTGTCGTCTATGGACTCGCGATGTGTACTGTGTCAGCGATCCAAAGTCACTAGACATACTGTAGCTCCACTGGGAAATTTCGCGACGCCAACCGGCAGGTTCCAACACGTCCATATTGACCAAATAGGCCACCTTCCATCCGTGGAGCAATTCAAATATTGTCTGACGGCCATCGACCGTGCAACGCGTTGGCCGGAAGTTTTTCTTCTGCAGTACATCACAGCCGAATCAGTCACTAACGCATTCGTACGAGGCTGGATCTTGCGTTTTGGATGTACAGACCGAGTGACTACAGATCAAGGGCGACAATTCGAGTCCAATCTGTTTAAGTCAATGACCGCCTACGGCTCTACTCCTTACCATCCAGCGAGCAACGGCATGATAGAACGCCTACATCGCCAGTTGAAAGCGACCTTCGCAGAATTGCTGAATAAAACGTGAACATCTAGTTGTGTGTCTGAGTTCTAACCTGCCGTACCACATGGCCGAACTCCCAACACGTGTATGACGGATATATTATCCCACAATGTCTTAACTCGAGTTTGGATGCGCGCCGGGGTCCCGCAAGGATGTGTACTAGATCCCGTCCCCCTATCTTTACATCGGACATCCCCAAGCCAGGACCCAGGTCGGACATAGCTCTCTACACAGACGACACGGCCCTGATCAGTACATCGCGAGACCAGGTCGTAGTAGGTGCTGGCCTCTGGAAGGGTCTGCAGAAGATACAAGAATGGGCTACCAACTGGCGAATAAAGATCAACGTGACAAAGAACCTGGCAGTAATGAACACGAGGAGAAATCCCCGTACATGTTCTCCAACTATTCGGAGAAACTATTCCATGGACCAGCACAGCCAAGTACCTAGGTGTAACTCTGGATACACGGCTCACCTGGAGGCATCACATTAAGGACTTGAAACGTAAGGTTATATCTAGACTAAGCATGCTTTACCCTGTTTTTAACCCTACATCTAAACGATCACCAAGAGTACGACTATCTATCTACATCTCTCTCATTAGGCCAATCATTGAGTATGCCTGTTGGCAACCATTGCTAAGATCCATCTCAGGAAACTCATGATCCTAGAGAGAAGATGCCTACGTAGCTGCCGCCGAGACTTCCAGACATTATAGTCAGAGAAATGTCAGGAGTGGATCACCTGTGGGACAGAATCCTCGGTATCTCCGAGAGATTCTACCGCAGCGCTTCCACCTCTGACAACGAACTGGTATCGTCCCTGGGAAAATACGACTCAGGCAAGAATGTAAACAGTAATCGGCCTCTGACGACATTCCTGTGAGACCAGTGAAACCTTTAATATAGTCATTTTATATTTACAGAAACATATAATTACAAACCAGAGTTATTTATTTATCTATACATAATTATTATTTAAATAGCTATTCATATATATATATATATATATATATATATATTTATTTATTTATTTCCCATTTCTTTCTTACTCTTCAAGATGTAGAGCGCTGATGAAAGAATGAAAAAGTGGGAGACGTAGAGAAGCAGCAGCAGCCCACTGGTATGAATGTGAGTGTGAATGTCTGAGAAAATGTGGTGTTAGCATCCAAAAAGTCAGGAAGCCATTAAGGCGCATTCAAATCAACTCCGTCATGGGAAAAAAACCGGGAAGCGACACCCACTAATGCCAAAATTACAGTGTATTTCAGATAATATAAGTGTACAGAGTAGATTCCCAATCCAGGAAGGAACTCTGACAAATAGCACAGGAGGCTGGCTGGACCTCGAGTTAGACGTCGCTGCTGCTGTGGGTTTGGATGAAGCTGGCGGCTGTTACAAATGGTGTAGCTGGATAACCTTTGCCGGAAGCACAAAGTCAGCGACTCACGATTCACAAGTCTGACTAAGTCAGACTTGTAAACTGAATGTCGGAGCGAATGAAGTGAAAGCAGTAGGAATTTTCGTGTATGATTATAAAATAATCTCAGAAGTAAATCGTATCTCCACTAAATTCTTCTTTATCGTATTTCTGGTATATTTTAATACCGCTAACTCTGGAACAGTTTAATAAGAGGAGACAATAATAGTTACTTCCACCGAAACCTACAATCCACCTCAGATCTTCGTCACCTGAAAACATATGAAGAAGACAGCAAATAGTAATCTCTAGAATTAGAACACTTCACACCTATCTCTCACAGTCTCATTTATTTTCTAGATCAGACAAGCCCGCCTGTAAGGTGTGCGATAGGTTCCTCACTGCTCAACACATTATCTTTGATTGTAGGAAGTATAGGGATATCCGAAGAAGGATCATTAAGGAATACTCTCAAGACGAATTCCGTTCCAACGTCAGCTCGATCCGCGGTTCGTAGTCGAAGCACAGCTGACATCATTTATCGGACCTTATAGTAACTGCTATATGATTATGATTATCAAGCAGAACATGCATTATCTGTAACTATCCTCTGTATCTTCGATCTTTGACTATGTATCACTAGTTAGATGGTCACTAATGACGTGTACTGTTGAAGCGACCAAAATATCTAAATAAATATAAATACCTCTACTTTATGACAGTGTTGGCATCTTATTACCATGTATGGAAAAAAATATAAACGATTTTGGATAGTAAATAATTTACGATAACATCTAATTAAGTGTTCCATGTAAAAGGAAGATTACGTTTGAGAAAATGCTCCAATTATTTCAGATTTTCTTAGACAGACGGTTACTTTAATTATATATAAACAATTTAAATTTATAACAGTAAAACGCGGTATAAATCATGGAAAATACTTTAGATAAATTATACTGGCTCAACCTCTGGACCCGATCAAACATAGTCATTGGAAAAATAATCATACCTTTAATTTTAAAAATTTGAATTTCCTTTAATTCCGCTTATTTATTCGTATTTTTCCGTTTGCATCTGAATATTTTTAAGTTTTGATAACACTGAAAAACTAATACAATAGAAAATCGGGTAAATTTATTTAAGTTGTTACATGTATGCGAAATAAATAATTTCTGAGTACATGTTTGCGTTAATTTTTTGTGTCTTTTAAAAATACGACAACGAGTTGTGAGCATTCATTCCGGCGGTTAACAATGCCGCTTTAGTAAAGAATAAGTGTGGTGCAGATTGAAGTGGGAAGTTAATACCGCCCCGGGCTCCCTCCAGTCACGAACCGAGCAACGCGTCTTGGAGAACGTCACGCGTCGCCATGGCAACGCCACAAGTCAATGCTCCTCCCATTCCGCCACGCACTGGGACAACACGTTTGTCTGCGACCACAATTTGGAACGCATTTCTATGCAATTGTTCAAGTCCGGCTACATTATTCCACTCAAGAGAGCAATCTTGAATCATTATGCTCACGCTACTAAGTGCACTGCAGCCGTAGAAAAGTGTTGCCTGAAGACTCCAGTGGATGCTACGACATTCAGATGGCGTGAAAACTCATATCAGGATTCGGAAATATATTCGTCTTTACAAATATTAAAGTTATTAATAAACCGAAGGCAGATAAAGCACTAATTAACCTGTGCTGCTTCTTCGTCTTGGCAGCTCATGTAACTTTGAAAACAAACACTTGACTGCTTAAAGACTTTAGAGCATTTATTAAATAACTTATTCAGAATAGCAGACGATCTACAATTTCGCAAGACTTGAAAATCACACTTAAAATTAACAAAAATTTATGAATGCCTTTATTTCCTATGCGGAATTTTATGAATACCCAAATATAAACTTCGCTTTAGTTTGTGAGGAACTGTAATTACACTGAAAGCAAGTGGTTTTAATACTAGTGCTAATTTTCTTAAATTATCCTAGTAATGAGTTTTAAGGGAAGCGAAAACATCGGAGCGTAATATGTTGCATTTGGGGCGGAAATATATAAACAGATATGAATTAAATAATGCCATGTCCGTAGGGCGGTTCTTGACCAAGGACACGATAATGATGTATGTGACTTTATCACTCCAGTAAAGCATATTCATGATGAAAAGCGCATCCTTTTTCACTTTCCGGAAGGAACTGTATATTGTATTCATTAATTTAAGTTACATCCTCTAAACCCTTAAAGCATTCCATTTTTAACGAAAATTTCAGTTTCGGTTATCTCTGTGTTCCCTATTGACGGTGCATATTAATTTACAACCATTTTGTAATGTGTTTATTTAGTAATACATTTTATAGTCTCTTCTCTTTGCTGTACCTCCCAATGAGGATCTCGGCCTACCAGAACGGCTGCCAACTGTCATATTTCATTACACATTCCGGATTTTTTGGAGTGGCACGTATTCAGCGTAGCGACTCTCCTGAAATCGTTTCATCATGACGAGAACGATAATCCGTAATGTCAGGATTCAAACGCAGGACATCTGTAATGCGACGCGGTGTCGCTGATCCTACATCACAAGAGGTCGGATGATGATAATTATATCATTGATATTAAGGACGTGAGTCCTTTGCCGCTATAGGGCCAGAGGGCCTCTTGCGTCTTTAATATCTTATTATTGATAAGTTAATGGCGCAATTATTCTAGCTATTTAATATTTTTTATTTGGGAGGTGATCGATGCAGAATTTTTTTTATTGTTTGGGGGCGGCATATTTTGATTTAAGCCTTGATTTTTAACAAGCATGGGATGGTACAGTTATAATACGGTGGGAAATTGGGGATTTGTAATACTTGGTCCTTTTGTTTCACATTGTGGAGAATGACACCTAGGGGATAGGTATACTTGAATTCAGGTTTCCGACCAGATCTTATAGGAAGATGGAAGGTAAATAATACTTTTTGAATGTTTTTATGGATCTGTGGCCGTAGGATGCACGAATATGGCAAGGCGTTGGTGGATAAGATGGAAATTTAGAAGGCGATGGTGTTGGAATAGGATGGTAGATGGGTATAGGAAATGATGTGAAAGACAAAAGTGAAGGATTATTCTTTCCAGCGCCCTTAGAAATTGTCGAAGATGTGGTGGGAAGAGAGTAGAAACAATGTGGCTATAGTCTATTACTGGGCGGATGAAGATTTTGTATGTATGGAGAAGGATTTTGGATGACAGGATCCGGTTCTGGAGTGTAGGCACTAATGAGGTTAAATTGTTGGACTGTCGCGTTTTCGGAGTGTTTGGACATGTGATATTAAATTGAGAGTTTGCTTTAGGTGAATCCGGAGATAGGTAGTTGAGGGGGAAATTACTGGGTTCCAGAAAACCATTCGGAAAGAATTTTTCTCGATGTAGGAAACAGGATAGTTTCGGGGCCGGAATATTACAAGGGAACTTTAGGTCGGCTTTGGAGTCACTTGATACTGTGCTGGATAATTATTTAATTAATGTCTCGAGAAAAATTACCGAAAAAATATTTAGAACAAAAATAAATTTCAGTTTTCAACATTATTAGCCGTTAGTTACGTCTTAAGCTAACCAATGCCCCGACAAATTCAATATACACCAATATCCACATTTAAATCTCGTTTATAAAACAGAACATACTATCGTAATCTCAGGGTACACATGGGTGTGGACATTCGAAAACTTATCACGGTTCACAACGTTAAAAAAACAGAATTCACCACTTATACTGGTTACTGTTTTTCGTTTTGTTTAACAAACCCCAGGTATTACAGCAAACGTGGTTTCGGGGTTTGATCTCAGGAGATTTCGCCTGGGCAGCTGGTCAAGTTTCCAACTAGGTTCAACTGACGTCACTCTGACGTCAGTAGCTTGCGGACAATCTTCCCCATATACATAGGCGTGGTAAACCTATAATGAACATAAAATAATTAAAACAAATTTTAGCAAACAAACAATAAATATTTTAATACTTAATAATAATATCCGAACAAAAAAACTTAAGATTCTTGTAAACAAATGACCGTGTCCACCACTTATTTTCTATAATCTCTCATACAATATCATATTGATTTCACCAATAACATATCGACATTAAAAGACCTGCATAAAACTCTTTGACACTTTACAGTTATTATTTCTTTCGCCAAAAACCAAAAATACAGAAACTCTTCACTCATAGTCCATGTTTGAATTTCGATTCCTCTCTCGCAGTTAACATACACCAGACGTAATCTGTCAGGGATAATTCTCCAATATTTTCTTTCTTGGCATATTATAATGAAATATGGTCCCACTTAGTATTATCGCAACCAAATAAATCTATTTTTCCAAACAGTGTCCAAATACATTATGTTAATGCTATTTAATTATTTTTAATTTTATAAAACAAATCTGAAATGATAAAATCCCGTGTTGCATACCAAAGATAATTTCTCGATCAGAGATACTGCATCTATCAGACGTGACCGTCTTTGACCCCTCGATTGTCTTTACGAAATAAACAACGTTACATATTTTATCCAACTTGTGACTAGCGGAAAATGCCGATTTTATATCTACTATACACAGCTGACCTACCAACATGCGAAAGAGCTACAATAGCTACATATGCAGATGATACTGTGATATTAGTCTCAGAGGATGATACAGTCAGTGCATCCACGCAGCTACAAAACAGCCTCAATAACATCCACGATTGGCTAAAAAGATGGCGCACAAAAATAAATGAAACAAAATCGGTACATGTCACTTTTACCAAACGACGGGGAATATGCCCGTCAATAATACTCAATGGACAGCCGGTACCACAGTCTGACTCAGCAAAATACCTGGGAATGCATCTCGACAAGGGCCTCACATGGAAGACTCACATATGGAAGAAAAGACTACAATTAAACATAAAACTCAGCACACATCTCTGGCTACTGGGTAGAATATCAAAACTTTCCCTCGATAACAAACTCCTAATATACAACACCATCTTCAAGCCTGTCTGGATGTATGGCATCCAGCTTTGGGGAACGGCATCATCCACCAACATAGCAATAATCGAAAGATTTCAGTCGAAAATGCTTCGAACAATCACCAACGCACCATATTACATAACGAATGCAGACATACATAGTGACCTAAAAGTGAATTCAGTGAAATGTGAAATTGTAAAAAACAGTGTAAGATACATAAAAAAAACTTGAGTTGCACCCCAACCAACTTGCAAATAACCTACTAGACAGTAGTAAACACAACCGCAGGCTTAAAAGAAACTACACGCTGGACCTGCCCTGCCGCTTCTAGCTGTGAACACTAACTGGAAATAACCTAAATAGTAACAACACCCAAACTGCAACAGAAGACGTATTAATGTATGCGTCCTCTATACAACCCACATTCATACACAATATTTACTTATTGCTTTTATTATCAGCAGATTGTAAATAGTTATTAAATTAAACAAAAAACAATACAATATTATCTATAGTTATTAATTCCTATCGGAGTAATTATTATCTATTATTGAACTTTCTGAGTACTTATATAACAAACAACACATTCACAGAACTGAGTGAAATTAAACCCGGATGCTCGTGTTTCAGCAATTAAGAACTCGATACCAAGCAGACCATGCAGCAACAAGAGATCGGCTACCCAGGAGTAAACAGACACAGGAATAGCGTGCGCTACAATTTATCTGATCCTCTTATGAATCAGTTTTCACCTCCAAAACAAATTAATTTTTCATTGTATACCCATATTCATTTCAACTTATGTCGTTCCGTATCTGCTATTAATGGGTATGTATGATATTTATTCTACTTTCTTTATTTATTCCACACGATTGAATCGTCCTGGATGAAACAGAAATTCAGATATAACTGTTACATGTATTTCTACAATTCCTAAATCACTCTTCATGCAACTTATTCAGCTGATAATTATTTCACTAATACCTCCTCATGAAACAAAATTAAGCGATCTGAGAGTTCAGCTCAGTTAAACGTAGGCGCACTGAATAAGCAAGCTTGTTACCGTGATAAGAAATTTTAACCCCGAACACAGTAATTACGTCATCCAATTAGGCAGAATGAAGTATCGACAGAATCTAATTTTGGGATCATCAGGTGTGTATCGATTGGAAAGCAAGTAACAGTTCAACGAATAGCAGGTCTTCTCGACAAACTTTCTATAATCGAGTCCAGTGTGTTATTCCTCTTATTGAATTCTGAAAGCAGCATCGAATCCGTCATTTTCTCATTGTACAATCTTAATTTTTCTGTCTCTCTCAATTACATTCAATTATTTGTTATATGAACTGTTCTAATGACATGGATGAATTAAAGTGTGACCATACATTCACTTTTAAGCTTGATACAGTGTTTTCGTCATTTTGAATGAAAAACTCTTGTTTCACTCTAGGTTGTTTTATAATACTTTGATTAACTTCAATAATGTTACCATAATCATTTTTATGTCAGCCGACTATCACGTTTTGAATTTAATATTGTGAATGTATAGTATTATTATTACGATAACTACTATATACTTTATAGTTACATGTATAAATTTTTCTGTAAAAATGTATAAAGATTAACGGTAAACGTATATCATATTTCTGGTAGCTCACTCTTTACGTTACCTCTGACGTCAGATGGCCCTTTCTACCCAGACACTCTTGACGGTCTTTTATTTGATTCTTATGCATTGCTTAGTTATATGTCAGAACCAATGCTACTGACCGAACCGAATCTGAATTCATTCAAATGGATACTGCATACTTCAAAAAATTGTCGTAGTTCGAATAAATAACAGTAAACCGAAGTTGATCACTTAATTTTGTCTGTTCATTGGATACATAATTATCTAATTATTCTTCATGTAAGACTGATGTTATATTTGCACATATTTGAAATAATTAAATTAAGAAAATCTGAAAACTATTATAGGATTATAATTGCAAACTTAATTATTTTTGTATTTTATTAAGATAAACAGTTACACTTTTCTCTGACTTCATGAATGTAGGTCGAAACACAAAGTTTATCTTTGAAAAATATTGACAATTCATTCATCCTACGTATCGACCGTAAAAAACAAATAATAAAATTCTGTTTCTAAAATATTAGGCAATTTATTTCAGCATTGCACTTGGTAAATAATGTAATACAAAATTAAGAATTCTGTGATCGTATCAGTACCTCGAAAAAGTAGATCAGCATCAATAGTAATTGGTTAGCACATAGGATTACAGAAAGATGAATGTGGACGACAGGAGCAGTATTCGAAAGATGTGTAAAACAGAGATAATAACTTTACACTTTTAGAAAAAATTGTTTAATTGACTTTAAACTAAATAAAAATTATATAAAAGTAAATAATGTAAATACACCGAAAATCTGGCCACTTTCGTATAGTACAGTGGTCAACTACAGTGGGAGTTTATTACAGTCCGTCCCAGAAAACATGTACGAGCATTTTATTTAATAATGATTTCATCAGTGAAATAGGAGTAAACAGCTCAAGTGATTTATCGTTTCAATCCTTTTCTTTACTATTTTATATAGTCTGAGACTTAACTGAAATTAATAATCGCATGTCAATGGCTCTGTAATAGGTATTAAATTTGTTTACTTGTAAATTAGTAACAAATAGGTAACAAGTTATAAATTTTTGTATTTGCTGAATATTTTAATAAACATGTGCAATTGAAAAATTAAGGTATAATTGTGAACTCAGTAATTATGTTAAATTACCAATAAATTACATTCATTGCAGAAAAATATTTCTCGATTTTATTGAAATTGAAATTGAATTATTTACTTTATAAACGGTAACGAGGGATTTAAACTATTTTTGACAATAATTTTTTGAGTAAAAAATATTGAACACTTTATTGTATAGCTTCCAATAAATGTATCATAGAATACACAAACGGTAAAATATAATAGGGGTTATTGTTATTTTATAATTTATGTATTTAAATTTATTTTACGAATGAGAATATCATGTTAATTAACTTTGACGGCTTGAGTCTCTATAGCGTCAATGCTCGTTTCCTGGTACTCACTTAAACGAATACAACCCCAACGCAGCATCCCTTTGTGGTAATTAAATTAATGTGAGTGTCACAATATTTTAACACGTTCAGACAAGACGCTCCACCAGATTGGCACCTTCGAGGTCGTCTTCACAAGACCCTGAATTTGGCTATTCGCACCCCGTAGGGGCAGAGACTAGTTAAACTATTGATATTTCTGGGGGCACTAATCTGATTTCTATATGATAAAAACAGCAGAGTCTAAGATCCTGTGAGGGAAAATTTCGGAAAACCGAGGTTTGAAAGGAACTTTCAGAGCTAGCTGAAGTTAGTTAGTTAGTTAGAGTATGTTTAAATTAGTTCTGTTATAAGATGTAGCAGGAGATAGTGAAATTTGGAGAGGTAACGTATAAGTTAGATAGATTTTAGATTTGTAGTGTGGAGGACAGTTTATTTTTGTGTTGTTATTAGTTACTTTTGGGGAACTTATGAAGAAATTGGGTTTTGGGGAGTTTTCGGTGAGAGAGTTTTGGAGTGAAGGACATTTGCATCGTCCTGCCGACAAGAACCTTAGGCAAGCTTAATGACCATTTTCAGGAAATACGAGGGTTTGCAGATTCTGCCCGACCCTCCTGAGAAGCAGACCTGCCAATGATAATGCGCCTGGTGATAATCGCTTCAAAGTCGATCTCTTATTCTGTTATGTTTTGTAAAACAGTCGTGATGATTAAAAGATCAGGATGTAAATACTTTTTATTTTGTAAATAAAATGTAAACTATTAATTATTGTAATTAATTTTACCCTGAAATATAATAAAATATTTACAGAAATAAGTAATCATAAATTTATAAACTTAAAAATATTTTTAAAAAATCACCTATCCATATAAAAAAAATACAATATATATTAGCATTTAAATCATTTTTAATTACTATAACGTATTCAACCAGGACTCAGAAATAATTGTAACGGTTTTGGCTGAGTTTTTTAGAAACAAATAAATATTCAATAATGATAAACAGATTAACTAACGATAAAAATCATAGAGGATAAATGATAATAAACGATAAATTATTGGAAGAAAATATTATAAGGAATTGATTGCACAAATATGACTGTGTGGTTGGATCACGTCAAACCAATCGGAAGACTGGTCACTACAAAAAGCAATAGAAAGAAGTAACAGGAAAGTTGGAAGGCAGGCGGGCAAGTGTTGTTTTGCCCCTGGCTGGGCTGCGAGTCACGTCCAGACGGCGTCCCCCAAATCTAATCAGCTCCCTTAGTATCGTGTTGACGTCCTGCCCTTTCTTCCAGCTCCTCCCCGTACCTCATGCGCACGGCCACCGCTCATAATTAACCGCCAGGAAATTTGCGATTAACAAGTGGAATCAGTGGCGGTGAATACACTCGCTAATGGACGTGGCGCGAGAACATCTTTCCGGTTAATTAGTGACTGACTGTGCCTAGTAGCCCAGGTATTGCTAAAGCAACGCATTTCCCTCAGAATATTTGAACTCGTTCAGTTAGAAAGGGACTATGTAATTTAATCAGGTGAAAACTACGCAAAGAAAAATTTTAACAAATATTTTATATCTGCAGCGCGAACGTATAAAGAAGGATATAGATAATACCCTATAGGCCTAGTGTTTTGTCTAGTTATTCCCACCATGAATTACTATCTGTTGATCAGATATGAACTTAATTAATATTTAAATTCCCCCATATTTTTATATCAGTGGAAGGAAATAGTTACAAGTATTAAACCATTTATTTTGTCGAAGAAGCTTGAGGCAATGTCATCGACAACTTATTTTCAGAAACAATTTTTGTAAAATTTATTTTATTTGTTCCGTTCAAATCATATTTTTTTAGACATAATTAATTTATTATATAAATTGGGCATATTCTTAATGTATTCATATATACTATCCGCACATCGTGAAGAATGTATTTTACATTATCCTATATTGTTGTTTTAGGAGTCACGACAATGAAAATTGACAGTAAGTTTTGACATTAGAAATGATGAAATGTTTAGCAATGACCTCTAATATAAGTTATTTCCTAATATTATACGAATATAAATACATACACATCAATTTTATGCAGATTTTCATTGCATATACCTTATTATTAATCTCTTTTTATTGCCGTCTTTAAATAATTTATATACCATTTCGTAACCACAATATCCAAATTAGTATTCAGTTATTTAACTCTATAGTCTTCTTAATATATATATATATATATATATATTGTAGTAATTAAAAGAAATCATTAATTAATGAACGAATATTTGGACTCGCGTGGTCAACGGCAGAAGGCACGCAGGTTGTACCCAAGGATAGAATGATGATATAATTGAGTGACAGGTGGTAAATTAAAAGAGGATGAGTTAAGTGTGTGTACACCCGGATCTGTGGTGCGGTTTGCAGATTTGAACACGAACTCTTCAAATCTGTGGTGTGGTATGCAAAAGGTCGTCGTGAGTCGTAGATGGACTAAACACGAGCTTTACACAACGACGAGTTAATGATAGGATAATTGAGAGACAGATGGCAAATTAGACGAGGGTGTGGGGAAAAGTACACACGGCTTCGTTGTAAAGTGCGCAAAAGGAAGAGATATAAGGCGTCGTAAGAAGAAAGAAGGGAGCAGTCTGTCAGGAGAGATAGTCGGCGGTGGTTCTAGTAGCCATCGGGCCCAGTTAGGTGACCAAAATAAATAGGAGTTCGTCGTAAGAAAGAGTCGCCGAGAATTCATCGTAGGTCTTCAGAAGGAGAAAGTTAGGTGGTAATAGTCTGCGGTTACGTGAACAATCTGCGTTAGCTGTACTGACAAAAGTGTTCAGTGTAAAGTGTGAGCACAACTTGGAGCTCTTTATGGCCTGTATAAAGTGAATGAGAGTTAGTATGCGAGTGAGACAAATTGTATGGATTAACAGAGATTGTAAGTTAGTATTTCACAGTATTCATAGTTGTAAGCTTTTAAGTAAAGGTATAATCGTCTGATTTCCGATTTTAGAATTCAAATTTGGTTGTTGTATGTGTTTTCTTTATTGCATTGTAAAAGTTGGTTAGCAAGTATCTGTTTTATTAAAGGTCCAGTAAACGACCCTGAGAAAGATTAAATTTCATTGTAAAACATTAATTACTAACTGCTGTAAAATTTTATTTGATTACTTGTGTAAATGTAAATGTAAATTGTGTGTTAATAAATTGATTTGTTTGTCTATTTTAAAATCTTAAGTTCTTACTAAAACATCCAATCATTTTAATATTTAATTAATTTATTTGTATTTAATAGAAATTGGCGCCTAAAGTTTAAAAATAAAAGGTAAATAATTTGTGATTATTACAATATATATCGGTTTAGGGGTAGAGGTCATTGATATCATGATATGTGGATCGAATATTCTACAACATCGATGTAGTAATAGGGTCGTCTAGAGACGACGAAAACCATATATATGTAAATCATGCAAAATTTGGCACCGTTCTCGGAGGAACTTCTAAGTACAAAGGCATTCACACTTGTGTCTAGTCTATCGTCGTGTATGTGGAATGATTCTACATATACTAACGGTACCGGTCTATTCTAATGCGTGGATAGTCTTCAGAACCATAATAAAACAATACTAATTTTCTCGTGTTATGTAACATAGTAATTTTCACTAACTGTTCATACACATTCTTTTGAACAAATTTAATAATATATATGTGCTAAATTATAATTCTTTGTTGAAATTTTGCTTAAAATTGTTCGACGTATGATATTGATTTTTTATTCCTAAAACAAAGTGTTTTATTTTGAATATTCTGCACCTTTTATAAATATTGAACACTTTTACCCCACCGTTAATTCAAATTGTTTATATATTTTATATTTAATAATAACTATCGTATATTTAACTGAAACGAATTTCATTACATTTAATAGCCAATATTATTTGATATAACAGAAATCAATAAATTATTGGTTGTAATAACGTTAATTTTCCTTATTATAATTATTATATATATAATTATAATAATTATAATTTACTTGGCAATTTTGTTAATATATGACACATGTTGTCTTACACACCTACGTCCGCAGCATTTTTGGTACATTAAATTATGATTAATATTCACATAATTTTACCTTACATGTACAATAATTTAAGTTGTTTTGAATGTTTCAGGAATAAGGAAATGACTGTTCAAGTATCAGTATTTCCCAGCCGAATAATGCATTCTGCTAAGAATCGAACTCGCCGGATTGCAGTCTCTTAACGGCTTTAGTACAGTGTGGCTTCGAATAAACGTATTCCCGATGCTGATCCCAGAGTTGTCAATGTGGCAGTTTGGCGACGCCTCCGCCAGGTGCGCTGTTCCTAATATGGGACAGCAATTCGCGTCTTGAATAAGTAACAAGCCAAGGAGGATGGGATGGGTGGCAAGATGCAAGGGCTTGCGTTTCGTTGCGTTGTCTTCTGCCACTCTGCTTTCCAGAAAACTTTTCCTCTTTCAGAACACCGGAAAACTTTACGGACATCGCAGAAATAGTTTGCTTTCTCAATCCATTCCTCTACGTGCCTGATATTCTTCCTGCTTCCACCTTTGACATCATTCCTAAAGTACTCAAAAGCATTATTCTGTTTCTTTATACTTGCTATAACTTCATTATTTACAAAATTACAATATGGGTACATTTGTTAGAATATGTTGATTTAAGGAGCAATTACTTCTTGAATATTTGAGAGTATAGAAGGTAAATCACAAATACAATTCATTATCGTCTTCGTCGAGGAGAATATTTTCTCTGAATGTTCTAATTAAGAAATATTAATTATAATAATTAATGAAAGAAAAACTACCATAAATACAGACAAATAAAAGTAAATGAAAAATAATTATTCCCGTTACGTTCCGTCCACAAAATAGTTTTTTATCAAACACTTGAGCTTTAAAATTATATGTTTAAAAATTAGAATGCCGCAGAGTTTTTTCAGACAGTTCACCGATTATTAGTGTAACGGCTTTGAAAAAAATCAAACGTATAGACATTATAATTATTTTTCTAATCTTTAGGTTCTTGAATTCAATGTTAAACAGATAATGATTAGAAATTGTCCAATTTTTACCGTTTTGATGAACACATGTAGAAGAAAAATCGTTACTGATGAACAACTACATGGTGTATTTCTTTTGCTTGTACTGTACAATATTATGAAAATACAGTTTTAATTAGTGGCCAATAAGAGATTGAAAGTACTAAACCTCGTGCGTTGGTTTTAAAGAAATTCTGGAAAACATTAAAGTCGTTGCTTACAGAAATTTAGAGCGATCTATTTTAGAGTATAAAGCAGCTTGTTAGGAATGTTAGGATCACATTTAGGCACCTGACAAAATTCATAACAGGCCATTCGAATTATCTTGTACGTTTGACTTAGGGACTGGCAATTAGAACGAAGCGGAGTAGACTTTGGGAATTTTTCGAGCACACAATTATCTTTTACGTCAAATTTACAATTATTCGATAGAGAAAACAGCGAACCGATAGAGGAAAACTTTTATTCAGGATTGGAATTTACTGCCCGTAAATGTGTTAGCGGCGATCCCACAGAGTATAAAACAATTCAAAAGTAAATTAACGACTTATGACAGAGATTTTAGTAAAAATAATAATATTTCTATAAAATTGGGTGAAGTGAAATGGAAAATAAAAATATATGCTGCAGATTTTAAGGCATTTCAGTGACGTACAATGAACTATAGGATTGTCATTTATAATTATAGTAGTTTGAAGAAAAAAAACTAATAACAGAAAATTACATATATTTTATTTTATTTTATTAACTAATAAAATTACTCGACACATTTCGGTTCTTATGGGCGCCCTTTTCAGGATATATTTTTTAATTTTATTAATTTTTATAATTTTAATAGTAGGCCCTAGTTAAACTTAATCAGTAATAAGTTTCAAGTTTCGTGCACGTAATGCAAAGATTGCTAACTTATTTATTTTGTGTTATTCAATGTATGTATGTAAATATAACCCCCGGTTTTTTCCAAATGCAATTGAATGTATCTAACTACATATATGAATATTTTTACTCTGACTTATACACATTAAATGTTGTCCCTTTCATTCTTTATATTTCCGCAAAATAGAATAATGTGTTCCGCGAAAGTATGCTTCCAATTTAATAACCATTTTAATTGGTAAAGTTAGTGTTCAAAACGAGGCTTTGTAATGCCATGCCATGAAAATTGACGCCTCCGAGCCGAGTAACAGATTAACAGTGTCTCTGGGAAAGTTAGAACGGAAGGGCAACAACCCCACAAAATTTACGAAGGTCCGGTCCCTCCTTCAACCGAAACCTTTCAACCTCGGAAATGTGAAATCAGAAATTGGCAGAGGATGACTAGGTGACTTGATTTATACGCCTTGGTTGGGGAAGAGGAACGTCGAGCTGGGAAGTGGACGCAGGTTTCCAAAAGGCAGTTCGAAAGATCTTTGAGAGGACAGTTTGAAGGAACCTCTGGGGAAGGGCAGTTCGATAGTAGATTAAAGTAATATTCTGGAGAGAGCAGTCCGATGTAGTATCTAGAGAGGCAGCTGAACCGAAGCTTCTTGGATAAGAGAGAAATGCATTTTTTTTTCACGACAAACTATGAAAACTTACAACTAGATGAATTGTAGTTCATCACCCGGGCGTTTGACACCGTTAACAGGAAAAGTCACCACGAGATCCAAGCAGACTTCCATGAAATATCTCCGAATACCTGGAAATTCACCCGTAGCTTGTCGTCTACCTGCAGAGGAGGGTCCCGGAGGCAGACAACAACAAAAACCTTAGTGTGCGTATTTTATAATTCAGACGAGTAATATTAACTTGCGCTACACGACGCCCACAAGCAGGACACGTTGATATAATTAATAATTTGAGTCTCTTGTAAACGCCCTGGGCAAATTACACATAAATACCCTTGATTATAATAAATGTATGTTAAAGTAAATATCCTCTTATAATAAATAATTTAGTATTAAACATTTGTGATGAAATATCTATAAACGTCCCTTTAATATTTATATTACAAATGTTGTGATCCGTAAATTTTTTGCTGCATTTACATCTGTCGCAAACCGAATAAACTATTTATAAACTCAAGCATAGTCGCCAGTTATATTTGGATGAAGATCGTGAATTTTTATGATTAGTGCTCTAACATCTACAAAATTAAATCCTAATTTGCAATTTATTTCTACGGTGCTCAAATGTCGAACAATTCGGTTTTTAAAATTGCGATATTTAATTTTGTTACCAACCTGAAATTTGTGTGAATATAAAATAATTCTATTATATATGTGGTAATATTTCCATAAACAATCTCTTAATACGTACATTTATTTTCAGTACGATGTAACCCTGCGAAACGGAGCAATAATTGTAGTTGAATTTGCATCGATCACCGTGCAGAGTGAAGGTGGTTACCTAACCTAAAAAACACAGTTGGAGGAATCTGTCTGACAACAGCTAACAACCTAACAAAAACATCTAAAAGTTATGATTAATCAATTCCAATATCTCATCCTGTCAAGTTAGCTAGTTAAATAACCCACCTTTTCGTAAGCTCAGGCTATTTAAAATTATTAAGAGAAAGCATAAATGCTTTCAATTATTCTCAGCTCTAAAGGTTATGAGAGAGATTAACAAATCAGGATACAGGTTTCTCGACATTATGATAATTTTACCTAGGCCCGTCGCGGTTTTTATATCCTAATGTGTTCATTATAAAGAGTTTAATACGATACAAAGACGTGGAAGATATTTATTATCAATAAAGAAATAACATAAGAAACTAGGTAGAATATACTATGAGGAAATGATTCCTACAAACTTCCATTTTTTTAAGTATAATTTATCAGGAAATTTGAGAATTTACGCGTACATAATATAGAACTTATGGAAGCGAAACCTAGACAGTTACAAATTACGCGTATGTAAGAGACTTAAAGGACAGAGAAAGAAGATTATTATTATAGAATTTCGATTAAAAAAAAGCGAGACAAGTTATTGGGATATCCGAGCATACTGGTATACGCTGGATGTACTAAATATATGAGCATCATGATAATAGTTCCGGAGAGTTGTGCATAAACCAATGATTTATAATTTGTATTGCCATATATTTTCTTCTATCAAGTATAATACATAAACTACAGTGTTTGTGTGTATATGAATGTGTGTGTATGTTCCATATACCTACACCCATGGAGAAAATTTGACCAAATTTCGTACACGTGTTACTTTTGAACCGGAAACAAACACTGTGGTGGTAAGACACGTCTACCACCACTTGGGCCGGGGTGGACGGGGTGGACGGGGTGGACGGAGGTGGAAATTTTAAAACTAAAAAGACAGATATTTGCAGGGAATAAATATTTTTCAGTGATCTATTATAATGTTTCTCTCGATTTTTCAGGTGTATAATTTCAATCTCTTTTGGCATGGGAGGGGACCATCTTTAAGGGTTTGGATGCAGGATCGTTACATAAAAATAACGCAAAAAAAACGATATTGTAATCGAATCCCGGGTTATGGATGTTGCTGAGTTTAATTATAACATTAAAATTGCCTGTAAACATCCAGTGGAGGAGATGAACGTGGGTGAAAATTTTAAAACATGCTAAAACGACCGTCATTTGCGTCGAATAAATATTTTTCGTGATCTACGAAATTGATAGGGTTTCTCCCGGTGTTTTTTGTGTATAATTTTAATCCCTTTCGGCATGGGAGGGGAGCAGCCTTTGAGTGCGAGTCGAGAGGGGTTACATAAAAGTAACGGAAGAGCAACCGAGATTGGGGTAGAATTTGGTGTTACAGATGGCGTTGAGTTAAATTGTAACACTCAATTTCACTGTTAAGTTGTACTTGCACCCCTATGAGTGGGGGTGAAGGAGAAAACAATTTATATATATATATGGTGTGTGTGTGTGTGTGAGTTTTCAATATAGAAATATTGAGAATTTTTTACCCAATTTTGGACACGTGTTCCTTTAGAACCAGAAACAAACACTTTAGTAGTAAGACATGATGCTACCCCTAGCGACGCGGTGGACGGTCGTGAAAAGTTGGAAATCGTTATATAGTCGATATTTGAGACAAATAAAAATTTTTCGGGGTCATAAGATTGATCCTCTTAGGGTACCAAGAAAATTTTGACTCTCAACGCACCGGTAGTATTTTTCAATCCCTTAAGGGAGTTTTTTTTATATCTGTTTTCGGAAGCATTATGCATCTCTAAAGACACCGAGGGTGAGAGGTGAAATTAGCATTCCCTTTGCATCGGTAGGTTAAATAAATTCTTGACTAATAGACTAATGTAGAATTAATTACTTTTTGGGATTATATAAATATATACCCGGGCAACGCCGGCCAACCAGCTAGTGAAACAATAAATATGTTAGTGTAAATTAGGTAAGGAAACAGATAAAACATTCACGTGAATAATGACTCCATAAATATACAGCACAGTCCTTACAAACAGTAAAAATTAATCGATCAAAACATGTTAGGTGTAATGTGATATATTCCTGAGAATTCATATATGTACGATTCTTTAAGAGGATTCCTGTTTTAAACTATTTGGCCATACCGAGCACATGAAAAGTTCTATGTAGAAACACTCAGCTTTATATTACTCATTATCAAAATAGAAGAGTAAATTGAACGATTGAAGTGAGTAAAACTTAGAATCATGCACGTGTCCGCAGCCTATTTTCGACGGTGAGCAGTTTGGAAATGAGCTTAATTTCACTGTGGGGATGAGACCCTCTCATTTGAGCAGCATAATTTGTTTACATATTGACGGTGTTAACGACTGGATAATATTGTGAAAGGGCCCGTGGATGTGTGTATCGTGGTCACAGCGTTCTGTTTCCACAGAATTCATTAATAAAATAACAGCCATTTTCCATTAAACTCGGGAAACAAGTTAACGTCTCTGACAAACAAAGCTTGTGTCAGCTGAAGAATAACTCGTAAGAGAAAATTGACTGGCGATTAAGGAGTTCATTTGTCACAGTCGCCAACCTGTCAAATCCCAGCTACGACTTCGTCAGACTCATCACAATTGACTGCTGCTCTAATATCACATCAAATAACGACCCAAATTCGCTTAAAGACAACATATCGTGACGCATTTGCTCAATTATCACAATATATTATGTTAACGAAAATAATTTATTAAAATGAAATACACTCTAATTTATCTATGGTGCTAAAGATGTCTTTTTTGCAAGTGAAGGTTATAACGGTCGCGTCGACATCGTGGTCATTGGCGACCCGTATGTTATTTACAATAGTTTACATAACGTTATTATTCACATACATAGATATTCTTACCATTATTCGTAATTGTGTTTCTATATTTGTTCATTTAGGTTTGCTTCCTCGATAAATTTGATGTGGTCTAAGGCAGCTGTCGTTGAAGTACAGAGGTCGGAGGTGTGGTGTTTTGCGATTATTTCTGCTGATGTCGTCATATCTGCTTCAATAGAAGAGTATATGGGGAATAGTTAGTGGTTGACTGAATTCTTCAGAGGTTGGTTGTGTAGATCTGGAAAATAGGAACGCATGAGTAGAATCTAGATAGAATCACTTGTTTTGTTTTTTCTGTTTATGGTTTTGGGAATTTTTATGTCTTTGTAGTCTATTAGTTCACTGTGAATTATTTCGTCGTTCTTCCTTCTCATTTTTTCGTTCCACCTGTTTTCGAGTTTTACTTTACAGAGGTTCCACGTTTCCTTGCTGTTACACGGAAATTCGTTTTCTCTAATGTGTATGGTTTTGGATGCTACTTTTTCCAACTTGTCGGGCCCTGAGGTTTCCAGGTATTCCTCTGTGCGCAAGGATCCATGCTAGACAGATGTTTTGATTTCTATTCCTTATCTTCATGATATTGTCCCTAAAGAGGTTCAATGTTTGTTCCCTTTTGGGGATTTATGATTTCTTTAATTGCTTCCGATGAGTCTGTTAGAATCCGGGATGTTTATGGGGTGTTCATTGGCCACGTAGATAGTTTGCACTTCAGCCGCTAGGGCCGATGACTGGTTATTTAGTGTTGTAGTGCGCTGGTCAGAACTGCTGTAGATTGCGCTCGCTTCTCCTGTTGGATCCATCTGCAAACACTGACCTGGTATAACCGTGTTTCTTGATTAATTCATCGTGTTTCTTCACGAAGTTATCTTTTTTTGTGTTGTATTTTGCTTGGTTAGATCTACTACAATTTTAACTATGGGGTTCTTGCGAATGTGTTTTATTTAATTTGTGGCAGTGTGATCCTTGCTGTCCTAAGCTGTTTTTCCAACATTTCATGGAACGGTATCGCTTCTAATACTTCCCCACTGTGGTGGTAAGTTAAAGGTTTTGTTTGTTGTCTGATTTGGGGGTTACTTGACTCAAGAGATTTTATGGCGTACTTGATTGTTAACAATTTTATTCTGAATGCCAGGGGTAAATCTATTTTTTTTGCTGTCCTTAGTCCCGTTATTGGGGTGGATCTTATGTATCCCGATATGATTCTTAAAGCCTCGTTCTGAATTTTGTTTAGTCTCTCTAATGTTGTTATATTCGCAGACTGGTAAAGGTGGGCCCCATATTCTATTTTCGCGATGATTATGGCTTTATGTGTAAGTTGCAGCGTATTGTTGTTGGCCTTCCAGTTTCTGTCTGCTATTATTCTTAACATATTTATTCCTTTCTTAGTTTCTGTTATTAGTTGTTCCATATAGTTATGGAATCTTAGCTTACTATCCCCTATTATTCCTAGAATCTTGTGATTTTTTGTACTTGTTATGGTTTGGTCGTTGACTTTCAGTGGATAAGTTTTTTGTTTGTATCTTTTTGAGAGCAGTATAGTTCTGACTTTGTCCGGTGTGATGGAAAATCCTATTTTTGGAGCCCAGTCCGTAGTTTTGTCTATTGATGATTGCATCTGTTTTACAGATTCCTTTGGATTGTAGCCCCCTTATGAGTAGGACAATGTCTTCCGCATATATCATTGCTTTTATTGGCCGGGTGATTACCGTGTTGATGTCGTTCATAGCTAACAGGAAAAGCGTTACACTTAGGGACTAGCCTTCAGATGTCCCGTTTTTCACGTTAAATTCGTCTCGTCGTTCGTTCTTGCTACTATTTTCCTATCTTCCATTAGGTTTTTAAAGCAGTGAACAATATCTCCTGTAATGCCTGTTTTGCCTAAGTTGTTTAGAATGTTCCTTTGCCATGATTTTTCGTAGGCCTTGTTTACGTCCATTATTACACCGATCACGTGTTTTTTGATTGCGAGGGCTTCCTTGTCTAAATTTTTTAGCATCGCAAGTGCGAAATGGTCTTTTTTAAAATCATATTGGTTATGGTTAAGGATATTATTAACGTTCAAGTACCAGTTAATTCTGTTTGCTATGACTTTTTGTAGTATTTTACTTAAGTTATTGTTAAGGCAATAGGTCTGTAACTTTCGAGTCTTGTGTTGTTCTTTCCCTGTTTTATTATGGGTACTATATTTTTTCCATGACCTTGGTATGTAGTGTGTTCTCAATAAATGTTTATGATTTCTTGGAACAGTTTAATTCCTTCTTCTGGTAAATTCTTTATCATTGGATTGGGGATACCATCAGGTCCAGCTGCTGCTTTCTTAGTTATATTAATTTTTTCTTTTATCTCTTTTATTGAAATTGCCTCGTTTATTTCCTCTGCAGTACGTCTTAACTTACAAAAATAGCAAATGAGGTAGCAGACCATACAGACGTTAGAAGTTAATGATTTTAACGCAAAAATTCTGTTCAAGACAGTCGACCGAACGTAAATTTTGGCTAAAAAAAAAGGAGTATCGAAAAAATTGAGTCATTAAATTTAGTTCACATTAGAAATAATAAATAAAAATTAGGAATAAAAAATAGATATAAGAAATAATTCTCCCTTTTTGGATTCTTGAATCTCATCGCCGTTTTTCGTCGGCTAAAACAATTCCACACTTTACTTCCTTATTACTTCAAACTTCGTCGTTTGAGTTGTCATGCCTGAATTGTTTTCATTCTACAATCTTCTGTTTATTTTTGAATACGATAAATCTCCCTGTTTCGTTTTCCTTTCTACACACACTTTATTCCAGACATTTGAAAAACCCCATATGTATAAATGATAAAAATACATCTCGAAATTGACGTTTTCATTGTTATCTCTATCTCCATCTAAGTTGTTCAGCTCTGTCTAGAGTTTCAATACGCGATATGCTTTTGATTTCACATTAAAGCAAATATCTTTGAAATTTCAAAGATCGTAGACTTTCCTGGTGTATTTGCTCAAAGAAACGTTCTCTGGTTACCACTCAGGTACGATTCCAGGTGGCATATATTTTACTGATGGCATACATACAGGTGGCATATATTTTACTGATGTGAGGGTCCCGACACTCAGCAAGGAAGATTGTAACAGTACAGATGGCCGTCGAAACGTCGCGCAGTAAGTGATGTTGTACCCGAGTGGAACGTTTGCTTCATCTTTCAATTTACTTCCACTGTTCTGTCTTGTCGCCATGGTGAAACCAATGTCTGGAAGGTAAATAATTGTTCTTCTCTGGATATAAATAGTACCACGTGTTATTGTAAAAATTTTCGTTGTCACAATCAAATAAATTTATTTTTCTGTTGTACTTCCAGGAATTTCGCCAACTAGAGAATATTTCTGGAGGTTGTCGTCACCTGATACAGAAAAACAACCCCTATAATAAGTCCTAGAGTACACAAAGAGCACCAAGCAAACAAGAATTAAGAAACTACCGACTGTAACTTACTTGCAAGTACATATTCGGAATAATTTTGTAAATCTTTTTTATATCACAAAAACTGTGCCTTCAATAATATTTACAGGCAACCGTAAAATGTACTTTAAAGAAAATGAAAAACGCTAAGTGTTGTTTTTAACCAGAATAAATTGCAAATTTATATTTGCCGCGGTGAGTGTGTTGTTCGGTTTGATGAATTTTGCGGAATGAGAAAATTCGTGGCCAACAAAGAGGGTGAACCCAAAACGATAAATAAAATCAGACGTGTTGTGAATAAATGACGCTCCTCGAATGCCCGAAATGTAGTTCTATCTGTAGGTATGTGGTGAATTTTTCTTGCAATATTATCAAAACAACTGGCGCTATTGGTTTTGTTTGGAGAGGAATTATGACGGAAAACCTCACAGAGAGACTATGTGTGGATTTTAACCGACAAAGCATCTGTGGAATCGTTTTATGAGACGAGAGTCCGCTCGTAGAACACTGAAATGTTCAAAACAATGCCTCTGGCACGATTCAGGCACGTACTGTACCAGACATGTTAGCCGCTCATTCAAATGACTCGGTAACTTTCAGTAATTTAATTGCACCAAATTGCGTTTTAAATACGCGTTTAACCAGGACAGAGCGGTTTTTTTAGGGTAACAAGCTACATGAGGGTAATCCACATGGTGGCATCTCCCCTTTAATAGCATAGGAAGGGATTTGAAAGGGGGATGCGGACGAGTAGAGGAGGGCAGCCTAGGGTTAACTAGGGCCCCCGGACTATAGTTTAAAGATCCTACCGGCATTCGCCTAAAGAAATGCAGGGAAAACCCTAGAAAAACCTGCATCGAGTAGGTCGTGCATTGGGTACTCGTCCCTCGCCCTTCCGATAGCGGGAGAGGAGTTTTCTGTGGGAACGCAGCATTCCCTTTTCCGTGCCTCGACCAGTTTAGGAGGCAGCTGGCCGCCTATTCCAATGGGAATAGCGGACAACTCTTACCGTATGCCCAAGGTCTGAGACCCCGGAACATACACCTCTCAGAACAGGCCGAGGAGCCTCGGCTTGTGAGAACCTCAGTTCAAAAACGGAGGGGAATAGGCATACCCGGTTCATTTAATGTACTACTGTTCATGTCCTGATTGTGAGACAGATTTAAGACAGATTTTAATTGGTTGTATAATTGATGTATGAAATAAAGCATTCCTTAAATGTTTTAACGCTTTGTTTTCTGTTTTTAAATGCTGAAGCCAGTGAATTCATAATTTTTTTGTTATATAAATAACTTAATAAAAATATACAATTCTATCCACTCGATTATTATGACCACATCATCAGCACTATGTTTCTTTTTTTTTGTGTAGACGGGCTATGTATAGGGTAATCCACATAGTGGCGACTCCCCTCTTATAGCATAGGAAAGGGATTTGAAAGGGGGGATGCGGATGGGTGGGCGTCACATTTTTCTTTTTGACTGTACGAGACGTTGAAATGTGATGCGAGGAATCTGACCCATGTATGACGAATAGGACTGTTTCACAAATGCTCAACTGTATTAAGATCTGGTACAAGAAAAGTTATGTTTGCCTCATGCTCTTCAAATCATTTGTGCAGAATACGAGCTCAAAAGGTTTTGATTTCGTCACCTGGTTTCTGCCGTGTGTCGTTTTTACGGCTCTCTAACTAAAGCAACAAGGATTACAAAAACATCATGTGGTTTTTAATTTATTACTAAATTTTATCTGTTATTTGGCTATTTTTTATTTAAGTAGTATACTTTTATCAGAGACATTTTATATTTTTCATTTTCAACTAAAATCATAATTCTGATTCATTTCAGTCATAATTCATGATACTTTCAAATCTGGAATTATTCAGTGAAGATTTGATGTAAATCCCTAATTTCAAGGCTAGATTCAATATTTTTATTGGCAAAATAGTGAATTATAAATAGCCATTTAAGCATTAAAACAATTTTCGTTGTGGTTGTGGTCACTTGTATGCTCTGACGTGTGAATCTAGTGCTGCTATAAAGCACTTAAGTTTGATGCGATTTTAAAGATTCTTTTCTTAAGCAGACAAGTTCGTAAACTGGAAGTGGAGTTGTGTGAGGGTCGGAGATGGCGTCTTGGGAGGAGGCCTACAAAGGGCACTGCACGTTGATGGCAGCCGTATCCATTCTCTCTCCCTAATATCCACTCAGGATGTCCTCCGAGAACGCAGATCTGCGGCTTACCAGAATGTCGTCTCAAAATGCACAGATACTATCTCAGATTTTCTCAAGGGAGCTTCGGGGAATAGTCAAAGAGAAGTATTACAAGTGTGAAGAGAATTCCTTTCTTCGTACAGTTTCCGATATCTGCTGAGCCTGTATTTGCGTAACGAAGTATTTATTCAAGCAGAACCTTCAATCAATTATTTATATAATATTCATCTATTTATTTACAAGCCTTTTTAAGGTAAAAGTACCTATGGATTGGAGCATCTGACAGCTTTCAACCCGTTTCAGTCACGTAATTTCCAATTGGAAATTCAAATTAGATAAGAAATCCTTCCATCTTTTTCTGTCCTTTCATCTACGATTTAACATGTTATCGATAAATCTTGATTTTAATTTAATGTAAATTACCGTTGATTAAAAGAAAGTGTATCTACCTTTCAGAAAAAAAATATTAATGAATAATTCATTTTACATTCAATAGTTTTTTTCACATAATTAACTTAGAATTATTGTACTAGTTTCTTAAGAATAAGATTCCTTTTACTTAAATGTTATTTCATAAACTTAAAATATATAATAACATTCTGTCATCTGTCTCTTTTCTCCTTTAATTCTACCTCTGATATAAGAATCTTTGTTGGTTAAGAATTAAGAACAAAATTTGTCGGTGTTTTTTTAACATTAATGCATTATCTATTATTTAAAATTATATGAATGTCATAGATTAAATTTGTTTGTCTAAACCCTTGCATATTCTGTATGTTATTCAAAATTCATATTTACAATCTTCAGTCTCAAATTATTTATTAATTTTAACTTCTGAAGGAGTGGTACAAATACGAGCGTTTTTAAAATTTGATTAAAAAGATTAAGAATTATTTTAGAAATGATTATGATCAACAAGATCGAATGTTCAAAAGAAAGTAAAATTAATGAATAATTTTTAGATTGAAATATTTTAAGTAATATTATTGGAGAGTCTATATAATATCAATTTTACATATTACACTTCATAGTCACAAGTGATGACAATACTAACGATATATACAAATAAATATCGGGAAACACGGTACATTAAAATTGCTATTAAAGCAAGGAATTAAAAATTTAGGATTGATTTAACTACGGTTTCATATAAAACACTTATTATTTAATATAAAGAGACAATTCTTATTTAATTAATAAATATGATATTTGGTTACAGTCCATGACTCTAAATTCATATTTCAGCATATAAATATACACTCATACATTCAAAACTGCTGATTACCTTAATGTCCTATAGATTTGACGAAACGTAGTAATGGAAATAATATTAAGGTTTTAATTAACACATTCTCTCTGACATATGGCTGTGTTATTTATTTATTTATTTATAAAAGACTAAATGTCTCGTGTAGCTGTATGTATCACTCAGTAGATCAGAGATCTCACTACTATCCCAAATGCCTTAACGTTGTCCTGTAACGCAACAATAATAATGCATTTTTTCCGGTTTTCTAATATCTGTGAAGGAATTGTTGACCAAAGGACGTTGTGAAGAATTCACTAGCTCATTGTAGAGTACTGAAGAATGAGTAAGAACTATTAACCATTTATAATAAGAATTATATTATTATTCGTACTAATTACTATTACAATCTTGTAAAGTTTATCTGCCGACTTATTTTCTTTTTCATTTTAGACGGGAATTGATGTAAGATTTTTCTGCTGGAAACTCCGTCGAATGAAAAATTTTTAAATTACCTATTACTGTTATATTAATATATTTATCGTTGTCTTAAATTATATAATTTTTTTTGTAAAATGCAATCGATGTTTTTCTAATTGAAATAATTTATTTTCTTTTAATCTTATAATATGACGTATCCAATTAATAATAAATCTAAATTAATTATATAATAAATCTAAATTAATTACGTAGATCATAAATTCCTCTCTGTTATACAATATGAATTAATATTGTTTTTTCTTCACTACGGTAATTTTTTTTCTTCGCGTGAACTTTTATATATCTCATCCTGCGGCTAAGACGAGCACTATATATAAATATAAAACGTCTAAAATCACATTCTCGATTTAAATATGGCATATTAACGTTACGTGAGGTTTTGTTTGGTTAAGAGTATCGTGTTTTATATACGTTATTCTAATACGTGTTGGGTTTTGTGTGGATGTAATGGCACATCTCCTGTGTGACGTCTGATGTACTCGTATTGAGCCCCTCACAGAGGTCTCTAGCAACCCTAGCCCGGGACCGGATTCACGGTTTTAATTATTCTCAGCGTAGCTTAGCGGGGAGTAAACTTAATTTCGCAGCAGGAGTGTTCGGATTTTATTGCCTCAAGAAACCCGCTGTCGCTATTATGTCTTCGTCTTCACCCCCTCCCCTTTCCTCTGCTCCCCCTCGTGCTCCTTCGTGACGAAACTTCTCCTGGCGGCGTTATTAAAAAAATAAAATAAAAACGCTCGACGTGTCATCTTCGCAACTCTGAACAGCCGTATTCTTATTGCTGTCTTCTGCTGCCAGGCGGCTTCTCTCACGTTGTTAATTTTATTTTCGCCTCCCCATTGAAGTTAATTTTAGCAATTATTCAAGTTGTCATCTGATCAAAAAGAATGGCGTTCTTAGGCGCAGCGCAATTGAATTATAAATGAACGTCCCAGCTCTTAACAGCAGAATCATTTACAAGTCGAAACAAATAAAAATTTGCTCTTTTCAGAATTTGAGAAAGTCGTCTACCATTTGAGATGTCAACCGAATTACTTACAAAGAACATCTTTCTTCTTGATTAGGCAAGAAAGCAATTCACATTTTGTTAACCATCTGATAGTTTCATACTTTTATATACCTATAGTAAAAATTAGAATTCGAAAATTAAAATATGATAAATTAGAAGAAATATATAGGGTAATACAATTTTGAACGTTAACCTTAAAATCTTGTTAATTGACTTAGGTTACATCATGTATGAGGCAATGGTTCATAATTATTCATTTTAATTAAAATAATTGCCTTTTTATTTTGACAAATGCTCACTCCCCGCTTGATTAACTTGGCAGGACTTCAATTCAAGTATCGAATGAGAATTTTTGACTGTTACCCGCAGTCCGTAGATGTCATACTAGCATCAGAAGGTGACGCTAAAATTATTTAATGCATTTATTGAACAATCTCTGTACATCACACAATAAGTTCGTTCTTTAACAGTTTGCATTAATCGGTTTGCTGGAATCATTGCTGTGGTCGCCTCCCTATCATTCTTAACGTATTACTAGACTTCGCTTATGCACAACGATTTAATGATAATACTACGTGAATATTATAACAATTTTTAAATGGTATCGGACTTTGATGGACATGGAGTGTCCATATAAATTTATAAGACTTATAAAAATGACTATTGACAGTACAAAATTGCAAGTGAAAGTGGAAGGAAAACTTACCAAGGAGTTTGAGGACAACCAAGGCCTACGACAGGGAGATGTATTGTCCACACTACTTTGCAACATAGAACTGGAAAGAGTGATGAGAAAAGGTGAAATCAATAATCCAGGAGGCACTCTGTTCAACCGTATGAATCAGAATCTAGCATATGCGGATGATGTCTAGAAAACTGAAAGAGCTAGAGGAAGGGCTGGACAGGCTGGAAAAGGAGGCTGAGAGTAATTAATACCAAAACAAAATATCTCTTTTCTTCAAGGAGAAACAGTGCTATGGAAAACAAAGTCATCAATCTAAATGGAGTTAACTATGAGAGATGCGAGAATTTTAAGTACTTGGGAGTACTGGTAACGAAGGATAACAGTATAAATGAAGAAATAAAAGCAAGGATTGCAGCAGGAAATAGAGCTTACTGGGCCCTAATTAAGACTCTCAAGTCACGTAGTCTGAACAGGAAACTGAAAGTGACTGTTTATAGAACAATGGTAAGACCGGTGGTCATATATGGCACGGAGACATGACCGCAGCAGAAAAAGAGTGTTTGAAAAGATAGGAAAGAAAAATATTAAGAAGGATTTATGGAGCGGTAAACTAAGTAGGGAAATGGTGAATACGAAGAAATGGGGAACTGGAGGAACAGTATGGGTATGCAGACATTGTATTGGAAATAAAGAGGAACAGACTGAGATGGTTGGGCCATGTAGAGCGAATGACAGAAGACAGGGTTGTCAAAAAGATCTACAAAGGAAATCCAGGTGGCAGAAGGGCCAAAGGGAGACCACTAAAACGATGGTTAGACGATGCGGAGGACTACTTACAAAAGATGGGTGTTAGAAGATGGAAGAAACGAGCAGAGGACCGGCAAGATTGGACAATGATCGTTAGTGAGGCCAAGGTCCAACATGGACTGTAACGCCGAAGAGTTGTAGTAGTAATTCTTGTTCTTTTTGGTTCACTAACCTGTTCGATAATTTGTTTGTATGTGCTTCCAATCGGTCGCTAGATTTTAAGGAAAAATTTGTATTTTTGGTATCGATAAATCATTTTAAATATTGGTATTAGAAAGCGCTATACACATGTCATGAAAAATCCATGATCACAAAACTAAATATTACCTACTTTACAATGTAATGCGTACAGATTGATTAAAAAAAGACGTGATGCTTGGAGCAGTCAGTGGCAAGAACCCTGATGGTCACTCGTTGGCTTGATACATTCAAAACTGATACAGTGCTGAGCTCAAGGCAGTTGATGGATGCAGTACAAGATCGGACGCCATGGAGAAAGTTAATCCATAAAATCGTCGAAAATCGGATTCAACTGAACGGATAACATCATCATTAGGGTCATACTACTGTTCATTCACCATCACTCGTAGCAATTTATTTTGAAACATTTTTATTATTTCAATGTTGCTGTTATATGCAGTCACAAAATGCTTGATTCCCTTAGGTCACAGGGGCTTTATTATCACTTTAATTACCATCTGTTAAGTTTTTACTGTTGACTGCGAATGCTTGTCGATAATCCTCCATAACGGATAAGACTTTGCGAATTTTCTGTGTATTTTTAGATAAAATGTGTTCTTGCATTAATTTGGAGTTGCCTATTCGTTAACGAGTATGCATGGTCTGGTCTCTGCTGTTACCTACTAGGATTTGTTTCTGGGTGTAGAAGATATTTCTTACAACGGCGAGTTTATTCGGTCGTTTCCATGTCCATTCCCGGTCCCATGAGTATTTTATTGCTTCGTGAAGATGCTGTCTGACGTCTGAGTGTGATGCAGCGTCTATACCCATGGTGACGAAATAGATCGAATTACTTCTTTAACTAGAAGCTAAGTGGAATCTTTCTCAAATATAGTTGATGACTGATTCTTTGTTTTCATCATTATTCATGCTGGTGGTAACACTTTTGGAGGTTATATTTATTACTAGCTGGGTGCCCGGCGTTGCCCAAGATGTCCCGATACACTCCAATTTCGGTTGCTTTTGCGCTATTTTTATGTAACGCTCCTCGAACCCTATCCCTAAATGTGCTCACCTCCCATGCTGAAGGTATAAGAAGGTATAAGACAATTTTATATAATATAGATAGATAGGTAGATATACATACACTATTTAAAACAATTATTAAATTTGCAGACATATAATTTTTCCTTCTGAAATTAAACTATTTGGTGGTTTTAGCAATCTGCAGTTGGTAGCATTGTATAAAATTAATGCAAAACATTAAGAAATACGCTGTCTTCAATAAAAAAATATCCATTTTAAACATTTAAGTATTGTTTTTATCATAATTCTATGTATCTTCCAGTGCGTATTGCAAGATATAATTGGGAAACATATTGGTCCCTGATCCCGTTAAATATTCCACGTCAAAAGTCAAGTTATTTAAAAGAAAATTAATGCCATGGATTACCTTTCATTATGAATTTCATTTATCACTCGATTTGGTATTGATAGATTTAATTATACTTATTATTCAATCAAAATATTCCTGCTTTACTTCATTTCTCAGAAATTGTACATCTATAACGTCGTTCCCAAAAATGGAAAACAAATACTGCTATCCTAACCTAAAATTTTTGTTTCACGACACAAATTGCACGCAATAATTTGTTTGCATTTATACAAATTTATAGAAATACGTTGCGTAAAGTATAATTAATTGTACTTTAAATTCAATTTAAATGTTCCTATTTCTGTACATACCTTTGACTGATAGTGCATTAATTGAATAACGACCATAAAAACTTTCGGAGTTCCGTACGTCATTTTCAATACTTTTATAGTTACAAACATATAATTCAGCAGTCGTACCTTAGACAAATCTTATTATCTTCTGAAATATTATACAGGATACAATAGTACGTTATATTATGAAATTTTATAAATCTCGACCGACACACATTGAATGTATTGTAAGGCGCCATATTGGCTTTATCAAAGATAGCGGGATAATTAACTATTCCAAATTAACTTTGCGCAAGGATGGTAAAGTGTTTCGTATTGTTTTTTATTACTATATTATTACTATTTATTACTATTCGATGGAGTAAAACTGGAAAAAATTTTACTTTTTATTCAATCAAAATATTTCTGCTTTATTTCATTACGAAATACAGAACTATATTTAGGATGCGTCAATGTCTTGAAAACTTATGACGTCATCGTCTCGCGCAGTAATTTAACACTAATTCGTAACTTATTTCAATTATAATTATTTCCACGTTTATTCTAGGGGTTTCTCATCCCACAGTACCGGTTATCGATTTTGGCAGAATATATATACCAATTTTTGTTGAATTCTGTCCACGCGATAAAATTTGTATAAAGAACAACGTAAATACATACATACATACATACAAATATACATCCTTTTTTATTATATAGATTTAATATTAGCACAGTTTTGGATCATTACTCGCGCTTTATGGATGGCGAAGGCTTAGCAGAAGAAGGTGGAGTTTATGTTGATCAGTTTGTATCTTCTAATTTTTTATTTGATATTATTACACATTATGAATACTGCAGTGGCTGTTCCGCCTTTGAAAATTTTCTGGTGGTCCGGGAGTTTGGCGAATAATTCGTTGAAGCGTGTTTGGATGTTTTCGCTGAAGATAGGATAGCGAGAGGTTTGAGGTGTAGACAGGCTATGTATAGGGTAATCCACATAATGGCAACTCCCCTCTTATAGTATAGGAAAGGGATTTGAAAGGGGGGATGCGGAATGGTAGAGGAAGGTAGCCAAGGGTTAACTAGGGCCGCCGGGCTCTGGGTTAAGGATCCTACCCGGCAATTCGTCTAAAAGTGATGCAGGGAAAACCCTAGAAAAACCTGCATCAGGTAGGTCGGGCATTTGGTACTCGTCCCACGCCCTTCCGATGGCGGGAGAGGGGTTAGCTGTGGGGTCGCAGCTTTTCCCTCGCCGTGCCTTGACCAATTTAGGAGGCAGCTGGCCGACTATTCCAATAGGAATGGGCCAGTGTTTCTAGCTAAGGAGTTTTCCATGTCATTGTTAAAAATTTTAACTTTCTTACAATTCTTAGTCTCATATTTGAAGACGGTTAGTATCTCATAATTGATAGAAAGCTTAATGGAATCGCATTAAGAATTTATGTTTCATAAACAGAGTGAGGACTTCCCAGGAGTAAATTATAAATAAAAATTGCCCGATTTCCAACTGGGTTAAATATTTGTTATTACACAATGTTTCAATGACGTGTTCTGTCATCGTCTACTGCTACAAAATGACACAACAACCAATCGGCAACGAGACATGCATAACGCCGATCTGAACAGTAGCCACATGCGTATTTATCAATGTGTATATATACAGCTCCTCAATTATTTATTGACATTAATTAAATTCTATAACCAAAAATCGTTATTAAGTCAACTCTCGGTAACTTAAGGGAGTCAAATATAATTCTGTAACCGAAAATCGTTATTAAGTCAACACTCAGTACCTTAAGGAAGTCAAATATAATTCTGGTAGGTTAAATTAATATCAAAAATAATTATGGTAATCTAAAACAATACCGGTACACGTTACATTATAGGATTCATGGATATTTCATATGCATTAAACGAGTTGAATATATTTACCCGGTGTTGGTTTCAGTCTTAATGAAAAAATGAAAAAAATAATAATAAGGAAATGAGTAAACTTTAACCGAAAATGGTCTACCAATTCAAAACGGGCAAAAATATATTTTTTAGTTGGGAATTTTTTTTAACATTTTCATCAATTTTTAATTACTTATACCTTTTCACTAATTTATTTTTTAACTGTGTTAACAAATTGAAAATCATAATGGCCATTGTTTGAAATTTAATGCTGAGAATTATGGTCTAATTATTATACATAAAAACTGTCTCTTATATATAATCATATTTATATTCGAAAAATTAGAAGTTAAAGAAAAATCGTCATATGTGTCGCCATTTTCTACGATAAGCGAACACGAATAAGGTCTAAGAATAATGAAAACTAAGACGCATTATTAGGCGCCAATAAGTACTACTATATGTGACATTCTTCAGTTTTGAACGTATCCGCCGTTCCATCCATCTCCATCCTGAAGGTTAAACTATGAATAATGGTTCATTGTTTAAAATGAGTGAAAAAATAACGAAATCCACAAAGTCTTCAATATAAAAATGCCAATTATGTGTAATGTAGTTATTTCTGAATATTCTCACTTGAAAGAAATTCTTCAGTCTTTTCACATTGATAATCAAATCTATTAAATTATAACTATATAGACACATAACCAAATAATCTCAAGAATTCTGACTTGAAGTTATTTCGTCAGTCATTTGCACATAGACAAATCTTCATGCATTAATCGAACACAAAACCTGTAATCCATGGAATTTTTTTGAATCACTGGCAAGAAGACAACTTCCGTATTTCTTTACTGAGACTTAAATATTTCAGCAAATAAAACTCAGCAATCGTAAATTAAACAACTATTGGAGTATTACACTATATAATTTTACTTTTAATTCAATCTGAATGTTTCATAATTCGGTCATTATTTACAAACGTAAATTACTCTCAGGAAAATTTGTACGTCTGTGCAGTGACGACGTAGACCTCGTTCGAAGAAGAATTTAGGACAAATTTGCACTTTTTTTTTTACAAAAAATTTCCTCTTTATGCTTAATCCCCACAGTGTTTTTCTCCGGGTACTTAAGAATGTCTACCAAGTTTTGTTGCATTCTAATTAAATATCTATGAAAAGTATACAAACATGCAAACAAATATACATCTTCTTTATTATATAGTTTTACATTAAGATATATAATCCTGAGCTGTGTACATCCAAAACTTAGACTATTATGATATAAGAATTTATATATATAATTAGAAGAAGAACCGAAAGTTCAGTATTATTTGAAAATTGTCTATTCGGATGAACGAAAGAAATTTGTCAAGTGCATATATAAAATTCGAGTATTAATGGAATTTTATTTTTGCATAAATATTTTACGTGTGATATCATTGAAAGGTAATAATTATATTAGCCGAAATACTGCACTTATGTTTCTGAAGTTATTGAGTCCAGACATTTTTAATTTCTTCCGAAACAGCAACCCTTTTCTAAACGTTCCTCTGGTTTGGTGCTTTCCAAGAAGGATTTTGGAAAGTAAGAAATATAATTTCTATAGACATTATTATACATTTAAAAATTTTACAAGTATCTTAATAAAAAACGGTTGTGTATAACCACAGACCATACGGACATCATTCCTATACATGTGGTGTAGTCTAATGACTTCAGACTTTTAGTTCGTTATTTGAGACCCGTGATCATTTACACGTCACCCGCTATCAAAAGAACGAGGTCGCATTAGCAGGCTACTAACAAATATATGAGTTTTGAGTGGGTCCCCTTTCTCTCCTAGTTTATGTCCCTGCGCACACGGGTGTGTCGCCATGATTAAATGGAATGTAAATTTTCGCGGTTCTCCCCTCTTCACTTAAATCAAATGCTGTTTTACTATTACTATTCAAACACGACACGTGTGCAAGCGTAAATTTTGTAAAATTGGTTTGAATGATTTCACAATGTCAAAGTCTGTTTACTGCACTAAATTCGGTGTACGTTTCTTTTTTTTTTTGCCTTTTTATTCTTACATTCGATAAATTTGATCGTTTATCCTGAACATTAATACAGAAAATTTATTATTTATTCATGCAGTAATTTAATTATCTATCTTGGTAATCTATGGGATGATTACAAAACTCTTAGAAAATCTATGGTAAATGTGAATACAAATTTCTCTATTACGTTAAACTTATAAATTACCAGATAAGTTTCACATAAATGTAAATAAAATTGACTATATTCGCAAAGTTTCGGTCAAAAAAATTATTCAATCGTAGGTTTTCATATAATAATTATAGATACTTGGAAAACTGTAATGTTACTATAAGTAAGAGAAGTTGTTTTATTCTAAGTATTTTTTTTCTTCTACCATTATTTAATTATAATAATTCAGTAGCTTGACGTTAATTTCCAGATTCTCAAAACCTGTTTCTACGCATGTTGTTGTTCTTCTGAACTCAAATAAAATATATAAATGCAATATAATAATAATTAACCTACTACATGATAAAGTAATAAAAACTTCTATTTTCTGCTCAAATTAAAGTAGCTGTTGAAATATTTATTATGAGTTAAATAATGGAACACTCATTATTCGGTCAATGAAGTCCAAAATCGCTCTGAACCTGGCGTTTATTAGTAACCTTGAGAGTATTAGGTAATATGTGTGAATTTGATATAGGAATTGCTGCCTGTTTGAATGTTCATCGGAAACATTTTTTTTTTCATGTTAATCATTGTCACGGAACGAGATCACCAATCTGAAAATTTTATTGATGTGACCAGCAAAATTCTTCGGAAGTAATCAATTGTTTTTGTAAAGTTTAATGATATTTGTGAAATGTAGTTTACATTAAAAACAATTTTATCTCTTCTTAACTGTTCATTTCATCTCTTTAGATGTCTATTTTATATAATTTTTTATATGCATAGTTTATAATATTTTTGTAGATGTCTCAATATGTTTATTTTCCTGTCCATGTATTTGATGTTGAATAACTCTTGGGCTTCCACCCGGGTAATTATAGGCTTAGACCACGACGTTACAATGACGTTCACTGTCATCTTTCTCAAGTTAATGCCTTCCTAGTGTCTGCGTCACTTATATACTCTCTCACGAGCTGGCGCTCGTCACACGTGGTTTGTGTGACGAGCATTCACTTGAGAACGATGACAGCGAACGTCATTGAAACGTCGTGGCCTAAGTCTAAATTCACGGATGGAAGCCCAAGAATTACTTATACTACATATTCACCAGGAAAATCTTCGTTCTTTAATAATGTGTTTTATCTTTATGTATATAATGATAATTTCTTCAGTAGAGGACTTCTGGAAATAATAAATAAATCTATACCACTGTTGTACTGTGTAAGCTATCATTACCCAAAATCCCTGGTGTGAACAGAGACAAAGTTTAGTACAGATAAAATGAAAATAAATAAATATATATATATATATATATATATATATATATTTATTTATATATATTGTAATGCCAATTAATTAGACCATTAATTGTTTGGACATAAAATTTGAATTGTTTGATAAATCCATTATAGCGGCCTGTTCGAACAAAGCAACAATGGAAAAGCAAGCTCAGCCGTTTTTGTTGAAAAGTCAGAATGGCGTTTGAGCGCATGAAAGTCTAGCAGTTTACGTTTATAGCCAGCCAGGAAAGAAAGCAGTTTTACGTCTATCAGCAGCCAGGAAAGGAGAGCAGTTTACGTCTATAGCCAGCCAGGAAAGGAAGACAGTTTTTTTTACGTTTACAGCCAACTAGGATAGAGTTGGTGATAAAAGATTGCTGTGGACAGATGAAGTTTTTCTGGTGAGCAGCAAAGAGCGGAATAGTAAAGTTGACAGTAAGTTCGATCCGAAAGAATAAACAGTTAAAATAAATCTTCAAGGAGATACGTTACAGTTTAATTCCAAATCAGTAAAAGACTAATAAATCTACGAATCAGAGGATCCCTGTAAGGCAAGCAGACATCAGATAGCTGACATTCAGGAGGATCATCCGATTTCCTGGGAGCCTATCAATTTTGACTTCAATAGTGTAAAATCTGTTAGTCGATATTTAGAATCAGTGTATAATTTTGCAATAGTGTACTTCCGAAACCAAAAAGAATGCTGATACCAGCTGGACAGTATGTAAGTAACAAAACCAAAACTAATGATTAATTGTAAACGCAAATTAAAGGATAAAGTCAGATTTCGTTCTCTTTTAAATTGTCAATCAGAATTAATTTCTTTACTTTTAATTTATTTCATTCTATCGACATATTGGTTAGGTAAATTTAAAACTGTTTTGTTAATAAGATTTTAAATCAATTTGTTGTGTTCATTATCAAACCCAGTCAAGGCCCTGAGAGAACCAGATCTCAAATTTTGTGTTTGTAATTATCTTTTATAGCCACAAAATAAAATAAAATTATGTTGTTTGTTAAATTTTGATTATTATTTCATTTAACAAAGTCTCATATTTGATTATTACAATACTGTAATAATTAAACGAGAGGCGTTTAATAAATAAATAAATTATTCAACTTTTACAAACAATAGATTTATTATCAATTATTTAACAAAATTACAAATTTAAACATATCTCAGTCTCTCAGGGTCATAACTGGGTTTGATAATGGCGAATCATTATATTTATAACCGTATCAACAAATTACAATTAAAGGAAAAGAAAAGTACTTGTCAAATAAATCAGAATGAAATTATTTGTAAACGAAGTTAACCTAAAAGATTGACTCTAATTAACAATTTTTAATCAAAAGAAGAGAACTAAATCTGACGGCTATCTTTTAATCAGGTTTACATAATTAGTTGTTTTATATTGTTACTCACGTCTGCCCAGCATTCCAGGATACCTTTAATTGTCGAAACAATATGGTGGGTTTTACACTGCTTCTACTCACAGATTCTGCACTCATTCTAACTCAATATTTTACTCGTAGTCAGGAACCCGGATGATTCTCCTTCCGTCCTCTGGGTAGACCGCTTGCTTGCCTTGGGTGACTTTTGCTAACTCTGGCTGGCTATGTGCACAAAAACTGTTTTGTGCTTAGCAGGTTTCGTCGTTATGCTCGAGTGAATGTTTTGTCTTGAGCAAAATGTTCTGAGACCAATCAACTCTGTTGAATGCTAATTCTCAATATTTCTCTGCAAACTGTATTTCACCATATCATAATGCGACCTGCTTTTCGTTCTCCAATTAACAGTTATTGTTCGACGACGTCCCACCGCAAACTCTATCTCGTCAAACCTTGCGAACTGTACTTCACAATATCATAATGCGAACTGAACTTCTCAATATCTTAATGCGAACTGCATCTGACCAAACCTTCCTGCCAACTGAACTCCCATCTCGCAATTTGAGCGCGCATAAGCCTTCCGACAAAGGAAACCGTGCTTGGCTACATTGTTGCTATGTTCTCTAAGAATTTATGTTTTTAATTTCACAATCAATGTCTTAATTAATTGGAATTACAATATGTATGTATATATTACAATCCACAAAAAATTAGGAATCATCGCCATATGCAAAATTCTAATGATTCATTGAAACCTTTCGCTTTTTCGTGGCAAGAACCTTCTTGTTCAGTGAATAATATTTTGTTTGAGGAACTCAAATAAAAGACTAAAGAATGCTCATACCACCCAGCAAAAAGTCTCACAAAGTATATTATTCTCCGAAGACGCCTGCATTACCCGTTCTTCGTAGGTTCATAAATATTGACGCCAGATGCAGATATCCTCTTTCTATCTACATATCTGAACGAGAGCCTTCTGCATCCCATATTTGATAAATGGCGTCTATTAATCCTTTGTTCTTTCTTATTGTTTGAATATGCGACTTCAACCGCATTTGGAAGTAGCAATAGGAAAATATTTTGTTTCAACCCAAGTGAAGATTATAGCAGTTGATGACATTAATACGTTCCGACTTGCCCCTGGCATATACTGCATGATAATATCTAACAGCCTCCTTAACATGCACATATCAAACAATTTATGCAACATAATGTTATTAGTGTTTGTTATTTATGCTTCTTTATTTCAACTTAATTTTCAATCTGTTAAAAAAGAGACCAATTTATTTTCAGAATTGCATTAAAGCAATTAAAGCAGTGCGTTGTAGGTATTTATATAATTATTTTTAGTGTATCAAGATAGTTCATTAAAAAATACTTTTAACAAAAAAATTAAATACAGTATTCATTATACAAACCAACCGTTATAATTATCGATATTAAGTTTTTAAACGTATGAAACTATCTGTCGCTCAGGGGAGTTTGAGCCATGCACCAGTGACGCTAGTTAGAAATTACTGTAGTGGATCACTGATTACTTCAATATGATGCAAGACGTTCTTTGCCTGGTGAACCGTTGTTTAATGTTCGGCAGTACTCGGAGCTCGAAGTATGTTGTCTCAGACGAAATATAAAGTGGTAGACTTCACTCTCCGAAAAAAGTGACAATTTTCCTCTGGCGTCTGCAGAGGTTTTCTGTTTAAACTTTTCTATCGACTGATACATATCTTAACGACTATTTCTCACACTCTCCTTCGCCGTTTGCTCGTATCTGACTGCCTTACTCTTTCACCACCACTTATCTATTCCTTCTCTCCTTTTTTCTGCCATACAACGACTGTTTCGTTCCCCCTTACTGTGGTTTCCAGCTATCAGTCCATCGCTGTACAATCTACGATTCATTTTTTCCACCTTGTTCAGTCGGTTCCTCTTCCCCTCCATCTGGATTTTTGCTAAAAATTCTCCTTTCTGCTAAATAAATTTTGAATACTAAGAAAATTAACCTTGGTATTTTCGTTTACGGCATGTTTCTGTCTGGCGACAGAAAACCAAGTCAACAGCGAACTAAGAATTCCTTTGAGTCTTCTGTATTCGACCTGATTAAGCTCGGGTGGAAAATAAACTTGTGGCTGTCATACCAGTCTGCTAGTATTATTATTCCTGAATAGCATATAAAATATAAATAATATAAAATTAACTAAACGCATCAGAAAGTATGAGTTTGGTTGTTGATATCTATATTTTTATATTATCTTCATGTAGATCTTTAATTTGTCTTATTTTTATTATATCGTAAGCCAGTTGATATAAATATTAATAAACAGTAATTAGTTTGTAAAGCATTTAAATTTAATGTATTGAATTGAAAGTGTTACAACGCATATAAATCTTCATGTAATATTAAATATTTAACAAATATAATCCTACAAAAGAATAAAATCAATTATCTTCAAACGTTACAAAGCCATATTTGATGAATTTGTCGCCGTTGATAACGTCTAATTGGATTTCAAGCGATTTCGCTTGATTTACTAGTTACTAATGTAACTGTATGATTTTAGCTTATATGACGTCATAAATATTCTTGTCGGTTTTTCCATTCAACTAAAGGAGATTAAGAACAGAGTAAAACAAATAATACGGATCAGACGAAAATATACCACTGGGATCGAAAAGTAATGTGAAATTGTCATTTAAAACTCCCGGGTATTAGAAAGGCAGGTAATTTTTTTTCCTAGGTTGTTAGGACTTTCTATAATATTTGCCAAGCGTCTGTTTGTTAAAAGGTTTAATTATCTCCGAGTTACACGTGTTTTTGTAAACAACCAAAAGTGAATATTTCGATTTTTGCAATGGGTGATTTTGTTGAGCAAAGAACTTGCATCAATTTTTTTTGCGGAACGAATATTCTTGTGCGGACACGTTGAAAATGTTGCGGAAGGCCTTTGGTGATCAAACTATGGCACAAAAAAGTTCAAAGAGGGCCGAGAACGCGTTGAAGACAAACCGCGCTCTGGACGACCATCAACGTCTACCGACGAGCGCCACGTCCAAAAAATCAAAGATTTGGTGCTTGACAATCGCCGATGGACAATTTGAGATCTCGCTGATAGTGTTGGAATATCATTTGGCTCAGCCCAAACCATTTTGAAGAATGTTTTGTGTCTCAAACGCATCTAGTCTCGATCGGTGCCAAAATCGCTCAATATTTTGTAAAAAAAAGCGTCGTGTTGATGTGTGTGAAACTTTGCTGTCTGACTATCAGGACCACTTGAAATGCATCATTACTGGAGACGAGACTTGGATTTACGCATACGACCCTGAAACCACCGACCTATCCAGCGAATATCGTGCAAAAGGTGAAGCAAAACCGAAAAGACCACGGCAAAGTCGCTCGAAAATCAAGGTCATGTTGACAGTTTTCTTTGATTATTGTGATGTGGTGCACTATGAATTCCTTCCGCCGGGGCAAACCGTCAACAAAGAATATTATTTGAGCGTTATGCGTCGTTTGCGTGAAGCTATTCGTCTGAAACGGCCGGAATTATGGGCGAACAACTCTTGGTTCCTTAATCACGATAATGCACCATGTCATACTGCATTGGTTCTTCGCGACTTTTTTGCCAAAAACTCGACTCATATCGTTCCGCAACCACCGTATTCGCCTGATTTGGCTCCGTGCGACTTCTCGCTATTCAGCAAACTCAAAAAGCCAATACGGGGACGCCGTTTTGACACGATTGAGGAGATAAAAAGCGAATCGAAGAAGATCTTGAAGGCTATACTGGAAAAAGACTATTCCGACTTTTTTGAGGACTGGAAAAAGCGTTGAAAAAGTGAGTTTTATCGGGCGGGGATTACTTTGAAGGGAATTAAATTGATTTGGAAGAATAAATAAAGAATTTATATTTTATAAATAAATTCACCTTACTTTTTGTTCACAGTAGTAAGTATTATTAAGTAACCAGAGAAAAAGAAACAAAAGATATAGTAATAAGCAAAATGTATAGTAATTATAATTAGGGAACCAATGTTTCGAACAGTAATCAAACTCTGTTATTCTTGATAGGCATATGAGTAATTACACCATTGAAAGTCGCAGAGGAGGTCCTTCCCATCCTTCAGCATCCTCGATACTGCTAGTTGCAGAAACAGAACACAGGTATTCAGTAGAACATGCAGTATTACCATTAAAATATATATTTATTGGTTTATTCTTCATAACCGTTGGCATGTCTATTGATATTAACCTTTTACTTAACACCTTTAATGCAGCACACCCTTTCTCTGTGAAAAACTCCATGGTTTTCACAAACGCAATGAAAGCAGTCTCAATAGATACGTCCGCCTTAATTGTTACATTCGATGTTCAAACATCAATGTACGGGTACTGGGTACATTCATCATTAACCGAAAACTTCTCTTGAAAGATAAATCGCTGTCCATACATACTAAATTATCTGTTGAAAACATTTTCTGACCTATCCGTCTCCCGCCATCGTAGGAAGGACGTGGGACAAGAACCAAGAATCAGACCTACCTGGTGCAAGTTTTCTAGGGATTTTCCTGCTTCACAATTAGACGAATATTGGGTAGGATCTTTAAATCGAAGCCCGGGGGCCCTAGTTAACCCTTGGCTACCTTGCTCTACCTTTCCGCATCACCCCCCCCCCCCATTCCAATATCTTCCTAAGCTGTTAGAGGGGAGTTGCCACAACGAGGATTAACCTCTGTAGCCTATCTACTTTTCTTTCTCACACTTATTTCTAAGAGATAAGTGGACGATATTTTCGGCGTTTGGAAATTAAGTACAAAAGAATTCCATCTCTTTCTACAACAGATAAACAACTTCCACCCAAAATTAAAATTTACTGTCGAAATCGCAAAAAACTACTAAATCAGCTTTCTAAATGTTGTGATTAAAAAGTCCATTAACAATTTACAACCACCCATATACAGAAATCCCCCCCACACACAGCGCAGTATCTAAATTTCTCTTCACACCATTCTTATAATACCAAACTGGCATATCTACCACCCTTTTCCCTATGGTTTACGTATCAACTGCAACATAAACCTGCTTTCCGATGAAATTTAACATTTCTGTAACGATCTATGTAACAACAAATATCGCACCCAATCCATAAAAAGGGCATTACGAAAATCAATAAAACTACCATTAATATATTACAGACGCACAATGAACCACCTTATATTCACCATATATTACAATGATGACAGATAAATCACATAATTTGGAATATTTTTGAATTAAGAATTTTAACTTTCTGTAACAGCAGTAACGAAGCGTCTCTGACAAAAATGTCCCAGAGAAAATTGTTTGTATTGACCTTTATCACCTCCATTAAGTTGTACACTTCTGTATAATATATACATACATACATATATATATATATCTTGTAGTGACCAGCAATATTTGTAATGAAAGGATTTTATAAATTATTTAACATTTGTATTGTAAGAATGTGGAGTTTTCAGACGGTATTATTGTCGGTAATGTGTAATGCTGATAGCGGTGAAGAAAAGTACAGTCAGCCATGCAAGCTGAACGGAGAGTGTTGGTCTGAGTGTCTGATATGGGTGGATAGAATTTATGTATGTGGTAGTCATACAGTGAGGACTGCTTGTTATAAGTGTTTAAAAACCGCAAGTAAGAGTCGTCGAATGAAAAAACGGTTATTAAGATTATTGACATTAGAAATTGAGGGAGACACGTGTAAATTGTAGGGAAACTTGTACTGTCTGTTATTGAACTGATATCATTGGTATAATTCATAATGAGTTGAATTAAACTGTTATTATGAGATTTCTACAGATTTCTTATCTTAGTAATACTAAAGTAAATTCAGTTCAATAATTCCTAATATTTTGTTTTCTAAATTTGGTTATATCATTGTGCGTTACTGTGCGCCCGATATTTTAAATAATCTCATTAAAGCCTTGGAATTTATGTAAAAAATTTATGTATGAAACTAATTAAATATAAAACGTAATAAATGGTTCTGTATTTAAAATTTAATTAATTAACAGTTATTTCATTTACAAAATCATCCATAGTTAATAGTTCCTTTAACCAATAGTTAAATAAATTCGATTCTCACAAATAATTAATCATATTAATTGACCGCAAAGTGGTGATTTTGTTTTCTTCAAATTGATTATCACAATATATTACTGCGGTGGCAGTTTGATAAAGAAATATATAAATTATTGCTCTAACAAAGAAATAATACAATTTTACATTAAAATAAGTCTTAGATGTTCTATAAATTGTCCTTAAATATTTGCACCAAACCAAATAAATAAGTAAAACACTCTGATAATTATTTATTTTAGAGGAAAATAATTACACTCTTCACTAATCTTTTTAGGTTATTTTTAATCCTTCTTCTTGGTGGAAGATTCTCCTCAACCTGTGCTGCATATGAATTGTTCCAATCGCTTAACGATCTTTTTAAAAAATAAAATTTCCCTACCGCCGTTTTTGAGGTTTCATTTTGATTTTAAATTAGTGGTCATAAGACGGGTTTACAAGCGTAAACCTACACCTATTTCTTACTACGCTTTGTTTTCCGAGTAGTATTTAAATACAGCGCTTCTGGTTGCCAACCCTCATGCCTCTACCTGAGCTCACTCGTGACGAAGATCCCGTATTAAAAAAATTTTATTCTCCCCTCTAAAGATGTGGTGTTTTCTATTAGTATACGAACAAGTTTAGGTTGAATACAATCAACAGGAAAGCTTTATTTAATTTAAGAAATTTGCCTCACGTTGAAGCGGCATTTATGTAATAATCAACAGGTTGGGTTTAATTAAGTAAAAGAATTAATAAAATTTAATACATAAAATTATTTATTTTCACTTTGTGGCTTCTAACTCGAAACAATTACAATTTAAAATATTAATTTCTCAGGGCCTTCACTGGGTATGATAATGGGCACAACAAATTGATTTCGCAATCTTATTAAAAAAAGTTCACAATTTACCTAAACAATATGTCGATAGAAAGAAATTTGAAAGTAAAGAAATTAACTCTGATTGACAATTAAAAGAGAACGAAATCTGACCTTATCCTCTAAATTAGCGTTTACAATTAATCATTAGTTTTGGTTTTGTTACTTACATCAGTCCAGCTGGTACCAGCATTCTTTTTGGTTTCGGAAGTACACTATTGCAAAATTATACGCTGATTATAAACATCTACTCACAGATTTTACACTATTGAAGTCAAAATTGATAGGCTCGCTGGAACTCGAATGATCTTCCTGAATGTCAGCTATCTGATGTCTGCTCGCCTTACCGGAACCCTATGATTCGTAGATTTATTAGTCTTTTACTGAATTGGACGTAAACTGCAACGTATCTCCTTGACGATTTATTTGAACTGTTTCTTCTTTCGGAGCAAACTAACTTTTCTTTAGCTCCTGGCTGTAGACTTAAACTGCTCTTACTTTTCAATTATTTACGCTGCAGTACTTGCGGCGTGAATGTTTTCTTCGTATTAATTTACAACTTTAACTAGTTATACATTGACGATGTCTAGTCTCTGCTCAAATTATATTTCTTGTTCTGCTCCTCATAATGTCTTTCCGCCAACAGCTCCTAACAATCTTTCTCCGCTAACTAACAGTTATAATACTTGTTCTGCTCCTCACGATGTTTTTCCGCAAACTGACTTCTAGTTCAACAGATTTTTAGCGCGCATACGCCATTTTTGACTTTTCGACAAAGCAAAGTGAGCTCGCTTCTCTCATTGTTGCTTTGTTCGATCAGACCGCTATAATGGATTTCTCAAAAAATTCAAATTTTACGTCCAAACAATTAATGGCCTAATTAATTGGTATTACAATATATTCCTGTATTGTTATGTATTTAATTCACAATTAATCATAATAAGTTATATTTGCACATTCTTAGACTCCTGAAATGAACTACGACTTGACAAGAAAAGCTCTAAAACATATTCCTGCATTATAATAACTTCAGAAAATCACTTTGCATGGTTTTTGTTGATCTCGTGCATTTGTAATTACTGATGTGTACAATAAATTAGGTGTTTACATACACTCAACTAATTTATTTATAAATTATTTTTCAGTTTTTGTGGTTAGATAAAATCCAAAATTAAATAATACCTGTGCAACGTCAAATATTGTACAAGAATTTATAAGTACAGTATATTGGCTATTGCTTCATCACCAACTAATGCCTGCCGACTTGGCCTCATTTAATGGACGCATATATATTTGTACGAACCTGTAATTTGAGCTTAATGCGTTTCATTCATACAGTACGTGATGTGTGATAGTTGAACCTTGCTGGCCGTGTTGAGGACGTGTGGCAGTTAAGTTCTGAAAATAGCGTCGGCGCGTGTCGTAAATCGGCCGTTTTACTCGCCTCTCAGCGGAGCACGTAACTTTCAAAACACGTATAGGTGCCCGGCATCGAATTTTCTTTTATCATAGGTGACACGCACCTTACTATCAATAAAATAAAATTCCTGAAAATGTATAGTACTGTTGTGTTGTGAAAACTTACTCGATATCTTTATTATGTGTACTGCAACTATTTTACAAATTTATAAACATTTCCTTCTCCTGTATATCATATTAAGAGGTCTAAGGGGAATTACTTTGAAAAACAATATTAATTAGTAGTCCACTGATTGGATAAGTTATGACAAATCTAAATTAGATGGACAATAAATGATACAAAACTACAAATCTACTGCTAGTTTTAATACTTTGATATTAAAATCTCCACTACAATTACTCTAATTTAAATTTTAATGGTTGATTTTAAACCTAAAGAAACATCTATGTTGTTAGACACTCCTAACGCGATTATTTATAAGTTTAATTTTCGTTACTTAATTGTCTAAAAAATTACAACCACGGAGATCGTAAAAATTTATTTGTGGCTCGATAGATCCGTAAAAATGTAAAAGTGTAATGTAGGATACGGAATTAGGCTAACTGATCTACTTGTTTAGCCCAAGGGATATGATGTGGTAAACCATTTCCAGTAAACCACCGCAAATACTACTTGCAAAAGGAGCACTCTAGCTCAACTGGGACGTAGCAGGGAATTAAGAGCGCCAAATAGCTGAAAGCCAGTAATTGGCAAGGTTTATAATTACGGGAACATTAATAATAGTTGAAGAAAATTTAAGTTGACTTTTATGGCTTGAATATTTTAAATGACTCAATCCAATTCATAAATTGTTATAAATTTCGACGACCAATTCGAATACTATCAAATATAATAAATTATGTAAACTGCAATAGCTGATTATTGAAGGATAATTAATTTTAATAATTTACAATTATTTAATAATGATTATAATAGTTTCTCACATAATATGAAATGTCAAAATACATAATTTTCTAGCGTTTATCATCGTATTCTATGAATACCGTACAGTATCTGTGTATAATATTTAACATAATCTAACATTTATATTTTAATAAATAACTAAGAAATACAGCCAATAAATCATAAAACTTATTAATAACCACCTCACCCTTTATTGTGATTGATTTGTGTAGTTTTCGACATTCTCTTCATATATAGAAAGACGAAAATTCTCGAATTCGGTATTTTAGAGATGTACTTAATTCTAATGGAGTCATTAATATTACATCATCAGTATACAGACTTGTAACAGTGTCCAGAATTATTGTATGCATTTTATCCGGTTTATGTTTCGTGGCCATTATCTTTCGAATACAATCTCGTCTCCCTATTGAGTGTGGACGTCATCTTCTTTACACTTTCAGATAACAGTTGGTTTTCCTTTTATTTGTTTTGTTCTCACAGACTTATAGACACTCTTACACAAACGTAGCTAGCCGGATCCGCCAGGGAAGCCCAGAGTGACCTACCGGCTACTCGGGCAGTCGAAGAGTTTCCTTTTCTTAGCTGCAGCGACTTGATTATGGTTTTATCGCACAACAAGCCTATAAAAATGGTGAAGATCGAGGTGGACAATAATTTGCACCGAATCCAAAATGTGTTGAACTTCATCGTGAGTGTTAGGTCGAGAGTAAAAGATGGAAAGGCCACATTACAATAAGGGATGGTGATAAGGAGAATTATTCCTCGAGGTCTTAAGGGCCTTAGAAAGAAGACATAACAGGTGGAATAGGGAAAATAAAATTAAAGGTCTAATTGGTTGAGTCAGTTGCATGTAAAGGAAACTGAAGGAATATGAGTCGGCAGGATGTGAGGATATGGTTGTCCTAAAATATGGCTTGTATTTATTAATATTGCTTTTTCTGTAAATTTTCACGGGTCATAGTTGTAATCCCAAACTTAACGGTATCCAAGTAGAAAAGAGACTAAAAGCGAAATTTAATATCAATCGACTAAAGTTTAATAATTTTTAAATTTTATCAAATAAATTATAAGTTTTTAAATTTCTTAAATTATTCTAGTTTTTTCGGTGAATCGGCTTGTAATGTTTTATCTTACTTAAAACCGTTTTCTGGATTTTTAACACAATTCGACGGGTGTCTTCAAAATCTAATATACGTGAAGACACTCCATAAAATATTATACAATTATTTTTTTATAATCAGATCAAACAAGCGTATTGCAAGATAAATAATTATCTTTACTTTTTTTAATTAATTGCGTTCTGAGAGACATGATAATTAAACATGTATTTTATATCATGAACTGTGTGTTTTCTTGTGTGCTTCCTTGCAGATTATAATGTCAACTTCTTATATTGACAAGTATAGAATAACACGTTATCGACGCAGGTAAAGGACACGCCACGAAAGTGAGAAGCTTCATACGCAAACAAGAAAAGCAATAAAGTCCTATGCAGAGGCAGCGATTCCCTTGCTAAGCAACACCTCCATTTTTACTGAGGCCTCCTGAGACCAGTATTTGCCAGTCCTAATTAGTAGAGACTTGCGATGCACACATCCTTATCGCGCAGGAACCTTCCTAGTCCCCTAATTAGTGGGAAATGACGCCCCTCCAGTCTCGAAACCCTTTGGTTATGGCACGACGTACGTAAGCGACCACTTTACGCAGTCGATGCATAATTCGGATTTCAAGGGCAACACGCGTCAAAATGTAGTTATCTGCGTGTAAGAATTGTAATAATATGCATTCATTAACAAAAATCATAGAAATAATTATATTTACAACTGCGAAATAGCATTAAATGAGATGAGACTGAAGTTCTTATGGAAATTAAAAATATGCAGACTTCAAATATTACTTTTAATTTATTTCAAGTATTTTCTTATCTTTTGTTAATCCCAAATCATATACCCACATACAAATATTCTGATGAGTTCGTAGTCTCCAGTTGTTATTATTTACTTTCAAACTGTTACATAACTTTTTTAAAAAAACGTATAAAAAACGGAATACGCATAAGCCTGAATAAATTCCGTAATTTTAGAAATACAGCAAAACATTTTTTTAAAAAAATCGGTATTATGATAAATGTTACAGTACAAGTAAATTTTCGTTTCTTCAAATTTCATGCTGAGCATAAAATATCGGAGCATGCTTATTTTATGTTTTGCTTGAAACAGGCTTTCTGTAAAGGCAAATAGCTCATTACATAATTAATCTGTTTTAAAGACAATGATAATAAGCTATTTATTCTTATTTTAAGCACTGAGGCCGAAACAATAGTTTCGTCTTTTTTAACCGCCGAACAGAAGTAACCTCAGTTAATGATTTTGACAATTTTTAAGTGATAATAATTTACCATTATTTTTTATATTTCTCATACAAAAAGTAAACTTGGCTAAACAGTAAGAAACTAGTAGATTATAGAACAACTCTTCGATCATCTTTCTCCAAATATCGGCCAGCTGCTACCAACCTGGTATGTATTTGGGTCGCATGATGTTACAAAAATAATAATGTTCTTCTACAAATATCTAATTACTTCGATCCTCAACACCGTCAGACTAACATTTGTAACAACTAACTGGTCGTGTCCTAGCGGTATCATCTTTAGCAATGTTTGGTTTAACTCCGTTCACTCAGTTATAACCTCATTTACCGACATAATCTACATAGGTTCGACCTAAACATTTCCAAAAGAAAAACCGTGACTTAAAATGTTGCATGAATGAAAATTAAATGGCGTCATGGTACGTTTGACAAAAAAAATATTTCAAACATGGAATTAACGAAGTAATTATTATACAGGTTGCACAGTACTGTGCATCTGTTAATATTAGGAAACATTTTATACACGTTAGCAGCACGAGATTTGTGATCCTGCTAGAAACGGTCTGAACCAACAGATGAGAAACAATTTATACAATTCTAACGACGCAATAAAAGTTAGTGTAATTCATACTCATCTAAATTAAAATGTCAACCTGCATAAAAATAGCATAATGCATTCATCCCCAGAACAATGGAGTAACTAATTTATGGTTTTTCAAACTAAAATGAAGAGAATGAAATGAAATGCAGATGCAAAGGGGTCACTAACGTAATTCTTCTAGGTATTTCACAAATAATTGTTTGCTTAAGTAACAAAGGGAATCGTAGAACTGAATAGAGAATTGACGGGTGATGTTTCTAGAGGTGGGAGAATGTGATATAAAAACTAGAGAAAAACTCTCGTGCGGCTTCTACTTGTTGGGTTAATTGGCTCTTTCCTGACATGTAAAATATTGTAAAACAACGTAGAAACAGAGACGAAAGTTGGTCCCATAGGTCTTTCCAAGAATATCAGGAACGAAAAAAACGGGATTTCTGACACAACGAATATATAAACAGAGGATTCCGCTTACTGAAGGTACACGTGGACCGGAAAATATAAAGTAGGAATGCGAAGATTACTATAGCAAGCCCCAGTCTTTTATATTTAACTTATTTGAAAGTGAAATCAATGGGCTTTTATTTCCAAAAACGGCAAATTTTCATTCTGAGGCCGAACAATCTCTTTACCACCGTGGCACGTCCAAGAGTGATACTCTCATAGAAAAGCTTGTCTTCTGACCAAAGACATTTTCGCACATCTTAAGCTCACCCTGCCGCCTCGAACCGTGAAATTCCAGGTCTAACCAAATTTATCAGCTTATCGCCCGCCCATACTTATTTCGCAAAAATGTATTGAGCCCTTCCATCACTAGCATACATAATATATAATTCTAATTCTCATTGATTGCAGTTGTAAATTCAACAATAAGAACAATTTTCAATCACAAATCGACTATCTATTGTAAGTATCCACGGGTTTTCAACCTGGTAGCGTTGTAAAATGTTTCGTCATATATATATATATATATATTAAAGACTTATATGGCTAACATATGCTTAATTCCATCGGTGATCATATTTTTATTAATAATTAATAATTTTAAAGCATTATAGACAAAGTTGTAAGCATAGGCAGTATTACTCGTATCGTATTTTACCTTCTTCAGAATAATGTACGAATATAAAAGAACATTTATTTGTGTTTCACAATTTCTGATGTGCAATGTTTCATTTTTTAATTTTCCAATTATTGAACGCACATATGAAGTATCGAGATCGAGTTGATTGCACTCTATTCAACACAAACCGAATACTGTAGGAAGTGCGAGCTACGTTTGACATTTTGTTGGCTTTTTCATTTCATGCCACAAACGCATATTTCTGAAAACGTTTTCGTTGTGCCAAGAAAATGCAACCGATATAGTTCATAATTGCGCTTTGACACAGTTAAAGAGATCGATAAGTTCTTGTCAACACACGAGAGGTTCCACAATATTCTTCTACATGAACGTCAGTTTTTGCATGGGACTTGCACTAGTATTCAATGATTCATCAATTAAATATAATTAGATAAATTATTATATTGTAAAATTATAGCCTTCCGAAGTACTTCAATTACACACCGTCGTATTTAGCACTATCTAGAGTAATGAAATTATATAATACAATAATAATCCGCCTCTCTGTGATGATTTAGTGGGTATCACAACACTCAAGATTAATATTTCACTGACTTTTCTTGAGCATAGTATAATTTTAATTGGATAATTCAAGAGAAAAATTATAATAAACTCAGTTTCAACCATCCATATAAGAAACACTGTGTCCTCGAAAATTATGAGTAGCTTAAGATTATTATTACATTCTATCAATATTCTTACATTATGCGCATCAGATAAAAGGGAGAAATCTTGATTGGAAGTTAGGGGGAAAAGACTGTAAATTGTCTGAGACTGAAGATTTTAATGATTTGATATTTTTAATACGTCTCATGGAGAGAATGTTAATTAGTTATATAAATTACAAATGACAATAACATACTTAGAAATGGAACAATATCTTACTATTTATGGAATAAAAATAATGGAAGATGCCCATAAACAGTCAGAATAAATTTATTTACTGAACTAGATGGGCACCCGAAGTTACCCGGGTATGATAAATCTACAACCGGCTAGTTTAATGTTATAATTAAACTCAGCGAAAAACATAGCCCCGGAATGTCTCCAATCTCGTTTTTTTGCTTTATTTTTATGTAACACCACTCCACCCCCACCCCTAACGCGTCCTATGACGCAAGGGGATATAATTATACATAAAAAATATCGGGAAAACACTATAAATCGCATTGACCTCAAAAATAAATTTATTCGACGCAAAAGTCGTCCGTTTTAACATGTTTTAAAATATCCACCGTCGTACACCCCCGGGGATTAAAAAAAAGTTGAATGACATAATTAAACTCAGAGGCATCCACAACACCAATCTCCAATCTCAGTTTTTTTTGCTATATATTTTATGTAACGTCACTACACCAACCCTAAGGATGCTCCACTCCTATGCTGAAAGGGTTTGAAATTATACACAAACACCAGGATAAAGGCAGGCAATATCACTGAGCCCGAAAAATATTTATCCGACGCAAATATCGGTCGTTTGAGCATGTTTGAATATTTATATTCCGTCCACAATCTTCGTTAGGGGTGGTAGACGTGTCTTACCCCACAGTGTTGGTTTAAGGTTATAAAGGAACATGTCTACGAAATTTGCTCAATTTTGCTCCACGGGTGTAGATTTTTATCCCGGACATAATACACACACAAAAAGTCTATTTTATTTATTAGAAGATTTATAATTAAAAGTTACATTAATAAGTTAAAAAATTGTAGTATACAATAAAAAATAAAGCAAACACAATGTTTCTTCCCTATATTTGTGACATCTACAGGTGTTATATATTGTAAAGAAATGACTTCAATTTTCAATGTGTTGTTGCTGCAGAAAACGTTCTCGGGTATCACTCGGGTACCAACAGTGATTTACACCCCGACGATTCGACGGCCGTAAGTTCTTTTGTCAACTTCAAGGCGTCTAGCAGATGACAGAGCTTGCGTGGAAACGTCGGAGTTAAATGGCGAGAACTCTTTCTGCACGTTCAAATTTGTTCCAAATGTCTTCAAAACCACCATCTTTATGAGTTCACGTATAATGTATCGTTTAAAAATTCTTAAACAACGTTAAATTTTGTTATTTTTATTGTAAGTAATTGTTTAAAGTACTTGCTGAATAAATTACCTCCTTTTGAATAACTCTATCCGTAAAAGCCTATATTGGGATTTTTTCGTAGAATACTGTTTTCAATTTTTCATCAATTATGTAAACGTCATATATGTATGCTTTACATAATTAAGATTCAATAACTTTAATTTCAAATTTATTATAAAAATATGAATAAATATTTTTCTCTGCATACGTAAAATAAAATTTTGTAATGAAGCGTCCCATGTGAGAATTGTTTGTTTACGCTGGGAATTGGCATTATCAATCAGTTTCTCCTCAGTGACCTCTTTGCCTCTATAAAAGTGAGTCGGATAATTAGGGGCTATTTGGAGAGAACCGTCACGAATGCGTGGAAATAGAACAAGGCCACGCCCTTGCTAGTGCGTGTTAGCGCCGTGTCAACGAAAATTACACGCGGCTTGGAACAAGGTGCGGCGATTACATCGCTCGTAAACGCCGCGTTGCGCTGGCCGCTCCTTGTAATGAAAAACAGTTTTGATACGGATTAAGCAGCGCTAAGCGGTAATCGCAACCGTTAAACATTCTTCCTAGACATATACTTACTTCTAGAATACTTCTGACAATCTCGTAAATTTTTCATGAAAAATTTTCCACTTAAAAGTGAAAATTACCGCGTATTAATGGGATTAAAAAATTTCCCAGATCTCAATAGGAAGACGAATTAAAATTTGTGACGCTAGGTCTCGTAATTTAACACATGTCACTCGCATATATTGAAGACAAAGTTTAGAATTGTGGAAAAGGCTTTAAAGACGCTAACTCGTAAATAAATGTGGTAAATTGACAGTACTACAACTTGAAACGAGATTGTGTTGAGACATTCAAATTGGTCAACTCGAATACGATTAGTTCCTCAAGAATGCAGTCACTTTCCTTACACCCAGTTTAACGAGTGATTTATTTTGTATATTATATATAATAAAAATTGTACCACTTGATTGTGAAGCCAATACATTCATGAACTGATCTAACTGGAATGCATAGTTATTGCAAATTAGGAACGAAAATATCTGTATATAAGAATGGGAAGTGAGCTGTGCTAATCGACACTCACAAATATTGTACCTTCAGATCTTATAATAGTTTATTAGTTGTAGTCCCGGAGTCGAAATCAAATTTTTAGAGTAATGTTTTGTCCTCAGCTTGTACTTGCCACTATGTCAAATTTATAACGGATGATATAGGTTTACAGCGAAATTAGAGATAAATTAGCAAGCCAAATGTCACAATTAAACACAATTATTATTTTGTAAAAAATAAATAAATTTAAGTAAATACAAAAATAATTCTGCAATAAATTTATTTAAAAATATAACAAATATTATATAGACAATATTATATATTACAATAATAAAAAATATAACTAAATTCTGTGACTCTAATATGATAAAAATAAAATAATATTTCAGTCTTAAAAAATACAAAAAATTAATGAGTTTAATTAATTAATAGTATTATAAAAACTCTAGAGTTTAACTGCAGGTGTAAAATTTTGAAATTGTTTAAATTCCTGGATTAACTTATAAAATTTGTGTCACTGAAATCAAAAGTTAGATGTTGAATTACTTACAATTATTTTAAAAGTCCTTCATTTAAATTTAGCAACAAGAATAAAAATTGAATTTATCCAAATATTTAAAATGATTTTCAAAATGAAATTAGAAACCATTAATGTACAATTAAAAATTAATGTAAAAAAGTTAAATTTTCTAAATGATTTGGGATTTTTAAGACGGGCAGAGAATAGCCAAAATTAAAAGTCACGAACTTTCTTAATACACAATAATTAAATGTTTAATCGTTTAAACCCTTTAAAATTAATTTGTGCGAATGAAAAATATACTTCAAAGTGTATCATTCTTAACTATGTAAAAAAAATAAAATCATATTGTTAAAAATCTCTGAAATAACATTTTGCAAAATAAAATCGAATTAGAAAAATCTAAAAAATTGAAATAAGTTTTAGGTTCTCTTTCTTTTAAATAAAATTCTGAAAGTACAAATTTTATTGCTCACACTCGTTAATAAACTCAACAATCTATCGCCTCAATCCCAATATTCAATATTAATAACTTATTGTCTATTAAAAACTTTACACAGATTGGGGAGGATGTGGGGAAGGCGGTTGCTGATATCTTAGCAACAATTTTCACACGTCCTGTCATCACACGAAATAAGACTGCAATAAAACATATTAATTTTTTATAGATCAATAAACTGATGTAAAGGATATGAAAGCAATAAACTTTTCTACAGTTTATAAAAAAATCAAACCTCAATCAGGAAAAATTATCTCAATACGAGTCCAATCTCGGTCTGGAAACCGATAATAAATTAAAATGGGATCAGAGTGTCAAACTAAATTAAATCTTCTGTATGCTGAGAAAATTGGTTCATCAGAGCGATAAAATTACTCAAATAAACTATGGCAAGGAGTACTAAAATAGGGCACTCGTGATATATCACAGAAATAAATTACAGAAACATTCTACGAAAATATTATTGTATTATTTCGGAATCTTGGTGAAGTACTCAATGTTTAATAAGAAATAGTTAATAAACAGAATTATTTGTTAACTATTGTAAAATACAAGTCTTCGACTGTCTATCATATTCGAGTTCGAGGTGGAGCGACATTGTGTCGTCCAGGTTGCATGTCGTTAGGAGCGCACGCTATACGTACACATAACACTTCACAAAATATACAATGCAAGGCTTTAAATTAGTAGTTGTAACAGTTATTACCTACTTTAATTGATGTTTCAACTTATGTCACATTGGTAACTACTCATTGTCTACACTTATGCGCTGGCTTATTGACCAAGTCTCTGTCGTAACCATGAATTGATACCGGATCTTAGAGACCATTATGAATTAATATTCTGAAACGTATATTAATTCTTCGTTAACAGGAAAAATATTGATGATGAAAGATGAGGTCAGCACTTTACTGAAATTAAATTAACAAATATGAATTCTCTTAAAATATTGTCCTATAAATATTAAAGCTATTAAATTTACGGTGCAAAACGTAGTTTTATAACATTCAACGGGTCACTGAAGCAGTTATAGCACGATAAACTTATCTTCCTGGAGTAGGCATGTATCATCTACATTATTTACTGAAACGTTTTTCCACCTTAGTGGCAATAAATTATACAAATCAACGCTTTACTCGATAAGTGTGGCAAACATTCTTTACAATTTCCTTTGTTGATTTTTACAATGGTCTAGTGTTCAGGCGTTAGGTTTGCCACGCGTTCACAGTCCCACCAGGAATTTTCTGTGTTGTGGCGATCTGGTTGGCCACGAAAACCGAGGATACGTTTCGTCCAGTTCCATGACTGTCTATACGTCTATCTGATTGCGAAATCATCTGTTATATTCTAATTATTCGTATATCGATGACAAAAATATTGGGTCTCCATAAATTGAAATGGACTTCTAAATACAACTGTACTTTACTTCATTAATAAAATTGTTTTGAAATCGAAAACATGAATGAAACTGTTTGATTCATTAAATTAAGACCAATTGAAATTATACAAATAAAATTTTCACGTTAAAATTAATACAATTAAAACTAATAAATCTCATATTGAAATTAAAATGTACTGAAATTTAGAGTATGCCTTTTTGTTAAAATAACAACAATCCGAGACATAACAAACTTATTGAAAATATAAAATAACATATTTGTTTTCTAAAATTTAGGCTCCTCAATCAAAATCTTCAATGAAATTTATTATAGTAATTTTAGACATTGACACCAGGTACAATTTCAGACTCATTTCAGAGATGCTTCTCGTTAAAACCAACATCACAGCTATTAATGTACAAACAGACACTATGAAATTCAATAATTGCTATGATCCCTTATTATTACGCTAAAACTTCTTTTTTCCCATTGTCGTTGCCCTCTTATTGTTACGCCGACCCTTCGGCTCTCCCATTGGCGTTACGTTTTCGTCGCTTTTGTGTGTTGTCAACTGACAAGTGCAGTTGTGTCGTTCTAGGCTCTTCTTAGCACCTGACGAAAGGTACGAGGATCCCAGAAACGTTGTATGATATTTCTATTTCCCTTTTTTGTCTGTATTGGCTATCTTCCTTATTCATTAAAATACAAATATATTCTCCCAAATAGGCGTTGAATGTACGCTCTTCAATCGGCTTCTATCGGCAACTGCATTAATGAAATATAATAACCAGGCTCCCTCATTAAAAAGAAGATTGAACCAAAGTAAATAAAATTTAACAAGTACCCAATGCCCGACCAACCTGGTGCAGGTTTTTGTAGGGTTTTCCCTGCATCACTTTTAGGCGAATTGCCCGGTAGTATCTTTAAACCATAGCCTGGGTGTTCTAGTTAACCCTTCACTACCTTCCTCTACCTTTCCGCATGCCCTCTTTCAAATCTCTTTCCTATGCTATAAGAGGGGAGTTGCCACTATATTACCTGTTTACACCTCAAATATATATATATATATATAAATATATATTGTAATACCAATTAAACAGGCGATTAATTGTTTTTCATATAATTGAATTGTTGGTGGTACGGGTCCTTAAAGACGACAATCGCAGTGGGTCTTTCTTTGTATTTTTATTTCTTGTATTTAATATTGTATTCCGTTAACTTCCGTGAGTTTGGATTGTTAATGGTTTAGTTCATTAGATTGTATTTGTTCTTACTATCAAACCCAGTGATGACCCTGAGATAAAGAGAAATTCGACGTAGTTGATTGTAAAAAATATAAAGCTGTATTTTCATAGAACGCCACGAATTAATCAAATAAAATTGAAATATTTTTTTGTTAAATTGATGGAATTCGGCGTACTAAGCGGGGCTTATAATGTGGAATTATCAACAAAAAACTTTTAAATCATAATAATTTTGTTAATTATTCCTATTTAATTAAGGCCATCTTTTAAATCATTCCATAAATTGGCGTATTCAACGTGTGGCTAACTATCATTCAAATTTTAATTAATTTTTTGTTTAAGAATTTCCTTTAATTATTACAATATATGGTATATGTACTACTAACGAGAGATGAACTGTCTGCGAGGGCTATTCTCTCGCAGGCAGAACCTGCGATGGGTGTTCTTTCGTATGCAGAACCTTGTAGGAGAGACGGAAGGGGCTACCTTTGGGGATGCCTTTTCCTCTCTCCGTTTTTGAGGTTCCCACAAGCCTAGGCACCTCGGCCTGTTTTGAGAGATGTATGTACGTTCCGGGATCAAAGACTTTGGGAATACTGTAAGAGTTGTTCTCTATTCCCATTGGAACAGTCAGCCAGCTGCCTCCTAAACTGGTCGAGGCACGTCCCCACAGCAAACTTCTCTTCCGCTATCGGAAGGGTGTGTCCGACCTACGTGTTGCAGGTTTTCTAGGGTTTGTCCTGCATTACTTTTAGGTGAATGCCGGGTAGGATCCTTAAACTATAGCCGTGGGCCCTAATTAACCCTTGGCTACCTTCCTCTACCCTTCCGCATCCCCCCTTTCAAATCCATTCCTATGCTATTAAAGGAGAGCTGCCACCATGTGGATTACCCTCATGTAACTTGTTACTCTAAAAAATAAATACATGAAAAATACACTTATAATAAAGAATGTAGTCTTTCTCGGAGTAGAGAATATACAATTGTTTATTTGGTTAAAATCCCGATAAGATTTTATTTAAACACTACTAGCTGACTACTATATTAATATGTACTGCAATTAGCTTTTTCTGCGATAGTTCTTACCAAAACATTTTTGTGATCAATTCAATACATATGGCGTAAAATAGCAACACGTACGTAACATTTAGTTCTAAGGAAATTGACCTGAGGTTTATCTTTCTAATCTTCCTCGACAACAGTTGCCCAGGAGGAGCGAAGTTTCTTTTACATCGGGAGAGATTTTTCTGTAAAAGATACACCTTTGAGTGGAGTTGTTAAATGGGTGAACGAAGTTATTCAGTATTCAATAGTTCATTGTGATTAGAGCTTCGTGGATATATGTAGCGGAAGAAAATATATATACTAAAATATTTGTTGGTAAAACTATTTTTACAATATAACCCAGGATCATGTAATATTTAGCTCAAAAACAAAAATATACAGCGAAATTTAGAGAAAATTAAATAATACGATATATTAGGCCGTAAAACTGAAATATTGAAAGATGAATAGCGCGAAAACTGCAATATTCCGAGATGATATTCTGAAAAACTAAAATATCACTATTTCTTGACCGCTAAATTGACATTTTTGAAGATAACGCGGTAATTTGGAAAAATACCGTTATATTGCTTAAAAAACACGAAAATGTCATGAGTTGTTAAGTTATATAATTGAAATATAACGATATAATTGGCAGTGGAACTGAAATATCCAGTAATATTCAGCGTAAATACTTAATTAGATTGGAATTTTCGCGTTACATATTACATAATATTTAGCGGTAAAAGTAAACACATTGCGTAAGGACTGATTTAAAACTAGATAGTTTATGTTGATCAGTAGATCAACTTGATCTTAACTTGAAAGTTTATGAGAGTGATGGATATTTGGTTCATGGAATTAAAGTGACGATCAAGCAGAAAAACGATGGGAGGGTGAAATAATAATTATGAGAATTTAACAACTCTTGTTGCAGAAATTAGACATCCTCTGAAACAACCAGCAACTCAGACAACAACTTGCTTTCGCCGCCGCCGACAGTCCAAAATTCTAGGAATTAGTTTGCAGGAGGACTTCCAATTAGTAAATGTAAACGTTGGTGAAATTTTATTAAATCTCGACCAAACATAATTGACCCCAATTCACCTAAGTTCTCAATTTGAAATAAGAATGATTTAGAAATTGATTATAAAATAAAAACATTTTTGCTACGGATACAAAGAACCCAAGGACCATTATTAGAGATTACCAAATATCCTCTACATCATTCATAAATATATTGGAACCTTTTTACTCACACTTAAATGATAAAACGGCAAAAAATAGAATAAAAAGGCTCATAAATTTGTCAAGAAACAAGAGATTGATTCATATTCAGATGCAGACGCCTCCTCCTAACAAAAACAGACTACGACTACAGTACAGTGGAATTTGCAACATTCGCACTTTCAAATGAGTTAATATAATGAATTATCCAATTATTATGATAAATGATTAACAAATGATAATTCTTAAAATTAAATGTAAGAAACCTACATTTGAAATGTATAATTAATTTTTCAAACTGTTCAATTGTATGATTATTATTGGAACCTATGTGAATCGCAGCATACATATGTAAATAAGCACTATTTGTAATTTATTTATGGGTCACCAATGACCAAGTTGTTAACGCGACCATTATAAACCTTTAATAATAATAATAAAATTTAATCATTCTTTTAAATATAATATTAAAAAATATGTCTTTAAAAAATTGAATTATTACTGTTAAATTTTATCTACCTGAACCAATATTACGGATAATTTTTTCTAATATTTATACTGAACAGTCTTATTTACATCAAGTCTTTTATCACTCTAGTCGTGAGTCCGGAGTCTCTTGTTGTTTCGTAAGGACGATCTCATATCTATCAAAATAACGACTTGATCGCTTATGATCTCGTTGCTATCATATTCTTCCTTCAGTTTTGCATTTATAGTGGGACATTTCTGAAGCTGTGTTCTACGAGATTTTGCAGCATCACACACAATGAGATTTAAGCAAGTAAAGGATTTCTAGCAACTTAATTAATGAGATTCTTATACCTAGAAAAATGGATGCGTTGTTCCGATTTTCTTCTATTTTTGGGTAATTGACAGTTTACGTACTAGAAAAACAAATAGCCAAAAACATACAAAATAAAGTGTGGTATTTAATTTACTACTTTACTTTGTCCGTTTTTTTGGGGGCTATTTGATTTTATAATTAGTATATTTTTAACAAAGACGTATTACATTTTATCATTGACGGTATGTTCGTTTACGATTAAAGAAAACACTCGATTTCCTATTGAATCTATATATATATATGTGTGTGTGTGTGTGTGTGTGTGTGTGTAATGGAAATTTTAAGATGAACAAGATTTTTTATCGTGACCGTGATAAAACATTGACTTGAATTTCCGAGGTCTCAAACCATCCTACCAGAACAGTGGTTGTTCCACACCAATAAAACATTTTTATGCAGCAATGTTAAGTCTATATGCCAATTAAACAAAGTTTGCTTATTTACAAACTGATATCGTTATTGCTAAAAATTTAGTATTGGGACGGAAACATTTCATAATTTAATAACAATTATTACATTATGATAATATAGAAAAAGTTGAATTAGCTCGAGTGATGTCAAATTAATTTCCAAATTTGTTCTATTATGTTCTGTAACATAACGTACAGATTCCAAGTTTTTAGGCCACTAAATTAAATGAAATCTAAAGAATTATGTATTAAAAATAATTTGTTATCTGTGTGTCTTATCTGTGATAATGCCTATTATCAAGCAACACAATTTTTAAATTATAGACATTAATCGAGTTTTGAGATTTTTTCAAACAGGATGCTTATTTTTAAATCTAAGTAATAATAAATTACGTAAATTTGTTTGTTAGTACGTTTTCTATACAGATTTAAACGATTGCACACTTATCAACAAAACTTTTTTTTTTTAGGGCAATAGGCTACATGAGGGTAATCCACTTAGGGCAACTCCCCTTTAATAGCATAGGAAGGGATTTGAAAGGGGGGATGCGGAAGGGTAGAGGAAGGTAGCCAAGGGTTAACTAGGGCCCCCGGGCTATATTTTAAGGATCCTACCCGGCATTCGCCTAAAGGAATGCAGGGAAAACCCTAGAAAAACCTGCATCGGGTAGGTCGGGCATTGGGTACTTGTCCCACACCCTTCCGATAGCGGGAGAGGAGTTTGCTGTGGGGACGCAGCTTACCCCTCGCCATGCCTTGGCCTGTTTAGGAGGCAGCTGGCCGACTATTCCAATAGGAATAGCGGACAACTCTTGCCGTATGCCCAAGGTCTGCGACCCCGGAACATACACCTCTCAAAACAGACCGAGGTGCCTCGGCATGTGGGAACCTTAGTTCAAAAAAACCAGTGAGATGTGAGAGCATCCCCAAAGGTAGCCCCCGCCAGAGCTCTCTGGGAAGGTTCACCTGCGAGAAATCCTCTCGCAGGCTTCCTTCAACTATCAACAAAACTAGATACTGATACTCTTTAAAACACTGGGAACAGTACTGTTGGTGTGAGAAAACACTTTCATAAAGGCGGAAAGAATTATAATTTTAAGACAGTGATCATTTTGTGTTAAATTAACTGCGCAGGTACACGGAGTGTGATGTCATGGCAACCACTCACGCATGAGAGAGAGAGAGAGAGAGAGGGAGAGAGACGTTCCTGTATAACAACAAAAATAGTAACTTTTTTCGTAATGAAGTAAAGCTGATTGAATAAAAAATATAATTAAATCCAGCAATATTCCATCGAATAGTAGGAAAAAACAATACGAAATACATTACGATCCTTGCGGAAAATGTAAGTTAATTTTAGTGCCATATTTAGTGACACCAACATGTCGACTGTTTGTTTACATTGTGAATATAGCTAACAATTTCATCAACATCTTTCGAAAAAACAATTAATTGTACTTTATGCAACGTATTCTCTAAATGTGTGTAATCTGTGACGTTAAACAAAAATTTTAGGTTAGGTTAACAGAGTTTGGTCTCATTAATTTGTTTGTGAGTGATAATAAATCATCTAATTTATATTCCATGTTTGGGAAGAACGTTATAAGCGTGCAATTTCTGTGCTACTAATAATAAATGTGTATAAATTACAAAACGAGTCGTGTATGATTTTTTGGAAAGCAACGACAGATGACAAAATGCACTAAACAGTATTTTGACTCCTTCAGTTATCTGGGGTACTCGACCCCATTAAGATACTGGGAGAATTTTTAGCACACTTAAGGTATCGGGAGTAATCTTGACAGAAAAAAAACACTGCCCATCACGGGGCGGGGTGGGCCGGGGTGGAAATATTAAAACATGCGAAAATAGACAATATTTGTGTCGAATAATTACTTTTCGCGCTAAATATAATTGATAATGTTTTCTCCGATGAAGTTCGTGTATAATTTCAACCACGTTCCGCTTGGAAGGGGAGCCATCATTAGCGGTGAGGGTGGAGAGGCGTTATAGGAAAAAAACACGATAATAACCGAGATTGGAGTTGAATCCGGGGTTATGGATGAGGCAGAGTTTAATTATGTCATTCAACTAGCCGGCTGAGTTGTACTTCTACTCCTAGGATTGGGGTGGAGAGGGAAAACAATGTTCCGCGTAAATCTTAAACACAAGCAGAAATTTAGACCAAATTTTGTACAAATGTTCATTTAAAACCGGCAACAAACCTTTGTGGGAGTAAGACACGTCTACCACCCTAGGGTGGAAATTTTAAAACGTGCATAAAATGCCGATATTTGTGTCGAATAAATTTTATTCTGGGTCAATGAGATTGACACTACACTCCCGATGCTATTTTTCACATTCTCAACGCATCGGGAGTATTTTTGACGCTCTTAAGGTACTAAGAGAATTATTTACATTTAGCGTCAGGAGTATTAATGCTTCTCTAAAGGCACCAGTGGGGGGAAGGGGGTGTTTATGAAATTAGCACTCTCTCCGCATACGTATGTTAAATAACTTCTTGACTAAAAATTAAAAGAATTAAATCTTTTATCGGGTTTATATAAATTTCGGGAAATACCAGGCACCCAACTAGTTAATAATAGGAAAAGAAAGAGAAAAGGTAGCTATACTAAATATTGTATATATTAAATAAAATCAGCGAATTGAATTTCGAATATACTGATACCGATATTTTCTACAATTATTATCATATTTAGTTTCATTTCAACTATACTTAACTTATAACATAGTAATTAACGTCTGTTAAAAATAATAACACTGAAAACCACAGAAGGTTGTTTTCCGCTGTTGTACTGAATTTACTTATTTCACATTTCATGATATGGCTGATGTCCGCGTTCTTTCAATATACGCATTTGCGTTGTCATTTTGGTAAATTACATTCTGGAACTCTTCCAGTTGAAAATTTTAAGGTTCCTTTCGACGACAATATTTAATTAGGGATAAGACGTCGGAACATCTGTAATTGTTTACAATTCGTGCGCAGCATCGTTAACTCTGTCATTAGTCACAGCGAATGCCCTAATTGGCTAGTTTATCTTTCTCGTCATCTATTGGCGGAGAGACGAACTGCTAATTGGCTCGAAAGGTGCGCATCCCGATTGACCTGTCCCCCTCCATATCGATAAAAACTTGTGATCGCTTTGTGTACTAGATATTCAACATTTCCTTTTTAACGGATGAAATAGGAAAACAAGTTACCTAATTGCTCACAGCTTTAAAACGTAAAGTGATGGCATTATATATAGAGTGTATGTATTCATATAGCATACGAACGAGTTTTATATGGTGAAACACCATTGTTTAATTCAATATATATCTCATTTTTGGGACACTGTCTTTTGCGATACAATAACTGTTGAATTACTGCTCTAATAATGTACGGATTCATATTTCTCTAATTCTAATTAGGTCCGTGGTCCTATAATCATAGTGATGATTACGTTTCTATACTATCCAGATCATTTTCATTAGCGATTTGGATTAAAAATAAATACCTGAAATATGTGAAGGTTGTAACTCTCATGCAAGAACATTTTTCCCCAATTTGTCTTGTACTACAATGTACTACAATGAAAAATACTAGTTTCATAATGAATTAATTGAACCGTAATGTTTACTCAACAATTGTAGGTTATAAATATTTACTGAAATGATTTATTATGGACAATATTGAACTGCTACAATAATTTAACTATTAGGCCTACCACAACTTAAGATATTGTTTTATTCATTTCAGGTACAATTCTCATCAGAATATCTGACTTTCCTGACATTTTGCAACACTGCGAAGAAGCAGTATGCTCCTCTGGGCCCACAGTAGGTATTCGAAATTGATTGGTTGTCAAGGACAGAAGCTCCTCCCCTTGCATGGAGTCTGAATATATTCTAATTTAACGAATAATTATTTTTAGATTAAATATTGAGTATGAATTCGGGTGCAAGAATCACATTCCATTACGGTAATACAGAAATGAAGCCACTCAAGCCCAATAAAATTCAACTTAGTGTTCAGTGCATACTATGCAATGGAAAATTTGATGTTGCATAAAATTTCAGTAAATCAGTCCGTCGAAAAAGACAACCGAGTTGTGAGGGACTTAACGATGGAATTCAAATCGAAACTGATTTAGCTAGATATTTCCATATATTAACTTTTAGTTATATACAAATAAATACAAAAAACTTAAAAACTGTCGACCGTTGAAATTGCCAGTATATACATATTGTATGAATGTAAATGTTTTTTTCCTTGTCAAGAAGAAAAATTCTGATATTAGCTTTGCAATTTCCAAGTGTTAATAATTGTTTTGAGGACAATTCTGATTTTCGAATATCAGTATGTTTTTCTTAACAATTCTAATTAGGAAAGAATAAGAAATAATTCGATACTAATCTTTTTGTCATCCGATTATTATATAATTGATCCCTTCTCACCTCGCCGCATACCGTCGCGGTCTGCACATTATAACACAAAAGTCACTGTACATGTCAACGTCACTAAAAACGATGGATTCAACACTAACATTGTGCAATTTGGACCATTTACCCCCTTTCACTCTCACCTCAAGAAAGTCAAATAAACCGACAAGACGAATGTCACTATCAAAGTCAGCTTACCTCAATTCGAAATAATACCAATCACTTAAACAGGCATTTTTTAATTAACCTCGATTCAGCATCAGGGTGAACTTGAACTGACATCGGTAGTGACATTGTTCGTCTCAATAACTCCGAAAGATATTCGAAAGTAAACACGGCATATTTTGACAATTTTTTCACCCGTCCTGAAACCTTCCCTCCCCATAATTTTACCCTTTCAAGTGTTGTTAAGAATAATTACTGTTAATCTTCTAAGAGAATGTCTCCATTAATCTCTGTGATAACGGAAAGTATTCGTTTCCCAATAATATCTGAGTTGTCCGTATACTTTTGGCATGCGGGCATCTACCCCCCCTCCCCCGCCCCCGAATGTTTTAATTTAGATTATATTAGCGATATGCGTACGAAATTTTATTTATATTACTCAAACACATCGCTATATATTACATGTTACGAATATAGGCATAAAATAGGTCATTTTCGATCTGAAATGAAATATATGTAGCAAAGGAAACTAAAAAAAATTCATAGCAATTTCTGCAATAGGAATTTCTCAATTTATGACGTCATTGACTAATCTCAGACTTGAAAGATATAATTTATTAGGTACTATTAGCTTGCGATAAATGAACTTATGCTACCAGTTTTGCACGCTGTTACGTTATGGAATATTTTTTACATTAACATGCTAATTTAAATGTGTGCGATTCAATACAACTTGTCCCGAATGCCTCATATTTTTGAACGCCTTGTTCTGTAATTATTATCTGGGAAGCCGTGTATTTATGCTAATCATTGTTTTAGTGGGTATATAAGGGGGTTGGTTCACAACTCAGTGGCCATTACATCGCTTAGGTCTTGGGCCGGCGGTTCATTGTTGTTTGCCCGGGAGCCTGAAGACAAACAATTAATCATTTACATATAATTTACATCATGGTACAATATTTAATACATTCCAAGTCAAAACAAACTACTGGGAACTGTTGTTAGCTCTCGCAAGAAGAACCTTTCTGCAGAGACGGAGAGGACTACCTTTTCCTCTCTCCGCCTTTGAACTAAGGTTTCCTCAAGCGGGACGTCTCAGTCTGTTTTGAGAATTGTATGTATGTCCCGGAGTCCGAGACCTTGGGCATACAGAAAGATTTGTACTGTTCCCATTGGAACAGTCGGCCAGCTGCCTCCTAAACTGGTCGAGGCACGCAGAAGGAAATTCTAACTTTAAATAAAACGTTGCTTTATTTTTAGAAAACATATTACAAGTCTATGTCGTGATATCTTTGTGAAATTCCAATTAATTGTGATTCTTCACCACTCGGTTTTTTCCGATTGATCGGCTTGCTCCAGATATAGAATAAGCTTCTTAGAAAATTGTGGACTGCTGGCAGTAGCAGAAAGTTTGAACGCTGCAAATCCATTGAGTTCTAGTGAACTATTAGTAAATGAATTATTAGTAAAAACTCCTTGATGATCCGCTTACGGAGTTACCGTGGATGTTATCTGTTCTGATTTCCCATTGAAGAGAAGACCATAGCTTGTTCCACCATACGGAAATAGAACCTTGGGTCGAATCAGTTCAGAATGTGAGTATGAAATTTTCAGGAATATTGTGTTTATCATTTGAAGTTTCAAAAATGACCTAATTCAAATTACAGGTTTCCTGATGAATTTACATTAATTTAAAATCACGCTTTAATTTAGAATACTAGTTTCACTGAAGAACGATATAATATCCATTACACTCTAGCCAAATTCTTTACGTAAAATAAGTGGACACTATAGCTCCATAAAAAAATAAACGTTTTTCGTAAGTAAGGTTAAAGGCGCAATATTTTCTTGGGTACCTAAACAGGACCAACCAACACTGAGTTAGGTCTTTACGGGCGGTTATTTGTTATTTTCGAAGCTCATTACATATACAGTGATTTATAGAAATTGAACCACTGGGTCAAGAAAACTCAACAATATCTTCAATTAATTAATTTGTTTTAGGGAAAGCCTTATTGCGGTATCGTGTCACTGGGTTTTACCGTTTTTTGCTTTTGGTAAAATTAATATTTTTTGCAAATACTCTATAACAACTGATGACTTATTAATTAATCTGCAAATACTCTACAACAACTGATGGCTTATTAATTAATCTGCAAAGTTTGTAAAATAGAAATGTCAGAGACTAATTTATTTGGAGCTAGCTAGGTGCCCGGCGTTGCTCGTGTACTTATTTATATAAACTCGAAAAAGTATTTAATTGATTACTTAAATATATTCCTTGAGTATTTCAGGATATAATCGTCACTCAGTCTTCATACATTACGAAATATTACATTGATGAAATTGTTAGCTAGACTCACAACTAATACAGCGCGAAAATTAACTTACATTTTCCCCAAGGATGGTAAAGTAATTCGTATTCTTCTTTATTATCATTCGATGGAATATTGCTGCATAAAATTATTCTTTTTATTTAAAGAAAATATTTCTGCTTTATTTAATTCCTAATAATCTCCTTCGTTCGTTGCGTAGTAACGTCTTTCTCTCGCGTGACGTCATTGTCTCTTGGCGCGCAGTAAATTAATATTTAATGATCACGGTTTTTAATTATAATTCTTTCCACATGTATACTTTATATTAAATAAAAATATTTCTGCTTTATTTCATTACGAAATACAAAACTATATTTAGGATGCGTCAATGTCTTGAAAACTTATGACGTCATCGTCTCGCGCAGTAATTTAACACTAATTCGTAACTTATTTCAATTATAATTATTTCCACGTTTATTCTAGGGGTTTCTCACCCCCACAGTACCGGTTCTCGATTTTGGCAGAATACGTATACCAATTTTTGTTGCATTCTGTCCACGCGATAAAATTTGTATAAAGAACAACGTAAATACATACATACATACATACAAATATACATCCTTTTTTATTATATAGATTTTAAACGTCATTCATATATTTAACAAAAACTAAAATTGAAAATAAATGGGATATGTTTATCCTCGTCGTATTTTAGTCCGGAAAAGAAATTAATTCAACACAAATATCTTGCCCTTTCTTTTTACCACTTTTCACACCGCCGCGTACGGAAATTGGCCTGAACAGAAGTCTTAACCGGTATCGGGAGAGTCATTGTTAATTTCATAAATACACAGTAATATGGACCATTTATGGTCATTTTCCCCTTCCACCATATCTATGAGCATAATGAATGTCAGTATTCAGTTTATCGTCCCCTACAAAGATGGATTCGATACCAATTGCGGTCGTTTCTCCATAATTTTTGTTACCTCCTTCATCCATCCGCCTAGTATTGCTTCTCTATCACGTAGTTCGTGGTTCCATTTAACCTATACCTAGAGTGAGCTCTAAAACTATTTATTCGAAAATTAACAAAAGATAATGCAATAGCAGACAAAATTAAGTACCACACAACTTTTCGTAATCCTGGTTTATTTAGTCAGGAAGGGAAGGAAATATAATCTCTTTAGGGGAAAAAAGGTGATTTTATACCAACTGAAAGCTAAACGAGTAACATGTTTCTTACATTTAAACGAGCCTCTATGGTTATCAGAAAAATATGTTACAAACTAAATACGTGAAACAATTTTACAAGAACTAGATCAAAAAAAGACCAACAACGCATACTATTTTTTAAAGTCAATTTTTTTTCTTATTTGAAAATTTAATGGACTGTCAGTAATTATTAAAAGTGAAAAATTTTAAGTTTCATTACTTTCGATAGATATCTTGATATATAGTTCAATGTATTATATAATGTAATATATAAAAATTAAATATATAAAAAATAATTGGCCAAAGATTATAAAAATATTTAAAAAATAACATATACGTACGACTACACTTTGCGTATATTTATAGTTTTAGAAAATCCAATTATAATGTTTCATTGGATTTTTTAGAAAGTAAGAATCTAATATTTTGCCTCATGTAAAATTTGTGAACTAAGTAATCATTTATATGGAGCGTAATCACAATATAAGAAAGATATAAATTAAACTATTTGACATACATATATGTTTAGGAAACGTTCATTTTTACAAATTAAATTTCTCGAAATCCTGTTCATGGATCTAAAGTTTTCGTCAATTTTATGTTTTATTTTAGAATATTATATATTAAATATTTTAGAAAGTATAAGCCGTGAAAATATAATTTCCAAATCGTAATATATATTATAATCATTACACGCCTGTATACATAGTTTGCGTTTGATAAATAAGAACGTATAAACGTAATTTAATAAATGGACGTTGGAAGCATTTAAAACTTTTCAAGGTTCTAAACAAAGTTGGAAGTAAGAAACCTTACTTTTTTCGTCGCACAAATTAAAAACATGTAATACAGCCAAAGTTCTGGTATTTATTTAGAAAAATCTTTTACTTGCATAATAATTCCGAGACCTTGAAAATTCGCTTTCTCCTAATGACATGTCTCCAGTACCGAAGTTGGAGTGGTTGTGAGACGTGCTTGTTAGAGATAGTGGAGCCCAGGCAATCAAACTGAAGCCTGCCAAAGACAGACGTCACGGATTCCTTATTGTGATCTCCCACAAGTGCAAAATCCAAAATTAATCAAAACAATTCGTGAAACGTAATTCACTGCAAATGTTACTAATAAAGCCAATCAAATATGACGCATATCATGTCTTATTTTTAAAAAAGAATATTTGACATAATTAATTTTTTTGTTTTTAAAAATTAAAGAAAATAAAACTTCACTATAATTGGACAAAGAATCTAATACAATATCCAGAAAATTTCACAATATTAATTATGTTTATCTTGGCTGTCGTCCTCAACGACAGTAATAGTGTTAATCATTAAGTTAAATATTGAAAAATTGAATAATAAGACAATCAACATAAAACACAATTGAATGTGTATGAAATATCCCAGCAATAAATTGTTGTCTTAGCAAGAACCATTGGAAAAAATGATCAGATTTGAACCGAATTATCGGGATTAGAAGCGACGAAGATTACGGCCGTTCGTTAGATGCTTCAGATGTAGGAATACACCAGTGACCGATTATTAGAAAGCAGCCAAATGGAGAGAAGAACTCGGCATTATATTAATATATAAAAAGTTAATAATTATAATTATCCTAATAAATTGGCCATAAAAAGAAAAATTTGATGAAGCAATTGATAAAAATATAATTTCAGGATGTTTCGTCCTTAATTTAGGACAAACTTTGCAGTAATTTAGAAATTGGATTATTATAAATAATTTGTATTCAATGAGGCAAAGTACTTGTCCACGTTATAAATTATTCCAATGTGCGCTTATAAAGTCTTAAATTAAGAACGCAACTTTGTGAAATTTGATTTTTCCACTTTTTTACTATATTTTTTCTGACGTATTGCCAATTTATTTATTTATTTAAAATTTGTAAATTAAATTCAACTATATTACACAACACCATGAAAATATGATTAAATATCTAATAACTATTTACGTATACTTACATTGAAACAAGTTAAGTTTTCTCTTGTCGAATTCAATTTGAAAAGAATAACAATATAACAGTCATTTATAAAAAAATTATTATAATGTTATAGATACCAAATCATTTACAAGATATGAGCTTTCGGCATATTTATCTGTAAATTCTATTATAAACAATTTTGTATAGTAATTGTACATTTTGGTATTTGTATTTCAAGAAATTAACATATCAATGAAATAACATAAAAGGAAAACTTTTATAAGTTACTGTTTAACGGATACTAATTAGGCAAATAACGGTCAAAATTAAGTGATATTGTATCCTTATTACTTTCGTCAGGTGATTCAAAAACCCGCAAGAACCGTAAGAACGACAAACCAGTTGACGAACTAAGAATCTTTTGAGTTCTTCAGCCTTTATTGTAACTCACAAGTATATTTTTAATACAATTCTTCGAATATGTTGAACCTATCCCTTCAAATTATCTGCACATTTCGTATAATACTATTCTTTTCCGCATTATTGCAACTGCACTTTCGATTTATTAAGACATATATTAAGAAACATTAACCGTCATCGAATGTAACTGTATACTAAAAATTAAAATATAAAAAGTTTAAGAGACAGTTCTATAATAATTTTTTTTTAGAGCAACAGGCTACATGAGGGTAATCCACATTGGGCAACTCCCCTTTAATAGCATAGGAAGGGATTTGAAAGGGGGGATGCGGAAGGGTGGAGGAAGGTAGCCAAGGGTTACTAGGGCCCCCGGGCTATAGTTTAAGGATCCTAACTGGCATTCGCCTAAAGAAATGCAGGGAAAACCCTAGGAAAACCTGCATCAGGTAGGTCGGGCATTGGGTACTTGTCCCACGCCCTTCCGATAGCGGGAGAGGAGTTTGCTGTTGGGACGCAGCATTCCCTTCTCCGTGCCTCGACCAGTTTAGGAGGCAGCTGGCCGACTATTCCAATGGGAATAGAGAACAATTCTTACCGTATGCCCAAGGTCTGCGACCCCGGAACATACACCTCTCAAAACAGGCCGAGGTGCCTCGGCTTGTGGGAACCTTAGTTCAAAAACGGAGAGAAAAAGGCATACCCAAAGGTAGCCCCTTCGTATCTCTCCTAAAAGGTTCTGCCTGCGAGAGAACATCCCTCGCAGGTATTGCCTGCGAGAGAATATTTTTTTTTAGGGCAACAGGCTACATGATGGTAATCCACTTTGGGAAACTCCCCTTTAATAGCATAGGAAAGGATTTGAAAGGGGGGATGCGTAAGGGAGTTGAAAATTGAATAAAGTTATGACCACATGAAGCTTAAATCTCTGAAAATTTGCTTATCATTCTTTGGTTTAAATATTTTTATATTCATTCCTGATAACGTCTCTAATTTGAAGGAATGGTGTTTCAGAAATACAGTTTAACAAGGGAGTTTTAATTCTGAATGTGAGGAAATTCACAGATATTTTAATCATGACAACGAATCATCCGAGAGTTGTTTTAATGCAAGACAGTGAAGCTAAATTTCTATAATTAATTTCCATTCAATCTTTTATTTATCTACATCATAACTTTGATTCCTGCTCTCTTCGCATACTTTAGAAGCATTGTACGCTTAGTTATTTAAAAAAGGAATAGACAGTCTCACAAAATAGTATTGAATCTGTTATTTTTGAAGAGGAAGACGAGTTTGCGGAATAGCGATTTATCGCCGTTTTTCATAATAGGGATTGATACGGCATCTATACTTTGCACGCTAAGCACGTCTTAAATTTTAGTCTGTGGATTTGGAGAAATAAGCGACAGAGAGCTCCGAGTCTGTTAATCGGAAAGGAAAGTGCGTGTTATTAACCAATAGCAATGTTTATTTGTCATTTGTTTTTTTGCCAATTCATTTTAAATTATCATTTAATATTATAGTTAATTTTAATTGTTTCTAAGTATCCACCACAGCCCTGAGAAAAATATGTCTACTTTAATATTTGTACCTTTTCATCAAATTATATTCATGTTATATTTAAAATGTATTTTATACATCCCAACTTCTAGTGGTAATATTATTTATTATATCACTAGATTATAAATTATATAAAAATTAATTATTAAGTGATAATACGTTCAGTTCACTAAATAATCCATAATAGCTTAAAACAATAATTGATTGCTTGGCTGAAATTCACAAAAAGTATTCTAAAAAAAGTGTATGATTTACGCGGTGATCATCTGTTTTTAATCATGTTATATGCTAAACATATGCAGCGTATTTAAATTTTAATTTACGCGTGTTACTCCTTACCGCATAGTTCCATGCATTTATTTCAATATCTCTATTTGCCATTATTTATGGTTTCATCATCCCTTTTGTTCTACGATTCTTAATTTTTCATGAAACCAATATGGTGTATTAGGTATAACCACCATCGTCCGTAGAATAATACTAATGTAGTTTTTAATGGAACTCAGTTTAAATGCCAAGAAAAATCCAAATAATGTTCTTCTTCCATTTACCATCTAAGAGACGTTCCTAGAAGCACGCAAGATAAATGGATCCGGAACAGAGCGACTGGGTAACTTATTTAAACGGATTAATCATAAAGTTAATGGCACAGCTGTGTATAAACTAACTTTCTGTATCAGATACAGCAGCTACTGTGCTGAGAAGCGGCACCGCCAGAAGAAGATTAACTTGCGAAGCTGCTCCACCCGAGCTCAATAATAGCTTGGAAATTCCTACAGTAATTCGCATGTTACTCGCAGACAGCCTTAAGCCTTTACCGACGTTTTCAGAGTCAGCATTTATCATTCTCTGACAAAAAGTAATTAAAACAGTTCATGAATTTTTACACAAGTAAATATATGTACATGGAATATATCTTTTTAGTTCGTATGATTGTGAGAGGCTAATTAATTGGATTCATATTTAGTCTTCCGTCATATTACCTTGTTTATTCTGGGAATATTCTTCACGAGAAAACTACGCAATATCGCTTAAATATCTAGCAGGCGAAAAGAAAATTTAATGAACATATTTTTATTAGGAAAATTTCGTTAATTATGAGCATCATAATAAGATAGTACTGATTAAATACCGTTGGGCACATTATAAAAAGATCGGTTGATATAACGAGCTTGATATTGACATAAGAAGCGACGGGGATTATCTCTGTATTCAAACAAAAAATATTTTTGATCAGTTAAAATGTTTACCTCAGAGTAATTAGAGATTTTACGTAGACAGAGAAGCTTCCTGAAACACGCTCGCTACGACGTTCCACTGATTGACCACGAAACTGACGGATCTGTTCGTTGACCAGTGGATATGGGACTCTTCTACACGTCTGATGGTGTTACACATGTTATAACTTTCTTTATAAGTCACAGGTCGCGGTTTATCGGCCTGGGGCATTTCCAGTCATCCTTTGTTCTAGCTGCTTTTCCTGTGTTGGCGATGCTGGACCTTCCAGGTGTTGGATGTCCGTGAGTCATTCCTGTTCGACCCTTCCTATGTGGGCAGTGCTGGGGAGATACAATGAACTGCAAGAACGATTCGTTTATTTAATGTGTTTCTGTGAAAGATCTTCATCTTAATAGATGCAAAGTGTCATTAAAAGCTCTGACTTTAATAGTAACAAGAGACCCACCAATTTTAACTTTATATCTAAGAGTTACCAGCTCCCAAACAGTCTCTTCTTTTATTTAAAATAATAACTAAATTCAGTGTGTGTCCTGTATTGTGTGAATTATCTTTTCCATTGATTTGAAAGAACGACGTAACCACTATACAACTCTCTGAAGCCCTTGCAACGTAGTGTAGTGTTGGCAATAATATGTCGGCGAGAAACAGTTGATATGCATGAAACCTGAGAGTAATCAGCCAATCCGCTATGTTTGCTTTTAATTTTCTTATTAATACCACTTCTCTGCATGAAATTCGGCCCCAACACAATTCCTCCTTAATCAGAATAACACTTCGTTTTACTCCATCACCCACCGTTTTCTGTGTATCCCCCTACTTTTTGATAAATTACATGGTTATCAATTTGATATGAAGAGGAGAAAAGGATTATTTTAACAGTTAAATTTCATCTGAGGGGCTAGAGAGGTGAAAAGTTCTAAAACATAAGAAATTGTAGCAATGAGAGAAATTAGGGAGGTTTGACCCTCAAATTGTAGAAAAATCGTTAAAAAGGGTTTTTTCTGTTTTTTCTGTAATTCTTTCACTTATTATCAGCACATTCCATGCAGTCCCCTTCACTTGCCAAAGAATAAATATGATAATAATTGTTCTTTAATTGCCATGTTCAGGACAATGATTGGGCTCTAAAGTCTTGCTGCACTACTTGTTACAATAAGTTCAAATCAATTAATTCTAGAGAATCACTTAATTGAGTTAATTATTGATGAATGTTCCAAGTTAGAACAGGTAAAATTTTATAACACATACAGGTATTTCTCGGTGTGGCTTGTTTTTATTTTATTTTGTCTCATTTATTGTGTTTATTAAAATTGTTGTTGTTGTTCAAATTAATTTCAGTTGAATAAATTGCTAAAGCTTCTGTAATAAGTTATAAATATTCTATGGATTACTGGTATTACATATCATCAACATTATAAATCCTTTCACTGACAATAAATATAAAAATAAAACGTTAATTCGTAAGTACATGACTGCAAAATTTACAACAAAAATAGAAATCATACGCTCTTCAATCCGACTTAGATAAAATGCATTGAAGGTCAGAAACTAATAGGATGCAAATAAATCGATCCAAACGTAAATCACTTATTTTAATAAACAGAAATGTGTTAACCCTCCACAACATGAACGGAAATGAAACAGTGGACTTCGGTGACACCTGTAAATGTTTAGGTATAACATTAAAGAATAAAACTTGGGGCGACAATATTAATTCAGTTGCAGAAAAATGTATTCTACATCAATAGAATTCTGACGAAAAAGACAGGTAAGGTCACTCGCATATAAATCACTTATTCGACTTGTCTTAAAATATGGAGTCGCAAGTTTCGATCCTTGTAGTGTAGAACATCCAACTGTACTGTATAAAATATAAAAAAGTGTTGACGTTTTGCATAGATCTCGAATTGTGTGTGACTTTGAGACTAAATAAATGAGAAACACTCGATGTAAGGAAGAAAAAGTCAAGGTTTTGTGCAATGCTCATCAACTGGCCTTTAAAACCATAGAAGGTAGTTTAACTAACCCCACATTTCTGTCAAAAACGACATAAAGCAAGCATGTCAAATACGAGGGTTGTTCGATAAGTCTGATAAATTTTTCAGTTTCGCACCATTGTTGTAAACATGATCAATTCAAAGATATTTTTATAAGTTTTAAACAGTTGTAGTTTACTGTTGACAGCCTTCTGTAGTGTTAGATGTGTAGTCCAGTGGAGACAATGGAATAAAACTAATTTTGCACTGCTACTAAACACTTTCATTTGAAGGGTTGCACAGCTGAACAACTCAAAACCAAATTGGTTTAAGTTTATGCGGACTCTGCACTATCTTTTAAGACCATTTACTTCAGGATTATTGAGTTTAAACGAAGTCGCAGAAGCACAGAAGATGAAACTCGCCGCCCAATTGAGGACACCACTCAGGAAAATACCGAAAAAGTTCACAATATCGTAATGGAAGATCGCAGACTAAAATTGCGTGAGGTAGGTGATGCCGTAGACTTTTCAAATGAAAGATTTAATTTCATACTCCATGAAAAACTAGCCGTGAAAAAGCTTTCTGCGCGATGGGAGCCGCGACTATTGACATTGGACCGAAAACGGATTCGGAAAAAACATTTCTTCGCAGAATTTAACAATGTTCATGCATACCTCAAACTTTATGCGCAAATTCGTAACCGTTGATAAAACTTAGATTCATCACTACTCTCTAGAGACCAATAAACAATTAAAACAATAGACAAAAGCTGCTGAAAGTGCACCGAAAAAGGCGAAGACCGTTTTGTCAGCTGGAAAGGTGGTGGCGAATGTCTTTTGGAATTTTGTGGATATAATATTCATAGATTTCTAGTAAAAGGGCACAACTGGGCTTTATTATGCTGCTCTGTTGGATCGTTTGAAACGGGTGCCGATTGAGAATCGCAAGAAAGTGATGTTTCACCAGCGCCAGTGAACACAGAAGCGTCTCAATGGCGAAAGTGTGTGAGTTGGTATTCGAATTGGTTTCTCACCCACCCTATTCACAAGACATAATAGCATCAAGTGACTTCTTCTTGTTCCCGAACTTGAAAATTTGGCTTGGTGGGAAGAAATATTCATCAAATCAAGAAGTGATCGAGGCCGTGACGGAGTATTTTGCAGAGTTTCACAAAATCTATTTTTGTGATTGGTTGAAAAAATTTGAAACTGGTCCAAGGAAGGAAACTATGTTTTGATATAAAGTATGATTTCTAAAAAAAAAAATTTTTTTGTTACATTTTTAGCAAACTTATCAAACAACCCTTGTAACTGATGTTGGAAATATTGTTTATAAATAGGTCAATAAGTGATTGGAATGATTTACCTGCAAACATAATAGTCTTTCTCTAAGAAACAGTAATTGATATTAATATTAAAGATATGAGTGCAATAATTTCGGTTTTCCTGCTGTTAATTATATATATTCTCGTTAAACTGATTCTTGTTCGACTGACCTTCAAATTTTTCTGACCGTTTTGCTGGTAACAGGTAGTTTACACAGCCATTCAGTAAAAGCATAATAATTTAACATAGAAGAAGTAAAAGACTCTCTGCGTCGTTGCCGTTCTCTCTGATTAGTTCAAGATTATTCTAAGAATTGGTAAATGACTAATCCACAATTCAGAATCAACAGAGATGCATACAAAATTTGGGACAACGTTAGTTTCCTATTTGTGAAATTTAATGTATACAATTCGGAGAGCTGATGAAACTTAAGACCTGATAAATTCCTTAAATGAAGACGTGGAAGTCACATAAACTAGTGCCGTGACTGTTAAACTGTAAATCATGCGCTACACATTTTGTAACATTCAGAAATTAATGCAAGCATGTTAAAGTAAATTTGTCTAGCGTGGAACAATGGAAGGCATGTCAGAAAGAAAGCGCGTCTGACCCGTTTTGGATAGAAAGGACGTGAGTTATTGAGGACCAAGCTCTGCATACTATAGTCTGTTTCAAATGGGAGCCGTTCTGGCTGTCAGAGAATGAGAGCAGAGAATTAGACACGACCGTTTCCACACCGTCTGACACGAATGACAACAATCCCTTACTGCAGCTGCGTGGACAACGTCGCGCGAATTTCATTTTTCGGCGAAAGGAAGACCTATCGGTTCCCATTTCAAAAGAACTATACTATTGTTTTAAAGCATAAAAGTTGCGAGTTTACTACTTTTGTTATGATTTTTTGTTAATGTGGAAAACGGGAACAGAGCCAAGAACTCGAGGTACAAGAATGGCGTAGCAACCGATTTTATAGTTCATGGAATACAAGTATGAAATTTTAGAGGCAAGACGTCACACTGAAACTCTATAAAAGTGTCATCACCCTTGGACATGTCTAAACTCCTCCAAAAACTGGGGAATAGTACAAGTAGAGGAAGATGTAGAATTTAGTGGACAATAGTAGTAATTTTAAAGTAGGCAGTTTGCAGTTGAGTATTAGCGGTCAGTGTTTCTAGTAGATATTTTTGGTGGAGATCGCTTCGTCGATAAGGAAGCTTGTGAGAGCTGTTCTCTGGCAGCTGAACCTTTCCGGAGAGCTACCTTTGGGGATACCTTCTCCTCTCTCCGTTTTTGAGCTAAGGTCGGTTTTGAGAGGTGTACGTTCCGGGGTCGCAGACCTTGGGTTACGGTAAGAGTTGTCCGCTACTCCTATTGGAATAGTCGGCCAGCAGCCTCCTAAACCGGTCGAGGCACGGAGAAGGGAATGTTGCGACCCCACAGAAAACCCCTCTACAACCATGTCTACTCTTCTCCCGAGATCGCTAAACAGTACATCGATAGGTGGGTTGACTGATGTTCGTTTGTAACGTAGTCTCCATACGACTGAGCAGCAGCAATTCACGGACTTTTGCAACTCCAGCGCCTTCCAAGATAGCTGCTTCCGACCCGATAATGGAGTTTCGTGAGTGCAAAAAATATCTCGCTAGTCTACGGTTGCCTTGCCGAGTCGAGTATAATTTAATCTTTCCATACGAGTTTATTTGGAATAATAATATGAAAGATAGCCAAATACAGGCAAAATAACTCTTAATATAAATCCAACACGCCATTTCTGGAAGCCTTGCTCCTTTCTTCTTGTGCAGAAAAAAAAACGTAAGAACCTAGAGAGACACTACTACACATGTCAGTTGACAAAACTCAAACGTTTCAGACATAAATTTTTCATTACTTTTATTTGTAATACCCTGTTAAATTCCAGAAATTATTAGTATTGACATAAGCACAAGTTCCAAAATCCAAAGCTCAACTAATGGGTCTGAGTTTTTAGTGTCGTATTAGGAATAGTATTAATTTCAGAATTTAATAACTTATTATTGTTATGAAAAACTTTCTTAGATTTTATATTTGCTATAAACTATTAATTAATTTATATATATATGTTTTATACTAATTTAATTAAATTCCTTCATGCAAACCATAATAATGTTTATTACACAGCAGTCAACAACGAATACAGTAGGAGTAATTTAAGGTATCTCAGACTCATAAGCAAATGGACTACTCAATCGACAACATGATCACGAATCAATCGGAAATATAAATACACGAATGTTATTTGAATATTAATTTGGTCGCTATGCATCTGTAATGGTCAATAAATGTGATGCGATATCAGATTCATGATCAATAAGTAGTGCTGGGACGATTGGCTCGACAGCCCTATTACCGTCTTGGCCTTCCGAGTTAACTCTCAAACTCATCTTGCATGACATATTCTGGATTATTTTTTTTGAGTGTTCAGCGTTCTCCATAAATCTTTCTCCCAGTTTCTATGAGCATTCTAAGCACATGCTGGTGCTGGGACAACAGTGATGATGCTGATCACTACACCGTAGCAGGTCGACAGTGACGGCATAGCCCTTACTTTCACTATTTCCTTCAGCATTGTAAAAGATTGAAATACATCCATTAGGCAAGAAAGCTACAAATTATTTGGAAAGATGGTTTGAATAGTTAGATCAGCAGTGGCAAAGACATTTTCGGAGATACGAGAACATTCAATCGTGTATGTATAATGGATGGAATTTTACGCGGGTTATTTTGTAGCAGAAGATGGTTTAGTTGTCGAGCTGGACGTCCAAATGATAAAAATAATTGAGTCCTGGAAGCATGTAGGGCAGACGGACGTACACAATTTTAAATATCTGGAAGGAAATGAATATGTTTAGCATATATCATTAGTTCCCATTATGGGATAGGCTAACCAATGAGATTGAAACGAAATATAACTAATTGGATATGGAGGAGGAATTTGGGGATTTCGATAGCCGAAATCGGAGGAGAGGAGAGAAAAATCTAGACAGTCGGTTCCGAGAGGTATTCGAATGGAAGTTCGTGTATAGAGTGAGTCGGGTAAAAGTCACGACCAAAGCAGTTCAGATCCAAGTTACGAAATAGAAATCAGTCGCGACTCAGAGAATCATCTGACCGACGCGTGCCAGTGATGTACCCTGCAGCAGCCTCTCAACGACGCGACGCCGTCCGACGCCAGCTCAAATAAGCGACACATCATCACGCCAGCCACAACTGGACATCCGACGACACGGTATCCCTCACAAATTTGCCTTATCAAGAATCGTATTACCAGATTCCTAATTCGTTCGAAACGTTTATAATTAATAATAGCCACGTATTAATTCACACCCCCACAATTTTCTTTAAAGAACTCTGACATAAATAGTATAAAAATATCATTTTATTACATTATCAGTTAAACGTATTCATATAATCCCGAACTAGTAATTATCATATTAATTTTACACATGGTATTCTTACATACGCTGCTAAAAAAATAACCTACCTGTAAAATAAATCAAGCATGATAATTTACTCGGTCCAACACATGTTTTCCTTAGGTTAAGCACTCAGTTTCCTTGAACGGACCGCAATTGTTGGAGTCAAATTTAATTTGTTGCGTTCGGCGCTTTTTTTTCAAATTTGAATCTGATCCCTTTGAGGGTAATTTCGAACTTGGGGAAAAGCAAAAAAATACATGTAATCATTCTGGGAGGAGTAGGAATTTTGATGAATAAGAGGAATGGATACTGAGGACGCCGCTTCCAAAAAATTGTTGAAACTTAGGATTGGTTTTTGCTGTAATATTGCTAATCATGTTGTTCCGTCAAAAAAAATCCGATGGGCGCTGACTACATTTTCGCGCTAATAGAACGAGCTGCGGTGAGGAACGCTTACTGCAGACGAGAAAAGTTGCACCAAAGTTATGCATATCCCCAGCACATTTCCACAGATGGATGCCTGTTGACGCATATGAAAATAAAGATTTGATCTTTTCTTGAACGTATTTCTAAGCAATTCGGAAATAAATTAAATTTAGAAGCTTCAGCTTTCCTTATACAAATGCAGCAAGTCTGTATAAATTATCTGACCTTTAATAAAAATAATAATAAAATTTTATGGATATTCAGTCAGAGGAAATTAAAAAGTTAATCAAATTAATAAGAAGACAAATATGTTTAAATAAAAAATATATTAAAAACGTTTCGCCCTTGGATTAGTCACCTCTTCAGTTTCTATCAATTTCCTACAAGTACATATATTTAATCACACCAAAGATTTATTATAACGATTAAAATATCAACATTACTATTTAAAAATTTATATTAATTATTATATTAATTTTAATTTTCTGTCTGCCAGCAATCATTTCGAACTTGAAAAAAGTTTAAAGGAAATATCACTGACGTAACTTATTAATTTGATTAACTTTCTAATTTTTTTTCTGACCGGATGGCCATCAAATTTTATTATTAAGTCTGTATATTTTCTTTCCATTATATCTGACCAATATCGGAAATAGGCCGTCTTTGAAAAACTAATCTCAAATGATACATTGAGGCAAGGAATTCTGCTTTAAACTAAGAGAAAATATACTCTCCTTGAAACATTTCCTTATTGAGATAAGTGCAAGGCTTAAATCCGATATTTTATATAAAAATGTATTTTTCGCAACCGTTTTGGAATTTATATTTATTTTACTAAAAAAAATTTATCTTGATATATTTTGATCGTATAACAGTGAATATGAACTGATTGAAGACTGAAACCGCGAAATTTCTGTATGTTCTGTTTTTTGAAACGGTTTATTGATGAGAAATTCAACCTTCTGATATTGTTCAGACACTCGCACATTTTTGTCCAAATATTAAAAACATCCTATTCCTAATTAGTACTGTGTCCAGTTAAGTAACTCCATAAATTACGAAATTTCCTCAGCACGATTAATTACCTCATTACGTCACATTTATATATATATTGTAATGCATCGAGGGAATGCATTGTTTAGGATTAATGGTCTTGGCCGTCACAGGAAGTGGCAATGTGTACTTAGGATCAGTATGAAGGAGTCAGGGCAAGGCACATGCGCGGGTGGCCTGTCGCAAGATAAATCTGTTTAGGAAAGGCATTGATAAATGGGCTGGACCATTGGCGTGTTGACTTAGGATGAGGGTGCAGTTGGGCGGGGTGAAGAATTTTAGAACAGCGCACGTGTGAATGCGGGGGGATGAGGATACAAGTGCAAAGTAATTACGGGTCCCGTCTCGATGTGACAAGACAGAGCGGCTAGATATTTTGCTAGCTAAGGAACAGCAGCTGCAGAATGTAAATCTCAGTAATGGAGAAACTGTCAACGAGCAGTTGCAACGTAGTTTTGGGGACAAAAGAAGAAAGAAGGGACGGTCATATATATATAAAGAGAAGATAAGATTTTGGAAGTTAGTTGAGTGTGGAGCTAGGAGGTGAAAAGTTGAGTCTTGGAGTTGAGTGTTGGCTGTGGAGGCGTACGGCGAGCTCCGAGTATGGAGAGATTTTGCAGCCTGCGAGAGAAATAGCAAATTTATGTCAACGATAAACATTTTTGTATGCAGAAGTTCAATCTGTAGTAATATCAAAATTTGACCACTGTCTTCGATGGTAGGAGACCAGGACACAGCATCTAGCGTCAAGTAGTTTCAGCACGAGCAAGTGGGATGTCCTTCATCGAGTATGGAGAATCAGCTATCGTCGAACCAATAATATGTGTTAGAGTCAGTGTGTAAACGTCCAGTCTATAAAGTGAGTGTGTAATGAACGAGCCAAATTTTCCTGAGTAATCGTAAGTTGAAATTTATGGTATTAATATGTGTAAACGGAATTAAAAGATACAGTCAGATATCGTTCTCTTCTCTTTGTTAATAAAATAAACTCTTTTAAATTTAGAATCAATCTGGTAATTCTAAGTTCGTTAATAAGTTTCGTCGATGTCTAGACGATTAAATATTTCTGTTTAATAAGAAAGATAAATGTTGGATTCTTGGATTATTAAAGTGTTCTGTCCGTTATCAAACCCAGTAAAGACCCATGAGAGAAAGAGATTGTATAATTGTAAATTCTGATAAATAAAATTTGTTTGTTAAAATATAAATCTAATTTTTTTTATTTTGACGGCCCGTTGTTTATTACAATATATATATATATTTATATTGTAATGCCAATTAATTAGGCCATTAATTGTTTGTATTAGAAATTAAATTGTTAGCGAATAAATATTGAGCGACAAAATGCGACAATAGCGCTGAGCTCTGTTGCTTTGAGAAAATGCCGAAATGGAAATGCGCGCTCCAACTCGAGAGACACTACGATAGTTAGTTGGTGCCGAAAGATTGATGTGGACGGATGAAGTTTTGAGTCAGCAGCCAGAAAGGACAGCAAGTTGTCTTGTCAGAAACATAGTCGAGACGATCTAAAGTATTTAAAAGTAAAGTTAGTTTCGGTCAGCAGCAAGGAGTGGAATAACAGAGTCTACATTTAGGACCAGCCACGAGAGAATAAACATTTAAAACAAATCTTCACTGAGCTACGTTGCTGTTTAAATCCAAATCAGTAAAAGACTAATAAATTAGCAACTCGTAAGATTCCTGTAAGGCAAGCAGATATCAGATAACTGATAATTAGGAGGATCATCCGATTTCCTGGGAGCCAAGAAATTCCATTTCGATTCAAATAGTGTGGAATCTGTGAGTCGACATTTAGAATCAGTGTAAAATGTTGCAATAGTGTACTTCTGAAGCTACAGAGAATGCTCGTACCAGCCGAACAGTATGTAAGTAACAAAAACAAAAACTATGATAATATTGTAAACGATAATTAAAGGATAGTCAGATTTCGTTCGTTCGTTCGCTTTTTCTAGTTTTCTTTCATTGATCGACTTATTGTTTTAATTTAAAACAAATAATATTTTGAATTGTTAATTAGTCAAATTCTACTTTTATCGTGTCCTAATCATAAAACCCAGTAAAGACCCTCAGATATTAAAATTTTAATTGTAATTGTTTTGATTCTTGAAGGCACAATTAAAATAAATTATATTTTATTTGTAAATTCTTGTTTAATCATTCACTTAATTAACGACTATCCTTTTGATTAATATTTCATTTAATTAGTTGATTATTACAATATATTCATATATATATATACCTTTATTTTGCAATATATAAATTTTAAATAAATTTGGGTGCTGCTAGAATTGTTCTGCAATTTCTTGAATATTACAATAAAATAAAATGTTAATTACATATGTTCTGATATCAGTATCTTATTTACAAATTGCTCCGTATTCTTATCAGGCTTCCAGTAGTTAAAGCGTAGGTCTTAAAATTCATAAAGTTAAGAAGTTAATTTTTTCCACTTGGTTCGTATCTTGCATTATAACCATTCATTAAATAATAGATATTACCGTTATTTTACATTACTTTATTTTTATAATCTTATTCTTTTTACTGTAACACGGGAAAGTAGCCCCGAATTATTTGTATAAGGAATATTGTAAATGATGTGTTTGTTCAATTGATGATCCGTCCAGACAGCTTTGTCGGAGAGAGTCTTGTCTGCGGCGTCATGAAAGAAAGTCGAGAGCAGTCAGAGCTCACATCAGATTGAGCTTAAGAGTCGCGCGTAAAAATTCGTTATATATTAATAGAGCTCTCAAAAGTAATGTTAAATAAATTAAAGTTAACCGCGAGTATGTTAATTTCGTCGAGCATATTAAATGTGGTAGGAATTAAAGCCACGTGTTCTATCTTCGAGCTGTTAATTGAGTCAAGCCTCACTTAGAGTAGAAAGACGCAAACAAGTGATAATAGTAAGAAAGTGAAGTTATTAGGGCCAAAAAGCAGAGCAATATAATGTGATTAAATATTTCAAGTGGTTTTAGGAGTTCCGCGCAAGAAATAAATCCACATGTTCCAGATCATCAGAGTCGACACAGATAAGCAAATACAACTTTCAATTCAAATATCTGATTTATGCCACAGTAACAACCAATTGTTTTTCTACTGAAAACCTGGGATTAGGGTCTCATGTTTAACTAAAATCTTTCATATGTATTAATTGTTAACAAATCTCTTATAACTGTAATTAAACTTTTATTTTTTTTATGATAAACAATGTTATAATTAATGACGGCTACCCGCTGAAATTATGTTACTGCGTTTCTTTCAATAATCATAAACATTAGATGCTCTTCGTTCATCTAAACATCGCCTTTGCTCATTTTCGCATAATTTTTTCTTGCTATTTTATCTCTTCCTCTTTCTCATTCATTCATACCTACCTTACTTAAATCGTTGCTCATGCTCGTAGGACAATGAATGAATTCTAACCGTGTTATTGGCAAATAAATATTTTTAATAGCAATTCGTTCTCATGTTCTATAAATATCGTGCCGTCAAAGTCAATTCTAAAACATTATTTTGTGGATATATTAATATTTAACAAGGGATAAATTATATATAACTTGCTACTAGTTGTATAAACGTGACATGTTTCTTTTTGCAGTTCAATGGTTCATTTTTGTTCAGTTTCCTAGAGTAAAACATTGAAGCCATTCGGTACTAAACATAGTTTGGGAACGGTCATCTTGATCTTCAGCATTGTTTACAATAATGTTTTGTAGGAATATATTGTAGTTACCAGATCCCCAATGGTCAGGGTAAGGGTAAATAATTGAGACGAATGCAACATAACAGGAACGTACGTTTATTTGCACTGAGCAGATATACAAGCAAGGTAATGCATATGGCGTCCCTGCCACAGAATTCAGAAGGTGAACAACCTTCTTCATCGATGCGGGGACGCCTATTGTATACTCACACAAACTAGTGAAATACAATTTTAAATAAATGTCAATGAGAAACATGAATTTTTGGACAAGAGGAATGGAAACAGGGTGAACCAGGAATGGGGAAGGAAAGGACTTATACATATATTTTTTATTTAACGGGGAACGATAATTCCCACAGAAAAATAATTCAAACTATATAAGTATATAAATTATCTTGCAAAATACGTCAATAGCTAGGCAAAAAGCAAATGAAGGAGAACTTCAACTTGACAAATTATTAAATTTGTGATCCACTTGAACATGAATAGGACACGAGCAAAGCTGTGCCCTGTCTCAAAAATATGAATATTAACATCGGAAGAACTTCTCATACAACGCGTACAGTTGCTTCAATCATTCAAAAAGATTAACTCACTTGCTAATCATAATAATTATAATTATATTTATTCATATATATTAAAAACAAACTTACAATAGCCTCTCCAATATTTTTTTTATTTCTGTTTTCAATAATGCTCACATTTTCTCACTCGTAAGTTGTCGCATTTTAAATTTTTTGTAACATTGAAAGCGTCTATTTTATGACAATTTTCTTACAAATTCTAAAACACAATCGGGTGTGCTTTAAATTTTAATTTGCGCACAAAATATACAATGCTTCGTACATAATTTACTTCTTTTGTTAATGAGGGTTCCGAACAACGCGAAAAACCCCAAACTGTACAAAATTCTACAAACACTAAAAAATCTACTTACGGTCTCCTTTCAATCCATCTCAACCATTCATTCATAATCGTTTTTTTGTTTATTTTTCTACAATGTTAACAAAGACTAAGGAAACAAATATAAAGACAGGAATGTGCGCAGAAGAAGGAAACAACTGGATTAAGATGTTAGATCGGAAAGGAAATGTCAAGTAATCGTTGTAAAAGGACACCTCAGTCAAGGACACTTATAATATAGCAACACGGAGAGTGTTGTCGAAAAGAAGACAACTTAGTACTAAAAGTCATACTATGGAAAATATGATAATTTTTTTGTGCTTTTTTTTAAACTTTTTGTGCCCAATAATTACAATAAAAATTAAAATTAATATATTCGTCCCTCATTAGCAACGAAACTGAGGAATACAAACGAATGACAAATAAATTTCATGCAAGCTGTTAACGAACACCACACATACTTCCATCGCAGCGTCGTGTACTCTTTTTCACATTCGAAGATCTCCCAGACGCGTCCGAAGAATGATTCTTTGGTTCATCTGGATGTAGAAAAAAATGGGTACTGGCACAATAACATGTTTATAATACAAATTTTTGTCGGCAAAAGTCTTTGTTCTCTCACACAATAGCCAGTCTTCTTTTAAAATACTGAATATTTTTTTTCAATTCCTATATAATCCATATAGTTGAAAAAATTTATTAGTCGTAAATATTAAGAAATAACGGGAAGATGAGGAAAAAATAATTAAACATGGAAGAAGCATGGAAAAAGTAACATCATTTTTTGTTAAACCACATAGAAAATCTGGATTACGAAAAAACAGTTTTATACAAATGATTGACGAAGTACTTCATGTTTTAACACTACTAGGTCTCAACAAACACGCAAAAACATTAGCGGTCGCACTTCCAGAGCAAATCACAGCAAACTCATCGGAGTCCCGGAACAGTCTCTCGGGAACCACCAATCGAACCACACCGCCGAAGCGTCCTGAGCGCGGAAGGTTGGTAACACTCGGAGAGATTTGGCAACATTCAATCCGGCCTCGCCCTCGAAGCGAAATTAGCCTCACACCGAAAAAAGTCAAGCATTTAAGAACTGGAATTACATCCCCGTGTGTACGTGTCTTTCGATGGACTATTCAGAAAAGCGGGCGGGCGAGATATACAATATATACTTTTTTTTGTTTGTTTGGAAAGACTGACGAATCGCTAAATAAACTGGCCCCAATGTTGTGTATCCACTCGTGGCAGTGATGCTCGGCTGCTGCAGGGCGGGTGCGTTCACACGTGCCTCTTCATGTGCAGTGCCAGGTGGTCGGAGCGCGAGAAGCAGCGGTCGCAATGGCGGCACTTGAACGGCTTGGCGCCCGTGTGCTTGCGGTAGTGGCGGGTCAGCTCGTCCGACCGGGCGAACCTCCACTCGCAGCCCTCCCACGAACACTTGTACGGCTTCTCTCCTGAAAACACAACAAATATGGCAAATTACACAAATATAGTCACATCTATTTTCCATATTTTTTTTAAAAAAAAAATTGCCGGAACAGGGGTCATGAGGATGATCCGCAATGTGGCCTCTCCCCTTTAATAGCGTAGGAAGAGATTTGAAATGAGGATGCGAATGGTTGAGGAAGTCAGCCAAGGGTTAACTAGGGTCCATAAATATTTTCAACAAAATGTGATGCACACAGCAAACCCTAGATCACCCGCATCAGGTAGGTCGAGTTCTTGGACCTTGTCCTTCGCCATTCGGATGGGTTTGTATCCCCTTCTCAAAGCATCGACCAGGTTTGGAAGCAGCCGGTCAGCTGTTCCATCCGGAATAGAGAACAACTATTATCGTATGGCCAACGTCAGCCACCCCAAAAGATACACTGCTCAAAATTAACTGAAATTTCTCGGCTTATGGGAACCTTAGTTCAATAACAGAGAGAGAAGAAAATACCACCCACAAGCATTCCTCTCCTACTACTAAAAGGTTCCACCCCACGAGACGAGTTATCACAGATTTATTTCTTTCCTTTTTTTTGACAATTGTTTTAGAGGGGCGGGGCTGAATGAGGGTAATCCGCATGGTTTTTTTTAGGTAACAGGCTACATGAGGGTAATCCATATTGTGGCAACTCCCCTTTAATAGCATAGGAAGGGATTTGAAAAGGGGGATGCGGAAGGGTAGAGGAAGGTAGCCAAAGGTTAACTAGGGTCCCCGGGCTATGGTTTAAGGATCCTACCCGGCAATTCGCCTTAAAGTGATGCAGGGAAAACCCTAGTAAAACCTGCATCAGCGGGTCGGGCATTTGGTACTTGCCCCACGCCCTTCCCATGGCGGGAGAGGGGTTAGCTGTGGGGTCGCAGCTTTCCCCTCTCCGTGCCTTGACCGGTTTAGGAGGCAGCTGGCCGATTATTCCAATAGGAATAGAATACAACTTTTACCGTATGCCCAAGGTCTTCGACCCCGGAACATACACCTCATAAAACAGTTCAAAAAACCAGAGAGATGTGAAGGCATCCCCAAAGGTAGCCTCCGCCAGAGCTCTCTGGGAAGGTTCACCTGCGAGAGAATTCATCGATTGTATCCGCATATTTTTTTTTAGGGCAACAGGCTACATGAGGGTGATCCACATTGGGCAACTCCCCTTTAATAGCATAGGAAGGGATTTGAAAGGGGGGATGCGGAAGGGTAGAGGAAGGTAGCTAAGAGTTACTAGGGCCCCCGGGCTATATTTTAAGGATCCTACCCGGCATTCGCCTAAAACTAATGCAGGGAAAACCTTAGAAAAACCTGCATCGGGTAGGTCGGGCATTGGGTACTTGTCCCACGCCCTTCCGATAGCGGGAGAGGAGTTTGCTGTGGGGACGCAGCATTCCCTTCTCCGTGCCTCGACCAGTTTAGGAGGCAGCTGGCCGACTATTCCAATGGGAATAGCGGACAACTCTTACCGTATGCCCAAGGTCTGCGACCCCGGAACATACACCTCTCAAAACAGGCCGAGGTGCCTCGGCATGTGGGAACCTTAGTTCAAAAACGGAGAGGAAAAGGCATACCCAAAGGTAGCCCCTTCGTATCTCTCCTAAAAGGTTCTGCCTGCGAGAGAACATCCCCCGCAGGTTACCTGCGAGAGAATCCTCTCGCAGGCTTCAACGCTATCCGCATGGTGGAAGCTTCCGCTTTAATAGTATAGGGAAAAAAGTTTTTAACTGCGAAAGAATATCGTCTCTAATATTTTGTGAGAAGAATTTACAAATACATCCGATTATTCATTAACTTAACTAAGTAATCCGCTGTTTTACAATTCGGTTTAACTAGCCAAATTAAACACCGAATAAAAAATGGTCAATTATTCAGATCAACGGAGACCAAAATTGGCCATCCAATGATCGAAAGGTTTCGTACGACCTAATCGAAATCGTGCGTTTGAATCTAAAGGCTCTTGCTGATGTTTTGGTCTCTGAGATGTCACGTTTGGCCTTTATCATGTTATCATTGTTATTTTATGACATTGTTTAGAACTATATTCCTACAAACGCAGTAGCGTCACCATTAATTAATATAAAAATTAGTTCAGTATCACAAACGAGTGTACTTGTCCAGTGAGAGATACATCTGGGGACATATAAGAGTTATTTGAGTTCGGGAACTGGCCATGTAATGTAATAATCCAAGGTGAATCAACAGAGGTGCCCTGATGATGCCTCCACTAAACGACCGAAGAAATTCCTATAAATCAGTGCAGGTATATACGCGTTTAGTGTGATGAATTGTTACAATTACAAGAAAGAAAACAAAGAGAGTTTTTCGTATTGAAATATTATTTAAATGAAATATATCTTTGGCATAGGTAAGGGATTAAAATGATTGAGGGAATCAGATCTCTGTCATATTGTTTTATTAATTTGTGTTGTTATTTCGTTTAATACCGTATACTCATAAGAATTTCTCTTCGCGTTTCCTCTAGGAGGATGTCAGCGTATCAGGTTCAGACAACACGTCATCAATTGTGAACCTGCGTTAAGTTTCGGTTCAGACGCTGTAGAAATCTTGTGTTAACCGGTTTAGCTGGGCTCCACTACAGATCACGTGTGCTGCTGATCTGGAACTTCTGATTGGTTCCTCGCCGTCTAAAAAGAGCTTCTACTCTTGGGAGGTGTTTGTTTCTCTCAGCTTCTGAAGCCACTTTAATAAGCAGTCTTGCTGCTGTCGTCTTTCGATTGTGAAGGATCCTCGGGGCTAACTGCTCAGTTTCGATAATAAAATATATATTTAACTAGATAGCACTTTCTGACTGTTCATGTCTCTGTACGGTGCTATAGAAACCAAGAACCCCACGTTATCGACCTACCTACTTTTCTATCTTAGAAGCCTTCCTCTCGAGGCTGAACAAGAGACGGCACTAGATTTTATTTCGACCTAATCCTATTCGGTCAGCTCATTTCCGTACCTTTTCTCAAAAATAAAAGTTATTTAAATCCTCCTCGCTAAGTTTTAGCAGATACATATATATTACATCCCTGTCACTTTATATATTTTATGACGATGGGAACATACTAATTTATGAAATTAAGCAATCCTTTGAAATAAATTAATCTGGTCATCGTTATTACATAGACGACCCAAAAAAATATTCACTTGAAAAAATTTTAAATTTACATTTATTTCCTGAAATTTTTGATCTGTTAACCTGTAATTATATTGACTATACTGCCTACTGCATAATCGTTACCGACACAGGTTTTACAATAGGTTATTTGCTTCGAACTTCAGGCTTTTCAACTTTCGTTGGTTTACATCGACGAACTAATAACCGAATCCACGACACACAGTATCCGCTCTATCAGACATAACGATCTAATCTCAGAATTCAAACGATCTTGAAAATTACTATTGACGTTAAGCTAATTTAAATATGACAGAGGGAAATTTAAAAGTTTGTGTGAAGTGCTGCGGAAGAAGGTTTCAGACTCGACGCCTCTGAACAATTTTAAAGGGTACACGAGCGCTGTGCTGGAGACGGCTGTTGTTTACGCTATAATTGCTTCTCAAGGAGCTATCAGCTAGCTAATTGCAGAAGCAGTAGTCTCTTTTTGTCTCAATTAACCCTTTCTCCGTCGCTACTGCGAGCGTGTCTCCGTCTTGCAGTGGTGCTGGTAATTAGGTTTACCGTTATGCCGTATCCAGGCGTGTTGTTACTCTTCTCCGTTATTAAGAGCACCTCCGCTGAACCTTAATTTGTAACGAAACTCCTTCTCTTTTAATTGGGCATTCATTCAAACTGGCATAGGTGCCGCCTCATTTATTGCGCTTTAATGAAGTTTTCCCAAACATACGAGAAGTCTCATTTTCTCTCGGTGATGACAAACGAACTGAGCTGTATTTTCTAACTTTAACTTTGCTGTACTAGGAACCATAACAGACTTGCAAAACAAATGCATGTAAATATAGTTACTTCATCCAGCGCGTGTTGTCGTGTGTTTTGTGTTACGGGCACGCTCGCGAAATTGGGAAGGAGACAATTGTGAGTAGATATACGAGTTTGCACTTAAACTAATTTCGTCAAAAGCCTTAATTAACTTCACGGTGCCTAGACGTGTTAATGACTTCTTCCTATAAGAATTTCAGGTAAATAAATTTAAAAATATAAAACATATCTCTCATTACGTAGTTACAATTAAATCAATATTGCTGAAAAAAACGAGCGTGTGCACCGAAAAAATAACGCAGTTTCAGAATTGATGATGTGTTGTGTCAACCTGATGCGCTCACATCCTCCTACAACAAAAGTGAAGGGAAACCTGAAAATGAGATGATCAACAACTTAATTATTTAGGTAACGAATAATTTAATTTAGCGTACGTTCCAGGTCGATGCTAGAACACGCTTCCGGATACAAAGTTATTTAGCAGGCCAGTTTATCGATAAAAAAGGAAGGACTGAAATGAACGCGCACAACACATTAGAACATAAACGAATATCCCAAAAGCGTAATTTAACTATATTTTCAGAATATATAATAATGCCCGCAAATTATGATTCCGTCATGATTTAGTTTCAGAGCAATATTAAAGTTATTTCTAGCTCTGAAAGCTAAATTAGTATATTCCCCGACGGTTATCACTAATTTAATCATTGGGCATACGGTAAGAGTTGTCCGCTATTCCTATTGGAATAATCGGCCAGCTGCCTCCTGAACTGGTCAAGCACGGAGAGGGGAAAGCTGCAACCCCACAGCTAACCCCTCTCCCGCCATCGGAAGGGATTGGGACAAGTACCAAATGCGCGACTTACCTGATGCAGGTTTTCCAGGGTTTTCCCTTCATCACTTTTAAGCGAACTGCCGGGTAGGATCCTTAAACCATAGCCCGGGGGCCCTAGTTAACCCTTGGCTACCTTCCTCTACCCTTCCGCATCCCCCTTTGAAATCCCTTCCTATGCTATTAAAGGGGAGTTGCCACCATGTGGATTACCCTCATGTAGCCTGTCACCCCCCCCCAAAAAAAAAATAATAGGATCCTGAAACTATAGCTCGGGGGGTCCTAGTTAATCCTTGGCTACCTTCCTCAATCCTTCCGCATCCCCCCTTTCAAATCCCTTCCTATACTATTAAAGGGGAGTTACCACCACGTGTATTACCCTTATGTAGCCTGTTACTCTAAAAATAATTTAAATATAAAAAAAAATCTGGTACCGTACAATTTATTATTTCTGACCAGGAAATTAGAAATAAATAAAATATATTTTTAATGTAGATAAACGTGCCTACAGACATTGATGGAGTATTATTTATTCAACCTTCCTGGTTGGTTTAATTATTTGTTGTCTTTACAATTATGTAAACAAACAGTAAATATGTTTGACATTCACAACAATAATATAAATTAACGAATTCACGACCTTACGTCAAAAACTTATATTTATTAACAAAACATTAAATAAGCCACGTTTCGTCCTCTATATCGGTTAGAACAGGCAATGCTGCAGAACCTTGCCTCTAGATTGTTTTGCATGATTTATATTTAAAATTATTAAACCTGAAGAGGTACTCAATCGAGGCCGTATCGTCTTTTATTTAATGTTTTGTTAGCAAACATTATTTTGTGATATAAGGCCGTGTATTTGTTTATTTATGGTAAATTTGGTTCTTGTAATAATACTAAAAACTGCATTCTTACAGACAAACTTAAAATGGACAAACAAAAACTAAGAAATTGTCACAAGTTCCGACGCGGATTGTCGTCTTTATCAAACAGTGGAAAACTTAATACTTAATTTTTCGCCGTTTTAAAAATAAGCAAATACTCATTATAATGTCCGCTACTTTTAAATTTTCTTAGTTTTTGTTTCTCCATTTTACGTTTGCCTGTACGAATGTGGTTTTAGTAATATTATTCTTAACAGACGACCATTGTTGTAGTATAAATGAGATTAACATATTCCAGAAATTTTTCGGTCCTGCAAAATATTATAGACTGTAATATCAAACGATACTTGTAGAAGCCATACGAAGAAGTTATAGAAGCTACTAATCCAATGTTCTATGAATAAAATTTCAAGTTTCAGCGAAAAGGTAAGAAAATTACAACAAATAAAGTCCATAGTTATGACTTTTGAAAACAAAGAAAATATTTTAAAGGATATATTAGAAGATTGCTTATTGAAAAGATTTCATGAGGCTATGTGGAGTAGGGGAGTTGTACAATTACGTCTCACCAAATGTCAACACCTCCATTAACGCGTGCGACCCACATTTCTTTCTTTTGAGGTTCTGGTAACCCAGTCCACCTCTGTAAAGAGCCAACAGACAATTGGCGAACGATTGGCCTAGAGGTGGGAAACTGGCACCAAAAATCGGTTGAATCAATAAGGAACATTAGCATTGGAATATAGAAGGCGATGGTAAAACACTACAAGAAAGAGTAAAATGGTATAATTAGTGCGTGTTCTGCATATTTCATGTGAAAAGTATTCCGAAGGTAATATAATGCCATGTTCGTGGAAAAACAAATCATAGTAGTACTATTGTGATTTTAATCGTAAGTTGAAAAATTTGGGACAAGAATAAGACGTAAGATTTGGTTTAGCCAGTCATATCTCAGATTTTTTATGACAATATTACTTTAAAATTGTACAAATTTTCAATCAATTTGACAAAATTCATACAATATGCCACATCAATTTCTAATTTGCAGGAAACATGTGCAAATGATTAATTTTTACGCAGCATTACACGCGTCTTTTGGGCCACCATGCTTCCTTAAAAAAAAATGTGCAAAGTGTTGAACGTTTCCGCGGCGGACGAAGAGACAAATAAAGGCGGCGAATCACACCGTGAGTCAGGCGGGGATATTGTTCCCTTGGGAAGGAGCGGCGGACATTAAGACGGATGCAGGCCTGCGATCGGCGGGACAACCCCCCAGTGTTGGCTACGTGACGAGAATGGATGACCCGCTGTCGTCCGGATCAATATTCCAGACCGTCGTTTCAGCACTAATCTTCATCCTAAAGAATAAACGATCCAATACTGAGAAGCGTCTCGGAGTGCAAAATTGAAACAAAAACTAAGTACTGCAAATAAAAAACTCGGTAGACTACAAAGACTATAAATATATAAAATTGGATAATAAATTTTAAATAGTTTGCTGCAAATAAAATGCGAGACTCTGTGTTCTGTAGGTTTGCGCAGCTGTACACAATGTTGCGGGTTCACATCCGTCAGGGGAGGAATTAATGTCGTCTCGTGTCTCTGTGCGGGATATGTGCGTTGTAAGGAATCGTGGAAACAGCTATTCTCTACTGGAAAATATATTCTACGCATAATACATCATTTGATCGTTATACAAACGTTATTATAAATAATATACTCCTATATTGTTAAATTTGTTCAAAACACATTTCCTGAAATGATACATTAATTCTGGTATAAGCTATATAAAACAAAACAAAAATAGTCCTCAAATAAGTCAGTTTATTAAAAACTCACATTAAAAACACAAAAGTTAGAATATAAGGATTGTGAAAAATTATATATAGGACTGACAAGGATGAGCTTTAAAAAATAGTATTTCCATCAAAGTAAACAAACGTCAAAAACAAATAATGACCTATCTCTTCACTTGAAAGATTCTGGGCATGGTATTGATTGGGAAAAACTGTAACATTTAACAAACAGAAGATTGTAGGTATAAGAGAGGTTTACTTGAAGGAATTTTCATTTACAGCGATATGAACTGTGCATTAAGCAAAATAAGTGAAATTTGGAATTATTTTAATTAGTTAAATAAAAAACAAAAGAAGAAATAGATTTAAGATGATAATATAAACAAACTAATTATAATTTAAAGGTATTAAATTCAGAAGGAAAATCGTATAATAATATTTTAATGTGTTTTTTAAATCATATTTAAGATATAAAGTTGGAAAATATGTTAATATGGCAGCATGACGTACAAAGTTTTGTGTTTAGATCGCAGGTATGTAACAAAAATAGAAAATTGATTGAGATAATGCAATGGTTGTCCTAATGTCTAAGCTGGTTATTTATATAGTATGTTACAGATGATTATGGCTTAAGGAGCCGAAAGCTTCTGTGATTTTAATGTGAGTTTTAGTAAACTGACTGATTTGAGGAATATTTTTTGTTTTATATAGTTTATACCAGAATTAATGTATTATCTCAGGAAATGTGATTTTTAACAATGTTAATAAATAATATATAATAACAAATATAAATAATATTATTTATAACAACAGTGGATAACGATCAAATGATGTATTATGCATACAGTTTTTGAGGCCTGTTGTTTGGTTATTGGTTTATATGGTTAGCATAGAAAAGGTCTTCCAATTATTTTAAAATTTATTTTGGTTTATAATAAACTAATATTTACATACATATTTTCTTGTATATACTAATTAGGTAAATAACTGACAAAATGAAATTATCATATAAACAGCTCACAACGTTCCTGCAATTTTTTGCATTCACTAGGTGATTAAAAACGTAAGACCCGTAAGAACGACATAACCGCAGAATACAGGTGAAGTCACGAACTCGAAAGTCTTTTGAGTATGTCACCTTGCGTTTTTAATCACCCGACGAAAACAACAAAGATTGCAGAAATGTTGTGTGCTATTTATATCATCACTTCATTATGTGTTATTTGGCTATTTATTAATCTAATTAGTATACTTTTAACAGAGACGTATTATAATTCAGTTGATATTTTTTTTTGTATTTAAAACAAATTAAAAACGTATCATTTAAATTTGGTTAAAATATTGTGTCGCTATAGTTGCTGGTCTCGAGAAACAGATACATTTAAATTTATTTTCTTACAACCTACAAACATAAGTATATGGTAACAAACGACGAACGGTGGGTCTGTTTTGCCGACAAAATATAGTTCAACTATATCAATGAGGTAATGGATGAGTATCGGACGACGGGAAGCTCTCTTGTTCTGCAGGTTCATTAGTGTCATGTTACTATTTAAATGTCTCTTAATAATCTGGAAGATGAGCACTCGATTAATTAATCTGGCATCTTGGAGCTATTAAGTTTTGTTTCCAGAAAGTTATACAGATTAAATTGGGGTATCTACGAAACGTAATGTAGTCAAAATTTGTATCAATAGTTTCTCACAAATTTGGTTGTAGTTATTATAGTGACCGCACTTAAGACAATATGACGCAAAATTAAATACTTAAAAATAAAGCTTTAATATGCGGTAGGTATGCGCTATAATTCAGTATAATTATCATGAATGGAACCATTAATTAATACGATTTGGAACTTGATCTTATGTTATCTTGTTGTTTAATTCTTACATACGATAATTTTTTTAAGACGATGTTGACGACAGTACCGGAACCAGGCCTAGGCACCTACGCGATATTCTTTGCCGATTATGACCGACGTAAATCTTGATAATATAAAATACGATGGTTGATATGGAAGCTAAGCGTCAGTCGTAAATTTATACTTTGTCGTCGTATCAACGTTTACAATGCAGCTTTAACCAATTACCGCTATAAAAACATATCGTCTTATTGCAATTTCTAGAAACTGGAATGACATGTACTAAAAAGTATCTTTATTGTGGCAAGAGACTATTTTGGGCCCTTTGTAACTTGTGAAGAAGTAACAGGTCTACAAGAGATATAGCAAATAAAATTTTAAAAAAATTATTTACATATCAAGGAAGAAATGAAACTATATAAATAATTATAACGCTGAAACTCTAAGGTTTATACATATGTGAAAGTTGTAATGCGAGAAAGTATTAGTGCACTTTTGCGAAGATACGTACTATTCGTATTAATATGAATATCAACCAATCCATCAATTTATATTGTCAAAAACTCGGAATTCAGCGTCAAGTAATAAAAAATACTGATAGTACATAGTTAAAATTCCAATTTTGGGTTACTCTGAAAAAAAAATCATTTAATGAATAGAATGGATTTACAACTAAACATCTTTAATTGAGATTTTGAACACATTTAATCATACGGAATGGGCATCCTTACGGAATACCTTAAACAGCTCGATTGAAATTAAATGAAAACAGTTTTGTCTTACTTAATATTGCATTAGGTGTCACAATATAAGTAAATCTGGTGGCACAGTTATGGATGTGGAGATGATCAAATTACCTAAGTTCATCTCAATAGTTATCAAGAATTTATAAATAATTCTGATTAATCACGGTAAGTATATTAAAATAAACAAATAATGGCCTACAGTGATCATTATATTTGGAACGCGTAATTATTCGTACAACTTGTTTCTGTAGATGAGTATTTCGTCTATAACTATACAGTGAGATAGTATCAAATCATGCATGCAGTGTCATAATATCATACAAAATATCTATCAATATAAAATATTATTAGATCATGTAAAACGACTATCAGTATAAAAATGACATTAATAAATTGGAAAAAATTATGAAACTTTGCTTTATACATTTTCATAATTTTAAATTGTTTCCTTTGTAAACCGCACTCAATAAAGTAAGCGAGTTTTTACTGGTTATTCACGTTTAAATTCTATATTTCGGCCACAAGAGTCAGAAAAGACCGACTCTGACTATCAAAATTTGTTTATTATATGTTATCTGCAAATCTTTCATAAAAATTTATTTTAATTATTTTTTTGTCAGGTTTTGTAAAGTAAAACGTCATGCTTGAAAAGGTCGCAAATTAGCGACGAAACGTACTGTAATCTTTATTAAATATATTTTTCTGACTTCAAAACGCTGTCGATTATTTATAAGTTATCTTATATGTCAGAATATATATATATATATATATATAATTGCAAAAAAAAGTTAAAAGGAGAATTTATTGAAATATCTTCTTAAATATCATTTTTACAGTTCGGCACGGCTATTGAAAATCCATTGGAATGCGTACTTGTTATAAACGGCAAACGATCAGTAAAATGGATCTTGGCTGGATAAAATATGTAAGGTTAAAGTTTACTTTATTGAAACACATTAACGCTTGCGAAAGAAACAAGACAACTTCTATATTTTATTAGGATTTCAAGTTTCCGAGCGTACTTTGCAGTGTAACGATTAAGAAGCGCGTGAGTAATTCGCCTGAAAGTTAAGAGTATGTATCATGGAGACCCCTGCACCGCTGTAGTGAACAGCAATATGCACACTTACATAAAGCAAGACCGTAAGTTATATCCGGGATATTAAGTGAGTGAGTTTAATAAGGAAGCTAAGGACAAGGGCGCTTTATTAAGGTCTTGATGTGGCCGGGTCGTAACTCTGACCGCTAGGCTGCACTCCAGACTCCCGAAACCAACACTGCCTAACTCAAAGGGGCTCACCCGTGGCCATCTCTCTAAAAATCAATCGTTAATAAATCTCACGCGCTTTCCTTCGAGAAATCGTTTTAATTTACGACAAACAGAACGCTTCACATAAAAAAACAAATGCACCAAACATTACTGGTCTAGAATCATAGCTGTTATTAAACACAAGCTAAGAAAGATTAAATTTGAAACATCCAGGACCAGACATTTAAAAAAAGCAATTTTTGAATTAATTATTGTGGGACATACTAAAACAACGGAGGAAACTAGAATCAAAGAGCATAAATAAAATGTAAAATTAACGCGAGAAAAGACTTTCGGCTTTATCAAAACATATTTTAGATAAAGACTGTATTTTTACTTCTGTTTATATTAAATATTTTTCATATTTAGTTTTTAACATTTAGCATATTTAGATGAGTTTTTTTAGTTTCATTGTGTTAATAGTATAATATTTTTTTGTTAAACAACTTTTATAAATACATTGGCTTCTTGATAATACAAATTTATTTTGTACAATTTCTGCGCAGGAAAGACCTAATTATGGTACAAACACGTACCGAAACGTTGTAAATAAATAAAAATATTGTCTCGTATTTGTAAAAAAAACTGCATTATATATTTTAGATAATATTAACAGATCAAAGGTGACAATTTTCGTATTTTAGATATACAAAACAATTATCAGTGAAGACTAATTTTTGAAATGTTACACATTAAAAATGATCCTAACACAATTAATGTAAAAACATTATGTGATATTTAAAACTACATATTTTATTAACCGTTAATTTTTAAGTAAATTTGTACTAAGTTTATCTACTTTTAATTATTTTTGCCTAAAGAGGGTCCACATAAGGCCGAAACACGTCGCAATATAATAATTAATTAATAAAATTATTTTTCAAATGTCTGTTTTTGGCGGTTTTACCCACAAATTTATCTACACACACTTGATATATTTAAGAAATTACTACTGCCCTCTCCCTTCAGAATTAGATTTTATGAATTTAACTTTTTCGTTAAGTAATTATATTTAACGTGATATTTGCTCGGTTGAAAAGGCTGAAAGAAGAAACCGGAGAAGGCTAATAGAAATGTGTTGCAATAGCGGTTTAGGGTACTTTCAAAGATGAAATCAGGAAAGAAAAGAAATGATAAAAAAAAGTTCAGAAAATTTCGATTAGGGTACGACTCATACAAAATTCAAAACATGAGACGAAAAACATTAGTAGCAGAGTCCTTCCATGAATTAAAACACGATATCAAACGGTTCAGTGGAATATAAAAACGGAAGGCGTTCCGAGTATGTAAATCAGATAATTAAGTATGAGAAGTGCACGTATGGCGAAGTAGAGAAAACACATTATAGTAATTGATATGACTGACGACAGTTTGGAAATTAACAATAAAACATTCACAAATAATTCTTAGCATAGCGTTAAAATGTACGCTGTCTTTTCAGATGAAAACCGTGTTATTTTAAAAAAGGACGAAAGTTTATTGTAAAAAATATAAAGCATAAATCAGTGTTACGTTGATATATCACGAATAAAAGAATAATGGTTCAGTGAACTCTGGCTCATTACATGGAATACGCCTAGAATATTTTATTTTCAGCGGGATCAGATCGTTTCTAATATGATTTATTTATAGGTTTATTACTCACAGAGTTTTTGATAGAAGTGCGGTGAATTGCATAAGATTACAGAATAAAACATATCATCTGACGGTAAAGAATAATAAGTCAGTAATAGATAAGAACACCAACAACTATTAAAAATTTGTTATATATCATAACACAAATATACTATTAAAGATTGCCGATTTTTTTGGTCGTTTGGTAGCAGCACAGAAGTAGATTGCGATCGAATTGTGTTTATTGATCTACTGTGCCGAGTATGAATATACATGAGAGCACCCGGGCCTCTGTTGAAGTTTTATACATTCTCGTCGTGTGCAGCATCCAATTGAATTCCTCGTGTCGCGCGATCCGCTCTCTGTCGCCTTAAAATGCATTCCAGGAGTTCTCGTGGGGCTCCTTCCCTGGGGGCTGAGCGGACCTCTGGATTTCCGAAAATTCCGACGCCTTATCGAATCTAACCATTCATTTGGTCAATAAAGTACGGCCTTGCCCCGATAATATATTTACCTTATCGAGTTATGAAATGTTGTGCTCAGCAATTGCGCATAAACTATTCCACTATTTATAGAATTAAACTTTTTCGAGTATAAATTTATTTACAAAGATGTCGGTTTTAGATAGTAAAAGTGTTTGAATACATCAGATCATAAATTGTGTCAGTAATCCACGCTCGACTATTTCAGATATTGAATAATCATAGCCTCCATAGCGTCATAAAAAGGACGACAAATAAATTGAAAGTGGAAATCATGTAAGTCAACCTTTGTTCTCAGTTAAGCATAACGACTAAGTCGTCGGCAATGAAACCAGAACGAGACTATACAAATATAAAGAGTAACTGTTTTAGGCTTTCCCAACAGACAAAACTCGAAAGGTGTTACGTATGCTGCACACAGTATTCGCACAAAAATTATGCATAGCTTTCGTAACTTCGACACTAACAGTCACAACATTAGATTAAAAATTATACGGATTTAAATATAAAATATGCTGTAGAGAACGCTCCCTAATTAACAGACAAAACTGATTTTTCAAGTTATAAGTAACATGAAAATGTATTAACTATCTTACTCTAAATAAATCTTATCCGACTGGCTAGTATAGTTTTAAAATGCTGCCATATGACGGTACAAGGAAAATTAAGTTCTTGCACATAGGGCGAATGAATTGTCTTAGGCCTACATAAATACAATTTCACACTAGTCTCCTACAAATTCGTACTCATCCTACTTTGAAACTTCAAATGTTACCAATTCGAGGAATATAATTCCAATAATAACCTTAAGATTTTCCGCACATTAATTTTCAAACTCCGGTCCTCTTTAGTTCCAGCGCCATATTGTATTTTGATTGATAATTATTAAATCCAGCGAAATACATCGCATCGCACCTTAATACGTAACTAATGTAGAGTACTGAAAATCTGTGTGTACTGAATATCTGTAAGTGTAACATCTGAGAGTGTAAGATAATATAGGTGAGTAAAAAATATGACATGGCATAGTGCAATGTACTAATGTATATAATTTTTTGTTGAGAAATATCTTAAAAGTATTTTGGCTCACCAACCTCTGAGAGAAACTGTTTCCAGGTTGGTTATTGTTGTTATTTTTAAATTTTGTTTTCATAATATATAAATATATATATATATATATATAACATTACATCAATAGCTTAAATCACTGGGTTTACTCTTATCACCCATTTATATACTATATTTTACAATGAATTAATTAATGTACGTGAGCGCTGGTCTAGTAATGTGTCATGACATCTCCCAACGTCACTAAGTTCCATTCGCACTCTAATTAATTTTCATCTCTGCCGTAGCCTTGTCTCCCTGAACAGTAAAATGTAATGATCTTCTGATAATTTATTATACATTCACAGGCTTTGTTATAAAAGAAGAAATTTACAAAATCCCCTTATAGACTACATTTCGTGAAAAATTATTTGTTTACTGCCGAAAACTGTCGACGAATGGTTATCCAATCGATTGTAATTAGTAATTAGTAATTAATTGTGAGAGAATTCTCTCGCAGGTGAACCTTCGTAGAGAGCACTGGTGGAGGTTATATCTTTGGGGATACCTTCTCCTATCTTTGGTAATTTTTACTAAGATTCCCACACAAGCCCAGGCATCTCGGCCTGTTTTGCGAGGCTTATGTTCGGGGTTCGCAGACCTTGGGCATACGGTAAGAGTTGTCCGCTATTCCTATTGGAATAGTCGTTCAGTTGCCGCTTGAACTATTAAAGGCACGGAGAGACCCCACAGAATACCCCTCTCCCGCCATCAGAAAGGCGTGGGACAAGTACCAAATGCCCGACCAACCTGATGCAGGTTTTTCTAGGATTTTCCCTGCATCACATTAAGACGAATTGCCGGGTAGGATACCTTAAACTACAGCCCGAAACTCCTAGTTAACCCTTGGCTACCTTGCCCTTCCGAATCCCCCCTTTCCTATGCTAAAAGAGGAGTTGCCACTACGTGGATTACCCTATACATAGCCTGTCTACACCTTCTTTCCTGAGCAATATTCATCAGTATCTAAGTAAATTGTTTGTGGAGTACATTTTTTGGACATTTCGGTTCACCACTTTTTGAATTGATAGTATTATTAAATGTTATTAATTATAAAAATAACCTTCCACAGTCATAAAAATTATACTATGAATTCAACAAGTGGTGAACCGAAATGGCCACAAAATGTACTCAAAAGCTTCAGTTTTTATATATACCTGCAGTTAAAATATTTTTAGGACTCAGAGTTTATTTTTATAACTAATAATTAATAATTTAATAATAACAGTTATTTGTTATAAACAAACATTTGAAACTGAAGTAATAGTCCGGAGCGTACCCGATGATTATACCCAAATGCACAGCAAAACAAATTCACACGAACCGAGATTTGTATACTTTTATACTCCTCCCTCCGTCGTCGAAGCTATTACTATTGACCATGTGGCAGCAGCTTAACATAGAACTCATTCAAAACGAAGGTAATCGCAATTTGATTCCGTTGTCCTGCGTTTGGTTGAGGACATCTGCCATCACTGCGCTCTGCGTGGCTGTGATAAGCCTCGTCTCAAAGACAACGCACCATCCCCAGACTTAATTAACTGCCATTGTCTAGACTGCTTTCGAACTTTCCACCTTGAAAATATTTCTTCTTCTTTGAAAATAGATTTGGCTACTCGATTAATTAAAAACGTTTCTTTGTGGTTTCATTCAACCTAAGAAGAAAGGGGGTAATTCCAGAAGTACAATAAAATAATTATTAAAATAATGTTAACGAATCTATTAATAAATATGAATCTTTCAGTGTTCATAGTGATATTTTAAAAATAATTGGCAATATATTATCGTGGAGAAGAAAGAAAGGATCAGTAAGCATTCAAGAGTGAACAGGTAGCCTGACAGATAATCGATGAAGAATCATCTAAACTTAAACAAAAAACAACTGTTTCATCTTTGAACAGCATTGATTCTGTTATATTCGTGCACCTATCAGTCGAGTGCTGATTTGATGCAGTTTTGTTTATCTTCAAATCAGAAAACGTATTACCAGTAATTTCTTTAATTATTTTTTTCATACAAAGTAATCATTGTCCTCCGCTATGTTTCATAACAGACGCCATCTTATTTGTTTTCTTTGAAACGTCCATCAGTGGTTATAGTCTCAACTCTTTAGCCCATTTCACTGGAACGTTTTAAAAAATATATTAAATAATTACTACTCTCATAATGGTGTAAAATAATATTGGAGAAAGTCTGAAGTAATACTGATGAAACATTCCCAGAAACAAAAATAAGAAAAACACAAATGAATGTATGGCACTTTTCGGAAATACGAACGTTAAAATTTATGAATGGCAACTGTAAATTGTAGATAAGAAAACCACTTAATTGGACTGTCTTATTGTCAATATTCATTAAATGGCTTTTTGGTACTTAAGTGAGACAATAATCAACCAATAAGGTTTTAAAGATGCCATATAGATCAGGTAATTGGGAAAAGCTTTCGTCAATTCATGTTTTCTGAGAACCAACTTTCTGTAGAAAGTTGTGGTGTGCTTAAGGTCAAATTAACTAATGATATGCTGTTTGTTGGGCGACACCTGCAAGAATTGTTCTTGCAGGAAAGGGAAATACAATATTTAGTTAATAAAAACAAGAATTCATATAAAACGAAAGCTCTCCAGCCTGCCAGGGATGCATGTAACCCCCTCCCTTTCTCGAGATTAACCGTGGTTCTCTTCGTGGCAAACCGACGCGTTACCCGGAATGCGACTTACCAGGTCTGCAGCTCGGACAGGGTCGACTCCCGTGGCGACTCTCTCTCTCATCAGCATTCGCAGAAGACGACCGGAGACCCACGTGCAAAACCAAAATCTTCCAGGATCAACTCTCCCTGACCACTCTCACCGGCGGTCCAAATCCATCTCTCTGTGTTCGCAGATTTTTTTCTCTGCCTCCTCAAAATCCCTCTCTCCTGGTTGGTCCTTGTGCACACGTGACCCACTTCATCTATTTTAGGGCCATACCCTCCCGGTCGTCTACCCCTTCCTTGGCCGACCCTGACCTTGCATGCGGGACTTGCGGATTTTCCAATCCACCCCGCCATTGTCTTGTGTCTGCTGCTCGACCCCGGCAAGCCACATTCCATGCTTCCAGGCAGTAATTTAGGCAACAGTTATAAAAAAATATTTTGTAACAAATCGATAACTAAAGGCGCACCATAAAGTTTTGAGATGATTATGGCCGTATTGGCCGAAAGCTAGATTAAATAAGAAAATTTTTGACTGGGAATATGGTTGACAATTGTCACCCCTGAGTACCACAAAGGCATAAAATTAATATTGTAGGCAAGTTGGTGATAAGCGATGAAAGATATTAGTAGTGGGCCATGAACAGAATTAAAATACAAATTTTTTATGATAGCTTCTCACAGTCCTCAATTTTTATATTTTACAATTTTTGTAAATTCAGTATTATCAAAGTACTCTGCTAAATCTTCTGTCATTCCAGTAGCGTTACCCTGTGGGAAAACACCTCTGCGTTCCTGGGTTCGATTCCCGGGTCCGCCGAATATTTTCCATCTCTCATGATTGGTATATCACCAAATTTTAATGCTTAACTTGAGTAAAAAGCTTTTAATAATTGTAATAATGTTTCTGAGAAACGTAAAAATGTACACATTAAAAAAAAGTTTCTGAATAGGAAAAATAAAAAGGCTCAAGTAGTAGATGAATCTAGACTTTTCAAAGTAAAAACTTAAAAATTTAATTTTATCACTGAGTGAGGCCTCCGGTGAATTCCATCGCAGGTCGTTCCTAAGGAATTCACAGTTTCATAACGGATCGGATGCAGCGAAATGTCGACCTAAATACATCGGAATTCTTCGCGAGTTCTTTGCACGGAAGTTTTCGCCGACTTATAAATTAATTAAATCTTCCTCTGTTTCTTTTTCAGATTGTTTTCGAGCTGGGGAGAATATCTGAGCGTGAAAGTTGAATATTTAAAGCGCAGTATCACGCCGTGTGCATTTCAGAAAGTTCCGACTCCAGCCGACGAACAACCATATCCAACCTGCGGTCACAGATCCAATTATCTAACTTTCTGGGGCGAAGCAGGGCTGCCAACTATTCCAATTAAACACTTGTCGCGAGATGCAAGTAAGTAGAGGTTGTGCAATTCACATCCAAGCATTCTCGCGGACAGCGCGATGCTCAATGTACGAGTCCGCACGATACGAATTATTAACACTCCAGGGCCGATCTTACAAGAGACACTTCACATATCCGAAGCAATAAATCTTGCACTCACAAGTCGCTTGTTTTTTTTTATTTCAGTACAATTTAAATTAATGATAATTCAAAACTGAAGCATCGGGAATATAAAATTTTAATCTATTTATCTATTAAATAAAATAGACTCTACGTTTGTATGTATGCTCCATTTGGAAATATACACCAGTGAAGAAATTTAGACAAAATTTCGTTTACGTGTTCCTTTCGAACAGAAAAAAAACACTGCGGGGGTAAGACACGATTACCAGAAGCTGGGTTGGAAATTTCCATATCTGCTCAGACTGTCGATATTTGCGTCAGATAAATATTTTTCGAGGTCAATGGGATTGTTAGTGTTTCTTTCGATGTTTTCTGTGTAAAATTTCAGCCCCTTTCGGCATGTGATGGGGGCACCTTTTGAAGTGGGGTAAAGGGGCTTTACAAAAAATATCGCGGAAATAACCGAGATTTCAGTCAAATCCTGGTTTATGGATGTCGCTGATTTTAATTATGAGTACCCTGACAACGCCGAGCACTCAGATAGTTTTATAAATAAAAAGAAAAATTGAAGTAAAAACATGATCAAGTATTCCAATTAAACAAGGTAGAGATTTTTATAAATGGAGTTTTTTAAAAACATCTTAAATTACTAAGTTTTATTAAAATTAAAAGTATAAGCACCAATTTTACTTTTCTCTTTCAAATTCAAAAGATTTAATAAAGAATAAAACTGCACTGAGAATTACCACCAATATTATTAAAGTTGTCGACCACCAGATAATATATTGTAATGCCAATTAATTAAGATATTAATTGTGAAATTTAAAATCTAAATTGTTTGAGAAATCCTTTGTAGCGGCAGGAGCTTTGGAACAACAATAGAAAATCCGGCTCTGTTCCTTTGTCGGAAGGTCCGTAAAAATGGCGTATGCGCGCTCAAATTGCGAGACAGGAGTTAAGTTCGCATGGAGATTTGGTGAGAGAGAGAGTTCACGGAAAGACCTCGTCAAAGTATAACAGTTTTTGTAATGAGAATTCAACAGGGTTGGCAATTAGCAGGGCAAAGTAAAACATTCATAAAAGTATAACGGCCAGAAATAGCAAAAGTTTCGGTTTAAGTCCGGAACAATAAAGACTACCCAATCGACAAATCGCAGATGTCACCTAAGGCGAGCGGTCAACCGATACATGACGAAAGGAGGATCATTCGAGTTCCTGACGACATATAAAATTTTGACTTAAAAATTTGGTGTAGAATCTGTGAGTTTAGAAGCAATGTAAAACCCCACAATAGTGTTTTCGAAAATTAAAGGTACGCTGGAATGCTGGGTAGACATGAGTAACAATTAAAAAAAACAATTAATTACGTAAACGTAATTGAAAGATAGCCGTCAGATTTCGTTCTCTTTTTTTTTATTAAAATTGTTAATCAGAGTCAATCTTTTTTACTTTTAATTTCGTTCACAATTAAATTTCGTTCCAGTTTAATTGACGAGTAATTTTATTTTCTTTTAAGTGTAATTTGTTGTTGATAAGATTGTAAATATTATTGATTCGTCCATTATCAAACCCTGTGAAGACCCTGAGAAATTCAATATTATAAATTTTGTAAACAAAAAAATAGTTTGTAAATTTTATTAAGTTTTTATTTAATTAACGACCTCCATTTGTAAATTACAATATAGTCATATATTTTAGTTATACAACCTGGAAAGTTTAAAGGAACCCTCATACCGAGTTTCAAATAACGAATATCGTTATCGGTGTCTCATATTCTCAATGTTCCTAGATAGATAAATTTATTCAATATGAAAATGAAAATCTACTGGTTTTTAATCATAGAACTCAGTTATGTGCAATTAGATTTCAGACAGTATATTATGGTCTGGAGCTGTTACATCAACATTTTTTAATTTCTAATTCTTTAGCGAGGTTTGAAATGAAATAAATCAACTCAACTTTAAACATTAAGTTAAATGTTGGCATTCAACTTTCTTTAAAGAAAATAGTCGTTTGATGGCTACTGTCCAATGCTGTGTTTATTGAAGACTTTGCAAAATACAGTATTACCAACAAATAAAAATTAGAACATATTTTCATAAGTCAGAATTCTTTACTTAATGAAAAAGTCTTGTTGAAATATAGAAGTTTCCGAGAAAATCCGAATATAGAAGGTGAAGTTTAGTGAATCGTTAGGACATTACGGGCGGGCGGTATCGTCGTAGGGTGCAGGAATGTGCCACAGGAATGCCTCACAGCCTCAACTATGCACTGGTGCACTCCACAGATTCGTCTTCAAGGGGCAAACATCAGAAGCTTCTTAGCAAAAATAAATGGCTTCACATTCCTAAATTTGTACTCGTTTAAATTATCAATAAATGAAGAGTAATCGCATCATTTTTCAGCATGGAATTAGGACCGTGAAAGTGTTGTGTGGAACTGTACCAACAGAGGTCAAAATTAAATGGAACCGAAACAAAAGATCGATATATGTAATATCAGAAGAAATTTCAACCGGTTTAGCACAAAAATGAAATTATGTCAAAATGTTTACGTGGTCTGTTTTGGAGAGGATAATTTGGAAATAGTAGATGTAGGATGATATCAGGAACATGTCACGTGAAGTAGAAGAGATCTGAGTCAAAGACGTAAAAAAAAATTAGGTGAAGGGTTATGTCTAAGGGTTTCCCATTCATACGTTGATTATAAATTTTCTCGATTTCACTTCTGTTTCGTTTCTCTGCCAAAATTTTATATTTTCAATTATTGAACTTCAAAGCAATAAACTCGAACACACGATAAATAAATAAATGATATAATTAGTTCAATCACAAACAAAAGTGTGACAGTATGTGAAAATGGAGTGTTATTAAATATTATTATCGTTGACTCTGCTGCCCATTAAGTGCCTTGGCCTAATCCGACGACTGCTAGTCTGTCATCTTCCATGACACATCCCGGAATTAGGAGTGTCACGTGGTCAACGTAGTGATTTTCCTGCAGCCTTAACCCCAGATTTCATGACCATAACGAACACAAACATCCAGTCCGGGATTCGAATTTAAACCTCTACGATGCGATCTTGCTAACCGTTACACCACAGGAGGTCGGAAAAAATGGAGTATAAGAAAAATGATATACAAAAAATCAAATAATTAAGGATTGTTCTGTAATTTCTCAATTAACGAGACGTTCGCCTCGATTTTTCCGTCAACCATAACCTTCCTAAGGAATGAGCATAATACATCTACGGAGAGAGATTTTTCAATTGTAATACATTAAAGAACATTATTTTTGTGCACCTAGACGGTTTTAAAAGTTCATTCGTAGATTTATTAGAGTCTAGTTACAATATTCCAATTCACAGCTCTGCGAGGTCACAACCTAAATTCTGCTATCAATTTGGTCTACCGTCGGTAGACCAAATTGATGGAGAATTTATATGTCGTGACGTCACAGATATGTGACTAGGTAGGTTAAGACAACTAAGATAGGGGACAGCATCACTGACCTGTATGCGTCCGTTGGTGAGCCTTGAGGTGTGAACTTTTGGTGTAGACCTTCTTGCAGCCCGTGAACTGGCATTTGTGTATTCTCCGCTTGGAGTCCGGCGAGTGGTCGTGCCTGTGCCTGGCCGGGGGCATGACGACGGGGGGCGGCAGGTGGGCGGCGGAGGTGGGCGCCGGGGTGCTGGGACTGCTGAAGGAGCTGCTGGAGGAGCTGCTGGAGGAGTTGCTGTTGCCGCGACTGGACTCCGGGCTGGAAGGTGGCGTGAGCAGCGGCTGGCAGCCGTCGACCACGGCCTCGTACAGGTCCTCGTCGAAGTCTTCTTGCTTGACCAACAACATGGCGTGACAAGACAACGTGCTGCGGGACTCCCACCGACAGTCTTCGTCCACACTGCTGCTGCTGGTCCCGCTGTCCCTGTCCCTGTCCGTCGTGGGTTGCCGATGTGGCTTGGGCTCGTCCTTCAGGTAGCGCTCCAATTCGTAACATGTCTGCAACAACCAAGTAGTCTTTCTTAAATAATTCATACGTAGAGCATGAATTTTCGAGAAATTTCTCAGTACATTTTCATATAATAAAAAAATAGTTCACTCAACGAACGATAATTTCAAATGTAAAGATTCGATAGGATACCATTATAATGTATCAGGTTTTCGCTCGGGGTAGGATGGATAATAATATTAAATACGAGTTGAGAAACTATGCAAAGATACTTCTTCAAAACCGTCTTATAGGAAGAGTAGCAATACTTGACTTCTTCGAAAGTAAGAAAAAACTGTTATTAAAGGCAGGTCTTGGAGCAGATATTACGCCGAACGTAATCTGGGATCCTTTTTTCAATCGTGCGATTTAATGAAAGTCGGGCGATCGTCTAGATAAACCGTGATCTGAATGCAATACTATTAACAACATTGCTATCTAAGCCCGTCAGGGCATTTTCGGAACTAATAAATAACAGTTGATGGATCAAATACATCATCCTTGCGCAGTTAAAATTAAATACTGTATCACAGTTAAATGCAATTTCTTATTTGCTATATTGGGTTTTGATACAAAAGTTGCACTGAAATAAAACTTCTTATTTACAGTTTATATATCTTAGAGAGTGTATTTATGTTTTCTTTTAGACGACAGGGAAATACGAAGTAGTATTTGTTGGATTTTCTTGAGTCAGCTCGTAATTGCATCAATTTATATAGAGTTTCTCGGATTGAAACCCTAACCTGCTTTTATATTGCTCGAATAAGCCAGCCCCGATGCCCAGTGAGCTGCAGGGAAGCAACTCAGCCGTTACATTGGCCAAAAGACACAAGATTCGTTCAACTCGTTTGTCGGCGGGCTTTGTGTTTGTGCGGGGTCTGCCTTGCTACGTCTTCTGTATCTACAACACATTATACTCGTTTCCACGACAGACGCACGGCTTCCGAATGAAGTGAAGCCGCGCAAGCTTGCTTCATTTCGCAGAAACTAGACCCTGGCGGCCAGCGGGCCAATTATTAGCTGCTCGTAGTTTGTGAAGTCCGAGGTCCAGGCATCCAATACGACCACCACAATGGCTTAATCTCGCACAGATTATTAACTCCCTCCTCCACCCCCACCCCTCCTTTCACTATACGACTCGAGAATTTTGCGCCGCCCGTTTATTAATGTTATTTTTCTTCCGTATTTACGAAATTTATTTGCGCCATCCTTTTCCGCGCATTCCTTTAAAATAACCTCTAGAGATGAAGGAGAAATGGATTGTTACTGTGAAAAACCCAGAAGAGCCCTTTTCTCCGTTTTTAGCGTGGTTTGAAGCACGTGAACTGTTGCTGTTTAATTTCATTTATTCATGAGAAAAATTCCCGAGGCACAGATTCAGTGGACGAAAACGAAGAAAAGCAAATTATCCCTTTGTGCTAAAAACTACTCTCAAATTGTAATTCTTTGTTATTCGATGTTAAATAAAAAAGAAATACCTGTATCCCCTAATGAATTACACTGACTGATAAAAATATTATTCAAAGCGTTTCTTCCCTATTAGTTAATGAATGGAATGGATAAAATCCATTAAATAGAAAAATTTTGACTTCTTCCAATGTATTCGGGGCCGAAGCAGTAAATATTTTCTGTTTAATGAATTATATCCAAAATTAATATTTTGTTAATTATATACTGAAGGGGGGTCCCTGATCAAATATTTTGTGTGTCACATGTAAATTTATTTAATAAATTTGACTTATGAGCATGTTACATTAATTATGTTGATATTAATTAAGTGAGAATAATTCTCCCAATTTTGTTAATGATATAAATATTCTATAAACAGTTCTCGGTATTCACACGGGTCGAAACGTTGCGTTTAAATATATTATACCCGTGTGAATCCCGAGAGCTGTTTATCGAACAATTACACCAGGAAAGACTTCAACCTTTGATGTAAATATTAGTTACAACGAAAAGCGGCTCCGTGAAGCCATTATTTATAATTTTATCTCAATTACCTAAAAACCTTCAAATTCAATTTTGTAGTTACATAAATATTTTTTAAATTTAACTTTATCCTTTAAATTTCAATTTTTGTTCATATTCAATTTATATGAACTAGTTTTGATATAAACATCGATTTAAAAAAATCTTCAATTAAATAAGGTGCGAAAAATTGATGACTTGCTCCAACGCATTTCACTGCCGCCAATATTGAGACCATTTTAAATTTACAAACAAAAATTGCCCCGGGAAACTGTAACCTTAGATTTCTGTGGTAAATTTTGAAACCTTTATATTATTTAACTTTTATTGTTATTTTTTTTAAAAAAATATAGAATTTACGCTATAAATTTACCGCATAGCTGTCGGAACAATATCTATTTATTGAAATTAAAATGAAGTACGTCCGTGTTAAAAATATGCGAATTAGATAAAAGAGCAAATAACAGACAAAACTTTTATCTAATTGTAATAATTTATACACTTATTTACTTGAAACTAGAAATAAAAGCTATTTAGATGGTCACTTGTATAAAATCAAATATATTGTTGGTAGTGTTCGACAACTAACGTGATTTACTCATCCTTCAAAATACAAACGATAAAGTATAACGACAAATCTCTCTTAATTGTGTAATAAGTGAAAATAATAATGTAAATAGTTTTACAATTTTACGTACCTAAAATATTGTATAATTTTTTAAGTATTTTGAATAATTATTATGGCACGTTAGTTACCGAAAGCTACCAAAAAATTAATTGAATTATTTTAGAGTAACAGGCTATATGAGGGTAATCCACACTGTGGCAACAAGTAACCGTCTAAATATAAATATAAATAATAATATTTCTACTTTCAACTGTTAACATTTATTGGTCAATCAACCCAATACACTTATGTACATATGTGTGTAAATATTAATTTCAAAAAAAAATTATAGAACCTTGTAATTAAAATAAATGAGACGGTTCACTGAGTTTTAACTTTCTTCTGTCACAATTTTCTATTCACATTCAGTATATCGGTTAAAGTACATTTTTCGTTACGTGGGTCGCGGTAGTTTCGTTCCACGAGCGTCCTTGACTTGCATAAGCCTACAGACGCAATTTAATTATTCTTTTTTCTCACAACGACGAAATGCATATTGACGCCGGTGGGAACAGCGGTTGCATATATCACTGGAGGTAGCAGGTGTTTAATTAGCGATCCGAAGTACCCACATTAATTAAGGTAAACAGTGCGCCTCCATCTTGTCTTTTCTTTTTCCAGCGAACCACTTTCCTTACGTGCTCGGAGGAGAGGAAAATTGAGAACAGGGGTTGCTTGCCAGCTAGAAGCAATTAAAAGGGGAAAATTAAATAGCAGGCAAAGACAATCGGAGCGAAGACAATAGGGATACAATCCGGTTTCATTAAAATGTTCAAATATTTTATAAACTGGGAATGAAGGGAATTCTGTGCCTGAAGATTGAGTCACGGCACGTAGAATACCTCTTCCGAAATCAGCGGTCTACGTTTTATTCTAATTAGACATAAAATTTTCTGTAACGAAGCCGCATCAGAAATACAATATTAAATGTTACAGTCAATTACACTCTGGCCTTTTCAGTTCAGTGAAAAAGAGTATGGAATTATATCTCAACAAGGCTATTAGTAATTTAAAATTAATATTGTCTCATTTTTGAAGAACATATATTTTAATTTACCTTATTGACATGGATTATTATTCTTGTCTTTTATTTTTTGTCACATGTATATGCTACCTAAAATAATTACGATTTGATAATAACATTTTATATATTGCTAAACACAACAATTAAAATATGACGAAAAAGTAATGTGTAAAGAAGTTGATACTTTATTAGTATATCGCTTAAAATTGTAGAACAAACGATCGTGTTATAAGATACATACCGAAACTGGATTTCTTAACACCTCACTTTATTCACTACTATGTGCATCCATTGGTTTAGTTAGTTTCTAACACATTAGTTTTATAACTGGCTGTGGCGTTAAAAAGTATTAAATTAATTACACACTTACGAAGTTTCTAATTTTGGCTCGGATTGACACAGAAGACACGTCGTGGAGGGCAGAATGGAAAGAAACGTAAACAGAGATAGTTTTCAAAACTAAAGCTCAAATTTTGTAACTGCCAACACATGAGAATCGTTCGTAAGAAAATAAAATACTAAATTATTTTAACTTGTGGAAGATAAGATCGTCAAAGAATTTGCACGTTCATTGAACGAAATAGAAGTTTTGAATACGTTATACAACACATTTAAGTTACTGAAGTGACGATCCGATAATTTATACATATTCAGTATTTGGTTTTTTAAATAATTGTCATTTTAAATACTCCGCATTCTTTATGATTTTCGGTGATCCTAATTTCGCTGTCCCACCTATCGCGTAATACAGAAAATACGTCAATTTTATATTTAAAAGGACTTCAACTTTCAATCATAAGAAATATGTTGACGATAAAACACGTACCTCAATAACTTATTCATAACTGTAAAACCGAATAAAGTCTTCTTATTCATTATTGATTCATGCAAATTTTCCTAAATTCCATATTCCTTAGTTTTATACGCATATGGTATTTTGAACAATATTCCCAAATGTCCCGACGTCAAAAGAAAGTGGTGGATATGTGACGGACCATATGTAGATTTATGTAACAGAGGCAGTAAGTTGAATACGGTTTGGCATTTCAGATATTGGCAATGCTGATCCTTAATGTTATAGTAATACGTGTAAAGGGCGAGGGACAGGTCACCTGCAAGGAGCTGTTCTGCAGTCAGCACACACGCCCCCAGTTCATCAAAATGCCGCTCCTAGGCCCCTCAAGACCGCACCACGCCTTCCGCTATTTTTTATTTTCATCTGCAACGGCTTAGTAGGCAAGTTTTCCTTTTCTCTTTCTAATAACAAGGATAAAAGACCCCTACGTGCTGGCGAATACCAATACGCTTCCCCGGGACTGTCTTTTCGATGTTGAAAGATGCACAGCTCCGGCTTCTGGGCGAGAATATTGGCCGACGAAGTTTACATATGCATCCAAATGGCCCAGCGACGAGATTTATGGCGACTACCGACAGTGCTTCGATATCACCGATTCACATAAAACGTCAATTTTCAAGTTGGAGTTAGTTGCTACAGGAATTTGCATATTTTACATATTACGAAACCTTTGGAAATGTATTATGACGAGTCAACCTCTCTACTGGTTTCGATTCTGACAACGTAGAAATTATGCCGTTACGTTCGGTATTACGCGGAAATTCTTTCCCATCTACTTGTTCCGCTTACTTCTGAGGGATGAAATTCTAATAAACTAAATATTAGCTTTTACTCATTTATGAATTTTGGCCTATTTTGTCCCTCGAGACTACTTGAACTCTCAACAGCCAATACCGATAATTTGAACTCCCACCCCCGTTCTAGCTTCAGTGATCGTCCCAGACTCGTCCCTAATGTTTCGGCTCCTTCAGCACGCCTGAACACGTCCGCATTACCATTAAAAGTTTCTTTGGGAAAGTACGCCCTCCTATGAGAAAACTTTTATGTAGCCTGGTCGCAGCTGCTGGTCGGAATTACACAAGGTGGGCCCTGACGCAGAACACAGCGATTCCGCAGGTAAAGTTAACAACCATTCCTGATAATTACTGCGTGAACCATCAGAAAAATTTTTGCAAAATAAATTATTTTAGGAAATACGAACCACTTTGTTTCCATATAATATTTTTGGATGTAGTAGAGTCTGTCGTCACCCTTCACCCTTTCAAAATAACAACTGGAAGTCTATAATATTTTGCTTATACATTCCATAAATGGTTCAAGACTCAACAAGGCAGTTAATCCTGTTTAAAATCCTTTTCTTCTCTACTACATCCTGTCTATAGCCTTGTGCAATAAAAGCACTGCATTCGTAGAATACCTAGACCATTAGCATCTTCCGGTGGGTAATATAAATTCAAAATCTCGTGTCTCGTGTCAACAGAAAAAGCGCTTTAATTTATAAGAATTTCTAGATATGTCAATGAAAGAAAGTGTAATATACTGTTCACTGTGAAGTCGTGCGGAAAATAATTTATTTATTGGTATCGATTGTTCAGTAGTTGTATTATACAGGTACGAATTATTTGAATATATTTTCAACCACAAAACAATGTTTATATGTTTGAACGAAATGTACATTCACATACTCTTTCTACTTTTGCAAGTGTAGTGACAATATTGGAAGTGTTAATTGATATTTCATTTTGTCTGCGTAGTATAAGCCAAAATAAACTTCAAAAATAGAAAATAACAAGGAAGTCTGGTGGAAACAGCTGAGAAAATACATAATAAGAAGCCAATATTCCGATTGAGTGAAACAGAAGCAATGGCAAACGGCGAGAAGAAAAGTAACCATAAAGACATTAATTATGAAAAAATATCAGATACATAAATAAACAAATGCACGGTCTTTCTTTTAAAAAAAACTTATTAGACAAAACTTTTATCCTAAGATTATTTGTAGGTTACACATAGTTTCCAGTATATAATTTAAATGATGAACAATTATCCTGAGAACTTGGTAATTAGGTAATGCCAGAAAATTACTTTTATTATCAAAACATTAAATAAACGAAGTATATATGTATTATTCACATAAAAATAGTATAAATTTCCTATATATGCATTTTGCTTATTTTTCTCCTCGCCGTTTATCATTTCTTCTTTTTCACTCAAATAGAAATTTGTTTTATTCTTCTTGGTCTTGTCAGTCTTGTTGATTTTCTCAATTCTGTTTCCAATACCGATTTCGTTGTTCATTTTCTGTTATTGATCTTCGTTTACCTTCATTTGTCCTTCTTACCTAAAGAATGAAATACCGGATTAAAACTTACAGTTGTCCTATTTTTTATTTATAAATCAACCAACGATGAAGGTTAATTATATTTGCATGAATAATTCAAACTACCTTCTGGCAACAACAAAAAGTAAAGAGCTCAGAAATTAATTGGTACCGATCTTGTGTAGAGATGTAAGATAAATTACATAATGATGAAAACCTATTTAAAAATCTGTATTCAAGCAAGGGCTATTCACATTTTTTGCTTACTCAATTCCGAGGTAATCGTATCGGCCTTAACAAATTGCCAATTGACTGTTGTCACCCTAAATTATCCGATCTATGCGTGATTCAAATAATTTTTTAAGGTACCGTCTCCGTTGTTTCAACGAGTTATGCGGTTATTCATGCCATATTCGGGAAAACTCTAGAAATTTATTTTTGAGTTTGACACCACGATATTACGAAAAATATTGTTGTTAAATGTCTCGTCATTTCTCTAGACACTGGAAACTATTTTCAAATATCTTTATTAATTGAATTTTACGCGGAATACAGTTTGACAGTAGTCTCGCAAAGTAAACAGTTTAATATTTCACTTCCGAAAAGGATAACAATGTTTACTTCCTATAACTCAACAGACCGTCTATTTACATGCGCAGCGTCTCTTTTCGAGGAAACGAAGCGAATGCCAATTTAATACTAGCACAGTCTTTGAGCTCAATTCTGTTTACAACTATAATGAGATGTTTTACGTCTCCTAGACTTTTCTCTGCAAGAAGAATTCAAAATATTTCTCTCGCTAGGCCTTACCTGGCGTTTGTGAAGGCTGAAACGAAGTCATCTCGTATCTTTCCAGAGGAAATAGGATAAGCTACACAGCACGCTTTAGTAAACAGCCCATCCATTCAAGTTCTGACACACACAAACGTTTCTCCTTAAAGAGCAACTATTGGATTGGCAAAGTCGTAGAAAATTATTAGTAATTTGTATCGCGCGAATACAAACGGCGATATATTTTTTATTTCTGAGATCAGTCAAATGATCTTATTTTTCTCTGTTAATACAAGGAATGCTTTAATATAATTGTGATCTCTAAGTTTCTGTATTTAAATATAGAAGAGTGAACATATACCACTTGGCAATTATAAAGTAATAAGGAGTGATTTGGATCATAATATAAAAAATAAAATTTAAAAAACAGAAAAATGAATAAGTTTAGAAGACTATAGTTAGTTTACTGCCACTCTGAAACAAAAAGAAAAATGTAAAATGCATTTGAAGTCAAGGAAGAGACGTGTCGAGAGCACTAGGCCCTGCCCGTATCCACTGCGCTATATTAAAAGGACTTGACATTTGTAAGGGTGTAGAGGGGAGAGACAATGCTACAAGTGGCCCTGCATCTCAACAGTTAATGGCCCATCCACGGATATTTAAGTTATAATGTTTCAATTGCACGTTTATTTGTTCATATTCTCAAGCCTACATTTAGGATGAAACGAACTATAATTTTCAATACGACCGTAAAATTAGTCTTTAAGATAAAACACTTCGTTACCAAGTAGTTATACAAACGTTGGAGTATTTTCATAATGTCCAGAAAGGAAAAGTATGAAAATATGAACTATAAAGGTTAATAATTATGATTAAATCACATTTCAGCTGTAAGCACGAAAGTCACTCCAAAAGAAATGCTCGCTATTTTTTTTTAAATTTATTCTTAATTCAATTCATGGAGTTCATATATACATCCTTCACGCTCGTATTCAAATTTATGTCAACCCGTTCCCGAAAGTTTCGCTGTCATATCATATCTTCAAGATGCAGTTGACATTCGTCAAAAGTAACGTGCTGTGTTGTGAGATCGAGATAGTGGGACACATCCACAAGAGGTTGATCACAGTGCAGACCTGTGGACAACCAGATTACGGGGTGAAAGAGGGCACGCCAATATTCTGGATACTCCTCGTAGCAGTAAATACCACACTGCATTAAATCCTGACAATGTGTAGAGAGTTAACGGCATGGTTGAGAGGGATGGAGATTATGGAAATTTTGTTACTAAGGTATGTATCTAAACGCTGTAAAAATAGAAAATCTGTAGGATGAAATTGTAATTTTCAAATAAAAATATATGTTGTGTATTTCTTTTGGAGTGACCTTCGTATAATGACATATGTGTCTTCAATTTCGATCCATATTTCATTTTAAATTTAGAAATTGAATTCCTCAATAATATTGAATAATTCAACTAGCAAACAAATGAGCCGGAATGCTATTACAGTGTGTCTATAGAAGTACGCTGTTTCCCAACAGCTGGGCTGGCCATTTCCGCGCCTGCATGGGAAGCAATTTCGCCATAGTGACACTGCCAACGCAACCGTAGTGCGTGCAGAAGCACGAAACCGGAAGTTGTGTACAATAGGAACGCGTTGTTTTTGTTCCGGCGGAAGTGGATTCACCACACAGATCAGCAGTGCGGCCTCCGTTTTTACTACGCATCCGTTCGGATCTCGTCCGACGTTCCCAAGCAAGAAGCTTAGGACTCCAAATATTGCATTGCGAGCTTTATGCGTCCTCCAGGCCACCACAAAGGATGTAAATCCCCACACATCTGACACCCACGTCAAAACTCACCCTCAAGTTCAATAGGAAACGATCCTTACTGTTACTCCGTACCGTACGCAAATTTATTTACTTATCATGAATAATATTTAATGTACGGTTCATAGAATCATTAATCACGATGAAATTTACGAGCATAACTTAGTAATAAGCTAAGAATTCGGTCTCGGGTTATTTTCGCCTTAGCCCAAAAACAAAAAACATCCAACACGACTTAACCAGGACGGCGGGAATAACTTTTACCACAGTCAGCCATAACAGATGAAGATAATGAAATTTGCATGTTATTTCCAGGTCTTCACGAGCCTTTTCTTTCGGGACGAACATTATTTACATGCAACGACGTTAAATTTGGGTAGGCCACAAAAAAATTGAATATTCCCATAACTATACATTTTATAGAATAGACAAAATGTAAGCCATTGATGTAACTGTAAATTAGCAAAGAACTGTCGACGATTGTTTAAAATGTTCAGTATTTGATTAATATTTCCAAATTGGGAATAACATCCTCTTTAATATACGGCTTTTATCTCCTAGTCTCCTACACTCATAAAACATATATTCATCTAAATTATGTGCTCTTTATACAGTGATCAGTCTTCCCCTACTTATCACCGAATCTCTGCATTTATTAGCCGCAGTTGTTTAAATATATGTCTTTCCAACACTAATTCTCGACAGGAAAACCTTAAAATTATTTCTCCTTCCGTCGATGATTTCTAAAATACCTCATACCATGTTTTATTTGTACTGCTGAAGTTTTAAAAACACCAAATTCCACTCGACTCTATGCTTCTATTTTCATTATGATCTTCATTTTAATGTAAGCCTAATTTTAGAAACACTGGAGACTGGGTACGTTGAAACAAAAAGTACATTTATAATTTTCATTGTAAATAAGATTTTACTATCAATATTACGAAGGGAATTCAATAAGTAATGCATCTTATTTTTTTCTCCTTAAATGAGTTAGTTATGTAAAATTTTGAATTTGGCGTGGTTACTGAAACATTCTTCTCCAATCCACTGCAGTAACAACTTCCTAAGTCATGGAAAACGACGGTAACTAAATTAAGAAGTGAAAAGTTAATAATTTATTTTGTGGGTGTTCCTTTACGTAGCATAAAATACAGAGGTGAGGTTAACTAGCGTAATTGAGGTCAGAAGAGCTTCGTTTACAATAAATAACTTCTGTTGATGTTTGATATGGAGCAAGCGCGACAGCACTAGGGTACGTTGCAACAAGCTGTAGCAATGTTCCTCATTGCGCACTTTTGTATATATCTCATTGTTGCTCTCTAATAGAGTCAGATAAACTAATACATAAACACTCAATATAAACTAGAATGTCTATACCATGATCTTATTAATAATAACTGTAATAAATCGAAACAAACATTTATTCATTTAACGTAAAAAGTAGTGTAAAAGTTACTCGCCAGGCACAAAGTAACACAATGGCGAAACCAGTAAAAGGCGGAACTAACTATTGCATCTAAACTGAAGATTTGTGGGAATAATAAAAGCTGCTAAAGTGTGCCAGGTCATATTGGGATATTTTTAGAACAAAGACCGCTGTTACAACTTACCTCTGTACCAACGTCTTCCCCTCCCTTAACTTTTGTCTATATAAAAACTGAAGTCCTCTTAACAGCATCAATAATATATTGAGAGAACATTTTCGAAATAATATTTTTATTATAAACTTAAGACTAAGAAAATTGTTCTAAAATTTAAATGTAAAATATTAGTATGAAATTCGAGTGGACTTTGATACAGTACTTTATTTGGAATGTATATTGGAATTTGGGTGCGAATGGCGTATAAGATTTGTTTTACAGAAATGCGAGATCTCCAAGTTCTGTCACCCCAGGCCAACTACGAGTCGTCTCTCGCGGACATAACTGGTGCAGACGTGTGATTTGCAAGTAGATTACATTCAATTTAGTTCTCGCGCCGACCTCTAGATGGCAGTGGTGGCTGAGTCTGTGCTGAAAAGGGAATGGAGAGGAGGAGAAGAAGGGCAGGGAGATGTCTCTACAAGAACTTTAATTAGATTTTTGCCGGCGCGACAGAAGGGGATGCGAGCGAAGTTTGGCAGAACATTCCCGGCAGACGAGGCCACCCTGGAGGAGTGTAATTATGTCTGGGACGGGTCCGGAGCTGTAACACAAGCGTGCGTAGTCGGGACTCAATTGTGCACGCCTCACCCTCACAGACAGCCAGACAGACGAAAACGCGACGACTGCCTTATTAACAAACCACTTTTTACCTCTCTCTAGGCTCTCCGTCTATTCGAGGAACGGGACAGCTGTCTCAGGCCATGGCATCAGATATCAAGGGACAGCTTTAAGGGTGGTAAACACGTGCTAAATACGGGGGGATAAATGTGCGAACAACATCTGAAATTTCTTTCCCGCTGCTAAAACGAGAAAGAGAAGAGACTGATATAAAACTGAAGATTATTCGGATTATGGGAACGGTAAATTCGTTATATTGAAGTACAAAACAGTAGCTAATGGAAGAGTGAAATTCAAGACGTAGCGCCTAGCAAGAGGTTTTAAACCCCACACTGAACACATGTAGAATAATCGTCAATATGGTGTTGCCATGAGAAAAATATTTGCTATTTGAAAAACTAAACACAACAGATATCTAATAAACTATTAGTCATACGCACCTTCATGATTATTAACTATTGTGTTAGGTGTAGATCTCAAAATTTAGCCTGAGCTTCCACCGACATTTAGTACGAAAAATATCAGCGAAACATGTACACTATAACGACATTAGGGCCTTTACAAAGACTTGACTATAGAATTAATTGTTGTGGTCCACAGACGATAATTAATGTATAGAAATATATTGGCGTGAATTTTTCTAATTCACAATTTATTTTTGATATATAAATAAACCGCCTTGAGTCAGTAAATTGTTTATTAACAAAAATTTAAATATCTCAACGTTACGTCTTGGTTTTAGGGCCTCTTTAGGTTTTGTAATTTTATATATAATCATACATTTAGAGGCAATGTTTAGCTCCCCTGCCTGTTGCAACCGAAAATATTTTTTTGTGTGATTTATATATGAAATTACTAAACCTGAACAGGTCCTAAATCAAGAAAGTATTTAAAATTATAATATTTAAGGACCTTTTAAAAAACATTTATTATGAGTTAAAATCATTTTGGTGTTTTTTACACTTTGTTGATACTGTGCGTCCGTTTACGTTACATAATTCTACAGGCAAGTATAAGCGATTCATTTAATCGATTATAGATAAATACATTTATCTTAGTATTATATAATTTTTACATTATTAATGGCATTATTATGAGTTAAGATTATATAGTATTCTGTACTATGTAAAATTACATTATATTCGCTTTGTTACATCGTTATAAAATCTATCAATATCATTACCTGCATTTCTGAAATTAAGGATAGAGATTCTATTTAAAATTATAAAACTTACTTCAGCGAATCTCAATTTTGCTTTACATTTATTTTGATATAATATATTCGTTTTATCAAATTCATGTTTATTAATGTTAACGTGTGCTTATAAGGCAGTATTACTTTATGATTTCGGTTATAATGTTAATTTCCGGGTTCTTATTTTTTAAGTAGTATATCCTATGTATGTTTATTTTTTGCAATTTTTGCTTGGTATAATATAAACTACATTAATATTATTAATGTAATAAATTCTGTCCTTAGTTATATTAAGAAATTTCTTAATAAAGTTAACCGGTTTAAAAGTAAAATGGAATTCATCAACACATTAGTGTTAAAATACTTTGATGATTTAATAAGTTAAATTTTGTCTAAATGTTAAACTAATAAAATGTTGTTTTATCCTATTAATTTTGTTATTTAACCGCGTATCCACATTAGTACATATAACCTCATCCGTTTTATGAAATATTTAATAATACGGATGTTTGTAAATTACATGTATTTTTTTATTTATTAATTGAGATGAATTTTGAACCCACTGGGTAATTTTGTCATCGTCACATGAAATAATTATTTTGGTTTCTGGCCCAATATATTAATAATTTTTTAGGTGATAAAATATTTTCTAAATTTTTATGTTGGTCTGTGTTATATATTTCTTATTAGTATTGACATGGTGTAAACAACACCAAAAATATTTGAACTTACAGGTAAATGAATGTTTTTTAAAAGCTCCAGTTTTTATATATAAGTGCAATAAAAACTTTTAGATCTGTGAGAGATTACTTTTTATAATTAATAAAAAAAATTAAAATTGACGATTAGACTGGTGATTAAATTTTCTTAATATCTCTGAATGACTTGTTCTTTCACTAATCTTTAATGTACTACAATTACGAATAGTGTTGTTGCGTTTGTCAAGTTGTAAATTCCAAGCAAAGAATTAACAACGTCATAACAGTATCTGTCTACATTAGAAGAAAATTGCACGATGCAGAGTTGAGATGTTTGAGCGCTTCCTACACGACCGCATAACCGTCTTCCGGCCAACTCTGTACCCGCTAACGTTTTGCAACAGCAGTAGCGACAGTCGTGCCAACTTCCTCGTCTGAATAAAACATCTCGGCGCTGTGCAGTTCCGACCGCAAACAGTCAACCAGAATTGTAAAACAAGAATTCGCTCTTTGCAACAATTGCCAGCAGAGACCTGACACAGATTGCACTCACTAAACCTACATATAAAATCACAATACCTAGGAATATTATAAAAATTATCATTTTTATACAATTTTTGTTATTAATTACGTCGTATGATAAAACATTTTCGATTATTGACCGTCGGCTGATTCTCGGACAGCAAAATCTAATAAAAAATTATTAAATTTCTTTACATGTCAAATACTTATTTTTTTATCTACGTTTTTCCTGACGGTCGTCGAGAAGTGTTAAACGAAGTAATGCTTCACTATCGATACATGCTTCATTCTGTTAGTAGAATAATTTATAACGCTTAGTCCTAATGTTCTCAGTTAGATATTTTCAGTGTTTAGTTTATAGCGGGCCCGTTCTCAAGCTTTGGAAAGAATAAAATTGTTTCGATGGAATTATGGTTACAATAATCAACTATTTTAATTCGGCAAAAACAACTGTGGGGAGATAAAAGATTGTATGGGACACCGCCCAAGGCTTCTGTTTTATTAGCTATGTAATACAACATATGTACTAACGTTTCCATATCACACAATATGCATCTGAAAAATAATGAGATTTTTTTATTTAATAATGATAAAAACGACCTTTATACAGACAAACTTGAAAACTTAAAGTAAATTTCAATTTAAAAATGACGTACGTTTCAACGCGGGTTAGCGTATTTTTATTACTGTGAATAACGTAAGACTGGAAATTGTACAAGGAACTAAAGTCACAGAAAAAAATTAAGAGTCAAAGAACTTAAAATAAAACATCAGACAACTTCTTCAGACTTTGTGTGTCATGTGTGATATTAACAGTATTTGTTTGATTTTTAATATACAGCATTTCAAAAATTAATCTTTTCCAATAATGTGGTTGTCTACTTGTAACCATACTCCTGTCACCAAACATTGTATGAAAATTAATCACTGGTTCGATTTTTGACAACACCTCCATTTTAGACAGAGAATTCAAATTTGAGTTTCTGTTTTTAAGTTTGTATTTATAAAGTTCCTTTTTAGCATTATTTTTTTCAACAGACGCTAATTTTTTTGTTAGATTTTTTTAATAGGAGTTCAGGTGAATCAATAAAATTCTATTCGCAGTAAAAAAAAAGTTGGTAACTATACCATAATGAGATAGAGGAATCAATTTTTTAGTGAATTTTCAAGTCAAACTTTTCTCATTTTTTAAATAAATTTTATAAAGGGCATCGAAATGAGCTTATCTGCTGTATAGCAAGACAAGACACACACTGCCGCCCCTTAATAATCACTTATTTAATTTAAATTACACCTTCGCACATAATAAACCATTATTAGTTGAGTAATTGTACACATTTGCACACTTCTATAGCTATGTCAGAAGTAAGTTCTTCCTTTAAGTGCTCAAGTGCTCATTCGTATTTACAGGAAAATTTTCGAATTGTTCCTGTATAGTAGCATTTAGACGTTGATTTTAAGGGAAGCCGGCAGCTGGGACAGCGTTTATGCTACGAATATAACGAGCAAGGATTAAGCGCAAAGCAGGCCGGACGCTTAATTTACCTGCATTGCAGAAGCCGGAGCTACTTGAGCTTGCATTGCTCCGACATGCCCTCCGTATATTGCCAAATAAAGAGTTACAAAGCGCGAGCAGTAACATTTCCGCCGCTAATTATAAGTCTCTAATTAACCCATACACGAGTTGTCCGTGCTAATTGGGCGTAATGGAGAGGGTGGCACTCGTATCTAGGGGCTGAATCGGCAGCGCAGCGCCAAAAGGCTGTGTGTGGGTGTATTGCATAATAGAGGCATTACGGGCGTTCCCTTTCCTTACTCTGGTTCACTACATCCAATAATTATGAGTTCTACCCGGCTATCACCCAACGAGGTGTCGAGATAAGGGCATTTTTACTTTTACGGAGGAGGAAGCCGGTAACGTGATGCAGAATCAGATAGGAATATTTTTGGTTTGAAGGAGAAATCTCACCACTAAACATATACTAACACACGAATCTCTCAGAATACATTTCTCTGTCGAAGACTAGATGAGACACAGAGTTATTAGAGATCGAAATAATTCTAAAAAATTTATTTCGCTAACATATAGAAATATCTAACCTCAAATCGACGAATCATGTTTTGAAAGTTCAACCATCTCTCTTAAATGATAATTAGAAATACAAGTAGTGGTAATTAGCAATCCCCAATTTTTATTTGCGGAAAATATGTGAAATTAATAAAAAGTTAATAAGCTTATTTTTTAATTCAAAACCCATGTGCGATACATAAAGACTTTAAACTGAAAAATTCACGAATTAAATTACTTTTCCTGTCCAATTTATGTATCAAATAGGTTATCTTTTTACGAAAAAAAAACCAAAAACATTTCAATCCTACGATGATCGTCCAGGATGATAGTTTGTTAGGTCCAATTGCAAGTCAAAAACAATAATCTAATATCAATTTCATTCGTGGAATTTTCTTGATAACCGATAAATAAAATATTTGCAGTTTAATTAATAATAACTTATAAATTCAGTGATATTAATATGTGTTGCTTAAAAATACGCTCGTGGTAGTGTGCTTTCAGTAATTATGTAATTAGTCACCCGGACATTTTATGCATCACGAATTATAATTGTAAAGACATTGAGCTCGACTTAGAAATAGTATCGTTTTTTAGTTTTCGTCCTCCACGAAGTATATAATGAAGATGGAATTGTATGTATGAATTAATTTAATCTACAAATTCGCAGGTTTCTAGGTGTCAGATACGTGAAATTACAATAAAATATAATTATACTAAGTAAAGCCGACGAGTGATCAATATTTCAATTGTAAAAAAGGATATAAAGGATATTATAAATCACAGTTAAAATTGCGGGGGCAAAAATATAATTAATAGACAAGAATAATATATAAGACAACATTGGATAGACTCTAGTTGAAAAGTATATTAAGAATTGCTAGAAGAAAATTAACGGTTTTAATGGCAGGCACGCAGACGATATATATATATATATATATATATATATATATATATATAAATATATATATATATATAAATATATATATATATATACATATACATATATACATATACATATATATAGCCTAAATTTTCTTTCCATTGGTGAACTTGCTCCAAACACTGTTGAAAGTAATATACCTACTAGATACATAGATTTATTTGATTTCAATGAGCAAATCCCGGTGGCAGTTATTGTATTAATTTGGAAAGTATATTTGCCAACATCCGTTTTTGCTTCCTGGACTTTATTTTTAAAATCTGATCCATCCTCCGATATTGAGTCTGTTCTTTCATTTAATCCCGAATTCCCTGCCAAGGTTTTTGACCTGCAATGACTTTAAAGAAAACATGTAGCCATCTCTTTCCCCGTCTTGCTGAGGAATGCAGAATAAAACTAATAAAGGAAAAGAAAACTGAAACAGAACAAAGGTAACGTTAAGACGATAAAAAAAACACAAATGAAGAAAACTAATAAATAAAACCTACGATCCTAACAATAAAATACAAGTTTTCAGGGTAAAGCATTCAGTTTCAGCGGAAGGACAGTACAATATTTTCCTACTGTGAACTTCGGTTCGGATATTTCTGCAATTTCAGCTACTAGAACTCCCACTTGATAACCCGAAAATTCAGCACTCGGAAGTTTTCGTACATTTCCAATCAAATGTAAACATCATATAACATTTATTTATGAGGAGTAAAACTGCGGAACTGAAGAGCCGGCAATATTTACGTGTGCGATAGAAGAGTTTAGAAAGTTTCGGAGCGGAAGCGCAGCGGCTCGTTTTACATTACCGGCAGTGTTTGCTCAGCAACGAGAAAATTCCCCACTCTGTTCGCAGCGAGCGAGCACGAGAAGTAAATTACATTCGCGGTGGTTCGCTAAAGGCTCATATCACTCGCTCTAATAACGCGTCACTTTAAGCCGTGGATCTGGCGGCAGCTGCATTAGCGGATCGCATCGGTCGTCTCCGACTGCGTTTTGTCATCGCCTGATTAACAGCTGACTCTCGCCACGCGGCCTGCACGCACCGCCTGGGACCGACTCCTCTAATTTACCTTCTTATTCAAATTAGTATCCGAGCTAAACTTCGCCCCAAAGTTCGCTTCAGACCTTCGAGGGCACGAAATACGAATTTTGTTACTTGCGTACGTGACTAAGGATCTTAATTTCTTCACCGCTTTCTCGAGCTATAAATCATTTTAGAAATGGTTGACGCACGAGATGAAACCGCGTTCCTAGCTACATCGATCACAGAAGTCGCAATATTCACAACTATACATTCAAACAATTTCAGAACAGTACGTTTCGAAACACACTATATCATTTTCAAACTAAATATTTTTGGTCAAATATAGTAAAATTATACATGTACATGTTTAACGTGAGCGTAGAGATACGTTTTAAGGGGCACCTACTGTGGTGTGATCGTGTGTCTCAATTGTAATTCTTGGACAATAAAATTTCTATATTGGATTTTTAAATCAAAAACAAAGTGCGTACAAATGGAACAAGAATTTGCTTTCGTGAACGAAGCACGATGCTGTTAAACGGCAGATTTTTTGACTCGACCGCGCAGGCGGTGGTCAGAGGAGTTGAAAAGGGTCAGCACATATGTGGACAATTGCATGGAGACTGTAGAGAAATCTGTTTGTCGTCAAAAACCGACTGGACGATTGGGGAAGATGAGATCGAGTATGGCAAAGGACGGAGATCAAATATGCTCTGAATTAGGACATCCTGTAGGAAACGAAAATAGAAGGGACGCGGCTCACCATTTCCCGATGACACCGACTAAAGTTTACGTTAGGAAATACCCCGGTTGTCTCATTACATTTCTAAAAAATTTTAATTGTTATTTTCATGCTAGTTTGTTTCCTATTGAACCCTGAGATATTTCTTACTTTACAGTGCGCACTCAGTGGATGAATTGTTTAATATTTTGGCAACCTCAATTGGTAAATCAAATAAATGTTGAGTTTCTTAATTCACGTAATTATATTTTAAAAATTTAATATTTATTTTAAGCACGAGGAAAAATGTCAACCGGACCGGGAATCTTACCCCAGGAGGACGCTCAATCCACTAAACTATCCTTTCTGACTCCCGATTAGGCGCGAAATTCCTCCATAGATCTTAATTCGACTCACCTATAAGTAAGGACCTAATGAAGCAGGGACATTTTATGTTTAAATTGATCATAGGTTTTTGGAAGTATTAATTCAAGAATAAGGAAAGTTTAACTAAGCATCATGCCTTAGGCCATGTTGAGATATTTATTTTAAGCATGAGGGAAAATGTCGACAGGAAGTAGAGCGTCCGCCCGACAAGCGGCAAGTCCCGGACTCAATTCCCAGTCCGGTAGACATTTTTCCTCGTACTTAAACTTAATAACTTAACATGGTTAAATGAGGCCATTTAAGCTTTCGTTATTCTAGAATTAAAAATTTAATAATAAATCAATGTATTTCTATTTAAAATTTAGAGTTTCATTAAAGAACCTTACCACACTACCTGTTTGAAACAATTGGTACATTACACAACTGTTTTTATGGATGTTTTAACAATTGTATAAAGTTTAAACTAATACTGCAACACCACCGTTGAGATGACTCTTCCGAATTCGGTTAAATAACTCTCAATTTATTTAATTTCAGGACTAATATAAATAAATTACATAGAACCTCCGAGCGCACACCTAGTAATTGGTAGGAACATTATTAGGGTATTCCGTTGACTATGTTAGAAAAGAACAAAGCAGAAAGATGAAATATAAGTGTAGGATTCGGAGGAATGAAAGACGTTTCGAATAGTAAAAACGCTATTCGTTTTCACCTATTTACTTTGTCATATTCTAACATAAATAATTCATTAACCGAATAATATGGCTACCAATTTCATCAGACCCTTCTCAATAAATTTCAAATCCATATTCAGTAGTCCTTTAATATATAAAGACGCCGTACATTAATTTATTTTTTATTGTTACAGTCTCATAAACATCCGTCTTTACCTGAATTTTTAGGCTTCGTGATAATACAATAAACGGAACCAACATAAGAGTCTGTTGCTGAATGTTCATGGATTCTAGCTAGATACTTCGTGCCGAACACATCGCTTTTCTGCTCATTCCACAGTGTTAATTAATATTTCACGCAGTAGCCTACGGGGTTTGTGGAGTATAGACCAGGTCACTCATGAAAAACATTGCGAAAAATTAGTTTTAGTACAGTGTATGGTATTTGTTTAATGTCCAATAATATTCGTTTGCTGCAGATGAGTTTCACGGGATATTAGTTTACATATTCGATTCCCAGCAGCCCAGCAGGCACTCTATCTTTCCAAGTGAATAACTCTGTCCCAACTACCTGTCGATTATGCTGAATTTAATCTACCCCCACGGAAAATCTCCTATTTACGCCTTGTATAAAAAGCTTTAAATTAATTTGCTAAACGTTTTTTGTTGTAATAAATATTGACGACTTTCGGACAAACTTAGTGCCTATTTTTTTCGATATTAATTCGTATTCCATAATTTAAGCGTCTCTTAATCGACGTGCTCGTTTGCGGACGAACAGAAATTGTTACACTTCATCTAAAATATGATATACAAAACATGATATATTTCGCATCCAGATTACTAAATTCATTTGTTTTCTTACTAAATCACGTGAACCAGTACATTGGGAAAAGCATTCTGACTGTGTGGTCTTATGTGGCTTCTAAGAACAGAGTTGCGTGCGATAAGGACGAGAGAAAAAGAAAACATCCAGATGTCCCTTTTCTTTGTTCAGGCGTGCTTAAATGTTACGTTCCTAGATTATAGTCACCAGGCAGTTGAATTGAAACGTTTCAAAGGTGTATGAGATAAACTTTTATTTAAAAAATGTAGCTCTTCACAATACTAAAAAAAAAATAAGAAATTGGACGAAAACAGAAATATTTTTTATTAAATCTGTGAAATTTCTTTTTTAATACTTTATTTCTTTACGACAAGATACACTAAGCTTCCTCTTGTATTAAATTGCGACAAAGATGGAATACGCGTTATTTAAAACTTATATGGATCATTTACAACGACATAAATGAAACGTGTTATTATTAATAAGATAAAGTAAAAACATTAACGACTGAGGCAATTATATTTCGAAAGAAATAGTGATGTGACTGGGAATAGATTGATAATTTTACACCTTGAACACAGTGAGTCGTTACAAACTGTAAGTGCTTCTTCAGAAATAAATCCAAAACTCCGCCGGATTTATCTACTTCTAACACGGGAACGACTGTTTGTTTCACTAGTTTTCCGTAAGAATAAAGTTGTGAATTGAGTATTAAAAACAGCCTATTAGTCAGAAAAAATTATTGTTCTATTTAAAACATTACATATATATGACACAGTGTTTTATCCCTGATTGGGACCTCTGTAGGTGTATATTTACATTATATTACCTACAACAAATTAAGAAACAAAGTCTTACAGACAGAATAATTTGAAAAACAATCATTTAAATCTAATATTAGATCTAATATTCAATATTTTGCTCATAAATTTTGGATAATATTTAGATTATTCATCTAAAGTATTAACATTCTGCCAATCGAAATTATTTTTTTTTCTAATGGGCTGTTGATTTTAATATTTAATTTTAAAATGAAGTCAGATTAATGGAATTGTTAGTACTGTTGTAAGCATTTGCTCTGACAATTTGGTTCCGAATTTTCAACTTAACAGAACATATCGCGTTAAGTATGGAAGGTGCTCCGTTCTTTAACAGCTAACTATATTCAGCTCCGGGAGGGGCGTTCTCTATTTGTGACGCGTAGTGTATAACAGTGACCTATGTAAGCTACATTGTTTACAATTTAATATATATATATATATATATATATATATATTCACAATCATAAAACTAAATACATTAATATGGTGGTTAGACTATACATTACATCTTTGTTCTATTTAACTTCCACTAAATACAATTTATTGCGATACATTCATCGTATCACAGTATCATTTTCAAACTACATAATTTTGGACAATGACTTTAACACCAATATTAGGCCTTTTAGGACTATTTGAACATTACATACCTTCCCTCCGGTCCCATGCTCACAGATGGGGGCTTAACGTCAACCAAACTAACATAATGAACGTCAATAAACAATTAAGCGATCCCTAATGCACAGATTTAGACATCAATCGATGACCATTTTGACATTTTATTATCAACCCCTTCCCAGCGACTTCATGAACTAGTATGAAAATTGTCGTGTTTTCTAAGCGGCACCGTAATGGTTGGATTCGATAACAGTATTTGTTATTTAGGACGATTTTTCCCTTCTCACATGCTCCCCAACACATCTATGGCGAGGGGCGAAACGTCAACTTAACCGACATAAGATTCAACTTACAGACTCCCAGAACAGTGATTTCTACTCCAATGTCACTCTTTCTTTCTTTTTCATTACTTCTGTGTCGCCTCTTTACACCCCCACCACAGGAGTGATCTCCCTATACCACCAGGGGATTGAAATAATACTTTAATGAGAATGACTATTAATTTCACCAATTATTTTTTCCGAAAATTATTTATTCGGAACATTTATTTAATACGCAACCCCCCCACTTCCCGGTCCGATTTAGGATGATACTGTGTCTTACCCCCACACTGTATGCAACACGGAACACTCATCCATTTATTACATTCTGTAATATTGCAGTAAAATAAAAATTCACTAAAAAGCTTCCTCATGTTGACTCAAAAGCAATAAATCTCAAATTCTTGTGAGAGATGAGAGTAATTAAAAATGACAAAGCAGTCAACACGAAAAAATATGCTCAAATTAAGAAAAATTATTAATTAGTTCCCGAAAGAAATTTGTTTTTTCTGGGCGATCAATTAATTTACAGTAAATGCAGTCATTTTTATCTCCAAGAGAACATGCAAAAATTTAATGTTATTATCGACCCTTTCCTATTCCCACCTCATGAAATAGCACGGAAAATCGTCACGGTTTTGTCATGGACTCCGAAAACGTGGGATTAGAAACCTATATGCGTCATTTGGGACAATTTTTTTCCTTTCTCACTTCCTCTGCATTAATAAACGCTACGAGTAAACTAATTTTAAATATCACATTTCAACCTCAATCTCATTTTACAAAAATAAGAAAACGTTTTGCTTCTTTTTAATTCCTGGCTGCTCTCGAAAAATTCACACGGAAATTTATTATTATATAAGTGATTTTTATTTATATATAAATATAGAACAAAGTTGTTCTAAAGTATTGATTCTCGAAGTACAATTAAATTTGAACCACTGAAAGTGAACAATCTCTGAAATGGATAAATGTTTGATAATATATATATATATATAATTTAACTTTAACATCAAGCGAATACATCGTCATATTTTTTTCAAATTTTCTACTTTCATCACTACGAGCTCATTTAATCGCAGTGAGGGCTGATTAAATTATACCCAAAGGTTTCATCTCGGTGATTGGACAAACTTCAAACAGGCTGTGAAATCGTTAGCTCGAGTCATGCAGTTTTCTGCCCCTTGGCTCCAGTAATTAGCTGATCAAGTTCTGTGGAGAATCGAGATCATAATGGCATTGACGTTAAGTAAATGTGGGCGATGACTTCAATTTTATGAAGCTCCCATGTTATCTGTGGTGACCTTTGCGTGATCTCTTTCTCTCTCTCTCATGCCTTAGGGAAGTCTACTAAGATAATTTAGAACAATGAAGACTTGTGTTAGGTCTGAAATCACTACTACTTTGAAAGCGTTTTGTTTACATTCTTTACATTTTAAATATCGATACAAGAAATCGTTGGAATTCCCCTCTCCCAAATAAGATATTTGTATATTTTTTTTAAAAAAAAGAACACAATGATTCTCATTTTATCAAAAATAATTTCATATATTAGTTTTAGTTACACATTTTGCTTCCATGAAGACGATTTTGTTGTTAATATTCTCTAAAGATGCAGGTAAAATATCAGAAATGATAAGGAACAACCGTTACGTGTCAGGAACAGAGTCGAAATCTGCATCTAGTTTTGAATTTTAAATAGAATTCCAAATGTCCTACTAATAATTTAATAACTTATTTAAAAACGTTACTTATATTCCAATTGTTGAGACTGACACAAGAGTATAAAAATAACGTGTGGAAACTTTTCGCAGCGTGATTACGTCACCTGGCGACCGTTAGTACCTCGGTGACGTCACCACGCACGATGGCTTACGTGGCCTTGGTCGTCATGCGCGCAATACACTACATATACAACTCAAACACATACAAACTTTTTCATTTCATGATTTTATTTGAGAATATCGGTACTATAGAAGTATGGAGTTTTCATTGTCATTGCGCCATAGATAACCACTAACCGTGGCTGGGTATTTTAGAAAAATGGTCCACACGGTAATATGTTATCATCACTGAATTCCAACAAGCTTACGCTAAAAAAACCAGTCATATGCGTAATATTTTCTTTGACTCATACGTTACGTATACACGCCAGCAGAGGGGAGTTAACGGCAAATGCGTAATCGTTTAAACACGGTTTCTTAATTAATGGAAAACGAAAGTATTGAGCTCGGAGGTCTGATAATTGATGCGTTAGTTTTTCCATCAAAGAGTGTCGCCTGGAGTTTTGACTGCAAGAGAGGTTGTTCTAAGTGCTTTGAGTCTAGTGGCGCTCTCGTACAGCCACTTCAGAGACATTTATAGAGGTAGGTACGCCAAGGTCGACACATACAGCGTTCTCAAAAGGAGGGGGAAAACACTTCTCACCACTTAAGTTCCATCACTTGTTTTGCCCTACTACGTCATCCAATCCTGTGGGTTGTGTGTGTCGTTTCAGGATAACCGAACACCGTTAAAAGCTTGAAGTTTCCGCGGCGAAATATCGAGAGCTAAGGTCGAAATAAAAGAGTGGGAAATATTTTCAATATACATATAGGCAGGCCCCATACGTTATATTGAAAGAGTTTAATGTCCTACGTATTTTTTTCCGAATACTTTTAAAATGTTTATTACAATTCAATATTATCTGTTTGGACCCAGACTTCCGCCCCAGAAATTTAATATTGTCCATAATTTTAGGAGAATACTACATTACTAAATAACTCATATCGACATATTTAATACAGTTCTGTAATAAATTTGTTTCCCATATTTCTTTTCAACGGGAAAATTTCTAAATTATTCAAAGGAACTGGGCAATTATGGTTATTTCTGTCAAACTGATTCAGATAAGAGTCGTCATTGAAAAAAAAACACAAACCCGTGTAAGTTTTCCGAGACCGACATTTTCAAATTTGAAGTTCGTACATCGGTACACTGTAAATATCTCACGTTGAAAAATATTATGAAAGATAATTTATCTTGACTTTCTTGAAATATACTAAATTCCCATGCTACGTCGAGATATTTCTGTTGTAATTTCATATATTCGAGAGCTATTATGTATATACTGAGAATTTTCTTTTAACTCTGAAACAAACTGTCTTGGAATTAGGAACTCTCATAGCATTCTCTGACCCGGTATTTTAAATACATATTTCATGCAAAGCCTGCCATCTACGTCTAGACTGGTTATAAAAATTACAGTTTGAGATTCCACCTCACTGGCTTGAACTGCCGATATGTCAACATCAAGTTTACGCCGGGAAATGAAAAATTACGTTTCGTAGCGTGCTAGTGTTAATAACAGTGATCGGTTTTTATTGGCATTATAAATAATACAGTTATAAGTTTTTTATTATTGAAGTAGTACTTAACAAATAATATCTCTGTTTGAAATTGAAATTTTATGGCAACGGTGTAAAGTCATGAGTAGATGTTGTCGGGTTTTCCATTGCCTGGATGGTATTCTTCCGAAGAGAAGAACAGATGGGATGGTTGTAGGAGGTCAAATACGAATATATAGGAAGGAGAATTGCGAAACAAGTGAAATATGAGGAATAAAAAATGTCAAACAAAGAAGGTGACACAAAGAGAATTAGACAAACGTTAATGAAACTGTGTTCATCTTCAGGGTAGAAAGATATTCACTCCATATGCACTCTTGGGGATGTTGGTTCACTCTTGAGAATTTTGGAACTACATGGTTCATCCCAGTCCTAGAGACAGGTATTGCGGCTTTGTGCAGGTGAATGTTTAAGCAAGATTTTACGGTCGGTTTTTTATGGTAGTGGAGAGCGCGAAGGCGGTAGAGGGATTTGAGTCTGTTCCCGGAAGGACCGCCAGTGAGTGGACAAGGTCGTATACCTTCTTTGTTTCATATTTTCTATTCTTCATATTTCTCTTGTTGCTACATTTTCGTCTTTGATCTGTCAGAAACATCTCGTCTATTCCTCTATTCTCAGCTTTCTCTTCGCGAAATTACCATCTAGGCAATGAAAAACCCGACAACCTCTACAAAATATCTCTGTTAATCAACAACGTACCAAACGAACATTATAAAATTTATGAATAAGAAAGATAGCCAACACAGACAAAAAAAGGGTAATATAAATACGACACAACGTTTCTGGGTTCCTAAGTAAGAAACTTAAATAATTTATTTAAAAGAAGAACTTTTGAGTGTGCAGTTGTGTGTCTCTAGGCTCTTATTAGTACCTGACGAAATCCCAGAATCCCAGAAACGTTGTGTGGTATTTATATTACCCTTTTTTTGTCTGTATTGGCTATCTTTCTTAATCATTAATTTCTATCAGACGCAAATTTTTTCATTATAAAATTTATCTTAGCAATGAACTACTGCAACGTCAATTATAAAAATAAATTGTTAACAGATACGTAAGAAAAGTTGAAATAATTTAACTCATCAATATACGTGCAATATAATTAAGTCAATGTAGGTATTTTAAATTTCATTCGTCTGTAAAGCATGTAAGAAATTTAAATAATTTAATAAAACATTATATAGTCACTAATTACCTAGACGCTAATGCGACTTGAAGTAATAATAAATATATATATTCTGAGAATTCTGTATAACATTAAGTCAACCTCATTGGACGTCTTAACATTGGACGACAACCAGATCTAGAAATTATTAAGTTTTAAAACAGGAAGACGCAATTCCAATACTACAAATCTCGGACAACTTTCTCTCCGAATTTGTGCCCAACCCAGACCTCCACAACACAGAAATTATGGTATGGCACAAAATCGATTGAGGGACCACGTCCCGGCATACGTAAAACATAAACTAGGTCATGCAGACGGCAACTGGAAGAAATACGAACCAGTTAATACTCAGTGTCAGTTAGACCGAAAGGAATATTTGAGGCAAATCTTCCGAATGAGTTTAACAATAAAATTATATTTAATTACTCAAAGACTAAAAAATATTACTAACGCAATATTGTTAATTATAAAAAAATTATTTAAGAGTACTAGAAACTTTGACAGAAAGTTTGTGAATATGTTACTAAATTTTTGCGGCACTACGAGGAAGACTAAGAAGAGAGCGTACGAGAGAGACGTTGAATGGTGAACCAGCGAGTCTGTTACAGTACAACCGTGCCAGCGAGCGATACGGACTCCAAATGTGTATAGTGCTCGAAAACCTTCAACCAAAAAGAAACAAATGACTTCAGAATTTACATAAACTTTTGACGCTTGTTCAATTATTCGCGTTAATACGTTCAAATCTACTTACTGACAATGAATCAAAAAAGTGAATATGTCTGCTTCGCGTTGCTGGCGTCGTAAGCATCGCTTCTATATTTTCCGTACTCTTATTCTCTATTATTTCAATATATTAATGTTCGACGCTTCTGTTATTCGATAATACAACACATTTCATTGCCTATCATTTTTCTCTTCTCAACCACACTCATCTTACTCACACAATCACCAACTCTCATCCAAATTCCCGGCATTGCAGTATTTCGTTCAATTTTTTATAATGACCAATAAAAAACATATAATTCTTAACAGATCAATTCTAAAATGTAATAATAATTCAGTAAATATGATACAAAATATATCACAAAAAATTACAATGTAAAATTATATAAACTTTAGACGCTTGCAATCGCAAATAATTTGCAACATTGAGATCAAGAACAAAATAAATGTTGAAAATGAAGGTTGCAGTTCAGGAAAACCAGAAAAAAAGGATACAAATTAGAGGAGTATGGTAAATGAATTTGTATTATATTATTTATATATAAGAATCATTGACGACTTAAATTAATATTTGGTGTTTGGTCAACAAAGCATTTTCATTTAACGTATAACATTTCTTATTCTCATTCTCTTATCAATTAAATTAAATAAATTAAAAAGCCAATTACTGTTGTTTTAATTCAATTTATTGAGCGGGGAACGAAAGTCCTCATGACTAAATAATACCTAATTATATTTTTAAGTAATACAAAACGTTAGAATATATTTTATAACGTTAATTCAATCCCGCTGATAGAAAATCTTATGGAACACCGAGCACGGTAATGATCCGTTATCAGCACCCAAGTTTCGGAATATTCTTAGAGAATGTGTGTTTACATCTCGACGCGACGCTGGCTGTAATCGAGCTCGGAAATATGCTTCGGTTACACTGCCTGTATTATTTGCTAGTTAAGAACCGTGGGGAATGGCGCTTGCAGCCCTTAATGCGAGGGTAAAAAGACGCGGATCGTTACCTTTAGTACTGCAGCCCCTGAGAAGGCGTAAACACACACGCCAAGTCTCCTCTTCGCCCTGCCTACTTGCACGGAGTAATCATCGCGACACAAGCCGGATGGTAAACACTTTTCTACAAGATTCAATCACATTTAATTACGACTCCTATATGATTGAGTCAAACTATTAAGTATCGTCGCAACCCTTTGTCTTGCTATTTATCAGAATGACAAATTTAGACTGTTCCATTATTCATGAGTAACAAAACCTCTATTAACATGATATAGCCAATAAAAAAAGTAATTCTAATCACGTAATAAAATAAAACAATACATCGTAGAATAGGGGCACTACTTTATTACTTAGAACTGGATGGTTTCTCACTGGTGGACAAATAAAGGATCCAACGCTCTCCACATGAATCCAACAGTTTGGAACGAAATTTTGAATTCCATGTCTGTGTCAACCGACTGTCTAAAGGTTGTGAAAGTATGATAAAGTTCACGTATGAAAGAAAAAATAACCCTGAGTTTTGTGAAATAAATTTAGCCAGAAAATACACAGTTTACATAACTACATAAGAATGTTAGGAAGAAAAAGTACATGAACTTTTATCTTATTTTTTTTAACATTTACTTACTCAAAATATAAAGTTCGTAATATAGAAATATTTTGCAGAATAGTCACAAGTCACCGAGGTGTTCCTAAAAGAACACAGAAATTTGTCGATCTAATAACTAATTTAGACAAAATATATTTTTTTAAATTTTGATTTAGGCTACATTTTAATATATATATTATATTTATTAAATATATATTTTTTATATATATATTTATGGCTATTTGTGTGTATATATATATATATATTTATATATATATATATATATTATATATTAAAATGTATCCTAAATCAGAATTTAAAAAATATATTTAGTCTGAATTAAGTTTCTAGATCGACAAATTTCTGTGTTCCTTGTGGTACACCTGTGACTTGTGACTGTTCTGCATATATTTCTAAATTACGAACTTTATATTTTGAGTAAATAAATGTTTAAAAAATCGCAAGATGTATACCAGTAGGTCCTAATGGAATATATTATTAAAATGTAGCATAAAGTAAAACTTTTTAAGAAAATATTTTGTCAGGTCCTAATGGAATATATTATTAAAATGTAGCCTAAAGCAAAATTAAAAAAATATATTTAGTCTGAATTAGTTTCTAGATCGACAAATTTCTGTGTTCCGTATGATACACCTCAGTGGCTTGTGACTATTCTGCATAATCTTTCTATATTACGACAAACACTAATATCGGTTCTCTACGTAGACGATACGAATTTGGTCATCAAGTACACAGATTGAAGAAAATTAAGTGTGATAGTCGGGATTTCTGTAAACATACTCAATGGTGTTATGCATACAAAACTAAAATGGTGCACTTTTCTACAGTTTCTATAAAGTCAACTTCTATTCATGATAAATTTTCGCAACAGGCGCTCTTCTCTCGGACTGGTGATTTATGATGAATTAAAGCGGGACCAACACATCAATAAACTTTCGGCCAAACTCAGCACAATATGCTATACGCTAAGAGTATTAGTGTAGAAGGCTGATATTAATGCCACAACAACGCTTGTTTCCACCACGGTGTGTCGTATGGATTAGGGAACTTCAGTCGTTCCATTCACGGGTCGCAAATATTTAAACTGCGAAGGTCTCTCTGCATTTGTTCAAAAAACTATATATTTTGAACTTTACTAGTACTTAAATGTACAAAAGAATAAAGCTCCTATGGTGCATCGCCAGTAATTAATTAATAATCGGCTAAAATCATCTGCACGACACGAGAATAGGAAAGCCTCACAGGTTTCTACACAATAATTAGTTATTCCTATATAAATCAATGAAACATACTTCCGAATGATAAAAACAAGTTATTTGTAAGGCATTACAAATATTTGTTAATTAACAGTCTTTATACAGTTAAAAAGAAAGGTCCGATACTTCTAAGATACAGAGTTTTCTGGAATTCTGTAAGAATTTAGTATGCTCAAGTAAATTTATTTTTTGAGTTAAACTGCCGTTTTGTCTCTTCGTGAACCGAAAAAAAAAACTGTTGAAGATGACGCTGCACGAAAATTAAGATCTAAATTGTTTTGAATGCTTGATATTTGTTTCCAGGATGAGTGGCTGACATTTATTACTGCAGTGTTATGTTTTTACATATAAATACGCATAAATTTAAGTTCCTTTTACTTAAAATTCATTGGTAGGTTAAGTGTACTATTATAATTTTAATTAAACTGGTATAAACATATATATATATATATATATATATATATATATATATATATATATATATATAAAGCCCTAATATATTTCCACTTTCAAGGATTAATAAAAAAAACTAATAAAATCTAAACTTCTAAATCCAACCATTTTTACAGCGTTCCACCCTCGCTAATTTTATTAACAAAATATTTATAATGAACTACTTCTAAGGTTCTGGAATAAAGACTTACGCTCGTAAAGACAATATAAAACTGAAATAATTGCCTCAAAACGTTATGTTTCGTGTCGTTTCCAGTGTAACGGTGGTAAACGACTCTACTGATGTGCGATATTGAAAACTACGATTGCTGATTTGTTTGTGTTGAGTACATGTGGCAGAACTGCGGATGACGTGAGTCTGCGTCCACGTCCTGGAGCTGAAGCTTTCTCTGGCTGACGTCATGGCAGGAGCGCTGCTGGCAACGGGCCAGGGGCAACACTGTGGGCTTCAGTATCGCAATTCATACAATAAAAGGAAACTTTTACGAACATCATGCATATACATAATGTTAAGCTGTATTCTCCCTACGATATACTAGCTTACATTACTGCAATCTGAACTTAGTAATTGACATATAAAAGCGGAGAGACACAAATGAGTATATAAAGAACTACTTTAGGAACAGAATTCACTTGATAAAAGGCCTGACATCAATCACATTTCAAGTAGAAATTGTCACGTTATATAGAGAGAGTACTACATCGTTGAAGTGTCTCCAGTACTAGAAATAACAACCAAGAGACCGATACTACAATTTTTCTTTAGTGACACGCTATACGAAGTAATCTACGTGATGAAAACTCCTAATAGCACAGGAAAGGATTTCAAAGGGGGAATGCGGAAGTGTAGAGGCAGGTTACCAAGGTTTAACTAGAGCCAACGGGCTATGGTTTACGGATCCCATCCCGCAATTCGCCTAAAAGTGACGCAGGGGAAACCCTAGAAAAACCTGCATCAGGAAAGTCGGGCATTTGGCACTTGTCCCACGCCCTTCGGATGGCGGGACGCAGTATTCGCTTCTCCGTGCCTCGACCAGTGTAACAGGCAGCTGGCCGACTATTCCAACAGGAATAACGGACAACTCTTACCGTATGCCCAAGGTCTGCGACCCCGGAACATGCACCTCTCAAAACTGACCAAGGTGCTTTGGCTTGTGAGAACCTTAGTTCAAAAAACCAGTAAGAGGAGAAGGCGTCCCCAAAGGTAGCCTCCTCCAGAGCTCTCTTAGTAGCTTTACAAGAAACGCAAGAGAACAGAATTTCTCCCAAATAAGGAAGCCTTATACGTGAGTATGCACAATATAACATATGGTCTGAAATAAATATTGTGAACATAGACAAATATGAATACGACACATTCAGCTAAAAAAATATTCTACATTTTCATCATTTCTTCTTTATACTAATTTAGTCAATAAAAATTTAAATTTATATGTTGTAATTTAATATAAAATATTGCGTAGTTTAATCATATCACACTTTCTATGTAATTAGAGCATTTTTTGTATAGAATCAAGTAACAATTGATAAATATTCTAATTTTAATTCAATTGCCGAAGTGCTAGTTAGTAGACAGACCCTGTTAAATTAAAATAACCAAACGATGTTTGATAAACGTCAATCAAGGAAATTTTAATGCATGTTTAACACGAGGACCCAAATCATTTATTTTCTAATTCATGAAAGTAATTCTTACACTAATATATTGACATATTCAGTACGTTTAATACGAAATTGTTATAGCCGTTAAATGATGTAAATCGACAATTAACTATTGTAATGAACCAAATACGCAGATAGGTTTCACATAAATGAAATTAGAACTTTTAGAACATCAACTATTGTGAACTATTGTTTAGTTTAGAAACTTTAATGTGAAAGGACAATTATAACATAGCATTGCTTTATTAAAATAAACCATAAGATTTTGTGACTGCTATTTCATCCCATAAAAATGAAATACAACATTTAATCGACTTACAATGGTCGTACCTCAAAAATAAAATAAAAGAGTGAAATAAAAGACAGTTACTGAAACAAAAACTGATGCACGACATGTCAGCCGCCCTCATTTATACTTCTTCGTACATTCTAGCATGAAATTAATTTTCCTAATAAACATTAACCAAATAATTCTGACATAAAGCTACATTTCTTTAACCTGAAAATGTATAAAGATGTTCTCCGCGTTAACAGATGTCTGACGTATAGTTGTTAGTTGTATAAAATCAAAAATATATACATTCATTGTGATGTTTTCCTAAATGCTATTCGCATTTTCCATAAAAAACAGTATTGTTCATTATTTTGTTCATTAAAAATTAGGGAATCTTCTAACACAAATAATATACCCAGGACACCACTGCATAATTTTATTGATGATACGGAAAATTAATATATTATTACAAAATAAAACGTAGGCATATGTGATAAATAAACAAATAGGAACACGTAATTTATAGAAATGTGAAATGATAAGTTTGTTTTAGGTCATCGGTGACAGTAATTTTCTCAGTCACGGGAGCGCTTTAGAAATAACTGGGTACGGAAGAAGACCGCTCTGAATTACATATGTTTCTGTCCGGTGAAGCGAGCCGAAAATGACATGGTTCGCCTTTCAGGCGAGTGAAAGTAACATGCACAGCTAGTACGGTCAGTGGGAACTAATGCAAGAGTTTGGACAAAACAAGCAGCCGCGTGACAGTCTGCCAAGTGACATCACTTCCTTCCTGTCTTGTGGACCGGATGTGCCAGTAGATAGCAACCACCCCCGCGTCCATCACTCGCGCTCAAAGCGTCTTCCATTCACGCCATGCCGCTACTAACTTACAAGGAGCTCCTGCACAAAATGAAAAATTTATTTACTACCGTGGTTACCACTCTTAAATACGAACAACACTAACCTATCCTAATTATTTTCAATCATATACCTTAAAAGAATTTTTTTTTTAAATGGAAGTGGTTTTGAATTTAATTTCAATTGAAACATTTGTTTCTTTTACTCTGACTTCCAGGCATTAATGACTTCTCCCACGTTCTTTAAAGAAGAATAAGTCATTCGTGACCGCGACTTTCGTAAAGCGAAAGTTGTATGAATTGAACCTAACGCTTCTTCTACATGCGTAAAACACGTACAGGCCGATATAGAATCACATTATGTCACCATCCTTCAGAATCGGATATACAAAGAAGCATGTAAAGCAAGCAGTTCGTTAAATAAGGAAGGTGTAAGGAACATACAGATTGTTATGGTGGGCATACATGTGTAAAAGAACAGATTATAGAATATACAAGCAATGTTAAGAAAGTGAGTGTACTAGATTTTTATAATTTTTTTTAAAAAAAAGTGTATTTGAAAGAAAATTACAGTATATTCATGATACATTTGTTGCCTGTTTTTACACACAATCGCCATCCCGTTCAACGCATGTGTTGAGCCGTGGCACAAGTTTCTTTATGCCCTTCTCGAAGAACTCTCCCCCTGCTCCTTGTCCCACTTCAGAACCTCTTTCTGAACCTGCTCGTCATTTGAAAAATTAATTCCATCCATGTGTGTCAGGGAGGTGAAAAGATGATAATCTGAAAGCGCCAAGTCAGGTTCAAATCATCCCAACCAAATGAGACCAAGAGCGCCTTGGTGGCTAGTGAGGACAGGCATTGCCGTGCAATAAGCACACTCCTCTCGTCAGAATTACCCTCAGATAATTCTGAATGTTCCTTTTGAGTTTTTTTAGGTCTCACAATATCGTTGTGTATTGATGGTCTCCATCAGAGAGAAATTCGACCAATTTGACGGCTTTTCGATTCCAAAACACTGAGGCTTTTTTGCCCAAAATTGTGGTTCTGAATTTTTTTGCAGATGGGGAATTGGTGTGACGCCAATGAGACGACTGTCTTTCTGACTCAGGCGTGTAATGAACCACCCACGTTTCATCTCCAGTCACAATAGAGCTCATAAAAGGAAGAGGATCACAGCGTGGCTCGCACTTGGCGGGATTTCTTACCCACATCTTTCACGCATTTGGACACTACATCGTCAGTTTACGTTTTACCGTGTTCCTGCGATAGTCGCTCTTTTAGGAGATCACTCAGTGTTCCCAACCGTAAAAAATCACATTGTTATGGGCACAGGACACTTAATTTCTCGTATTGCCGAAATTTAGTGCGGTCAGAGGTATCAGAGTGAAACCAAAGTACTAATGAATTGAAATTATTAAGGCAGATGGAAAGTAATGATTTAGGGTGTGTAAAAATCTATATAGGTAGAGGTATACGGACGTGAGTATATATAAGGAGCATTCTAGCGGAAAGATGAATTATATTGATTAAGTAGGTGATTGATATCAAAATTGTTTCTGTTATTTTAAACAGTTCCAGTTACCAAGACAACGTATGTGCACAACGGTTATTTTAGCAGACCTTTTTTTTGTTTATATTGGTTGTAGTATTTTTTTTATAAATATACAGAAAATTTAATGTCTTTTTGTAAGAGCGAAATGAATGACAGATACAGGGGGGCCTTGTTTATGGCTGGTTCGTTGACTTGTTGCGGCACACTCGTATGCCAGATGGCACGCAACAGCCAGATTACTTTCACTGCCACGGGCGCCACATCCATCTCAGAACACTCCGTCATCGTCATGACGAAATACGCGTACTTGCCTACGATTACGCAAATAAAAACCAGCTCGACATAATATACACGTTTGCGATAAATGCGTTCATTAGTTTGAGGGACCGCCTGTCGGAACAAATATCCAAAATATGTGATCATGGACGTTGTCTGAAAAGTGGTAACTGGGTCAGTGAGACTGCTTTTCTTACTGACTACAATTTTAAAGGAAACGTTCGAAGAAGTAGAACCCGAAGTCAGAGCTCAGTTTCATATCCATTTGTACCTTAAATGCGTATTGTTTCTTCTATTATCGAACACTCGGAAAAAATAAAATGAAATAAAGACGCATCACGCGTCAAATGTGTGTCTTTTTTTTATTGATAAAGGGAGACAGTTTTCAATACAGCGGCCGCCCTTCTAATATAAGTCACAGTAAGTTCTTGATCGTAAAGCTGGTGCTGAGAATTTTATCGTTATAATACAGTGAAATTAAATCTTACTTCTTCACGTTAATGTTTATGTTATCGTCAACCATTCATAACTTTTAGTACAAACATGAAAGGTGACTCGTTAAATTTTGCAGTTTCTTGTAATTTGAGGCAAACATATTTATTTCAACATCTTTGAATTAAATCAGTAGTGACTTCTTAACCTTGGCGTCCTACGTCCTTCAGGGTCAGCCAAGAACCTGGAGTTCACTCAAGGACAAACCTGGTTGTCACCTACACCGAGTTCAAATATACGACATGTGCAGCAGGTGTATTTTGAAAATTAAATAAACATACCGTCTCCACACCAAGTGTGGAATCGAAAAGTGTAAACATCACCTGACATAGAAAACTAATTCCCGGATTTCTCAATCCTGTATCAACTAATTATGAAACAAATGCCGTGTAATGCTGTAAAACAGTAACTGATACGCGACTGTAACCGTCAAGTCGTCAGATGTCTATAGAGACGATTCGGCTAAAAAAATTAATTCTACTGACCGACTCCGAAAAAGATTGTTCAGCGACGCTACCGGCTCGGCCGTTGAACTTTCACCAACTTCAAAACTCCAACGAAATTTAATTTCTATGGAAACGAAGATGATACATTTCGAATTTTTGCATTATTTGTAGATTTTCGTCAACTCTGATTATATTTAATACCATACATCGATATCGTCGAATTTTTGGTAATTTAATATGGTTTAGAACACGATGTAACCTGAAACCACTGAGAGGAAATTACGTTTTATTAAACTAATCTACAAATCAGGTAAACAAAATCTTCAAACTTGATCCTTGCATCTCTGTGTATAGTATAGTAGAGCAGTACGTATTAATAGATTATGCCATGTCGAAACAGGGAGATTAATCAGCCGTTATTCACATTCAGTAATAACATTTTCAGATCTAGCATGACAATCAACGCACCGAAATAATCAACTCAATATAGATTATTTCTCATTCGGAATTAAAACGCAGTATGGCATTATAATATAAAATGGTCACTTTCGCAAAATGAGGTAATGGTGTAAACAACGTTGTGGTAAATGCACAAAACACAAAATGCGTATTTTAAGTAGCTTACTACATGTAATGTTATTAAGTCCGGTATTTATTTATTTATGGAATTTATACATGTTTTGAAAGCTCATGAATTAAAGAGTTGCATTGTTTGAGAGTGTAACTATGTAAAACCAAGAAAAAATTAGTCGAGAAAAAAAGAGAATCTATGAATTGGCCAGAGTTATAGGATGAGCAAGATGAGTGAATGAAGTATGAGGTTCCGATAACCGGGCGTACACTATTATTTCAGGTTAAAGATAACCCCGTGTTTACTAGCAGCGCCTGTTATCTGCTCTACCGTAAATAGAGCACGATGGCCCGCTTAGATCCAGAGGAACAATACAGTGCAACGCCTAACCTAATTACAAACTCTAACACTCCCAGGTGCATTGCTTAAACGTACTTTTTCAAAGCACGACTAAACGTCCTATATCTTCATCATTAAGGTCAAAGAGTCGGCAGGTAGAAAGTTATTTCGAAATGCATGACGAAAATATTCAGACGGGAGAAAGGAAATCGAAAAATAAAAAAAAGCTTCAGGACCAAGCCTTTAGTACGATGCCTCATAACTTTTAATGTCACAGAAGTATGATACTAAATATTTGGAACATTCAAATGTTATAAATACAACTATCTTTCATTTTGATACTCAAATTATTAGAAAAAATGTATTAGTGCGGGAAAATCCTATTAGTTACAATTCACTTAATGGGAACCTCTTCCGCATTCATTACTGCTCGAAAATATCTTAAATCTAAATCAACAACGTGTTTAATTATTATAAGTCTCAATAGACTTTCATGTTTATAAGGCGGTGTTTTCAATAAATACATAAAATTATATTGAAATTATTCATATTTTTGAACTGCTATACTTAAAAACGTTTTGCTTTACTTTCCAATATATGTAACACGATAAATAGTTGTAATATGTTTTAAATTTTTATAATCAGTTTCAAATTTTTATAATCAGTTTCAAATTTTCGTTGATTGCGTTATTTGTAAAAGCCGGGTATGATGTTAAATATCTTTCTAGTTAGGTGTTGTATCTTGTGAGAAATGAAGATCCATTTCTGACTAGCTGTCGTCAGGTATTTTTTTTCTATTTATCAAATAATCTCACGCCCTGAGAAGAATTTTAGCCGCGCAGTGGTAATATATAACACAGGTGAGTGTTACATAATGGCGCCCAACGTAGGGCTCGAACACACGACCCAGTGAATAATAGTCTCGTGCTATACCGACTGAGAGGAAGAATTTCAGATGGAAATATTATTATATAATACATGTGAGTGGTTCAATATACGTGTATGTATGTATGTATGTATATATATATATATATATATATATATATATATATATATATATATATATACACATTACAGCTAAGAGATAATACATATTTAAGCGGAAAATTTTAAAGCGAGAATTTGTTCCTTTTTCATCATAAAAATACTATTTTATTAATAACAACGTAAACTTTCAGTTTGAGATAAAAGTAACGTATATTGTATATTTATGCAGTAAAAATCAATACGAATGCTTACGTATAGACTTAAACATTACATACCAAAGTAAACAGTGTTTCGTAGTTACTGAAGTCACCTCGTTAGAATTTACAAATGTTCAAATCTAGTTTGTGCGAAACATAATAAAGAGCACTTTGAGAAATAAGAAGAGGTTGCTTACTAATTTGTTTTCAACGACGCTTCCTTTAAAATCAGTACATTTGGTGCATCGGGTTTTCCAGATTCCTTTATACCTTTAGTATTAAACGATTTCCGAATCAAAGCAAAGTAGGCACTTGTCCCAACTATGACTTCTACATTCGAAGCAAATCTTCCTTCGGCAAGTCATTTGTTTGGTTCGGAAACAGGAAAAAACCTCTCGGGGTTAGATCTGGCGAATATGGTGCATGTGGAAGACCATCACGAACAGCTGAAGATGCTTCGTCGTGGTGAAAAATAACTTATTCGGCAAATATAGACGTATGGTCGTTCACAATAAATAAGACTCGAGTGTAACAAAAACAAATTTTAGAACACATCTAGATAGTAATAATTATTTGTTTTTTGAATAGTGATGCGCGGATAAGGCAATTTAATAGTGAAAATAATCTCTGCTATTCGAATCTTATGTTTCAATTCCACTTTTTAATATTTATAAAGCATTAAACCAAGTATCTTGTTTTTCTATAAATTTCCATATATATAGTAACCGCTCATTTTAAAGTGACAATGTTTATTTTCCTGTCAAAAATCCAAATCAACCGGCTCTACTTTCTTGAAAGTTTTTATTCTGGATGTTGATGAGTACAATTTTTTTAAAACAAATACTATGCACTCTAAATAATGATTGGTTCCACCTGATGCACCGACGCCGGATACACACACGGCGAACATGCGGTATGGCCGTACTCACACGGGAACTCGGAAATGCGATAATGGATAATTTCAAACCACTGAATATTACAAGTCGGAACTGTTTCCGTAGAGCGAACAATCATTTTAATACAAAAGAAAAGATAAAAAAAATAACATTTCGATGAGTCTACGAGATTGACTTATACACTCAAAGTACAAGTAAAAAATTTGTTCGGATGAAAATGTTTCTTTATTCGTAGACAATAATTTGAAGAATTGAGGATTAAACAATTCAGACTCAACGTGATAATCCGGCTTGGAGACAGATGAAGGATTTTGTTGCTGAAAACGGAAGTATGAGTAATGTATTACTGACAAAAATAACTGTGATTGAATATAACATCCTGCGAAGTAAAATTATAAAATCGCCAGAAAGTTAACGAGACTAATAGCGACTGGATCACTTATTTCTATCCTATGCTCATTCCTAACTAAAATATGGTATAGTTAAAGGGATAAAATCTGTGAATTTAGCAATCATAAGGACATAATAATAATAATAATAATAATATGCTAAAATTAACTTGATAGTTGTGAAAGCACAGTATTCTAACCAAATTACATAGCAAAATCACACCTACAAAAAAAACCTCATAAACATAGCGCAAATAAGGCGTGGAAGAAACTTTATTTAGTATGGAGTAATAAAATTAATTATGTGGGTAATTGAAGTGCTTTCTGAGCAACGATACGACGTCCTTTCGTCGAAGTGGAAGAGTAATTACATAGCCGTAGGAAGGGAGAGACAATGATGGACGCGCATGGATAAGCCACAGGGTCGTAATTAAGCGGTTACGCTCTGCAAAGATTAACGTCGACCCTCATCCTTCATATATGTGCTTCCCAACAGCCTGTCAATATTTTATAAACCGTAGATAAAAGCTATCGTTTACAGACCACACATTAAAAAATCAGCGCCTCGTTTCACTGTCAGATGTCATAGGGATTCGCCATAAGAATAAATATGTCTGTTTCGAATCTTCTAATTTAATTCCCTCCCGTGTCTCTCTTTATTTCCGTGGAAACCTTATCAACGCTTTACCAATATGCATGCGTGTTTATGCAATTACAGATACAACACCATTCCTGCCAATGCAATTGAACTTTACTTGCAAACAGAACAGAAGAATGAGAAAGTGTTCCATTACTTCGTAAGTCCGTTTTGTCACGGAAAATGTTGATTTATCCGAAACGTTAATTATAGAGTATTCCAGAACAGAAGCGGAAAACAGAACGGACGTGCGCTGAAGACGTAATTTCAGGGAGTAGCAAAAATACGAAGTTGAGGTGAAGAAGTATAGAATATAAGATATAATGATAAATTAACGTGTCAAATATTACGGAACAGTTCACGATTGTGGAAGATAATGGTCTATTAATACTGTAAAAATTCAAATAAGTTGCATATTGGTCTTATAAAAGACGCTTGGCTGTGAACCTTATGTTTAATGAGACTCTAAATTTTATAAATAATTACTTTATTTTATTATTAATTTTTTAAAAGAATTTGCTTGAATTATTTAACACAAATTTATTTGCTTTATACTTAATGATGCCAGAATATTACACAATTCATCCATATGTCCTCGGTGCGCACTGTAAAATAATAAATATCTCAGAGTTCATTACGAAACAAACTAGCATTAAAATGACAATTGAAATTTTTAGAAATGTAATAAGAGACAACCACGGGATTTTCTTTCGTAAACTTCAGCCTGTGTCATTGGGAAACGGCGAGCGGCGTTTATTCTTCTCTCTTCTCCTACAGCAAGCCTTCATTCAGAACATTTTTGATTTGAATCTCTGGCCATTCTCGATGTCCTCTTCAGTTTTAACCAAGCAATCTCGATTGTGTTCTCAGAACACGTTTTATCTGTAGCTTTTCAATCCTCAATAACAGCAACCATCTAGTTGAGCATAACAGCACAGTTTGTTTGCATCATATCTTGAAGGCTCCATCACATTTGCTAACACTACATCCAGACGCACCTTGGCAAACTCAATCTCCTCTCTCTCATCTGTTATTCTACAAGCAGCTCATTTCGTTGTCTCCATGCAAGTCCCACATCTGCGCGGACCCTTTCAGCTTCTCTGACTACCACCTGCGTGGTCGAGACAAAAAAAACCTGCTCCTCTCAAGAATCCGTTTCCAGGTGTAGTGATTTGTTTCCGAAAACAAATTCTTGTCCCCTTGGTGCGTACTTTGTATCTGGTGTTAAGGTCATTACAGAAAATTGTATCCTTAAAAAATTATAAAACCAGGCCTATAAGTATCCTTTACTTCACTCCTATTTAGTTTCTGCATCAACGCTTTTCTACAATTTTTATTTTCTTAAACAAACAATTATAAATATACTTATATCGTCATTACAAGTGAACTATCGTACTCTAGGCAAAAGCGACGTGCTTCTGACAATAAATATGCTTAGCGTTATTTAATACATAATTCAGAATGTATCTGTTTGAGGTTTACACTTTATTTTCTCGTAGTTTAAGTTACCTTAACTGCGATATCGAGGACGTACGGTACTTTTTAATTTTTTAAATTATTTTTTATTTTCCATTAGCTATCAGAATACAGTTCAATTTTTTGCTTTTTACTATATTTTACAATGTTTAAATGTTGCTTGTGCTGATGTGGAGAGTTTCTATTTAAGTCTATGTGTTTTTCATAAGCTCTAATAATGGATTTGGTTGAGCTTCAATTTTTACATAGCCTATACTAATGTTATCCTTGATTACGTTTTCTACTTTTGGAATGTTATAGTCAGTCTATAAGGTACAATTAGGTACATACCAGGGGGCATTTGTTACGGTACGAAGGATCTTCAATTGAATTCGTTACATTATGGCGATGTGAGGCTTGGCTGCGCATCCCCAGAGTTCTACTCCGAAGGATTTTTATATCTGATTTGTATATAATTATGAATATTTTATTTTCCATTGATAATAATACTCTAGATGCGCAAGATTTCCCGAAGAAGATGGTAACATTTGACGTAATTCATTGTCTGAAGCCGAAACATGACGAGGGTTCCAGAGAATCTGATGAAGGCAGATCAGAATAATTGAATGAGTCTTCCTTTGATTTAAAAGTTCAAATGAACTTACCAAATAAAGTATTTAAATGTTACGAGATACAGCAACATACAAAAAAATCTGTAATTTTTTCTCGTTCTAGGATGATTCTACAAACGTATGCCACGTATATTAATAAAACAAACCTTAATTAAGATGACCCTCCAATTTGTATATAATTGTCCACCGCTGGTCAGCGTCCATCAATATAGTATTCATTGCGTATGAAGTATTTGTGGCTTTCAGTTTCCAACGTCTTCTCGCCTTTTCCTTAGGCCGATCGTGGTTATTAATTGTTGCGTCTGTAGCAAGCGACTTGACGACGTGCGTCCCTAATGAGGCGGATGAGCCACTAAATTCGGCTCGTTGTTTATCTGCTCCGCGAGCCGACATCGAGAGCCATTAGGGCGACCAAGGGTCCTGCCTCGAGGGCACTGCGTATTACCCTCAAACTGATACCTTAACGAGCCACGTCATCGAAACATCGTCGTTACCTTAACAGCTGCACGACTCCATAAAAATACTTCCGTATATCTGAATGCATGTCGAACGAGTCTGAATAAACGCATTAACATGCTCAATCGATCCATTTTCACATTTGTAATAAAAAAAATAGTTCCGTATCAGTTTCAACTTTAGCGTAATAACTGAAGTTACACTTCACACATCACTCTCATGTCATATATTATGCATACTTTGGAAAGTTTTTTTTACGTATTATCGATCAGTATCGAATGTTATGCGTTTCAATTCTTAAATTAATATATATATATATATATCTTCGGTTCCACATTTTGGATGTTTTTAACTTTACGGAATTTAGCAGCCAAAGCGGCTTAAAACCATTCGCAACTAGCGTAAAAGAATTTTAACAATGCAAAGACTCACGTGAGTAGCATTTTCAGACTTTCCAAGAATCGATTAGTGGAACACTACACCAAAATAACTAACAGAAAATTATATTAAATAAATAGTAACGTTGAGACTGCTTTGACATCATATTAGGTGGTCTGGAAACACGATGTAGCTGGTAACAACATCACACGGACGGCTTTTAACCTCTCATCTCTATCTCGCTGTGCGAGCGGAGAGAGATAACGTAAAGCTGCGGGTTTTTTTTTTTTTTTTTTGCCGGGACCGTCTAGGAACGCATGTGTGAGCGTCGGGGACGCCGAACACTGTCGTCATTCATGCAAGCAAAGAAGCCCCCATTCACACAGACAAAGGGCTCTTTCTCTCTCACACACGCCACATGGTTTTCGTCGCATTCTTAACAGACAATTCCTTTTGCAGAGACGAGTTAGCACCGACGGTCAAAAGGCTTCCGGCAGTAATCTCACTTTCATGATGTCGTAATTTCGAGTTTTTGCACTATTCGTCACCTCCCTCCTTTTTTATTCGTAAACAATCTATACGTAAATCCTTAATTAGTTGAGTTTTTTCTCTAATGAAATTAAGGCAAATTTTATGTTTATTTTCATCGCCACCAAAAAAAAATTAAAATTTTTATTATGCAAATCTACATTATATATGTATGTGCTACACTGAATTATTTTGTAAATGAAATTTCACAGCCAAGATAAACGAAATACTATTTGTATCCGGCGGAACTACAGAAAATGACGAAATCATTACACAGAATTTCTTATAACTTGACTGACTCCATACTATTCTTATAATCTTAATAAAGCACAAAAGATGGACACATCAAGCCGCTCTAGGCGTTTGAGAATGGTCCTTAATTGTTCTGTACCTACGACCGAACTGCCTGCATTATAGATCGAATGGAGGCAAACCGGAATTTCATAGCAACTTAAGTTGTGTAACTGAATCGTAACATCGAAACAGAAAACTAATGAATATCGTCCTCACTCAACTCATACTTCACGATGCTCATTACATAAGAACAGGCGTGGTAGGTGACTAAACAATCGCCATAGTTAGATTCTGAATTCTGGGCAATTGGCCAACGTTTTTCAGGTAGTCCGGATACGGTTCCACTGAAAATAATTCTCCGTATTAGTGAATCATGCCACGGAGAATGTAGGACGGTGTACTAATTTACACTAGAAACTACTTTCCGTTACAATTTGAACTACTTTCTTTCGACGTGTTAATCCTTACAGTTTCATCGCCTGTTTTGTGCAACAATCTTCAGTATGTCACGGGCATTTCAGGGAATGAACCTTGTGTTATTGGCAAACGGAGTTGCCCGGGGATTTATTTAAATTATTCCGAAGAAGGAAATGATTCGACGCTAGCCTCTTGGTAAATATTTCATTTTTAATCTTATCGACCCCTAAAACTAATTATTCGCGCTTAAAAAATGCTGTTTTATCATGTTTTTAAATCTCATCACCGTTCCCCCCTTGGGAGTTGCCTAACGCTTCGAAAGGCCAGCAGAAACTTTCGCGGGTGTGCGCACTACTCACAAAAGTTTCATCGCAATCGGATGAATGGTTTAGGAACGCATAAGGGACACATAGACAGACATTCATTCATTTTTTAATATATAGATGTAGCTCCCCGATATAAAGTCCCAACGAATTATAATTTGTAAAAATCTTGATAGTACGACTTCCATACCAAATATGGTCAAGCTGATTTCTATGTAAAACTGAAATAATTTATTCGTGTACCAGACTGCATTATCTGCGTTAGAAGGCCACATAAATTAACCAAATGATTAATAAGGATGAAACATAATTATTTGAATAAACGCTGTGGAGGAGAGTAGACTCCACTCCCTTACACGGCGTATCAGTTAATTTCTCGGAACTTACTGCGTAGGTTGACAGCTTAAAAAATGCGCTGAGGAATGTGACTACTTGGCGACTGTTCAGAATTTCTTGATCTTGACCTTCAGCGTCTGTAGCCATTGCACCGAGGTCATTTCTTCACGCAACGCCTCCTCCGTCACGGTTGCTGGAGAAAACTACCATTTCTAGGGAGTAATCGCTCAGAAGGTCCTGCACAGACTTGGTTGGTTTGATACAGAACTCAGTTTACTGGTGATCGTTTCATGACCAAGGGGTTTGGAACGCTCATCGCACAGCAACGTTCAAATCTCAGAATGCACTTGACACCACAGAGTCAAAAATTATATTCAGTATTTAATATTAACTTGTTTTGAATATGTCATAATTTAAATACCATATTCCTTTATAATGATACTCATCGCTGATAGATTTAATTTGAATGTTTTGGACAATTTGTAAACGTCAACAAATCGTTTCACCGAAATAACATAACCTGACGATGGACAAAACGATGCGTTCGTTGCAGTTTGAGGATTCTGATTCTATTTCTTGTTTCTACTTTTGTAAATTTACATAAATTCAAGTTCATTCTGCAGGATAATAATTAGAATTGAATAAGTAACTCTTGGGCTTCCACCTGCGTAATTATGGGCTTAGGCCACGACGTTTCAATGAATATCACTTACCCGGGTGGAAGTCCTCGAGTTACTTATTCAACATATGGAAAATATTCGATCTTTAATAATTGGAATAGTTAATTTAAACGGATTGACTGTGGACTTAAGACTAAACCAACAAACAGATAAAATACACGTACTTGACATTCTGTATGGTAAATCGGCAAATATCTCCGACGGTATGTGTTGCATGACGTAATCTACGCCTTCGGAGTTGGCCCACACTAAAACCTAGTTTTCCTATAAAAGAAAGTGGTTTTGACCTATTAGGAAGTTTAACTTTTGTAAAACTATGACCGCAACAGTTGAGAATGTGCGTCCTTTCGACCCGATACTCAGTTTCATTAAGATTCTTATCGATGTATCGGGTAAGGAAAGGGATGAGTTGTGAATGAAGTCATTGCAAAAGGACGTCTGCAAGGAAAAACAGTGTTTTGTCCTGAGTTGTAAACGTATTCGATCGGATTCCTTTGTGCGCGTTCTTAGCGACATAGTGAAGAAATCCTGGTGCATTCCTAAGGTGGGTTTTCTAACTGGATGTTGCTGAGCACATCAGCGATCCCGATAAGGAAGAAGAGAAATGGTTCCGCAGAAGTAGGGCTTGGGAACGCGTCTCAGAGTGGGCAGATGGTCTTGTGTTTCGCCACGCAGGAGCCAGCGACGTGTAGGCCATGACAAACACAGCATTCGTCATTAGTCATCTATTTCGCAAGCTCTCCACATCGATTAGCAGCCATCTCAGGCGGATCCAGGTGAAAGGCGATTTCGTCTCAGTTACCAACCTGTCTTGTAACATGCTTCGCCTCCCACGACCCTTAAAATATACATACATGCGGGCGTAAAGTACAATTGCGACACGTCTGTGATTTATTACCGTCGTTTATTAAATACTATAAAGTCGATACACAAGACAAAAATACATAATTGCTCTCCCATTAACATAAGGACGCCATCCGTTGAATAACACGAAGTGGGAACCAACTGCGATGCAATTTTTCCCGCCCACATTTCTCACAGTTCGTTGCTGGAATATATGTTTATTTTATTTTAAGCTCGTTGGTATTTCTCTAGTAACTAGTTTCACATATCGAAAAATACCGGACGGAATGAATGCCGCGAAAACTCATAGTCTGGCGATTCTTTCAAACACTAAGGTATTTATTCCTAAATGAATAAAAATAAATAACTACGGTAGTAAATTGAAAATTCCCCACTATGAAAATTGAATTAGTCTTAAAATAAAAACTGAAAATATGTTGATATTAACTGTGTGACATATTTCGAAACCTGAGGCAAAAATTTTATCTGACGGATTAAATTTTCCTTGTCACAGTATCCGATAAGATAGGTGGTGACTACAATGACAAACATTTACCTTGAGTAACATCCTAAAGCAAACAATACACCGGCCCTGATAACTCCGTGAACAAACAAAATTCGTATTTTCGAGGCGTAATCAGACGAGCCACTTTTCTGAATATAATTTCTCACAACTTAGTCCTTTCAAATATTTATTTATTTAAGAAAACTTTTAGGAAATAAATCCATAATGGCAACAAGTGTACATTTATGGGAATTTCTGGTTATGGATTTCAACGTTGATACCATATTATATTGGCCTATATATGATTCGATAACTGGGTAAGCCAACGATAAGTCTGACATAGTTCATCTTCATACGTATTTAAAATGTATGCTTGTATTTTAAGCGAAACCGAAATCCAAAAATAATTTTTATCGTTTTGTTCGTTAAGGAACGATATTTCTTTTCTTAAGTAGAGGTAAATGCTGTATTTGTATCCTCAAATTTAATTGCAAAAACTGATATAAGGGCTAAGCACTGATATCGAAAAACGTCAATTACAACAGTTTTTTTTATTTTCTATTACACCTGAATTTAACTGGTTGGTACTCTGAGAATTAATAAATAGTTCCTTAATACAACACGAAAATATTATTTAATGCAATGGAATTCAAAATGATTACAGTAATTACTCTAACTTTTACCGCTTAACATACGTGTTTGACTATTCATAAGCTCCTTTCGCTTCTTGCAATGAGATATTAGATGTCTGCTTTCAATTGTTAATCAACCATAAGCTGGACCTGAGCTGAAGCACGCATGTTGTGGCTGCGCCGTGCCTGCGTCCGTTCTCGTCTTCTCATTACGGACCCCGTCTCTATTCTTAGTTCCAGGCTGTAACTCACCTGCAATTCCCATCTCTGCCATTCATATTCTCCCGGCCCGTTTCATCTCCATGCCACTTAAAGGATGCGGAATAAATTATGAAGCTTTCTTTCCCCCGTTTTTTTTCTTTAAAACCCAGCTACAAACATTTAGTCTCCCTTAAGATAACGGACTCGGAAGAAGTATTACGGAACGTGTAACTTCTTTGTAACTGAACTGCTGCAACACAGCCGGTGAATTCCCAAAGAGTATATTAAATATTGAGTTATCAGCGTCTCTCCTGGATGTCGTTAAATTTTAATTGCTTCTTGAGCTTCAAATAACTCATCTCACTATTACTAATGCAATGAAATGTGATGAATGTTTAAAATTATAAGAGGAAGATATTTTCATGTTCTAAACACCTCAATCAGGACGTCACATCACAAGCATAAGTATTTCAACTATCGTCTATTCTGTCCTAGAATCACTTCATTATCGTTGTATCACTGTCATCGTTTTCCAATACGCTACTATTAATAGACGTAATATAATCAAATATATAATCAAAACTCGTGAATATAGCGGATAAAGTAATAGTCAGGTAAAAGTATTGCACCTTTCGCTGTTTTTATTGTTGGCATATTACAGTAAAATATATAGAAAAAATAATTTTAATCGGAAAAATGGCAAATACTGTTACACGTAACAGTTTGAATATAATAACCTAGGAGAATACATATTAGTGAAGCAAATCTCTCTGGTTTCAGCCCGGGATATAGACAATGTGAAATACAACGTTTTGATGCTAGTGATAGCTATCGAAACTTTATGTATAACACAGGTTGAAACCCGAAAAATCTGCTATATATAAATAAATAAATATATGTTGCAGATTGTCATATCTATTTATATATATATATATATATATATATATATATATATATATATATTTGGGAAAATATAAAATACCGAATTTGAAAAATAAAATTATAGATTACGGAATACCTACATGACAAAATAGATAAGAAAAACACGAGTATTAAACTGCACGATAATTTGTGGTAAACCAGACTTTATAAAAAATTTCAAAACCGAATTGAACACAAATACAAGAACTTTTAACTGTATGGTCTGCTCATGTCGGACTTGAGCTCCTAGCAATGAAGCGAAACCATCAGCTCAAGAGCAGAACAAAAACCGAAATAATTACTGTGACTTTGAGTATCAACCCAAAGCGGATGTCAAAACAGATCTTTAAACTTTAGGAAAGGTTAGTCTTTGATATAGAATTTGTACGGACGGCTCACAAACCAAGTTTCAATGTTTTAAAAATTTTAATATTTCAATAAGTTGTATCTGAATATATTGCTCAATGCATATATTGATGCATAAAACATGCCAAAGATTTCAAAACTCACTGTCCTGATCCCAGTTACAAGAATAAACGTCCTGCCTCACCTGCAAAAATAACAAAAATATTAATGAATCATCAGATATATATATATATATATATAATAAAAACTAATGCTAATTTAGAGATTAAGAGTGAGTAAATAACTGTCAATGTGGTAGAAAAATGTGAGGAAATTTGCACCTTAAGCTAAGGAACGGAACGGAGCTTTACTGAAAACAAATCTCCGGATCAGCAGGTTCACATTGAGTGATAGCTTCACTCAGACGACCCTACATTACTCTGCCCGCTTCTCCAATGCGCGTAAGCCTACAGCTTTAAAGAGGAAAGAGTTACTCTTATCCTCTCTTACTACTCCATCCGAATTACTCTTCACACATATGCAGAAAATAGAGACTGCAAACACGGTAATTTTTCATTATCGTCACAAACCGACCCAGAAACGCGCTTAACGATCTCTACATGAGAGCGGCAAAGGGCACTAATAGTTCCAGTACTACACAAACCGTTAATAGAAGTCTGTAGCTTGCACATAATGAGATAGAGGCAGCGGAAGCCCTGTTTGTTTTCACGCGTAAGTGCTCTCACACTTGAGTTGCAGCAACGAGTGCATTGTAGCTCTTTAATTTGCAGCGCGCTCCGTTTATTTCTAAGTGACTTTTCAAACTATATCCACAATTATGGTGAAAAGTTTCACTAGATTAATATGAGTTACAATGCGCGATTTCTCGTTTCAAATAAATGTAAAACATTACTGATGTAATAAGTAATTAATTACTTATTGAAATCATTAACTAAATCTTCCAACTATGCTCATAGAAATATTAATTTGTATAATCCAACTAGGTGAGTGTCAGGGTATTTATTTAAAACAGCTCTGAGAAAGAATTAATTCATTCTTGGAAAACAATTTAACCAGCCTCTATAGCGTCAGTGTTCGGAACTTTTACCTATTTACGCTCCCCTCTCCTCCCCGACCTAACACCTCGGCAGCTAACTGCAAAAAAAACCTGGAAGATGACTGACGGTTCTTTAACAACTCGGGAATCTCTTACTATATAAAATAAGAGTTTCTAAAAATTCACGCCGAATTAAAAGTGAAAAATACTCGCTAACTTAATAAAGTCTAAAAATATTCTTGGTACCTTAAAGTAGTAAAAAAGACTTTAACTACACAGAGACCAAAATATTCAACCGGTAACTTAAGAGGGACAAAATTACTTGGGGGTAACTTTTTATCATCCACGCCCACCTATAGGACGAAGAACATAAAATTTCATTAACCACAATGCTTAATGCGAGAGTTAAACTCAACGATTCCTATAACCCAAGAATCAACACCAATCTCGGTCTTTTTTGCATTATTTTTTATGTAAACTTATACCTCCACCACCCGTACGGTAAGGGTACGTCCTTCCGTTGCCTTTTGGAGTTGAAATTAGACACTTGAAAATTATAGATAACACTAATAATTTCAGCGACAACGAAACGATTTTACAATGCAAATAATGACCTTTAGTAATATTTTTAAGTGCAATCCCACCCAACCCCGACCCTTGGAGGTAGTGTCTGTTAACCCCTCGGATTCTTGTTCTTGGATCGTAAGTAACATGTGAACAATGTTAGGTAGAAATTTCTCTACGCGTTTAAGATTGTACATAGAAATTCGTTCGCCCCCTTCCTACCCCACTCCTGGGGCTTGAACAACAATTTAACTCACATAGAGAATGTCACAAACAAACTGATTGACTCTATATACCTGGATGAAACACAAATCTGGGTTGTTTCGCGTTACTTTTATGTAACGCCCCTCCACCCCCTCCGTTAGAGAAATGATACACTAAAAATATCTGGAGGGAAACTATTAATCTCATAGGTCCCGAAAACTAATTATTCGACACTAAAAACAGCCGTTTGAACGGGTTTTCAAATGTCACCCCGTTCACCCCTTGGAAGTTCCCCAACTCTTCGAATGTCCAACAGAAACATTCGCGGGCGAGCGCTCACCAAAAGGTCCATCGCAATCGGATGAATGGTATGGGAACGCATACAAATATATATATATATATATATATATATATATATATATATATATATATAGTACTGCTAAATAATTCTACATTAAGTGAAAAAGACTTTGGAAAAATTTTATATTTTAAAGGAAGATTTAATAGTATGTTTCGAGTTAAGGAAAAAATAGTGATAACAACTGAAGTTTCCAATCAGAGTGAAATATAAATTATGGCCACATATGACTCATTAGAGAAATATCATTTCATTCTCTGCTTTTGATACACGGCTCGAAATTAGCGAAGTGACAGAAGAGCTTACGGGAAACAGAAAATCAATCATGTGAGAGAGTATATTTATTTTAATACCATTCATAATATAAGTTTCTAATGTAATTTTCATTCGATCAGTTCAAATTAAATGCGTTTGATTTGAATTTTTTGACAATGTCAATATTCCCAAATTTTGCATTTAATGAGCAATTCCTTATTTCAATTTTTCATACTATCCAATCAGAAGACATTAGGGATTTATATTGATGATAGTAATTTTAAGGAAGATAAATTAGTTTACATAAACTGTTACATTTAAGTATAAATAATTATATTATTTACGACTTCCACTGAAACAAAGTTTATTTGAAACAAGATATTTCTAAAGCTATAATGTAACTGCGTGCTTTTGTTCAGTTATAATTGTCTTTAAAATTAAATACTTATTCCGCGCTCTGTAACTTCCAACTTGTCCTCATACACAATGTTATGAGAAGTTCAAGAGCTACATTCATCATTACCGTAGCGTTAGTTATATACACCGACTCCCTGTTCTTGTCTGGCGTTTTTGTTTTGTAGTCACCTAAAGAAAACGTCTCCTTTTTATTTTCGTCAGTCTGATTTCAAAGAGAACGGCAAGCTAATTCTAGCAGTGGCAGATAGCACCGCGCAATTAGTTCCGATTGCTACTACGGACCGAAAGACGTTTCAATGTTTTCTTTGTCTGTCTGTCTGTGTCCCGCGCGCACGGGCTCCAGGGAAAAGAGGAACGCAGCCAAACAAAAGCAATGCACCGCCTCTAAAATGAATTAAAACAAGTGTTCCGCGTAATTTCCTCGCTACAAATGGAAAGTCGCCACTTTTACCAGCACCAAGCTTTCATTACTTCACATACACCGTGTTAATACGGACAACAGAGGAAATAACTTAACAAGAACTGAAAAGCATTCCGGAAAATGTGTATAAACACATTCACAAGCATTAACTACAAAGTAGGAGTAAATGTTAGAGAGATTGTAGGTGACAAAAAGCAGCTGAAAAGCAACCTTGCTAAAATAATGGCAACATTTAGTTTTCTCTGAATGTCTCCCTCAGTAATTATGCCTTATATTTGTAAATTAATATTTCCATTTGTTAACTTAATAGTTCACCTATACGAAATAAATATAGTTAGACTAAATAATCAATTTTGAACACAATTGAAGACTAGTCACATCCATATTTACATTATAAATCAAGTGATCTTTGAAGCCCACGTGGAAATAGATCACACTATTGTAAAAATTTATTTATTTAGGGGCGTTTCAGAGTTTTTATCTCAAACGTTTAAAAATTAAAACATTAACATTTATTAGTTATTTTACAATAGTATAAATATACACAGAAATATAATTAAATGAAGAAAAGAGAAGAAATTAAATTAAATTCTTTAGTGTGGCTCCTGCTCTATACACTTTATGTTAATCATGTACAGATCAGTCACACGGACGTCTCTATCATAGGATAAAGGGCTTAACTGCAGGGCATTAGATTTGTAGGGAAAAACTATTATGCAAGATAAACGAATAAAGTTCGTCGGATACTACTCGTATTGGACTGCACACCGTGAAGTCTCCATATGTTTCAATTTCCTAACCACGACTGGCCTACCACTTCTCTATTAAATCTAAAAACGACACGGCTCTCTTATTGTTTCTTAATCACTGCCATTAATTTCCTCCAATTCTTTCATAGATCCTCCACGAAGTTCCGCTCAATAATCCTACTTGCCTCTTGAAAAGATATAAAAAAAACTTTTATTTTGATCACCGTAGCTGCCAACTAAAGGCAGACTACGATAAATAACCGCGGCTGGAAGACGTAATGATATAATATTTTTAAGTGTTACACTACTAAAAACATAATATTACGACGGATAGGAAGAACACTTTAAAATTATATTCAGAATCAACTTTATATAATAATTTCATAGCAATAAGACAAATCGGCAAAATATGAGTGAAAAACTTTTTAATCAATATTATTAACGAAACGAAAATATAATACGTCAGATTTAAAATATAATAATTATATGAAATAGCCAAATGATAGACAAAATTAAGTGATGATATAAATACCATATACTTTACTTAATTACTATATTATTATCATTAACATGGGTTCCTAATTCTTTATGCCAGATATTGATAGTTTAACGGGAAAATGTAATAGTGGAAACTATGCTAACGTATTGGATATTTCCGAGAATTAAAAAAACTCGTCTACCTTATTTAAAAAATCACATGCAATATTATGTTTCGTACGACCAAGTTTCCTTACTTAATTAGATGCATAGTGACACTGTCCGATGTTGCATTTTTGCATTGACTGAAGAAGCTTCTTGACCTTGAAGTTGCCAAAAAAATATGCTTTTTAAGTGAAGAAGTATCACTTCGGGATAGTTTTGTATTTTACGGCCTGTACGCAGAGGTAACTATAAGCGTCAAGATTTATCGATACCATGCGTAATTAAAAATGATTCATAGCACCCAACAAGAGAATTGACCAATGAAATTATCTGTGATTGTTCGTTATCGGTCAGCTCATAAGCTACAAGAATTATTGCTGCCCCAGGATTGTCATTGGTGACGTGAATTGAAGCATTTGTGTAAATATCAAGCGCAAAAGTTCCCAGGAGAAAAAGCGGTGTTCCATCACTATCGGTAACTCAAGCGAATGGCGGGACCTCAATGGCATCATGAGCTGGGAATTGCTTCACTGAAACCTAACCACTGTTGACGTTTATTGCCAACAACTCAAGACGCCTTGCAGCCGCAGTTCATGAAAAATGTACCCGTAGAAAACGCAGGGAGTTGTTGCAACACGATAATGTACGGTAGAAGTACTCGGATGGAAATGAGCATCTGTCAGAATGGGAAACAATTACTTGCGGTGTCCCTCAGGGCTCAATTTGGGACCCTTACTTTTTATTATATACATTAACGATCTACCGAATTATTTAGATCCCTTAAAATCAGTCCTTAACGCTGACGACACAAATTTAGTAATCACGGACAGCGACTCGGAAACGTTGCGTGAGAAAGTAGAGGTTGCAATGAGCAGTTTCAATTTGTGGTTCATTGCAAACTAATTTTCTCTTAAAATGAAAAAAATTACGTCTGATAGAAAATAATTAATAAGATAGACAATACAGACAAAAAAAGGTAATATAAATACCACACAACGTTTCTGGGATCCTTGCCTCTTTCGTCAGATGCTAAGAAGAGCCTAGAGAAACAAAATTTTCTCTTAATCTAGAAAAAACTAAAATCGTTACCTTCACTTCGAACAAAAACAGTTTAATTTCTAATTCAGAGAACATTACGGAGCACGCACCTTTCCTTGGTCAGTTGATTGACAATAAATAAAATGGAATCACCATATAAATAAACTTTCGGGAAAATTTGCTTCACATTAAGAGTGTTAGCTCTAGAAAACGATATATCTACATCTAAGATGGTATATCATGCATATTTTCATTCTGTCATGTCTTACGGCATAGCAAACTGGGGGTCGTTCACATCACGCGTTGAAAAATTTTAAACTTCAAAATAGGGCCGTACGAACCATATCGGGTGCGGATTGTAATGCCAGCTGCAAGCCTCCGTTTCGGAATCTTGGGATTTTAACATTGCCTTGTACGTATCTTCTAGAAATTTTAAAGTTTGTCTGAAGAAACATTAATTTATGTGCCCTAAACGGAGCAAATCATTTATACAACACTAGAAATCGCTCTCAACTCCGCATATAAAAACATCGCTTAAGCCTTTTAGAATCAATCATTCGTTATTCCGGGATAAATCTATTCAATAGTCTTCCGGAAGAAATAAAAACTTTAAGTATTTATAAATTTATAAAGAGTTGTAAATCTATGTTAATTAATGCAGCATATTACTCGGTGAAAGAGTTCGTAGAAATAGTTTGCTGGTATCCTATCAAGTGACGCTATTATTTTACGATGATAATGTTATAGAATTTAACTGTTGACTTATTTTCTTTTTCATGTTCGACGGGAATCAATGTAAGATTTTTTACACTGGAAACTCCGTCGAATGAAAATTGAAGATGAATTAAAACACTTATCATTTCTTTAATTAATAATTACCGTCATATTAATATTTTTAACGTAGCTTTAAATCATATATTTTTTGGTAAAGTACAATGTTGGTTTTTAAAACTGTGTGTTTGTAATAATTATCATTTTTATGTAATCGTATATTGTAACGTGTCCTATTTCCTCGGCCGAGGACTAATGGAATTAATAATAAATCTAAATCTTTGACTTCAGGCAATAGTTATCGTAGGAGGTAATATTTTACAGTTATCATCAACAAACCGTCTCTGGCAAAGAAATTCCAAGCTATTGCCACGGCATTAACTGCAACACCGCAAATTTCTACACGGACAAATTGTATTTATGGCAGACTCGCGTCGATAATGCAATCAGTTTGGGCATCTCTATGCAATGGAGTATCAAATAAAAGATTAACAGAGATATAAAGAAACGCTACAAAAATATGCGTGGCCTTACGTGAAGGTAAAATGAGGATAATCTTGGTGGACATGCACCGAGTGTGGAGTGAGTCACTGTAAAGGTGACGAGCTCGTTTGTCCTTGATGAGGCCGCGACTCCGCACATACTCGTACGGCCGGCTTTATATGCTCTCGGCGTTGCCCTCTGTTTGCTCAAACATATGCAAGTGGACCACTTTCTCCCCGCATCGACAAATCTCATTACGCCCAACTGCCTGCATTGTTCGTGTATGACCCTCATACAGATTTTCATTTGCGTCGCTATTACTACACGCGCATACGAAACCCTACGCTCTCCAACACGTGAAAACAGTTTCTCTCGTCACCTAGTTAATATTCTGCTTATGATTCTGAAAAATTCCCGCGCTCGACACGTGCGGACATTTTTAATTTGTTAACGTTCCGCTCAGTAAAATAAAACCTGATCGTGTCATTCAGGTCAAGATAATTAGCTAAAAATCGATCATAAAATATAATTTGGTATACTACTATACATACTAGCTTACATAATTTTCTTTCAAATTCAGAACTACTAATCTCGTTCCCTCTTTTAAACCTTCGGCTTATTCCTTGTAGCTAGATTCACATGCTTGAGCTCATATTTCATCTGGTGCGAGGATTGTTTTACACTATGAGATAGTCGCAACTATTAAACGTTCCAAACAAAAAGAACATTAGTGTAGAAAACGGAAGGATTATCACACAAAGTAGTTGATAACTTTTACATCCATTACCAGCACAAAGGCAGAGCATTGTCTTAAAATAATTAGCACGTCTAAAGGAATAAGTCATTAAGAAATAAATTATTTTTCTGTGACGGAAAGGGGAAATCAACAAGTCATATTAAAAAGGCATAAATTATTGGAAAACATTATTAGTATTTATTAAATAAGCATATTATATTGTAAAATTAAAATAATAGGTCGTTAAATTAATTTTTTTATTTAAAGAATTTACCTAACGTGAAGCACCATTTAGGTAACAATCAAATGGAAGGCGTTAATTAAATGAAATAATAATCAAAAATTAACAAACAAAAATATTTATTTATTTTGTGGCAACAAAAGATGATTTCAAACACAAAATTTGAGATCTCATTCTCTCAGGGCCTTGACTGGGTTTGATAATAGACACAACAAATTGATTTAAAAATCTTATTAACAAACAGCTCACAATTTACCTAAACAATACGTCGATAGAAATAAATTAAAAAGAAAAGAAATTAACTTTGATTGACAATTAAAAGAGAACGAAATCTGACTCTATCCTTTAATTACGTTTACAATTAATCATTAGTTTGGTTTTGTTACTTACATCTGTCCAGCTGGTACCAGCATTCCTTTTGGTTTCGGAAGTACACTATTGCAAAATTATACACTGATTCTGGAAGTCAACTCACAGATTTTATACTATTAAGTCAAAATTGATAGGCTCACAGGAACTCGGAGGATCCTCCTGAATGTCAGCTATCTGATGTCTGTTTGCCTTCCTTGGCTGGCTATAGACGTAAACTGTCTTAGACTTTCCTGGCTGGTTGTATATGTAAAAATTGCTCGCTTCCTTCCCTGGATGGCTACAGACGTAAACTGCTTTTACTTAGCGATATTTACGAGGTAATACTTCCGTGAATGTTTTTACTTTGTCTTAAATTCACAACTTTGTTTAATAATACCTTAACGACGGCTAGTCTCTGCTCTAGTATTATTTGTTCCGTCCTCTCAAATGTCCCGCCACCAACTAACAGTTATATTACTTGTTGTGCTCCTCACGATGTTTTTCCGCAAACTGACTCCTAGTTCTCCCGAGTTTTAGCGCGCATACGCCATTTTTGACTTTTCGACAAAGCAAAGTGAGCTTGCTTCTCTCATTGTTGCTTTGTTCGATCAGACCGCTATAATGGATTTCTCAAACAATTCAAATTTTATGTCCAAACAATTAATGGCCTAATTAATTGGCATTACAATATATTTAATTTAAAATATAGTCCTACTGAAAATACAATGTGATTTAAATCAAGATATCGTTTGTTTACTGTTCGCAATACATCAGAATATATTTTATAGTATTAAATAACTATTTTAGTTTATTAGTGACAGGCTACCTGACGGTAATTCTCGTAGTGGAATCTCCCCTCTAAGAGCATAGTAAGGGATTTAAAAGGGGAATGTGGCAGGGAGAGCAAGGTAGTGAAGGGTTAATTAAGGCCCCCGGGATAAAGTTTGAATCTTACCCGTCAATCGCTTAAAAGTTTGCTGTAGGGTCCATGCCTCGCCCAGTTTAGGATTGTTCTAATAGGATCAGAGGAAAACTAGTCTGTATGCTCATGGATCACGACACCAAAACACACAATTCTAGAAAACTGATCGAGATCACTTAATTGAAAACCGGAGAGAGAAGTAGGCAAGTCCGAAGGTAGCCTCCTCTGTCCAGGAAAGTTCCTTCTGCGAAATCTGAGACCAGCTCTCACAGGCTCCTTATAGACTTCTTTTTAGTGTAATAGGCTATATGAGGGTAATCCATGTGGTGGCAACCCCTCTTTAATAGTATAGGAAGGGATGCGGAAGGGTAGAGCAAGTTAGCCAATGGTTAACTACAGCAACCGGATTGTAGTTTAAGGATCCTACCGAGCATTAGCCTAAAAGTGATGCAGGACCAACCCTGGAAAACCAGCATAAGGAGATCGTACTATCGTCCTTACTCCATGGCGGGAGATGGGTTTTCTGTGTCCTTGACTGTGAGAGAGATTAATAAATAATTTCGATTTAAATCAACACGTTAACGTGACTGCTTCTATGGTCCTCGACCATTAGGACGTCAATTTCATTGCAAAAATGTTGTATATCTCACAATATTGCCCTCATACAACAATCTAAAATCAATATGGAACTAAACTTTCCTCCCATTTCATCTCAACGAAGTTTCACGGCATTGTTCTTGACATTTACTTGTAATTCGTACAAATTAACATTCATAGTAATTAATAATAATGTTAAAACGACCCTTATAAAAGACAAACGTAAAAAAGAAAGGAACTTTAAACTAAGTAAATTTGAATTCAAAACTTCAAAAAGCGTATTTTTCTAAGTAAAATCAAAGATAAAAACCAAGAGCCAGAGAACTTAAAACAAAACATCATATAACTTGATGAGACTTTCTTTGTCATGTTAATATTAACAATATTTGTATATTAAAAATCATTCGAAGTATCTTAAACCTAATAAAATAAAATCGAGATGTAAATAGGAATCAAAGCAGTATCTATCTTGCAGTGAAGAAATGTTTATAAAACGGATGGAAAGCATCCACCATATATAAATGCAACTTAAAACATTAATAAAATTCTACAATATTTATTAATCGTAAGAAATCCCGGAGTGATTGCAGAACAGCTGTAGGGTCGTAGATTTGAGATACCGTGTCGTATTTGCCAGGTGTAGAAGCTCTCCCCGCGGGCAGTGGCTGGTTAAAGGCGAGATTAATTACTATGGAATGGAGAGGCAAGACAGAGCTCCTACAAAGTGGGCTAATTTACCTGGGGCAGAGCAGGGCCGCTGCTGCCGAACTGCGGCGGCTAATTTCGCTGATGGCGGGACACGAACTAACAGCATTACCCCGTCCGTAACTGCGTTCCGCTAATTTAATACCGCGAATGCGAAGTGAGGGAGTTTGTTTTTAATAAGCTGCTGGCAGTCACTCCTGTGTAATCTGATGTAAATATTTCCACTGCCAGGAGAAACGCGGCCTTATTAGCCGCGTTGCAGTTATAATACCTGTCGGTAATTTAAATAAGAGCTTTTCTCCCCTTGCCCTGGTGCGTGATATTTTTTTTTTAAAAAAAATTATACATATACAAGGCTGTAAAATACTGTTAACAGATTTCAGTGGTTTAGTATGTGACTAATAAATATAATACACTCCGGTCACACACGAGACTAGACTAAAATATAATCCTTTAGAGCTTCCAAACAAAGCTGCATAGTCAGACAAGTATTACGTGACATGAGGTTGAATTTCATTTTTGCAGAAATTAAAATCTGTACCAAAAAAAAAATACTCATGGAAGAAATTAAAATCGCCTAAATCTGTAATATTGTAATATATATTTAAAAAGTGGCATGAATTAATTTTTTGTAGTAATGTATCGATCAGACATTTTACTCTTAACCCAACCTATTCTATAGTCTCTAATTTTCCTTTTACTTGAAGGGGTGTTCTAAATTTCTATCATATTTAAGAGCAGAATTATATATTATTTTAATGAATTTTAATTAACTTCAAGTATGAGTGTTATGTGATATAAGTGACTGGAACTTTTCATCTCCGGCAACTAAACCACAACGGTTGTGTATTCGACAAAATAAAGCCTAACGTAGCATCTAACAAGAGAAATTGTAAATTTTATATTACCGTTGTCTCGTAATTTCTGAGAGATTAGAAGTATTTTTATGTTTTAAATTCACTTTAACGAGGCTTATTTCTGCAATAGTAATGCACTGTTTAAACATGAACTTATATGTTGAAGGGTTTGGATAAATCAATGGCTACATTTACCATTTTTAATTATTTTTAAAATAATTATCGATTCCTCCCATGACAGTTAAATTGTATTGTAGTGTTCACAAGCACAAACTCGTCAAGAGAAGTAGTGAATAACAATCTTAATGTTGTGAAGTTTCCTTTTGTAATGGCGTGAGAGGCGAGTAAAAATGCTACGCTCTTGCAATAACCGGTTTCTGTTATTGTCACGTAGGCGGACAAGACATAATTGTAATATAAGACAGTTATTGAGACAGATGAGCTTCAGATATGCATTAATTGAAAGTTTGGACACATACGCTCATCAATAGAATAATTATGAGTTCTTCTTTATAGCTATTAAATTTTGAATTTATACGGGACGGACATAATACATAAAGTCATTCTAGAGCAGTGTTTCTCAACATGGGGGCAATTCGAAAATGAGCTAGACCAGAATTTAAAATATGCCGGCTATGATTTAACCTACACAAAAGAAAAAATTGTTGGTATCTCAATTTGAAATAACCATTTGGTAGGTCTTGCGATATCCATTGAGCCACACTTGAAAGTGAAAGATTGGAGTAATATAAGCTACGATGTAAGTACATAATATAATGCGTAATATATTGGACAATTGCTATGACGTTTGCTAAGTTTTCTACTGTAGTCTAGCACCAACTCTGCATATTAAACGAAATAAGAACTAATTTCGTACGAAATCTCGAATGGGCCATAGGTTTTCCGATCTCATATTAAAATAAATTATTACTTTTTTTATGCACAGAATTATTACTATAAGTGAACTGTGATACACAAGTTGAAATTAGGCTTCTTTATGAAATAATTCAATTTTTTATATAAAACGTATGTATATGTTATATAAATGGGGGAGGCATTCGAAATACTTAGGTTGGGCATGGTAAAAAAAAGGTTGGGAAACACTGTTCTAGAGAATAATTTAATGGAAAAAGTACGTCTAGATTGTGGTCAAGTTTCAATTACAGAAGGTGACCTTAAATTATGAAAAATATTTTCTTTCTACTAAATATAGGCTATGGTTATATTGACAACTCCTACAATACTTTTTCCACAGTTTCAGAGTTAAAATTAGAGCTTTACTATACGGTAATAGTAGTAATTTCTGGTGTTTTATTAGACTGAATTCTGCTATGATCATTCGTTTCATAATTTACCTTCAATACTTTCAATCTATTAGGACTCAATTAACGTCTGTAAGACAATAACACAAGAAATGAACGAAGCGGATAACATACAATAATAGAAATTAATTTTCAACAATAAAATTTAAAAGTGAGTAGACATTTAGATCTGTTGTGATCTTTGCCAATACTATAGCTAGGCTGAAGTTATATAGACAAAGTTACAAAGCTGCACAAAGAATATTAGTACCCATATAAAAATTATCAAAAATTATTTAATAAACTATCATAAATACCATTTAAATGAGAAGTGTCTTGATTTACAGTTAAATTTTTGGTCTTAGTATGTAACATTTCTGATAATAACCATTTATTATATAATTAGTTTCCTAATCTAAAATAATAGTATTATCAAAAGTCTTGTAATAGAAGAATGTTTATAAGTCGGAAATTTTACATTAGTTTTATGTTCTAAATTCTAGTCAACAAAGATCGTTTGGATATAACAAATGAACAACTAAATTTTCTTTAAATGTGAAACAAGACACTTCTTGTTTAAACAGTATTGATTATGGTTTGTTAATTTACATCTTGTATTCATATTCTTTGTAATGCGTTGTAACTTCGGCAATGTTACTTCAGTCTAGCGATAGTATTGACAAAGATGACAACTATTGATCGAAATGTCTACTCACTTTTAAATGTTATTGTTCAAAATTAATTTATGTTATTAACCTTTATTACACGTCGTTAATTTCTTGAGTATCAATCGTATTGTCGTAACACTATTAGTAAATGATATTTCTCGTTAAGGCGCTTTGATTTCCGCAATACACGTCGTCCGTGTACGCCTAATTAAGTATATTTAGGACAACGAACTAGTTCTATCTCCTAAAACGAACTTCATCACAGTCTTTATTTGTATTATGTATGAGTTTCAGTCGTTATAAGGACACTGCCAAATTTGTCCATTAGCATACATCAATGCAGACGGACTTTTGGAAGGCAGCCCGGGTGTTTGGAATCCATCCTAATATCCACCATATCGCTTGGTTATAATTGCCTGATAATTAACTCGAAAGGCCATACGATAAAAGAAAATGATGGAAGAGCTCATTGCTTTAATAACTTTATATGTATTTATGATAATAATCTTTGAATCTAGAAACAAACTCGAAAGAGGAATAACATAATCACAGCAACGAGATTATAACAACGAATTTTGTCATGTTAACTATCCATAATTTTTTTTTAAACAGAATAACAGTTGATGCTGTATGAACTTTCAAGCTCAGGATATTATTGCAATCAGATATCAGCAATAACACCCTACACGTAGGGTAAGGGAGGGTAAGAGTACGCAGGAAAATTTAGGCTGTTGGCAGCACTGCAGGAATTGTTGTGGTTATGTTTTAGTGCGTCTACAACAGCAGAAGAACATGCCATATTGTCATCGATTTCCTACTAGTTGCTTGGATTTCATAGGGTAAAATATACTTTTGACACTTTTTATGTAATATTTAGAGCTTGAAAACTAAGAATTTCAAGGCAAATAACAAAAAATTATAATTTGTGGCAAATATCATAACAAAGAACAACTATTAAGCTACAGTTTGAGGCTTGTTCTGCTTCATTGCACGGTGCATGCACTTAGCGATTATTTTGTAAAATACTACATGAGAGGCAAAGAGTACGCAGCACTGCGAAATAGACCATATACAAGCTGGACCCAAGGACCAACAGAATTATGTTGAATCTGTAGGCAAAAAAATTATATTCCGGCTCAATTTACGAAATTGAAACTTTTCCTGATTCTTTGGACAACTCAAAGAGATTTAGTTGCACCAGTTGGCATAGTCTTACAACGGGAAAAACAAGCTGCTCTCAGCGCGGAAAACTTCAATTCGACAAAACCTACTGCTGGAATTCTTTCCATTTTACCGCTTCCAAAAATCAAGGTAAAAGAAGGTAAAAAAGAAGAGACCTTCACAGAAGTCAGAAGTAATCACCTCTTCACCGTTTAAGAATCAGTTAGAAGAAAAAGAACAAATGAAAAGGGTAAAAGCGAAGGTAAAGGCTGAAATAATATTAGATACATTCTTTAAAAGAAACGCTAAAGAAAGTGACCAAAAAAAGAAGCACAAAAAAGATAACCTGAAGGACGCAAAGGGTTTTAAAAAAAAATTTTAAAAAAAACCGCAAACCAGGACAAGCATTTCACAAATTCATTCCTATGATGACGACATGAAAACATCGATTGTCCGGGATGCGGACAATCCTTTTCCGACAACTGGATCCAGTGTGGGATTTGTATGGAGTGGTGGCACGAGGAATGCTCCGCTTACGTAGACCATATGTGTGTGACCATTGATAGTGCTTACTCTTAACCGCATAGGAGGCCAAGAGTACGCAAATTAATTTTTTTTCTTAAAACGTGGTTTACGGTAAGCTTGTTTGTTGTATTACAAAACTTTTTATTACTAATAATTGATAATTAAAGAACGTTGTGATAAATTTTGATTATTACATCCATGGATATATCAAAGAAACCACTAGGTTCATACTCATACCCTACTTTACCCTACGTTTAATGAAATTGTGTTTTAATAACACAATTATTTCATTATATTTGTTAATGAAACATTTTTAAAAGAAACAGAAAATATTTACCGACGCGGTGTAATTCGGTGTTCACATCCGTATGATAATAATAAGGATTGCTATACAGGCATTACTTTTACCTTTAAATCGTGGCATGGAATTGTTTTATATCGAATGCGAAGCATAGGAAGCTTGTGTAATACTGATATCGTAGGCAGGAGAAAGCGAAATGATGAGATGCGAGCATGTGGTTGATGCCCCCGCTCCCGCATTTCTCTCAACGACCTTGTGCACAGCTGCCCACAGATCTGGACCCGTGTTTACGGCGGCCCATATTCGGAGTCTCTCGGTCCTATGTGCAAAACAGGACATTCTACGTGGCTGTTAACATCGCGAGTAAATCCTGCAGAACCGCATTGCCGACATTTTATAACGTCCCTTCGACCACAAATGATTTATTACTGGGAGAAGTTTAATTCCCACAGCGCTATCACATTGGCATAACTGCAAATAACACGTGTGTTGGCAGCTGATTTTAAGATTCTTCACTATTATTCTCATGGAAACATAAACTCATAACTACTCACTAATACTAAATTGATACTCAAGAAGATTTTTAAAATTTAAAACAATAATAACCAGCCAAAATTTTGTCTTAAAATAATAGTCGGGTTGTTGAACGTCCAAAATAATTTTTATTTTTATTATCTAACGGTATTCTGATCTTAAAAGTATCCTATTTAGGAATGAACAAGGAACTTCATTATTCCATTAATTATACTAACAAATACAATACTTTTATCTGACGACGTTCTCCAATAAACTGTCAGTGTTACATTGGCCATCCTCGGAAGGTTATGTATATGAGCTAAAATAAATGTTATCATTGAAAGATGGCGCTGTAATAAAACTTCTTCCTGTCTCAAATAAGTCTTGCCAACTCTAAGTACTACGATAAATATGAAAATCGGCATACTGAATAAATAATGATAGCGAACTTCACAACCTAGGAACCCCTACATTAAAAAAAATTAAGTGAATATGATACATGCGAATTAATATCACAAGCAAATATATTTTTAAAGTTTTTATTTTACGGCCAATTCATGAATTAAAATATAAATTTTTGACCTTATACAGACACTACATTTCTTTATTTGGAGCTTCCTCTTTAGTAAGAATACCTGAAGAAGATACGAACATTTATCGAAACGTCGTTACGCGAGTATTAGAGTCAGATAATTTTATTGTACTATCCTCCTATTATATTTCCTCGGTTTAGTCCTTTCAATTTTTTTTGGAAAAACTAACTTGTATCATAATATCTACAGTTAGTTGCCTGAACACGTTACGAAAGAAGGAAGATCGGTATAAATCATTCATGGTAGGGAAGTAAGCAACAGACCTAAATTAATTACTAAGAAAATTCCGATATATCGAACATGATAGCGAATAAAGATTTACAGTTCTTTATAATATTTTTGGCAACCAAAAATATTGTAATATTAATTAAAAATCTGCCAAAAATAAGAAACCTCTCACATTAAACAAATGTATAAGGGATAACATTCCAGCCCGTGTTATGCTACGAGTAGATCATTAGCAGTAATTTAGTTTTGCCAGCAAGCGTCCAGCACGCGCGTTTCTGAAGTGTAACACAGGATCTCCCGCAGAATCATAATTAATTACATCACTACCCCAAGCGTGTATCGTCCACATCCAGGGGAAATATGGCTTCCTTGTAATTACAACTGTGATCAAACAAAGAGGATCCTCCCTACAGCTACATAGTGATTGTGAAAACATAGAATTAAATTAAATCACAAGAATATTACATCCACTTTTCTATATCATCGTGAGGAAACATACAATTTATTACATTAAAATTATATTGTTTATATTATTAGTCAGTAAAATCATTGGACGTTCTTGTATGTTTTTTTTAATTCTATAATTAATTGCTCCATACAGTGAGATGTCTAATCAGTCCATTAAATATTTCCGTTACGGATAATTAATGGGGAGTTCCGAATATCAGCAATATCATGCGACAAAAGTATAAAAGTTACACACCATCAAATTAATACAAGAATGAAAATACTGATAGCGGAAACTGAAATTTAAAAGAGAAAATTGTTTTCCCCAAATGGCGGCATCCATCTTTGACCATCTGAAGAAATACTGATGATATACTTCGTGGAAAGAAATAATGTATCATGATTTTGCATTTATTTAGTTTCTTTAAGTTTGTGACAAAAAATTATAATATGTATACCAATAAATTACTTTTTCTTTAAATTAAATTATTTTTAGTATATCTTTAAGCTTCATGTATTGAAACCGTTGCCATCTAAATCCCTGTTTTGTCATACTGACTTCGTTCGCTTTTCACAAGAAACCGGCCACACCAATTTCTATGCATCTCATTTTCTCTGTTTCTCAGAGCAGTGAAAATGTTCTTACCACTAATTTACTGCCATCTGACATCTGCAGACAGAAGGGAAGACGTTTCAAACCTTAATTTTTTCGCTACTCATAAGAAAATGGCAGTATCGATTTCGGTGAAAGTCTATATCATTGTTATACATATCCGTACGAAATTTTTTAACACTACTGAACTGTCATCCGTTATATTGACCTTACATGCTGAAAGTTCCTCAACATACCTGCAGGGATTTAGTTCGTTTATCGGAAAACGGCTATCTTAAATTGCTGCCCACAATTTTAAATCCAGTCACCCCAATTTACTTTTTGATTTCAAGGGTCATATATTGGAGTGTAAACGAAATCATGATCGATATTTGACAAGATGTAACAAAAAGTATTAAATAAAAAATTTTGACTTCGAAATATAATAAACGTGTTAAAAAATAAGACAATTTCCTATACGGTTAATAGTAGTTAAAGCTAACACTAACGTCTAAGAACCGTGCACAATGTTTTCACTTCCTTTTGAAGGACGACTGTAGTAATAAAGTGAAAGGCGATTCCCCTTCAAGGGATTGTAATGGTCGTCAATGGAAACTTTTAATTATTATGCGAGTCCCGAAAAAACGTTGGAATATGATTCAGCTTTCAATCCGTTTTTCCTGTAAATGACCAAGTACGTATTTTAGTCGACCCAAAAATAATTCATGCTCCTCTAACGTTTATATTCAATTTCTTTTACTCTGGCTGGGAGCCAAAATAGTTCCCTTTCCTATCCCGCAGAGAGCTGCTCCTCGACTCATTTTTCTCGAAGGCTACTCTGGCAACGAAGCAAAGGCATAAAGTGTGGAAACGTGATAATAGCTTGGAACTGTGGGTATTCTTAGAAATGCGACCCTTTCATTTCGATGGTCTATGGCGCGAAATTACAGAAAAGTCACGTCATGTGCAGACAACGCTTCTCTCAAATATGCGATTTATTTAAGGTAGAACGAAGGCTAAATTCCAATATTCACTACCAGAGGTTGTTGAAGTCATGACTATGCTGGGCCAATGAGTGATTGAGGATGATAAAAATGTTTAATTAAATCTTAATTCAAGTTTAATTAAAAGTGAGGTTGAGACACCCATACGGTAGTGAAACGCGCGCACACGCACACAAGTACAACATGGGGAGGCAGGTAGGCACATGGATAGGAACATGTGTACATAATCGCAATTGCCTATTGATCTAACCAAGCGTACCAAAGTGGGATACAGCGTACGAAATTGCATAACTAATTTCAGTATCAGTACAATCGCACAAAACGAAATTAATTTCAGTTTTTATTTTTGTTACACAGCTTATATTTGTACTGCACTGTGTAATTTATTTTATGCCTTCATTGTTTTAATTTTGGTATGGTAACTAAGCTAAAAATAAATAAAATGAGCAATTAAAATACAAAAACATTAGTAAGAAACTTATGATAGCATAAATTGGAGTCGGATCAGAAAACCACAATAAAAACATTTACGTATAAAAAATTTATGTAACATTACAACCATTTAAAAGAAGTAACAATGAATTTAATTCCTCATTACTCTTGTTACAAGAGTCATGCTAAATAAGTTGTAATTATGTTATAAATTCGTATTGACTGAAATGGGTCTTTCGTTGTATGTAAAAGAAGAAGAAAGCAAAACTGGAGAGAATCCATGCTTCAAGTAAATAAATTTTCTAACGGCAGAAATTAGTTTAAGATATCATGAAGTATATATAGAAGTCACAAAGAAAAAATGAATCAAGCCAATTTGTTTACTTCATATATTACCCTATATTTTGTAATGATTGATACATCATTTCGGAAAGCAAAGCTGTTGCTTGGTTAACTGTATGGGACAAAACGAAGACGATAGAATGGCCCCACGGACAAGAAAACGTTAAAAAGAGTGACTGACAGCTTCGAATGACGACCGAAACCATTAGGCTTAACAAATTGAAACCCGGAAACATCCATTTCGCAGACGGGGACACCAAAATTTCAGACATCTGGGAGAAATACATTTAGCGGGATATACAATGGATTTAATTGGCTATTATACTGTCTGAGACCAACCAAATAAATTCAAACAATATTAGCATCGATTCGGCAATTTGCAAATTTCAAGATCAAAGGGGCAGCCGGGTGGAAGTTAAATAAAATGGGAGTAGGTGACCAGCCACATATATGAATCCTCTGTCCGACGCCGACTTTTGATGGTCTCGGCAGAATATAACCAAAAGTCCACGACGCCACCGCACACCAGTAAAAAAAAGGTATCCGCTGGCACCGTACAGTGAATATAATGTTTTTTCCAAGTATCGTAATGCCAGAATCCACAGTTTACGAAATTAAATTTGCCATGTTGAGGTTCACCCCATAAGACCCATGAGAGAAAGAGGAAGTTGTTATAATTATTTGATTGTTTCCTTTTTTATACTAACTCATTTGCATTCTTATGTTTAAATTATATTTTTAATTAACGAAATAATTTTGTATTAAATAGAAACCCCACCCAATTTAAACCCAATAAATAAATATTACAATCTACTAAGCATGCAGTTGAAGCTACAAACTTTTTAAAAAGTTACAACAATCTGACGCTGACAGGACAATAACTTACCAAAAATTAAAAATTAACTACATATTACTAATTCAATTTCGATCAATTTTAGATAACTACTTAGTTCAATACTGTTATAAAGAATGTAAACATGATGAAAGTGCTACTTTCCGATTCTGAATTATTATCCCAACACTAGATATACAAAAATGTGAGATACGACTCGTCAATTTCTTAATTTTTGCTCGTGACTCACAGTTACGACGAGACTTGGCTTACAACAACGTGACTCAATGAATGACACAATGATTGGAGCTGTCGCAAGCAGGATTCACGGCCATTCCTAGCCATGACTTCTCCGCTAGGAATCCGACGTCATTTCCTGTTGGCGAAGGACTGCAGCAGCTCGCTGCATTCGAAATGCATCAAGGTCTAGAAACTCGTAAATTCGATGACTGACAAACAGATAAAATTCTACATGTAGACAGGACCGTTCGTATTTCCATCTCTCTTCAAAATTAATTAGAAAGAAATAGGCCCTATAATATTTATAATGATGCTCGAGGCACGTGGAACTAACTCAGGTGCGAATCCTAGCGAAATTTTCGCATGGACTGAATTTAGGATCTGGAAGAATGTCTGAATTCTCAGGATTCAGAACGCTTTCGTGGAAAAAGACCTGTTCGAAGATTTGGTCCCCTTTTCCTTTACTTTCAAATCTTTTCACCGCTCTGTATTGGTGTCATCAATTCTCGAATAACATTTTTAACTTTTTATTCGGAATATACAAAAAAACTGGTCAATGGTCTTTTGTGTGCCAAACAGAACTGCATTACATATTCAAACACAGAACACAGTAACATATAGTTTTTTTCTATCTTCAGTTGTTCAAGATCGAAGGGAACAAGATCGATTGAATACAGAAGCTTCATTGATCTTTTTTATTTAGCATTTAGGTTTGAACTGGAGGACAAATTCGTGAACACTTTTGAAACCATATGATCTTTAAGGATGTTCGAGTACCGAAAATATAATTTATGAAAAATTATTTGACGCAGAAATGAAATAGTTGGATGCGTTTATTCACACATGTCTGGCTATCCCGCAGGAAGACTTGCCCAACGCGACGCCACATTAAGAGATCCGCGCAAGAAGGAATGATTTGTCCCACAGGTAAGAGATAGCAAGTTTCAATTAACTTAATTTGGAAAGGCTTGATAAAACATGAGGTCCTGTCGTAGTTAAGGCTGGAGATAAGAGTCCTCGTGGGAGAAGGTTCATTGCTACTAGCCAGGGGCGACGGCCTGCGCATGCGTGAGAGTGTGACTCGCATCGGGAATGCGTACAGTCACTTCAACGCAGACGCTTTATGCTCCTACATTAACCACCAAATCTTCTTAGTATTGCAAATAAACTGATGCCACAACGGCTCATTGGGAAATGAGGATTTATGCTACGGACTGAGACAATTCACGTCAGCAAAGTACCATGTCATCTCATAGATTTTAACCCAACTATCCTGAATCCCTTCATCTCTGCAGTGTGTTGCATTGTTGGATAAGTGTTGGAACAACAACAAATTCGAGGCAAAACCATGACACTAATTACAAATTTGGTTTATATAGTATCACTGACGAAGAGGTTAACCTGATGAATCGAAATATTGAGATATTTGTTCTCTCAACTATCCGAAAGCATTGGATCAGTGAAAATATCAATTCACCCATCCGAATGATCTTTTCTCACAAGTATCCCGTTAGAAAATCTTCAACAGATTTGATATTTTGATTTTCACCAGTCTATTTCGCGGATGAAACATAAAGATTTAAATATTAAGCCGGGAGATCACGACAAAAAAAAAGCTATTCTGCTTTGCGATGCAATGTTCTTGTCTAGTTCGTTGATTATTCCGGCATTTGAGTTCCCTTTCGGTAGTACGAAATATTACACGTTTCTACGACTCACACTTGAAAACGAGAAGGAAAGTACAGACTTTCCCTGTCGTCGATGACTGTCTGAAATGAATCAGCATAACTGAAACGGAATAAATTCCGAAAGACATTTTAATTATAATCGTAATACTAGTTGCAAGTTACTTTGCACCAAAACAGGCAATACGGCTAACGAGCAATAACGGTTATCTGGGTTACGCATTCGTCAAGAGTCCATATTTGACACACAGTACTAAACGTAAACCACAGCTACTTACGATGAGACACTCCTGAAATCCGACAACTTGGATAATGAGGTCTATGTTTACTGCAGACATCTGAAGCCAATGCACGTCACACGCTATAGATATGACGATGCTTGTCCATGAGTAGGAATGGATGGTTTTATGGCCATGTGTTGCTCAGGTCAGCAGACCTCCATAATCTTCAGCCACAGGAATGCTCTGGCCAGCCAGCTTCGGTTACGTGCTATCGCGTTACGCGTCACCGTTGCATCGCAGCGGATCCTATGCAAAACCTTGGACGTCCTAAGTTAAACTCGGAAGAGAATTTGATTCTTTCACCCATTCTGGTAGATGCATAATATACAGAAAGTTAGTTTCACGATTAATTCTCTCCTAAAACTGAACTGACATTTGACATTGTCATTATACTGTTTTACGGCTCAATTTTGATTTAATCCAACGATACAAAGTTTTAATACACTATTTATCTCGGTTGGTATGTACTGCCTTTTTAATACTACATGACGTTTCAATATTTCTCATCACTACATGTATTCTAAATCTGTTTTGGTATAAAAAATGATTATGAGCGTCGAAAGATTTTCATAATAAATATTATTTCATACTGAACACTGTCACAAAGTCAATGTTGAAGTCCTGTAACACTCATTTGTCACATCACTCACCATATGAGGGCATACGGTCTAACTTCAGAGAAAGTGATGAACCGTGAGATTAAATTAGACACAAAGATATTGTTCAGATGACGAACCTAGCGGAATATCACATTGATATATCATCTGCTTGACAACGAAGTAACTTTGCACGTTCTGGCATCTGACAGACGGATGACACGACCAGTCTGACGGATCCTCCGCATTATCATACATCTACATCCAAACTACTTGAAAAAGTATGTATCTTCAATTTGGATAAATATATACACAATATTCATAAACTATACCAGCGGTGGTTATAAACGAAGAACATTTAAATTATTACAAAGGAAACTACAAACATTGTAAGCTTATTCAGACATGGATGTGAAAATCTATATAGAATATTTTTAAGCCCCTTTTATTCTAGCATTTGTGACAATTTATTCTCAATTTCTAAAATAATGCTAGTTTAAATATTGTCTGAGGAATTGAATTTTGAAATCCATAACTTCACACTTCAAGAAAGCTGTTTTCTCTTTCATTTCATTTTTGGAATATATTGAAGAAAATATTTATAGGCTCTACTCCAGAATGAAATATCAAATTTATCAAAGAACTACTCAGAACAAAATTTGACCAAAGTTCTTCGTTATATGTAATACTTTTGATTAAACCATTTTTATTATAAATTTAATTATTATAATTATAATATTGAAATAATTATTTTGTAATTTCTTTCTCATTATTGTTTGGCCATATGTACTTTATATAACATTTAATGCTTGTGCAGAATATGAAAAAATTAAATTTTAATTCGTGTATATGTTGTGTCGCTTTTTAAACTACGACAAGCTGGATTACGACTCTCATTTACCTCCTGCGTACCCACCCCTGACCAATACCGTTCGTGACGTTTTCGTGATTATAAGAAATATAAAGTACTAAAATTTATGTCCTAAACGGTATGAAACTGAATCAATGGATTAGGAAGCAAAAATATCACCCAGACCAATATTCGGTTAAGATTATATTCCAACCCGATGCTTTAGAACTAACATTGTAAAATCTCATCCGCACTTCATAAATTTATACAGTGAAGTTTTATTTTTTTTCCAACGATCATAAATGTGTCGATTCTTCTATGTACTTTAATCACTTTTAAAAAATCAAGGCTTTTTAATATCAATTATAAGCAAAGTTTTACTGGCGAAATACAGTCATTAAGTGCATTTGACATCTTTTTACTGTTAATGCCGTATGAAACTCTTAGGCAAATAATCACGTGGAAAAGCGGAATCGGAGCGAAGCGCGACGAATTCACAAATTGTATCCTCAGTTTCCCTTATGTTTTGTAAGGCATCGATCCCCTATAGAAAGAACGTGTTGTAAGCTTTTGCATGAAAGCAAATATCAAACTGAAACATTATGCAATATTAAACAATAGACAACACTGAAGTGTTAACTTAGAAATGCAACCAAAACCTACCATTGGTTATGATGCTTTGAACGAATATAGAACGACGAGTACAGTTTTGGTGCCCCAATTCTAATTATCCTTCCATAATTTATGCACTTTTGTTGTGGTGATATTGTTTTTGGACGAGCCGTCGCGACGCGTCGGGCGCACGCGTACATCTGTCATTGAAATCGGCGCTTATTGTTCCCGGCCAGCCTGTTTTCCTCAACACGTTCGTGATTGATCGATGTTGTCCAACTTGGTTTGCAGCCTTCTTGCGAGTGACGTCGCCTTGTCTGGTCGACGCCGACGCTGTAATTAATGGGGTCGGAGTACCGTCGCAAAACACTATCCTCGCGCTATGCAAAGACTCAGAAAAACAACGTCTCTAAGTCCAAGTCAGGCAGGCTAAATGCTGGTCACGTAGCCTATTCATGCAGAAGCCTGTGAAAGAAAAGGGGAAAAAAATTCGGTGGTGCACTCCGCAAGTTTCTCGCCGCAAAGCGTTCATTTTTACGAATGTAATAGTTTATTCTATGCAATTTACTTAATTTTAAACGTAGTGTTGGATTTTTTTTACCATTCGATTCGCTTGCCTTCCAAGAGTGGATTTGTTAACATTCAATATTATCGTCCCTGTGAACTGCCATTAATTTAGAATATACATATCTAAATTCAAGAAGAAATACATAGGCTCTGCTGAAAGATTATACAAGATAGAAGCAGTGTGTTGGAAAAGTAATTTGAGTACATATCATTAAAATAAAATTTTAAATCAAGTCGTCTTTATGATTACTCGTCGAATTTAAGTAAAAATCGCAAGATTAGCGACTGAAGCAAGAAATGTGATTACGACTTTATACGAAGCAAAGTACCCATAACTAGAGGGAATGGGTAGGGAAGTTCCACCGTGAAGTAACTAAACAAATAAGTCATTTAACAGCTATATCCATATTATACGCAAAAGGTGGGGAATTTTATATATTTTTTCCTACTGGTTGTGTCCAGTAGTGAAAAACCAAATCGAAATGCCGCGGGAAAATTTTCTTTGAGCTATAGCAATCGTTTTCGAAAAACCGAAAAGAGGTACAAAAGTTTGGTATTAAATTCTCTACAACTTTCTTTTATGACAAATGAATGTGCGACGCAACATTTTGGAGATGTCAGCAGTAGAAATACGACATATATATGTCCGAAAGGACGAAAAATATTCTACATTTCACGAAAGAATTCTACAGGTTCATTCGACTAAATTTCGTAATAAAGAACACCATTCGACGCAGGATTATATGTTCTACAATTTATTACCGTACATTGTTTTCAATAGAATGCTTCACGCTTAGGCTATTAGCGAATAACTGAAAAGAACTGCAAAATTTCGTGGTTTTAAGGACAGAGAAACTTTTCCCCAGGCCTTAAAAATTGGAAAACTTTGTCACTACTGGCCACAATCTATACAAGTAGGAAAAGAACTATAAAATACATTTTGCGCGCGGAGGACCTTTTTTTCTACCTAGCTACTGGGGCTATTATAGAAACAGTATCGACGTCGGGAGTTTCGTCCCTATGACACAGCTAACAAGAATATATCACGGGAAATGAGCCCATAAATAATGCTAGCTGCCTCGTAATCAATTTGTTTCTTATAAGAGAAGCGTTAATTATCAGTTAACTGTTTAATTGTAACAATTTAAAATGATGCAGTTATATTAAAAAGTGTAAGATAAATGTAAAATGAAGGCGTAATTGTTACCATTGAAATTAAAATATAATAATTCAATAATTAATATAAAATAATGTCAACTCTTCAAATGTTTGATTTTTTGAATTTTAAAACGAGAAAAAAAATATACATCTATGCAACGTAATTGTCTCTAATGTTCACAATCCATAATCGAGAAAAAAAAGTCCTACACACAAAAATTCCTAAGGCAATGGTTGATTTTCGGCAAAAATATACGTCAATATTAGTAATTCCCATACAAATTTCCTGATATATGTGAAACACTGAAGGAAGCTTGATTTAAGTTTGAACTCATTTCTTCATGAAGGTAAAGTTAAAGCCTGTAGTACTACTAATGCGGTCTTTATAGGGCAATTAATATCAGTTTGTTGAATTAAGTTTCATTAATTACAAGGTATATAAATTATATATTTTATCCTGTTATCAGTGATGTATGATAACATATTTGTTGAATCACTGATGAGTTGAAACGTAATTTATATCTTTGAAAATTTAAGTATCTCAGCTTTTAATTTGGTAATCACGTGTTTCAGTTCACTACATCGTGACCCTTTTCTTTGTAAATGCAATAATTACACTTTTTTCGACAATAGTAATAACAGTTATACAAGCGTCGAAGTGCAACGGAAAAAGGTGATATTAGTACCCGAAAAGAGCTACTCGGACAGAAAACGGCGGGATGAAGACGGCCGCAGCTGGGTACAGCCCTCCCACACAGTTCCTCCGTCCCTTTAAGCACACTTCCTGCTTTAGCCGCGATCGAATGTCTTATAACGACTTTTAAACTTATCCCCTACCGTGTATAAACTTTTTATCTCCTTTATACAAAATTACAAGGAAAAAAACAAAATATAATAAATTCGCTAAGGCTCGGCGGAGTTGCAGAGCGCAAGTTTAATATTGCACATTTCTGGGATAAGAGTGCGGACTAGGGATAATTCACGAGGAAAGTTTAGCATCCAAGTCTGTGTGGCATTTCCACCTGGTGAGGGTAAATCGATGTTTTCCGCGGACAAAAACTTAATGCAGACCTCTACGTATAATTAATATGAATGCGCGAGTGGAAACAGTCTTGAGTACTTTTGTAAAGAAATGACAACAAAAAATTAAAAAAAATCAAATAAGTGAAAGGTAAAATTGAGTTGTGATTATAGCTACGTATGTATTTGCTCGTTACCTAAGTAGAAAGAGAAAAATGTGAAGAAGATTAAATAAAGTAACGAGAAGAACTGAAGATTAGAGTTTCGATCTTACTCATTTAAAATGCAGCGTTTTGTGTCTGGGAGTCAAAATGAGTACGCCTTATTCTTTCATTTGTAATTTCGATTACATTTTCATAAATTTACATAATATATATATATATATATATATATATAGAGAGAGAGAGAGAGAGAGAGAGAGAGAGAGAGAGAGAGAGAGAGAGAGAGTTTTGTCGACTGACGAGTGCTATTGTGTAGCTCTAGGCTCTTCTAACACTTAAAGAAAGGCACAAGGATCCTAGAAACTTATTTTGTCTGAATTTGGCTATATTATAATGATAGTAAACAACGTAATAAAAGAGAAATGACACATGCAACAAAATTATTTCATTATAAAGACTATTTCTGAGATCAATTCCTTTTCGTTCGTGTATGAAATTCTAAACCGAACATGCAGGTATAAATAATTATCTAAATTATTATGTATATTTTTAATGTATAATTTTTACTTACAAAAAAATAAGTGTATTACATATTGCACAACAAACTTATTTATAAAATATATAATTATCTGACATTAAATTATAATTAAATAAATAAATACATATTAGTCAGAATATATATTAATTATTTCCTTTGAAACATAATATATATATATATATATATATATATAACTAAACGTTTTATCTCTGAAACCTCGGCAAGTGTATAGTTCTTCTCAATCATAATTTTTATTTATTTACGCAGTTAATTGAGGGCAAATTTGTCAACCTAAATTTTCTTATAAAAAATTATAATTGAATAAAACTACACACCTGAAGAATTCCCAATCAGGGACGAAACGTCGTGTTTGATATATATTATATTTTAAATAGAATACTTTAAAAAATTCTGACTAGTAGGCTGTTGTTTTATTATTAAATTTAAAATAGGGTCAGATTGTCATAATTGATAAATGAAGTGGCACATAAGTCAGAAAAATTAAGAATAATATCTATAAAATTTTCTCGATAAATAAGCCGAGTGGTATCGTCAATTCATCGCGGCGTTTCAGCAACCGGCACCGTTGTCGTCTTCAGGTGATTTCCCGACAAGGTTTTATACAGCAACTACACCGGGAGAACCTCCTATCAATAAAAAAAATCTTTATTATAAATCAAAACACAACGTTTTTCAAACCGTCACTTCATCAGGTGAAAAATTAGTAAAATCATATCTCCTTGATGTCAAATATTAATAACACTGTGTCGTACTTGGATAATCGTATTAATAAATCCAAAATAAAATTTATCCATAACTTTTCTGAAGTATTGGCTATTTTATTTATTCAACTTCTTTAAATTTAAAACTATTTCCTGATTTTAAGTTTGTTGACAGCACATAAATTTTAGTATATATTTCACATAACAGGGACAGTATCTACGCTAAAATTAAATAAGTTTATTTTTTATTTAATATCCTATTCCTTAATTATGAGATGTTTCAAGAAGGTTTCACGAAGATGAAAGGAGATGAAGTTTCAGTGACTTTACAAGTTCAGGTAAGACTCGGAAAGTTTCTCCCCCTTTAGGTACAAAGTGACAGAATATCTGCAGCGTTGATTTGAAAATGAGAAAATGATGTATTTCTTTGAAATAAAATGACGTTATTAAGTCGACGGTGCAAAAAAATGATTCCCTATCTGGAGTAAGAAAACGGGAGGGAAGACAGAATGTTAATTTATCTGGAGTGCAGGCTTGGCCCAGTTTCCGTGTCAATCAGCGAGCATTCCTTCCTGCGGGTAACACAATATTTCACTCGCTAGGTCTCGCCGTGGCGGTTAGTGTTAATGGCTTTCCCAGATAGCAGCACGGGCGCGTCGTCTTAATGGCGTCCGCAGACGCGCCATCAGCTTCTCCCTTGCACGCAAACAGCGAATTAGCTGTTTTCTCGCTTCAACAAGGTTCCTTACTTCCGCTCTGCTGCGGTCATATTTTCGGGCGCCTGTACTTCGTCCCATTACGGTGGAATGCGTCCCCGACGTCTGAAGGAATGTCAAGTTGTCCCCAGACACTCCGGGGAATTATCTCTTCCTGTCACGGCTTATCTTCATAGGGAAGTACAAACAATAAAATGAACATCGTTTCGAAAGGAACCCCCCCTCAGACAATATTTTTAAGTATACATATTTTTGGTGGAGTTCTTTTTCTGGGAACGATGGACGTTATCATTTAGCGGGGTTAATTGCGCAAGGCTCGGAGCGAGCTGGTTGTGCGTTCTTATCGGAGCGGAGTGGAGCTGTGGTGGCTCGCCTCTTCAATTCGTCCCCTCCTCCAAGTTTTCGTAATGGTGCTTCGCCCCGGCCATTGTGGGCAACACTTAAAACACTCCGTACCCTCCTCCTACTCCTCTCGTGTTACTGTGCTTCTTTTGGAGAGCTACTTCATGAGTTATAACGGGGCTTCAAAGCGAACTTTGACTCACATTCAACTACTACTTTCCTATTTTAATTGCAGTTCCATACACTACTCTCAAAGTAGAAACATGAATATTTTATTTATTCATTAACTTAGAATTCTTAAGGAGAACTGACAAGCGCAGTTGTGTCGCTCTAGGCTCTTCCTCGCTCCTGTCGAAAGTGACAAGGATCCCAGAAATGTTGTGTGGTATTTATATTATCACTTTTTTGTTTGAATTGGCTATCTTTCTTATTCATTATTTTCAATCAGACGTAAATTTTTCATTTTAGAAATAGTGATCTTTTCACTGTGTTGGATTTGGATGTGGAAATACGAGTTGGAGGAACGCCATTCTGCAAAAAATATTCGACTTTCATTGAACTTTATTCTCAGTTCGTAAATCCAAGTGGATAACTTACAAAAAAAACTGGGAAAGTTTCAGAATAGAAACGATGTATGTAATTATTTAATCTACAAATGGACAGTTTGTCCGATGGGTAATATATTGAATTTCAATATAATTATTTCAGGATTTTATTTTACGTCTGTTTTTGAATTAATAAATCGAATATTGAACTTATACAGACACTTTATTGTTTATTTAGAGCGTAACGACGTTTAGATATATATTCGTATCATCGTCATATTTTCTTCCAAATTATTATAAAAAACAATTAACATGTTATTAAGTCCACAAAATTTAGAAAAAAATGGAGGGTCCGAGGCAAACAATTCACTTAAAACCAACTAGATATATTAATATAGTTATTTTTAAAATTAACCCGACGAAAGGGAAATCTTTCAGTTATAGAAAGTATATAAAGAACGATAATCTAAGCTCAATTTTGAAGATATACAGGGTTTTTCAGGATTGCTATTACAAACTTCTAGGGGTTGTAAAGGGGACATAGTAGATAAAGTTTTGGTTAAGGAATCCATGTCCGGAAATGTACAATTTTGATGCAAAATAAGTTTGAAGATCTAATTTATTTGAAGCTGAGGACGACTGCAGATATCGTGTGTCTTGTGTTGTTTACAATCAGTTTTTTTGTCATTCAGTCATTATTGTCTTCTACCTGATGAAGGACTTTCTCTTTAAAGCCGAGAGCGCGGCGCGTCCGTGGAGCACCACAGTCAGCCCTCCTAGCTTCGAAGGTACCTGTTTCTAGCAGCCGTTGTTGTGTTCTTACAAAAATGGTATGTGACGGACTGAGGCGATGTGGAAAACATTTGTGATACATGCTTTGTGCAGTTCGATCATTCCGTACACCTTTGCCGTAAATTACCAACGACTCAGTGTAATTTTCAAACGTGTATTTTACCATCCTGTACTGCTCAATAACAACTGACGTGAACGCCAACTCAGCTGAACTGATAGTTTTGGACCTGCACAGGCTTTAAAGAAAACATGTAGCCTAGCATTCCCCTACTTGTCTGTTGCGTAGCAGCTTTAATTTTACGCTCCCGTACCCAGATCTATAAGTATTTTGCGATCTTTTCTGCACCCATTATAAGGATTCTATCTTATATACATTCCTATACGGATCTAGCTATGTAGTCCGTAGTCCATTAATGGACTTTCTAATGATATACAGAACGATTCTACAGTCATGGGACAAACTTTGAGGTTTGGTACAGCTTACTAAACCGTGCATTTTTTTTGTATCAGTAGTGAAGCGTTGAGGCACGAAAACAAAATTTGGGACATGAATAGAAAAACATTGTTTATTAACATCATCGCAAAGCAAAGTGCTTGTTTCCAATCCGAAACTTAAGCCGACTCAATTAAGTACCTTGTTGCTCAAACTATTCAATGTGGCTGTAAGCGTGCGCGAAAGACCTGACTATTTTGGAACTCCATCGCCACTACCAAGCGTGTATTACTGTTTATTGTCAAAATTTTGAGCATTAATTGTAAACATTTTGCGTTGCGATGATATTATAAATAAACAATTTTTTTTCATGTCTCATATTTTATAGTCGTGTTTCATCGGGTCAATTCCAGTCATACAGTCCAATACAAAAATGTATGTTTTAGTAAACTGTATCATCTCTCAAAGTTTGCCTCGCAACTGTAGAATTACTCTGTATATGCCATTTCTTTGGACTTTGCATTTCCTTTTATCATTACAAAGTGAAAAGGATTTCATGATTTCCTTGTAGCATGTGGAACTGTCGAAAAAAAATACGACTCATAGTAAACAGTTTCATGGACGGGACTGAGTCTCACAGAAAAAACGGGGTTATCGTATTAGGAAAAATTCTATTTTCAAACCGATAATATATTTGGGGTGTCTTCATCATATTTGAAAATGAAGCTATAACTGGATGGACGTAGAGTAAAATCGTAACCCCGACAGTCTTAGCACTACTACTCACCTCAGTACAGTCTAGTCCCAAATACGGATTAGTACTCTTGAGATAATCTACACTATACTGAAGACGTGTAGTTTTCTAGATAGATATCAGAAAATAATATAATAAATTAAGGATTTTCTATTTCCTGAAATGAACTCGTCCATGTAACTGCTTTCCGTTACAAATAGAAATACTAATACGTTACTCTTTTGGAACTGATTTAGATCAGAGGTTAGTTTTATGAACAGCTAAACTTTACCGTGTATTCTGATGTGCCGAAATATAGTCGAAATGTAGGAGAAAAAATTATGTCGGCCAACCAGGGTCCTTTCATTCTTCACGGTGGCGATGAGCACCAATATTTTGATAGATCGCTTCCGAGTGATCGATAAAAGCAAAGGCGAGGACAAGATGGCGCAGCGTCCGGCAACAGCGCTCGCTCTCTCTGAGGAGCGCCGCTAACGAAGTTGCCGCCGATATCGGATTCCAATGCCCGCGCCAATATTCACTCGTGGACGATATTCTTCCAGCAATTTAACAAGATAAGAATATCTTCTGTCATGTGAAATTGTCCAATAAAAAATTCAGCGCGCCACTACTCGCTCCGGGATGTTCTGCGTTAAAATGAAATCGGAGTTTCTCTTCGCGAATCATTTCTTCAGTGATTTAGTTTCGCTATAAACGAACTCTCAAGTAAATATTTAAGTCACAAATTACCACGAATACCTTAAGTGTGATGTATTCTAGATTAAATAGTTTCACCTTCTTATTTACCGGCTCATTTAATGTTATGATAAATCGCACGATTTTATTATATAAAAAAGAAAATGTGGGATTTGTTCATAATATTGATGCCGTTATGCATTAGTGTCAGACTTTTTTTTCATTTGTCGTAAATTAAAATATTTATAAACGCCAAGTGATTCAGTTTTTAATGTATTTTTTCAATAATTTCAATAATTAAGATATCAGAAAAACTTTCACGAACAATGTTAAACAGCACACTTACCAGCAATATAACTATACGTCAGGACTTTTACATTACACATTAATAGCAAATGAGTCGTAAAATTCTTACACTGTACTTACATTCAAATGAGGATACTATATTAATTCGAAGTTTGGGGAATACGTTTCTGGGTACAAATAGTTTCTTTACGTATGAAATAAATAATGGGTCTACACAATCTACGACAATTGCAAATTAAAGTTGTAAGTTTTCTCTGAATACGTAAGTAAAATTCTACGTGAATGTAATGCGGGCCAAATATTTTAGTTTGAGTTTTGTTTTCCAGAGCAATCCGGAGAGTTGAGTTGAACCAATAACGGATTTCCGGGACGTGATCTCTCCCAAATCAACGACCTATTTACCTAGAACCTTTGTTTTCACTGCGTAATAAATTACTTGGTTCATACTGTAGTATGTACTATCTGAATTCCCAAGCTTCTCGTATCAACATAATAAATTCACGTAGTGAACTAAAACAAATGCAAGTTCCGTATAACGTTGGTATCATTGCCTAGTTACAATACATTTGCCTCCGACCGTCTTCAAATAGATAACGTTATGCCTTAAAAATCCTAACTCAAGCAGGTTACACCATCGAAAATCGATGAAGCTATGCGAATCGATATAAAAGGCATAGAATTTCGATATTGATGTAGATCGCGTAAACGTTTCATGTATACTCTTCAGAAAAAAATCTAATACAGATTACTGATAGAGACACGTTATGGAGATGGTTTTGTGGCAAGCAACAAGAAATTTGAACTATGAATTCAATACAAGTAGGAACAATTAAAGTACCAAAATTGACGCAGACGTCAACTGTACACTGCCCACATCTAAACATTGCAAGAGTTAAATCAGTTTGTGTTCCTTGGGCAAAAAAAATTCATACAGTATTCATAATAGAAAAGACGTGTCTAACGGGAACTATTATTTTGTGGTAGAGATTCAATAACATTGAAATGGAATAGGCCACTGAAGTTAACATATTAATAGCCGATCATCGACTTGCCGTAGTTTTATAATAATTGTATTATTAGTTCTGGAAAATCTATACAGTGTGTCCGAAAAATCATGACGGGGTTGCAAAACCATTTACTGATATAATTATGAGCATTACGAATTTGAGAATACTTAAACAGTAAGAAACTAACTCAATTTCCTTACGTCTTTATATGAGTTCGGTGTTGCTTCCGTATTGCTCTACAAATGGTAATTCTTCCCACATGTGACAATTTACGGATTCAGTGTATAATTTATAGTCCTGATTTGGCTTATCCTTTAATAGAATAAAACGCATCTCACTGAATCCCTTGGTACTTTCCTTTGAGAATTATTGATGTTCTTCTGTAATGAGACGGTATTCATGTTTCGTAACGAGCTGTTTGATACAAGCATATAATCCTCTCACCTAAAATTCAGTATTTCCACCATTAGTCAAATTTTCTCATTTAAGTGTTAGATTACCTCAACTATTCATGAAAGTCTCATATTCATGTATTTTCACATTTCTACAATCTATTTTCTCATTCAGGTATTTAGTAATTCATCAAATCATTTCTAAATTTAGATACTTCCTTTTCTAAATTGTAAACATATTATTTATATATACATTAAAATTTTATATTTGTTTTTCCAATTTATAATTGTAATTTTTACGCAATTTATTTTTTTCACTTTTATATATTTTATTTCTGTACATGCCAAGTCTTATTTACCTAATAGAGGACTAATGGAAAAAATAATAACTACTATCCTAGATGCCATGTTTTTACGAGTCATGATATATTTTTGTTAATTTAAAATCTATTCAAAGTATCTTTCTTTATAATAAAAAAGGATGTGTTTGTATGTATGTATTAATGTTAATTTCTATACAAATTTAAATGCGTGGACAGATTGCAACAAAAAATGGTGAACATATTCTTCAAAACACGAGAAACGATACTGTGGAGGGTGAGACACATCTACCACCCCAGAAGCGGGGGGTGGAAATTTTCAAATATGCTAAAACGGCGATATTTGAGTCGGATAAATAATTTTCGGGGGTATAGAGATTGATAGTGTTTCTATAATTTCAACCCCTTATTTCATGAGAAAGGAGCACGCTTAGAGGTGGGGTTGGAAAGGTGTTGTAAGAAAATAACGTGAATAAAACCGAGATTTGAGGCAAATCCGGGATTATGGATATCACTGAGTTTATTTATGACAACATGGACAACGCGCGGGGGTGTGTGGAGAAAATATTTAAACACGTTGTTTTTATATAATTTCAAAGCCGGGCACCCAGCTAGTAAAGTTATATACTGATATAAGTGACAATGTCGTAAATTGTAGGAATTAATGGGTGATAACAAAAATAGTCGTGTTTCAGACATAACCAAATTTCGCATACATATATTTATACGCACGTGTGTCGGTTCACCTAACTGTTCGTCTACAATTACGTATGTGTGGATATATACAGGAAGACAATCGTATACGTAATGTATAAACAATAACAGTCGAACAAGTTAAAGTAATACTAGAAATAGTTTCATCCAGTAAGATGTGTTGTTTCATGGAAAATAAGGAACTCGCCTTTAATCGTTTCTTGTAGTTCCTAATTACAATTGTGAATGAGTTGTGTAATGCAGAGTAAGAAATGTGGTTGCATATTGATTGTTTGCATGTGTCGGGCATGGCGCCAGGCGCCTCCAGCGCAGCGCAGCCTTGCGTCACCCGCGGATTAAGATGTGGCACGCATCCCAACACATCCGCTATCCTCTTTCAAAACACTCACACAGGTACGCTTATAGAATAACAATAACGGCTTCTGTCATTCGTTTCCCAGATTGTTTACAATCCGCAGGCGGCTTCCGCAGCCTTCAGCGTCGATTAACGAAACTAAAAGATTGTGACCAAGTAGATGAATGAATACTGGCTGCATCCCATCGGCCCAGTGCTCCGTCAGAATTTAAAGGCAGGGAGGAAAGCATTGGACCTTTTTCTTCCGTTAATTAGGGCAACCTAATTCTGATTAATTAAATCATAGAAGCCGCCAATAACAGACGGGACTACAATTATTCTGGGGAAAAGTAGCATAATGCCCTTTTAAGGCGTTTGATCACTTAACCTATCCATGTTTATAATAAGAAAAATTAGTAAATCACCAGGCATTTTTGTTACGAATTATTTTCCCGACATCAGGTAATGTGTGTTTGTGAATATCACAATAGCCTAAGAGTATAGACAGCCTTCGTCAGACACAGCCCACATTCTTACACACGTTTATCTAAAATAAGCACAACTTTCAATCACACTTGTACTAGACAAATGCAACGGCTCTCCATTCTCGAGAACACAGACCTACAAGAAATAAACATTCCATGCGATGCACAGAAAAAATGTATTACGTTTTTCCAATTTTTGTTTTATAAACTATGTAAATTTCAATTTAACCATGTACTAGTTGGCAAGGAAAAACCAATGTATACGTAATCTCCACTTAACTAGGTAGTCGCTAATTACCTCTGAAGTAGATGACACTTTAAATGAGGATAATATAAAATTTTAAAAAATCTATTCCAAATCTATATTTGTTTTGCAATTCGAACCCCGATATATTGGCTTTACGCAACACAGAACCACTCAAAAACGACATGTCACATAATCACAAGTTACACGCCTTTAATAAACCCATATAATAAAGATCTTAATTCTATAAAAAAATATTTTCTGTACTATTCCAATAGATCTAAAAAACACACATCCAAAAGTCGAACGTAGAATGGATTGGATGGCGAATGGAAAAATATAATAATTATTCAAATCCGCGAACAGAAAGTGTAGAAAAAATCGCTTGATATATGTAAATAAGATTTTGATTTCGAATTTATGTATTCTGACGTGCAGTTCAGAATTTAGAGAGGATAATACGTACATTTATCGAGTCTATTAGTTTTGACGGAATCTGAATATGACCTGACAGGAAAAAACAGATCTATGAAATTCATTGCACATGTCTAATGACGCACAATTTCGAAATGAATACGAATTAATGAGAATGCGCTTTATGAATCAGATGAAGTTTATAACTTAGAACCAATAGTTGGCTACCGCATCCATCGTAGACATAGTTACTGAGTGTGAAGGGAACATGGTGGTTGAACATCAAAACTGTTGACTGTGGGCTCGAATCTTGAGCGACGTTATTGCATGCTAGTATTGTACAAGTCCCAATGAGTGTAGGGCTTCAAGACTCACTCAGAAGACTGGTATACATTTTGTCTCTGATTAATAAAACTGTGTAGCTAAATTTAAGTTCCCATAAGTCGTTACATCTAGGTCAGGTTTGATGGCAAGATTTGTTCGCTCTCTCTTTCGACCAGCAGGACAGCTGTCTTAAAATCTGGTGGAGGCATGGAGTCGGAAATTCTGCATCAGCACAGCAAACTTCACCACTATCTATCGGAAGGGATTATATGCATCACATTCAGGCGAATGCTGGCCAAGTTCCTGAACTATACTCTGGGGGCCCTAGTTAACCCTACTTAACAAGTTTCCCATTCCATAACACTCCTCCTCGATCCCTTTCAATGGAATTATAGGAAAAAGGCCACACTGGATTACCCTTAAGTAGCATTAAAATGGAGAATAAACACTATTTCGTTTCATTTATTTCAGTACAGTCGTTCGTTTTTGTTCAGAAAAGGAAACTGATATCCAATCAATAGGAGTGTTTGAGTTTTCTGATAGCGACGGGAAGGAGTTTTACTACACACAACGCGAATATTTCTGTGGAGCAGTAGCTGAATATAGCAGCTCAAACCTGGTTCACGACTACCGAGTGTCAAATAAAACATTTCAAAGTAAAATATACAAATCTTTGTAAATTAAACCAAATGAAACTATATAGACGTTGTCTAGAATGATATTCAGGCATCCTATCTTTGGATGAGTGATATTTATTTTATTTAATGCTATTCAAAGTGATTCTCAATGCAGAAAACCCCATGAAAGCCTTTATTAGCAGTATATTAACTGTTTCTCATTTTCAGTTCCGATCTGACGGATTAGATTATTCTCCGGTTATAAGTGTTAAAATATTGTTGTCTCTCAATTTCAATATTAATAATTTCTTAGTGTACATTACAATTTTAATGTAAATCCTCTACAATTATGTTACGTTAAACACTATAAACTTTCATAATAATTAAAAGAAAAATTAATTATCTCGCCATGATATATACATCAAAAGAAAAGGTCTGGAATTTATTTTTTATATATAACCTGTTTTTTAAAGTGACTTAGTAATCATAATTATTTTCAAGTAATCCCTTTCACATTTTAACAGAATTGGATTTTAACTTTTGGTATACAACTTTCAAAACATAGCTGGATGAAAGTAATTTCCTTAGATATACAAGAGCTGCAGAGGACAGCTGAAACAGGTGGCGGTAATGAAGTTAATCGCGTAACTTTTCTTGTTTTTTGGCGAATTTATCCTCTGAGCGTACGCGTATTTAAGTTACAAAATGTGCTTAGGTATAACGAGAGTGTTCAGATAATTCTTACACATTCTCTTCGACCACAACGAAATTTCCAGAATTGTTTCCAGCCATAGGGGACTACAAAAATTGCACAAAAAACGGAAGCACGATGAATGCAGGAAATTGGGCTAAAAGTGGCTTGATTGCCATCGTTGGGGAATAATTAACGGTTGCATGAGAAAGGTAAGGAAGGAATGCTGACGACCTTGGTCTGAGATCTGGAAGACTGGATCAAAAACGCTTCGGAGAAACAGTAGAAAGACTTACATGCTGCACTGAACGCAGACTTCTCGCATTACAACAAAGACGAGAGCGCAAGCCCACGACCGGATTCCAGGATAGGGTTTGGATGGACGGAAAAATCGAGGGCAGAATGAAGAATCGCTACGGCACGGGATTAAATCAATCTCTGTAAATATTACAAATTTATTTTAAAGAACAAGGGCGTAAATAAAGAATTGGAAATTGACTGGTAAAGATGATGCGTAGCAGTTATAAAAATTAACAGAGCAATCTATTGCTATAATTCGAAACCGTGGGAATCTTTTATTTTCTGCAGTGTAACAATGTGAACTGGGTTGAAGAATAATAATAGCCCACGTATTCTATTCAGTGTAACAGCTTGCTTGTATGTACATAATTAAGGACAAAATGTCGGCAGTTTGGCAGACAGAATATGTAATAAAAAATATTATGTTAAAAACTGTCTCTAAGTAAACGTGGAATTTACAATAACGCGTCTTAAAAGTTTCAGTCAATTAAAATTTGATTATTATGTATTTTTAGGGGGGAAAAATAAAAACAAAGAAAGAAAATTTTTTACCTTTCAAATCTATTCAGCAGTTCTTAATTTAAAAATGAAACTTTCCTTATATCCGTTTATTAGGTTCTATGGCGAAGAAAGTGTGATGATCTGAGTAGGCTATAGTTTGCAGTTGTGAAGACGAAGAGGCAAGCCTTTTATGGGCGACGCAAGAGCGTCCAGCGTGAGAGGCTCAGATAAATTATGGAGATACGCGCTGTTTACGCGCGCCGCTCCCAAATGGAAAGCTCGCTACCGACTAATTAAAATATCGTCCACCGCTATTTCCGGTCGGCAATGCATTGCACTCCCATTCCAATCTGCAGGTCGCATCCCTATTTAAAAATACGACAACGAATTATTGTGGACTTGTGTAGGAGACATCAAAATCGATTAATTATATCACATATTATGCGCATTGTAGCAGTCAATTCTGACATTATGTTCTTCATTATATATTTTCTGCGTCCCAATTTCTTAGTACATAATTGTAAAGTTATTGGAAGAAAATTAAAATTTATTCACTCATTAAATGTTACTTTTTAATAACGTTATATTAACTTAGGACGTACGTGCACGTCATGTCAGTACGATGTTTCATGAAGTCACATATCGCGTGTTGATGCTGCCACGCAACATCCAGATGTCACTGCTTCAGGGGAAATACTACACGCGAATACCAAGTACTAACCGTGTCGAAAATGTAATAAAAGACGACGACGATATTACGGCACCAGGCCACTAGATATTATTAAATTTTGCCGTTATCTCAGCCATCATAAACACGCTGTAAACTATACGTGTAGTTCAACAGGTTCAATTATCAAGCGCCTCGATCGTGGTGCAACCGCCCTCTCCCAGACGGGAACGGAATACAACGCAGTAAAACAAAATGAAAAGTGAACGATCCCGCTGTGGTACTATTATATGCCTAAAATGAAAAATATACGTCTGTTTTGAAAATGAATAATAAGAAAAAATAGTCAAATACAGACAAAAGAAGTGATGATAAAAATACCACACAACGTTTATGAAAAAAAGCTTTTGAGTTTTGTCAACTGTATGGTGCAGTTGTTCCGATCTAGGCTCTTGTGTTTTTTAGTTTTCTTAGCACCTGAAGAAAGGAACAAGGTTTCCAGAAACGTTGTGTGGTATTTACATCACCTCTTTTTTTTTAGCTGTATTTGGCTATTTTTTCTTATTACTAATTATATGGCCAAGTTGCCGTATTAGTTACCCATGCCACCAACCCAGTTACTCAAAGTCTATACATTTTATCGCAAAGATGTAACAGGCATTAATTTTTCATGCGCATTAAAATAAGATGCGAACGAAGTTTCTACAATAAAAAGTCACGACTGTTCAATCACGCTGAATTTGAACGTTTCCACAAAATTCTTCTCCTAGAATATTGCGCTAACTGGAAGAAAGCCAGAACAGAATCTCAATGACTTCGGAATGGAGCTTTACTTTGCCGTGCCTATGAAAATTAAATTTAAACAAATTGAGAATTTTAAAAGACCAATTTCGAAAAACCGCGACTTTAAGCTGAGAAGGAGACATTTTCTAAGTTTACAAAATTATCACACACTGTGTTTTCAATAACGTAAGTTCTTAAAATTAGTGAAAGCGATTAAGAATATGTTCACTAAATTTCAAAACATTTAATGTCCCATAAATATGTCTGTATCTATGTTGAATAGTGCAATTGTTTCATTTTTTTAGTAACGTCAACGTTTCCATTTTTAAAATTTTGTTATACAACTAAAAATTATGCCTGTGTGGCCTGGCGGTTTCAGCTTCGAAATCCTATTCTTTTCTATGCCGGAGGCATTCTTTTATTTATTTAAAATATTACCAAGGTTTTTACCAGTATTCAATTAAAAATGATATTAAAGAATCAGATCTTCTTAAAAACCAAAAACCAAAAAGAAAGGAAATAAAATAAGTGTGAAAATTATTTGATATAATTACGAGAATCCACCCCCTGTCCTCGTCTCCGATTTATTTATATATCATTAAAAAATTAAGAGGGGTCACAAGGGCACAGTGTCCTTTGGTGTCGTTATCTTATCCATACAACCTGACTGAATGAAATTAAAATGTGATAACAAAAACTGACGTGATCGGAGTTAAAATGTATTAGGCTTTTAATTCGGGTGCAGCTCCGCTGTACGAAATTTTGTTGCTTCCTCTGTGTGTGTGTGCGCGCGCGTGTGTTTGTATTGGGGGAAAGGGAGAAAGAGAAAGCAGAGAAAAAACAAGCAGAAAAAATATATGTTACGGAGTTGTAGATACAAGTTTTTCTGTCACTATTGAATGATACATTTGAAACAAAAATGCTGTTAAGGGCCCGGCTTTTTAGGTGCAGATAACAAATTGGAAACTTTAGGAGGAAAAAAATAACGGGTTCATAATATGACTAATGTCCACCTGGTGGTTAATTTGCTTTTTCAATTATTTTTGGAAATCGAATTATGAGAGAAACTAATGAAAATTTTGAGTGATACATAGAAACTAATGGAATATTTTAGATCATCGTGAAAAGTAGTTTCCTTTAGAATTTCGACTCCGTTGATCTGTTTTGGTCCACCCCTCTATCAGAGGGTTTGCCTGCAATCAGCAAAAAAATGTTCTTGGAATATGAGGAGGTATCACACGCCTCATGAAGACAACCTCTATCACTGTGGACCACCGGTCCCTGTTCAAATCACGACATAGAAAAATCAATGTATAGAATCAAATTAATTCGGCTATTGTGACTCTCATGGAGACGATCCAATGAGATTATTTTAAGAGCGCGGCGCTCAGTCTTCCCTATTGATCTTTTAGCTGTTTTTTAGAAGTCGTTTGAGCTGCTGAAGATGGCGTCGGCGAATATAGCATCATCATTGAAATTCAATGAATGCACCTTAAGAACCCACGCGAATAAGGCAGTAAGAACTGAGAAAAATCGTACTGCAGTCTGAACGAAGACGTGAGTCGAGTGTGTCGTGTTTATTGTGAACATAAATTCGGTGACTGGCATTGAGTGTTGTGGAACGGCCCTTTAGGAGTCTGAATACCTAATTGCAAGTACGGCAATTTTCTGAAGGATCGCGCCCGGCCGGGCTGAGGGGACGCGCAGCTGGCGTAGCAGTTTATTGGCTAACGAGGCCATATTTCCCGTCCGTTTACACGAGGCTCATTTGTCTGGCGGGAGGAAGAGCACGACACGGTGCCCCGCAAGTGCCGGGACACTTTCAATGTCAACATTTCTTCCCTCGACAAAATTTTCTAAGTATTCCTTACGAAACTTTCCGCGATTTAATCCTGTTCTCCTCGGAATTTTTTTTATGTCATATATCCTGCCACTCCAATCGAATCGTATTTGCGTGGTCATTACTAACATTGCTTCGTAAATAGGTAAGTTATTTTATTCGCAAGGAATCAATTTTAATATTAAACTGATGATGTATATTTTCGCATTTCCTTCCAACGTTAACTTTGGATTCCGTTGTATCTATATAGACCTGTTAACACGGTCAATATCGATTTTTTCCAATATATTAATCGTCTAACCGAAAAAATACTGCTGGAAATATAAATATGCATTTTTATTGAAGCCATGGTCATATTATTCAAGAGCTGTTAATATTATTGTACACATAAGGGGCATTTTGCGCAAAATCACTCATCACTGTATGCTGCTTTTTTAATAAGCAATCCGAACAAATTCTAAAATAGTTCCTAAAATCCATTCTGGAAAAAAAAATAAGAAGAAAAAGAAAGAGACCTAAATGAATTCTCTGAGTAGTACACCTGGTCCATGACTCGAACGATTTTCCTTTGTCTTCTTGAATTCCACAGCCAACTCAATTACAATCATAGATGAATAATCGTAGAAACCGTTCGTCCTTTAAGAAAGCATACAATTTTCCGATATTGTTGATATATTCTAGAATATTGCTTACATTACATTGACCGTGTAAGGAAGCTTTTTTTTTTTGGAATTCGAAATCCTTTAAGGATTGTTCACCCCATTCCCATATCTTATATTGCACAGAAAAGAGGAAGCTAATAAATGGTCTTTTAATCAATCCGTACTTTATAAACGTACTCATCCACCGATCAAATTATGTGCGATGTCAAAGAACACGCGCAGAGAATAACATTAAGTGCTCCTGAAAACAATCCATTTTAACGAGGTAACTTCAGCAAAGTCAAGAAAGTTGCAACAAACGATTTTCGTGCAGTCTTTTCAGTCTTAACAAAAATTTTGTTTAACTTTAACTCCAGTTATTAGAATCTACGCTCAATCTAAATTAACGAGAAGTGATTCACAAAATTTCTACTTGAATGTATTGTGTAACCAAATCATAAAAGAAATAATGAAAACTTCGAATTATCGCTATCACAAATAAATTCTAATTCGCCGAATAAAAATATATTAAACCTTATATTTTTACTTCTGTTTATAAGAAATGGATAAAGCAGTTTATGACCAATTACAGACAATTTATTTATTAAATTAAAAAGACAACGTTTCAGTACTTGTTTGTACCTTCTTAAGGTATTCTCTGCGGATAGAATACAATATACAAATTTGTTATTATCATAAAGGTCAAGATGCTCCAGATTGGGGTTAAAATAAATTAAAATGTACAACTAACATTATGTAACTGAGATGAAGAAGTGCCTCGGAAGAACTTACATTTTTTTAGGGTACATGAGGGTAATCCACATAGTGGCAACTCCCCTTTAATAACATAGGAAGGGATTTGAAAGGGGGGGAGGTGCGGAAGGGTAGAGCAAGGTAGCCAACTAGGGTTAGTGATGCATCAGGTTGGTTGGGTATTTGGTACTTGTCCCACGCCCTTCCGATACCTGGAGAGAGGTTTGCTGTGGGGTCGCAGTTAGCATTTAGTGATAATTAGGTTTTGATTCTCAAATTCATAAAGTTAGTTATAATTTAATTTGTTTTGACCACAAACTGGATCTTTATGATAATAACAAATTTGTATTGTGTATTTTCTCCACAGAGAAGACCTGTAGAAGGCACAAATACGTACCGAAACACTGTTTTTTAAAATTAATAAATAAATTTTCTGTAATTGATCATAAAGTGCATTATCTAAAATATATTAAATTCGCTTCACGTTTATTACTAATAGCGTCGTAATAATTGATATTTTCCGAATTATTCAAATCTAAGTACACGTTTATATTGAAAAGTTGTCGTCTTCGGTTATTAACAGAGTTGGGAATCTCCGGTCATTCCGCACATTCCTCAACACTGTGATTGCCTAAAAATGATCAGTTTTCATTTCTAACAATTGCATATCTATGAAGCGAAAAAATTCTGTCGCAATAAGCTATTTCAATAAAGCACGATTTTAATTACGATTTAATAACTGATCTATAAGCAGAGAGCTTTAAGAAGAATAAAATAATCACGAATATATATGTAAGTATATACAAGCATTCACTCAGCATTATAGTTAATCTGTTAATCTATGGGCTGATATTTTACTGTCTTACTTTTATATCAAAATAGTCTGAAACCATCATAAAACGTATTACTGTTTCATGTCACAGTCATTGCAAAGCCTATTAATCAGTTACAATTGTCAACTAGTATTTAACTAGTGATTAGTGTACGCCAGAAGCTGATTTATTACTAGTTTACAACAGAAATGTGTAATACTTAGTCGCTACAATGGAATATCTCTAAAAAAAATACGAAAGTAATGAATAAGAAAGTTGGCCAATTCAGACAAAAAATGTGATAATATAAATACCACACAAAGTTTCTGGGGTCCTTGTTCCTTTCGTCAGGTGCGAAGAAGAGCCGAGAGCGACACAACTGTTTAACTTGTCAGTTGACAGCACTCAAAAGCTTTTGATTTTCAGTCAGACATAAAAAAATGCTAAAGGTTGTAAAATTCTATGTTGGTGGCATCTTCCCTGAAATTTAATCTGGCGTGATTTTTGTTTATCCCGCTCCGAGCCGAAGTCACCGGAAACGAGTGTGTGTGATCAGGGATATTTTCGTTAGCCGAGGCCAGGTAGACAGAGTGCTATCAGTTGGGCTTATCGCAGGATGACGGATACAGTCAACATATTGCACTCAAGTAATCCATCAGCGAGCTTCCAGAAAGCCATCATCGTACCAAGTGATTACATCTTCACAGGATTCCTCTAAATTTATGATCTCGGAAAGATCGACAAGTATGCCGTTGGCCAACAGTTCCATCAAAGCGGAAACTTTGTTTGTGAGGCGCTTCAAAACTATTTCGACATAAAACGTGACGTTACTGGCAACGAATACAGTTGGAATTGAATGTAAATAACGCACCTGCGTTTGTGATGCTTGGAAATTGTTTGCCCACAGTAGAATATCTGATACATGTTTAAATGGACTTTTTCCCCTGTTAATTGAATTTTTATACGAAAGAAGCAAGTAATATGAACATAAATATTTTGTTGACACTCCACCCATTACAACGCCCAGTAAATAAAATAAAATTCAAAAGAGACACTAAGAACCGAAACATGGCGTCCGTTCATTCGACTTAACGATTCCTTCCTTAGAATAATAATTTAACATTTTATCAAAAATGGGAAGCAAAATTATTTAGCCGAAGGTGAAGTTGGAAAATGAGAGCGTAACATATCGTGACGTCACAGAAATAATACTTGCCATAGTAATAAAATTTTGATGCTTGAAATACAACCTATTGGATTTTATTTATAAATATGGTACGAACTTATGAAAACACCAATGTTTTCAAATCAATTATCTTTGTTTCCAACCAAGTCAAAATTATAGATTCACTAAACGCTTCAAAGGTTGTATCACTGACCGTTTATCAATTCAGAGGCTGAAGCATTTTCACTGGAAAATAAATATATTTCTTCACCTATATTTTATTATTTCATCAAATTAACATTTACTAGCTAATGACCAAGTTTTGAGACCTAATTAGTAACCAATTATTGTAATATTAATAGTTACGAAATATTGAACGGTTGATCTTTTAAGACGTTATAAAACAAGCCGTACTTCCTTCGCTTTACGGAAGGGATAGCTAGTATTAACTGAAAAATGGAAATAGAAATAACTCCTCGGCAAATATAAGGAAAAGAAACGACTCGATATGCGATGAAAACACGCAATATGATAAAGAGGGATTATTACGAGAGACGGACACAGTATTTACAAACTCATTTCTACGAAGAGGCTCAGCGTCAAGTTCCCGGCAACTGACGGCTAGATGAGTGTTACACTTCCTTATGATAAGAGTTTTATTGCATTGTAAATCAATTACAATTATTTCTAGAGGCACCTTTTTAGACTAGAATTTTTAGGAATTTACATCTTTTTATTTTGCATTAGACTGCATTAATTCATTAAGTCTCTGTCTCAAATTTAGAAAACGTTCCGCCTTCTTTCTTGAGTTATAGTTCTTGCGGCTTATTCGCCTTTTTCTCGTCCTTATTTGTCCAGCCCTGGGTTACGTCACATTTATAACACAATTCACGGCATCTGTAATACCAACTGGCTTTTAATGAAGAAACATATAAATGTCATTCTTCTTTATATTTGATTTTTATATAATTATTTGCGCAATCCGGAACACCGTTTCGAAATTTATTCTCCAACGTTTCTGGTTAGATATGTGACACGTAATTCTAACAGTATATTTTCCTTAAATGCCTTCTAATTGCTTCTCCACTCTACTATTCTTTTCCCTTTAGGGTTAGCATTTTTATTTAAATCTACGTTTCCATGCGTCCCTTCTTAGACGCGACGTTAACGAATACGTTAGTTGTTTAAAGGAATTCAGACTTTCTCCATTCATACTTGCCTAGTTAAAGAAGATAA